>JAOQGH010000001.1:130576100-130691566 GCA_025769975.1 Gallinago jamesoni
TTGGAGATTTTCAAGACCTGCCTGGATGCAGTCCTGAGTAACATGCTCTAGCTCTAGGCAATCCTGCTTCAGCAGGGCAGTTGGACTAGATGATCCCTATGGTCCCTTCCAACCCTAAAAAATTCAGTGAAATTCAGTGAAAGAAGAAATCCAGCAGTCCCTAACCCTTGGGAACAGGGCTCTCAGGGACAGGCTTAAGACACATTTAGTAGAAGAGCTGCATGAGGAGGTTTGATAGCTATCTCTTCATGCTATTTTTCTTCTACAGATTAATCGCTAAGACTGTCCAAACAGCATTTTTTTTTTTTTCATAAATCCTGATTTCAAACATGAATGGCTAAAGGGAAATGGACATGTGAAGGCTTGCTAACCAGCTCATAAAGTTTCTTTCTTGAATGAGCAGGCCAGAGTGCCCATTATAGGTTGGAGGGTTTGTTTATTTGGGGGGAGAAGAGGGGTAAAAAGAGAAGGAAATAAATGAAATGTTAAATCTATCCCAAGCCTGCAGCACAGCTGTTAAGACACAGCAGGACGGATCTGGATATTGTACTTACTGAATCAGCTAAAGAGGTCTAAGCAAACTGACGTTCATAACGAGAGCTGTAGAATTCCATTCATACAATGGGTGGCAACTAGCCAAGGATAACTTGCTAAAAATAAGAGATCTAGAAAGATTAAAAGGCAAAAAACATTTATTGCAATATAAAACTAGAAAAAGGCCAGATACTCCTGCACATGTAATTATAAAACTGCTCCCTCTTCAGCAAGGGCATTCTATGAATATATCCTTTCCAATGATAAAAATGGGAACAAATGGGGTGATCCTCTACAGATGGATGAAAAAGAAAAAAAAATACCTTTTGGAAGTTTCAGAAATATGGTAGAAGAGTTATCTTACATTAATACTTCACCAGTGTCACCAGTCAATTTGAGAAAACTCAAAGTAAAAAAGGCAATTGGAATGAATCCTTGTTATTCTCACCTAGATGCTAAATACAAATAGCAATTTTATGAAATTGTCTTCCCTTGAATTTTTTTGAAAATTTTAAAGCCTCAAAATCAAGATACCTACCACACAGATCAACAAAGGACTATTTTTTTTAAAATTACAATTGCACGGGTAGGATTTTGCAGAGATTTTTTTCAACATCCTTCATCTGCGTAGGCACGTTATTGTTAGAGGAAAGATGCAAGATGAAATAATAGAGAAGAGACCTAAAAGGTTCTCATCAGTACAAGACAGTTTGCTGGCTGTAAAAAGTAGTTCCTTGCTACTCTCTGCATTAAGAAGGTCTTTGCCTAATAGCAAAGAAAGCATTCTCCTCCTTTCCCCCATCTATCCCCTCCCTGCCTCTCCACTCAGAGCTAAAATCCCATTGATATGGAATCTTTGGGTGGAGTAACCTAACTTCTTCAACAAAGCAGCTTGCCTTTTTCCCAGACAAATGACTTGGCTGAACTTAAGAATCTCCTTTCGCTCTTAAAAAAAAAAAATCCACAATAACTGCAGTTCTAAGAAAAATCCCAGAACCTAGAGTGGAAAAACCCTACTGAATCAGACTTCCAAGAGTCAGCAAGTCTTAAAGAGTTTATTTAAACAGAATTGTCACTCAAATATCAGAAAACTGCACGGACCACACTGAAAGGGAACCAAACAACATAAATCAGGTGACTATTGTAGCTTCCCCAACAAAATCCAAACCCTAGCTCTTTACAAAATGTCAAGACAGCTGAATCTCAGTCGAGTTGTTAAAAACGGCTGCATGCATTTAATTAAGTCAAAATCAAAGCCAGATGGCACATGCTGCTTTTCCAATAGACTGGATGCTGTCACAGGAGGCACTACTTAAGCATTCCTTGATGATTCCTGGCACCAGTGGCTACAAAATCTCTTTCTACCATCTACCATACACCCCTCCTTTTTTTTCCAGTGACCAAGCCTTTAAAGAGGGTGGGGAGGAGGAAAAAGAGAGCCCCTGAGATAAATTGACTCAGTGTGTGGAATGCAAGGCAAACATTCCTGTACAAATTCAGATTTGATTTATTTTCTTTAGAAAACTCCAGCTGCAGGAGAAACCCCCAATTGTTGGTCTTTGCCTTATACCCCCTAGGGTCATCATCTGTCTTACAGGGAGAAAATAAAAATAGATAACTAAACTTCTAAAGTACTGCACAGCAGAAGATGTTAATACTTCAACCACTAATAAATGCAAGTCAACTGGCTAAAAAAGGCCTCAAGAATTTGGAAGTGCACGGCTGGAAGGAAACATTAACATTTCATCTCTGGGCTGTGTAACCTCTCAGTGAAAAATGACAGGGTAGGCTTTTGCGGTCCGCACACATGCGGTGAGCTCCTCCTGCTCATCGCAAAGACTAGCAAGTTATCGCCTGGCTGTTGTCAGCCAAAGATATACTGGACTGAGCCAGAACTGAGCGACAATACTGTGTTTTCCTTCTAGTACTGCACCCTCCAACACACGGAATTAAACAAGAGAGGGCACGAGCCATGCTGCTGGTCGTGCTTCCCAATGCTTGCGCAAGGCAGACAGAGGGCCGAGCAAAGCATGTCTGGGAGGTCATGGGGAAGGAAAAGCATCCGAAGTCATCTGATTGCACATACAAAAAATACGCTACTGACAAAACACCTCTGCTTGATTTTTACTTGGAGATTTTTCTGTTCTAAAATTAAGCAGCTGACGTATTGCTCCCAAAAGGACTCCTGAAGATGTTTAGAGCAAAAGGTGGCATCTATTATGCCTTTTGAATAGGCAACAGGGAGGGCTCAGAGGCTCCTCTTGTACTCCCTTCTCCGTATCTCCATCAAATCCCTTGGAAAAGTGAGTCACAGTCAGTGTATCTCAATGTTCGAGTAATCTAACATAAGGGACAAAGGAACAGGGATATAATTCAGTTGGAAATAACCAAAAATTATCTGCTACTGAGCAATACTATGGTCTAGGGTTCACTTAACTTCTTAATTATGATTGCCATTGTTATACATACCCAATCTCACCTTTCATTAAAAAAGGAATTACGTGCTCGCACTGAATATCTTACTGCTTGTGCAATCTGTTAAAAACTCATTTCCAGCACTACCGAGAACAAAACCTCATCTGCTGAAAAGGGTGGATGTGTTTAACAATTTCAGCAGAACAATCTTTCTCTGCTGGTTAGTTTAAAGCTCCATTAATCTTAATGCAAAACAAAACAGTTTCTTTTAACAGCCAGATTCTTGACCTTGAGCTGTTCATTGGAGTTGGGGGCTGGGGTAGAAAGGACATGGACCAACCACCACTAAGAGCCGGAGAATAAAATCATACAGACAGAATAACCAACAGGAAAAAAAAACACAACCCAAACCAAAAATTATCTCTGTGAAAGACTATCATCTCCACTGCTGCCACAGAAACCCCGACAACGTCACCTCAAAATTTTTTTTACTCATTTTCAGATAAGTTTTAAAAGATTAGCAGTGATGAAGATTATCAGAAGATCACCAAGGGTGGGCAGGTTAACAGGTTCTAAGTCACCCATCCTAGCACTGACTCACACCATTAGCCATTAAAGTATTTAGAGTAATGTTGCCAATTAAATCCAGTCTACGAGGCAGCATTATTTCCAGTGTGAAAAAATAAAAGCCACAGATGCTTTCTTTGTAGAAACTGGAGATGTCTGTTATTTAGATCCTTTAAATTTCTTGATACAAGATGGGTCTGCTCAAAACATTGTTCCTGTATGACCCTAAGACAGAGCTAAAGGGCAAAATAAGGTCTTTAAATTCAAAAATACCCTTACCAGTCAAGATTTGCAAGGCTTCTTACATATAGATGTTACGCTTCCCTACCCACTGCTTTTCCATTACTGTACCTGGTTACATTACTGAATATGTGCTCAGTGCAGGACAGTCCAGAGAGTAAAATCTGTCCTTGTCACCAGGACATTATTATGTAAGTGACAGACCCAGGTGGCAGCTGAGTTGCCTCTAAAATGGCATTTAATTGCCTGTGATTTATCTTAATACTTTAAGTTGTATTAAAGCATGATTTCCTCCTTACATCTCGGTAAGGCACATATTTAATCACTCTACAGTATTTACACAGCATTAAGTGTGGCTAAGAAGAGGGTGAGCAGCAGTTTCCGTAGCATGATTTCTAGGTCTCCCACACCAGCATCACCTCACCCAAAAGAACAGGTCCTGAAGGCAGGACAGCTACTGGAGCTGAGCTTTTTAAATGGCTCAATGATTCGTCATTCTGTATCAGTGCTTACAAATACTTGAGGAGCCTTCTCCTCTAGAGAAGGACCAGGCTAAGGATTGTACAGACTGGACTAAGGACAAGGTCTAATTTTGCTTATAAAATCTGAAGGTTTCCATTTGACTGCAGTTCTGGTCTGGTTGACAGTCACAGACACATCGTAAGGTACAGAGACAACGTCATCATTTGGATTACATTCATAAATCTGATTCTCTACCAGAAGTGCAGAAGGCTGTCTGTAAAACTAGAGGTTTGGTGACTACCTCTATCCTCTCACTACAAGGAAAGTCCTTCTTTTTTGCACAAGACAAAGGAATGTTTCAGACCATCTTCTGTGCTGACTCAGAGGCTTCTTGGCCAAAAGCATTACTGTTTACCATACAGTTCTTCATGGTTTATTTAAAGTCTCATACCAAAGTGCTCATTATTTCTGTAATATTAGTTATATGAAGACACTTTTAAACCCTGAAGAATTTATTATTCTCAACAATTTGTTCATTAACCAGCAGTAGTGCTGCGCCTAGAATGATAGAGCTAGCTTCGTTCACGGCCTTAACAGCTACTTCAGTGCTAAAACTCAAGAATAGTTACTGACGTGCACAGGAAGTGACAGTCTCACAATCTCCTCATCACTTCGTGGGAAGCGGGAGAAGTTCAGCCTTGATTCAGCTTTGTGTGGATCTATCCCAATTCGGTTGGGTCCACAGAAAGACACATCCATTGTTCTGCGGATCCAGCAGACTTTTACTCCCAGACAAGTCATGTGTAAAAAACTTTTTGTTCCAAAACCAGTAAAAGGTTGACCAGCATAAACATCTAACGCTAAGTAATAGGTTAACTGGCCTCCTCCATCTTCCTTAACTTACAACGGAAGAAACTGTATAATAGAGCAATTGAAACAGCAGAGCAAACACAGCAGGTGGTCCTGTCTTAGAAGACTTCCACCAATGGATTTTGAAATTTTACACTTAGGCTGGTATGCACCCAAATACATTAAAGAGCCTAAAATGTTAAACATCAGAGAGAAACCAAACATTTACAAAATACAAGGTCTATTATTTTGGACAAACCTTGCTGCAATCACAGAAGAATGTTTCCTTTGGCTGATATTATGCTCACTTCCATTTATTTATATAGAGCAAAAAGCAAACAATATTTTCTTACCTTGTTTTCTTAATTGTCTACAGATGGTACAAAATGGTAGAATGATAAGTTTGGAGGACAGACTTCTGCCTTCTACTGAACATATAGATGTAACAATTTTGCTAGTATAAGAATTTTACTGCTTATCTCAGTTACAGAAGAGAGAGGGTCCAGCAACTACAAAATTACTGAAAAGTTTCTTTTGTCATCCAAACAAATAGGAAAACAAAACAAAACCAAGAAATCCAAACACCAAAGGATACTGTTTTTACAAACAACACCCTTAAGATAGCCTAATTTAGCTCAATCATAGTAATAACAGACTACAACACCATTCCTTCTTTCAAAGTACTGGAATACTGCACTTTTAAGTCTCTCTGCATGGAAGTGTTAAAACGCACAGATCCTTCATCAATTAATCTTTTGTAAGACTCTCCAGAACGACCATAAGCACAAATCACAAATCTCTTCTCAGTTATTTAATAACAAAATACAAACATCTGAGATCTATACTTAAAAAAGATCTAGAAACAGTGAGCACTCACAAAACTCATTGTTCACAAAATGCAAGTTTTGTCTTGCTTATTTTTCTACTTTTTATTTCAAATTTTGTTAAACCAATGTTATCTCCTTATATTTAACTCCAACAAATGCATTGATCAGAAATAGAAAACTGTAAGCAACTAACTGCTGCATAGCTTCCTTGCACACAGACATGAGCAGCATGGCATCTTACAGTTAATTAACCCATTTACAGTAAATCAAACCCACAGCTCAGCTAAGAAGCCAGCCTGCTGTATTTTCCAGTCAGCCCACACAGTATGTTGGGAGCAATGATATTTTGTCTTAAGTGAAAAATAGTTGAGTTCATACAGATCTAAGAGAAGAAGGGTGTGACAAAATAACAGAAAAAGGAGATTACAAAAGAAGCCTGAATCTTACACTAAAGTTTCTTTTGCCAAAATGAGATTCAAAGAGAGAAGTGTTTTCTTTGAACAAATCCTGAAGCAGGATCCAGGCCCTGGGTAAAACCTAGTTTACAACATAACCTTACATGCCCTTATTTTCCAATAATCTCAATTTTGGCACACGTTACCTTGAGAAAAAGTGCCAGTTATCCAAAGAGTTGTCATTTCAGAAAGCCTGCTCGCAGCTCAGAACTCTTCTTGAAATAAGGGAAGCAACATCATAACTATGGTTTTAATGCAGAACAAAAGCTGCACAGCTTCCTAGAGCCTGAGGAAAGCAAACAATGTCCATAAGTGAACAAAGTGGACAATGCTGGATAAGTGAACTATGTTGTCTAAGCACTTAGAGAAATGGATGAAAACAAATACAGCCAGGTAATGCTACACCACAGACAAAAAGAACATACTGAAAAACCACACAAAGCATTATTAATATATGCAAGTGGTTTTGGGCCCAGCCATCCTCAAATGTCAAGCCTCAGAGTCAGAAGATCTGAAAAAAGATTTTAAGATCAATGAGTCAGGACCATCCACTGAATCCAGGACTGGCTGGACAGGAGTCCAACAAACAGGACTGTTTTATTGAGAAACAGCTGCCTCCTAGAAAGAAGACAGGGCCAATTATCTGATTAAGCAATAATTTAAAGAATGCTTAATAATTTATAAAAAATAACTAGGCTATAGGTTGTTACTATGCAATACTACACAAAAAAAACCTCCCCAAAGTAAAGCATGTTCAAATTTTGCTGGCAATTATCCCTGACCAGAAAATGGGATCAGGTTCTTGTCTTATAAACAAGGTATAGGAGCACTTATGGAATGAAAAATGCAGCTGCTTGTTAAAGCTGCTTTTGGCCAGGTGTCTATGAGATCAAGCACATCACTCACACTGCAAATCAGGTTTTATTTCAAGTAATTCTCTAAAGAGCAATAGGACCATACAGCTTTATTTTGTATACAGCCTTTCTCACTCACTTAAAATCACAATGCTGCTATTTTAATGACTGCCAAGAACTGAGCCAGAAACTTGCAGAGATCAAGAAAGGAACCTCAGTATTTGATCTGGAAAGCCAAAATCAATAATTTGGAGCTGCAGTCACAAACTTTGCAGATCTTGAGTAATGATCTGTGTCTAACGCGCTCTCAGCAAGATGTTGCATTGTCGCTAACAGTGAAGTGAAGCTTTCTCTAAAATTTGAGAAAAAAAAGTTGCAGAGAAAGTCCAAGAAATTCCTACACACCCAAGTAATTTCTTACAAATAGAAGGATCAGTAGAACAATCACAAACTGAATTATCAGCAAGGGGCAGAAAAAACCCAAATGCACAAAAACCTTAAACAAATCAAGACTACACTGTGTTTTAAAGCACTTCATACTGCAGAGTATAACCTCTCATTTAAAATAACCTTTCTACCTCACAAAATGAAAGTAATCCATGAAAGTAATCTTGACAGTGGCCCCACAACAGTTCTGAGAAATTCAGGTAAGTACATGAGTACTATAGTTTCTACCAATTTACACCCTCCAGAAGAGATGGCAGTAGACAGCAGCAGAGTGTGATTTCTGCAGTCTTCTGTCTCACAGTTGTGTTACAATTCTTTGAGGGACTCAACATGAAGAACTACACACAAGCAATACACCTTTTTTTTCCCCCATAGAAAGTATTTCTTACTTTTTGACAGTGTTTCTGACCAGAACTTGTTAAAGAAACAAGTTTAATATTCCAATAATGGAATATTAAAAAAAAAACAACCAAAAAAACCAAAAACCAAAACAACAAAACTCTCTAAAAGCCTAAGAGAAAGTTAAAGAGTAAAAGTTAAGAGAAAACAAGAGATAGTAACAAAAAAATCCAGTTTTACAATATAGAGAGGATATCAAAAGAGTCTCACTGCCATCTACACTATGAACTATGCTGTTGAGAGTTTTTTTCAGTTTGGGGATTTTGTTTGGGTTTTTGGGGGTGTTGGTTGGGGGTTTTGTTTGTTGTTTGGGGGGGAGGATGGAGGATTTGTTTTTAAATAAATGATCTGCAAGAGGATGAACAATCAAAGCTTACCGATGAAGCAAGACTACCTGGGATTAGTCAGAACTGC
This sequence comes from Gallinago jamesoni, assembly GCA_025769975.1. Taxonomy (NCBI): domain Eukaryota; kingdom Metazoa; phylum Chordata; class Aves; order Charadriiformes; family Scolopacidae; genus Gallinago; species Gallinago jamesoni. Next base: position 130,584,564 of record JAOQGH010000001.1, read on the forward strand.
AGTGGCTGTAAGAGCCACACAATAAAGACTACATTGCTTAAAGTCACTGTGGGTAAGGCAACACACACACAACCCCATGCACCCACAAGCAATAAACACAGCACCATGGGCAAGCATTAGGGAGTTTGCCAGAGGTCTTTACTTGAGTCACATTTGGCCATGCTCTGAAAACTGCAGTTCAGTGGTGAACTGCAGACAAGTAAATAAAACATCTGGAATTATTATAAAGGGAATGGCTTTCCCTTCTCACTCACACGTGATGGTAGCCATGTCAATCAATCCCCTATGTTATCATAAATTGAAAGTTTCATGTCATTCTTGTCATCCCACTCAAACAAGAATCCAGCAGAATTTAGAAATGTAAGGGAGAAGAACATGTTGGTCAGAGATGCCGACTAACGAGTATATGAGGAGAATTTAATCAGGACAGACAAGAGCTTAGAAAAGATGTGACAAGAAGAACTATTATACAGTATCATATGTCTATAATACATTAATCTGTAACACTTACTACCATGAATCCACAGAATGGAGATGACCAGTCATTTTTCAAAAATATAATAAAGCCAGTTAGACAGTTGTGTAAAATAGCACCTTTTTTAAAAAAATGCAGGTATGAGCAACTCAGCCCTAACTTGCTGACTATTAAAAGACTGTAACAAAAGGAACAGAAAGAGGGGGGATAACCATTTCATTTAAAAAAATTTACACTATACTACTTCTGCTTCTTAGAATTATTCCTCAATTATTAACTCCCAGCTATTTCCAAAAGCAGGAAATGAGGCCAGGTAGACTTTGTCCCTACTCACTACCCCTGTCCTCATGATCCTAGATACAGCAGACACGACTGCCCAGACAATATCCCTGCCTCATGATGCCGAGGAGGAAGGCGGGGGGGAAGGAAGGAGGAAATCGATCCATAAAACAAAGGACACACAGTAGCTACCATAAAATGCATAATAATAGCAAGATAAGAGAAACTAAAAAATAATGCCCTTTTTGATTGGAAAGTAAAGGATATTGTCAACTGTTACAGGCAAGACATTTTTTGAAAGAGGTGCTCTAACCAGTACTGCGGTAGTCAGGAGTAGTAGATGCTGTTTCCAGGAGTAAACAGGTTTTTGAGAACAGCACTGGAAGACAGCATCCATAAAACAGATATTCATAGGATGGCCATCTCAAATGAAAGGAGCTACAAAAACACAGAGCTCTGACTCTGGAGACAACACATCCAATGACGAAGGAAAAGAAAGAAAAGCAATACACTTATTCTATAAAAATCCTTCAACTGTACAGTACCATTTAGCCTGCAATATTCACAGCAACATCGCGTGCAGAGCAGTAAGATTATTTTGAGCTTACTTGAAAGACAAAGTCAAGCAGAAGCTTTTGAAAAACACAATGGATTGATACAAATCTGCAGCATTATTTATTATATTTATAAAAAAGGAAACATCACTGACTTGAAAGCACGGCTAGTTTATCAGGCTCTCTGGTTTGGACTGGACAGCAGATGGATGAATCACTATTCTGTCAGTGAATACCAACAGGGACTCATCACTGACAGACCCACCTGTGACAACAGTTACCATTTATGAAATAAAACCACTTCAGCTGAGAAATTTAAAGCTACACGAGGAAAACTCAGCTCCAATCCCTAAATAAGGCTAGTAAATACTCAGTTCTTACAAAAACTCAGAATACCAAGACCAAGTTGTGACAAAACAAAATTAGTCCAGTCACATGAACTTATGACTAAATAAAAATAGTTCGCAGCAGTTTTCTTCTTACTTGCAGCAACTTAAATAAAGTGCACACTTAAATAAAATGAACAGGAATCTTCCTAGGCAACATAACTTCAATTGAAATTACTGGTCTCTGAAGTTTTCCAGAACTACCCTGTAACTATTTTTTTCCTCTATGAACCAGCAGGGTATTTTCTCTTAGCACTGAAAATACTGGTTCTGTCTAAAACATATGAAATTGAAAATGTGAAACAAATTAGAAGCTGCTCTCTGAGAATACACAGAAATGTTCCTGCAACAGTCATTATACAGAGAGTACAGCAAATCAGGAAAAAATATGTCTAGCCCTTGATGGAAATTTTTGATTGGCAAGACCAAGATGTTTTCCTCACCAGTGGGGATGCCCAATACATCATTATGGTTCATGACCTGCATGTTAAGAGCTCATCACATTTACAAATGTATTCGCCACATTTATTTCCCACAGTTCTTTCCCTCTGAAACTACAAAGCAACCAGAAACTATGCCTTGATACATCTCCCACGCTCCAGGAGTCACAAAGCTGACTCCAGCCAGGTTATGACAGAGCAACCATACATCAGTATGACACAGGCTCCCTTAGGAAGTTTTCCTTGTGATAATTACGAGCACAAAAACTGATACAGCCACCAAGATAACCACAAATTGCTGCTATTGTGATCTTGTGTAATTACCTCTAGTGTTGCTGCACACCCTCTCAAGGTCTCCACCCCCAAGCAAATCAGGGGATTGTCTTTAAGACCGGTGTACCAAATCCCACAGCTGTGTGGATGAGCATGTCCAGTATGAGAGCACAGGTTTTCACCTTCAAGAAGTTACATGTTTGAAACATTTCAGAAAGTTTGCTATTATATTCTTCAAGCAGCTTCCAGAATGTTGTTGGTCTGGCAGACAAGCAGATTCCTCTGAGAGAGAGGAATCTGAGAGAAATCAGCAGAAGAAACTGAAGTTTGTCACCAGTACCAGTGGTACAACTCAGACTCAAGTTGAAGAAATTTACACTTCGAAACATATATTCAAAACACATTAACTGAACAAAGCACTTGAACATTTTCTTCAAGCACTTCTTGTTTACTTTTCAACATGAAGCCTACAGAGTATATTGCTTAAATGAAGTCTTCAAAGTGGACAACCTTATGCTTTAAGCCTCCTTTTCATGTTATGATCCACATGGACTGTCCATAAGAACGGAGATGCTACATCTCGTTTTGCTAAAGGGAAGTAAATTTCACATCACCAGAGAACAGGTGGTGCATCCACACGTTCCTGTGCTACATCACCATATTTGAGAACACCATGCTGTATGTGATTACTTATGTACATGACATTTCTTAAGGAAATGGGGAGCTACCACTAGCAGACACAGTCATTAGTTGCAAAAGGCTGCACTTAGTTGCACAAGGGTTCAAATCCACAATCAAGTCTGATGCTTACACCATTCTCATCTTTAATGCAGGTCTCAAAGGTGGATCAACACTTGCAGACTAAAGAATACTACCAGGGCACAGATTACTTCCACACATTTTTGGCCATTTTGCTTCAGTAATAGTAACTATCCAGCCTTACAAAAGTGGTTACTCTGTCCATCAATATTAAGAAGTTGACGGGTCTATAGGTATTTTCTACTCAGAATATATAGTGCTGGCAGAAAAGACAGACAATATTTGACATTAAGTGCATAGGAACCAGAAGAACCTGATCCAGTTTTCAGAAAAGAAGATGGTCTGCTTGTACTACACAATCCCCTAAGCAGTGTTTGCTTAGCTTACCTTTGAGCAATACCCAGTATGTTAGTGCACTGATATTGTCTGCTTCAAGTATTTCTTTCTACTGCCAAGTCACACTTGCAGTATCTTAGTTGAACTGTCTGCCAACATGCTTCAAGGAGTAAGAGGAAGCTGCTCTACAAGTGAAAAAAAGGTGGTGGCAATTCAACCCATACAAGCTCATTCTTAAACACACTGTTTTATTCTTTTCAATATGCAATGAGTATTTCTACTTTTTTTCCAAGGAACACAAGCATGTAAATCAGTAACAATGGCATAGGAAAAATCCTGTGACTAACAGATCTTTCAGAGACAGATTTTGTTTGGCTCAACATCCAGAGAAAAAAAAAGTCAGCATCTCTTTAGGCATTTGTTTTTCAAAGGGAATTTATCATCCCTATTAGATAGCTAATTTTCTAGGATTTGGAAATAACCTGAACTCAAAAGCAGAAATGAAATGCCTGACCAGCAAGTGGATGTGCACCAATGAAATTTCACAAAACCTCCACTGGCCTCCATCGATGTGGAGAGTGTCTTGGAAGAAATAGTCACTGAGGATTGTTATACCTTAGTACCAAAGAACGTCTAACATGTTCATAGCTAGTGTACGGCACATCATCCTTTGTTTTCATTAAAAACATGTTATGATTCAGATATATTTACGCATCATTAAGGAGAGTGCACCAAACCCTGTGAGAAGGAATTAAAACCACCGTATAAGTAAGGAGAAAATTAAGGAAGCCAAATTAAGAAATAAAATTTTGTTTTCAAACATATATATACTTTATATATATATATGTATAAACTGCTAATATTGGCCCTTTGAAAAGAGAAAGGGCAGATTTAAGAATTTTCTACACCTCTGAGAAAAACCTGCAAAGAAAGCCCTACCTCCAAACACTAACATGACACTAAACACAAAGTTAAGAATCACTGGCAAGAGCAGGAAATAAAAACAATACAGAAACATTATATAGAAATATAACATTAGGTAGAATCATTTAATTACAACTTTTGTCTAAGAACCTTAGTGATTTTTCCATAACTACTGAATAAATTGTTGTCCTTTAAAAAAAGAAAACAAGGATAAAACATAAGGAATGACTGAAGAAATTCAAAACACTACCCACTCTAATCTCAAAAGTCATCCGGAGTTTAACTGATAAATGAAAATACTGTACTATTTCAGAGTAAGATCAAATCTCATATAAACAATCTTACAAGCATGGAAAAAACGGGATTCAAAGCTGTGTTTAACTACCAACAAAGCCACATATTTCCATGTGAGTATTCTACACACACAATGCAATACAAAACAAAACCCATTTCTTCCTGTACTTAATCTGAATGGTATCAGTCAGAAGTTTCACTATTCAGCTCCTCTGTGACTCTATAAACTCCTCTGTGGCTTTATAAATTACAGATCTCACAATTTGCTAGCACTTACTCTGCCATCATACATCTCAAAGCTTTTTGGTTTGTAAACCCAATGCCCCTTTCTGTTTTTTTTCAGAAACTTAACATCTGTGAATGGACAAAATACTAAAAGGATCCATCACTTCACAATCCAACTTTATTTCTGATCTGCTTTCCTCCAGGTACATTGATAATGAGCACAACTTGTTTTTACATAAAAAAAGTTATCTTTAAAAAAAAAAAGTCATCACCACATAACAGAAAACATTAAACAATATGCCTTGGAACTTTGCTCATAAGGTTAGAAACTATTGCTATTATTTCAAAGATGGCAAGTCTTCACATCTGTTAGATTAAAAATCTATTGAATTTTGGTATGTTTCAATTTCCTTGAGTAAAATACAATTTGTCAATTTTTAAGTAATTGTTATGCCGTTTTCCAGCACCTTACTCAATTTTCAGCATCCTCTTAATTAACTGGAAGCCTGTGTCTAGTGTCAGTGCACTAGATCAAAAAAATCACCTATTTATGGTGAATGCACCCTTGTTTGTAACACCCAAACGCACACTTTCCCTTATGTTGTGATGGCTCTGCATCTTAAACTTCATGTGGTTGCCTACTAAAAATCTTAGGCTCTTTATGCCTTCTAAGAGAGCCCCCATCCCACATACACAACATGCACTGCATTACAGCAAGAAGCGCTGTAACAGAGGTACAGTTTATGGGGGGAAGGGTTTGCAGTGTTTTGAGATTGAGAACCAACACTCAGTAACAAAAACTTATGAACTTTGAGATTTAATTTTAACTCTATAACCTTGAAACCCTTAAAGAAACTGGCATCCAGCATCAGAATTTTGATCAGTTCAGGAAATGGATTTGTGAATGCAAATCAAATAAGAACAAAATGCATTTGAAACTGTCACTGTAAAAAAAAAAAAAAAAAACACCTCAAAAACAAAACACTGGAACGAGATGGAGGTCATAAGGTGTTCCTGCTTTCCTTCCAAAACTGCAAGCTTTAAATAATATGTGCTCAAGAACGGAAAATTCCTTTTCTGTCAGTGTACATTAAAGTTAGTTCTGCTTTTTAAAATGTGTAACTACTACATCATTCTCCTTCTGCCTGAACTCACAGCCTAATCAGAAAGGGAAGTAACTCTCAAAATATCTCAAGAAGGAGACATTCTTCTGGTGCTTTGCTACAATTTAATCATCACCTGGACAACTATCATCAAACACTACAAAACATCCACTAACCTCGCTAGACACTCTTCTCTTCAAAACTAAAGCTGGATGAGATGTTTTCACTGCACAAGTCACAGACGCAGAGAAAAACTATGTGCTCTGTGGCATACCAATACTCAGGATACTTTTCTTGTCTGTTATATGTACTCTAGCGTTGAATTTAAAAAAGCAGACTGATTAATTTCAAATACAACTACAAAAAAATTAAAAGAATAAAGATCACTCTTCTCCCTCCAAGTTCTTGCCAATTTCATTGTACCATAAGTTTCAATATAGACAAGTGGAGGCATCTTTTTGTTGCTCTTATTTCCATATTACACCTTTCTAATATCACTGTCTAACTCATGGTTTGACAAAAATCATCTTAAGTCTTACTCCAAAATCCATTTTGGTAATCAACCACAGGTGGTATTAGTCAGTTCACTAATGAAAGTTGTTCAATGCTTCCCATCGTGAGATCATATTTTCTTTCAGTGGTTGATGAATTTGCCATACTTTAATTAGTTAGGCAGAAACTTTCCATCAGTGCCTCAAACCTTCAATTTTCCTAAAGTTAAACTGAAATGGTTCATCCAGTTCCAAGAAAAAAATGAAGAAATAAATGCTTACATTAAAAACCAAAATTGGCAACCTAACTTGAAACACCCTAGTGACCCCCTGCTTCAGTAAAAGAAGTATATCTGACAGCATCCAGGATGTGCACGCGGTTGTCTATGTGCATATATACGTTCTGTCGCTTGAATTAACCACCTTTGAAAGGGTCCAGCTACTAGAAGTGTCAACCAACTGCAAGCCCCGTGAGGAGACCCTTCATGCTAAACATTTTGTAGGCTTGGAGCTTTAAGCAGAGAGGTGCTAAGGCAAAAGGAAGGGGGCCACGTAAGCCAAACTACGTGCGGCTGAAAAAAGGCAAAACAACATTTGGAGCTAGGGACAGAAATAGCAGAGTGAGAGAAACTGGTAAAGAAAGATTTTTTTTTCTGTTGAATTGAGTCCAGAACCACTCAAGTGAGGAGAACAATTAGGGATAAAGACTTCTAGGTGAGAAAGGGGTAAAACTGGAACAGGTTAAAGGAAATTAAAAAAAGGCTGGGATCAAGCACTGGAAAGAAGAAAGAAGCAACTACAACATGCTCCCTCCAGAAGCTGGAGACCAACTTCTTGAATCCAACGTACCTTTGGCAGCAGAGAAACCTAAACCTGTGTGGGCAAGGTCCCCTCCTAGTGCTCACCACCTCCAGGAAACAATAACCTATCGTTGCTACTGGTAGTCTGGAAATTTGCAGTTCAGTTGACATGAGGTACATGACATAAGTTACATGGACACCACTAGGATACCACACTTCTTTTGTCTTCTCTAAAAAAAAAAATAAGTAAAAGCAACTAAACACAAAAACTATTACAAGAAAAATGACAGAGCAAATCACTCTGTGGAATGATTTAAGAGTTCTGTAATTAAGTGTTGTACAGCCCTGGCCCACACTCCTCACAAGCACACATGATAATAAGCCAAATTTCATGGCCAAAGAGCATGCTTTCTTCTTCCTCTCATCAATTTACTCCAAACAAGAAATATCATCCAGTGCATAAATACTGGTTTTTAGGGGTGGAGAGGGCTAATTTTCAGGACACTGACTGCAACTGTGTTTCAGAAGGTGGAAGCTCGTCTTGTTAACAGAGCCAAACATATGGACTCGATGATTCGAAAGGCCCCTTCCAACCTAGATAATTCCATGATTATATATTGTCATTCCTGGAGGCATTTAAAAGATGGCTAAATGTAATGAAGTGCTTAGCGACATGGTTTAGTTATGGTTTTTGTCAGCATTAGGTTGATGGTTGGACTTAATGATCTGAAAGACCCCTTCCAGCCTAGACAATTCTGTGATTCTATACCAATGAAGAATTTTTCTTGAAATATTTTGTTACAACCTAGACCTAGATGCAGCTTTCCGGTGACCAAGAAGTAGTTAAATTAGCACTGGAACTGCTACAAAAAAGTTAAACAAATCAAAAATCTGAAAGAAAGCTTTTCAGTCCAAAGTTCAAAAACATTTTTTAAAATTAATAATCCCTAGCACTATGTTACTGAAAGGTATACAAACATTTTTTTTAGTTCATATCAAAACAAGCTGCACAAAAAAGTCCTCACAGAAACTTGTCTATAACTCAAAGAGAAGAAAATCTGGCCGTAACAAACTACAGCCAACATAAATCAAATACCCCAGAAAATTTCAAGCTTTTAGACAAAGAGGTCCGACCTAGTTATTAATGTCATGACTTTATTTAGTGTTGATTTAGTGAACTCCTAGATTTTCATATGTGAAGTATTTTTTGGTAACAAAAAATTAAAACAAGAAAAACTTTTCCTTTTTACTTGGATTTTAATAACAGTTAGTGACCAATTTGTCCTCAGAAGAGGGCTAGATGTATTTATTTTTGAAACTACAGGATGAAGACAGTACAGGTCTGGATTCAGACATTAATGAAACCTAGGAAGTCGTAAATGCTTATCTCCTGTTTTCTAAAATTACTTCCAAATTAATTTTCACTGCAAGACAGCTGGACTACAGCCTGTAAGTCACTGCTGGGCGTGTGACTATATACCATGTTGTTGCCACTCCCTGCTGCTCATCTCCACTCCCTCTAATCAGCTAATTAAATTGCTCATGCAACATTTCCCCAGTCAGCTTTCAGCAAAATAAACTAGATTGCTAAAGACCTACTGTTTGCAGCACTGGATTTAGAATGGAAAGTCTACACCGCTGAACACCTTTATGTTGAATGTGGGACAACTGTACCGGTCAGCGAGACAAACAGTAGCCTCCAATTAGTGCCAGTGATGTGCAGATGAAGACACTAAATTTTAAAGTTTGTGGGCAGTTAGAAGGAAACATGTACAATGTACATTATAACCTCAGACCATGATGATGAAGAACAGTAAACGCACCATTAGTCTTCTAGCCACTGATAGCACCTCTCTGCCAAGGAGCTATAAGTAGGTCAGTCATCAGAAATTGAAGGTAATTCAAGTGGTCAACAAGGACATGTGTTTTCGCTACACAATGTATTTCTTTATGGAGCTTTATTGCTAACAAATGTTTCAAATCTCACAGATTCCGATGTCTGGTTGACCTTTCACATAAGAAGTCCACATTACATTTTTTTCCCTCCCACTCAGGTGAAGACAGCTTGTCTCACTCCATTCATCTCTTCTACTTTTCTGAGACACTGAGAGCGTCTGTGCGTTTTGGGTAGGTAGCAGGGTTTAATGTTGTGACAAGAAGCGTAATTGTACACTTCAGTGTATTATTTTTGATGAACAGTGGAGATACACAAGCAGAGAGCATTGTTTTCTGTTACGAAGAAGAATTTACTCCTGACAGAACCATACAGCTATAACCTTTTAAGACAACTCTCTTTATGCACTCCTAGGGTTTCCATATATTTGGGTTCTGGGTTTTAGTAGAAAGCCTATAAGATAAGATCTTTGTCACCATAACACTTCAGCACGACAGTATCAAGTCTGTTTCATGAGAAACAGACTCCCGCGAAGTTGGCAAATATTATTACTCCTGTCCAACCCCACAGACTGAGGTAAAGATGCCGTACAACTCCAGGCAGGCACAAATGCAACCTGTGGCAAAAGAGGCAACGTATTTACTAATCTCCCACTGTCCAATTCACTAACATTTCCAGTTCCTGACTTCTCACAGGGTTCTGTGTCAAAGCTTTGCAAACTCAGACTCATCACCAGCTTCATGGAACCAAACCACGGCGCCAAAGTGCCACATGCCTCCCCACCCTCACATTTTAATCACCTACACCTTTGACATAACAGGTCACAGCTACGATATTTTTTAAGACGATGATTTCCTTAATCAGCCAGAAGAAATTCAGTTGAGCAACAAAAAGACTTGCCTTACACCCCTCCCTAACACCAGATTGAGCAATCACGGAAACTCCTCAGGACTTCAAGGTGTCAGGACAGAAAGAGCCCTCCTCTCGACAGCAATCTCCCCCAGCAGTCAGGAAAAACATCAAGTTCCCATAAGGGAAAGAACATACAAATGAAATTTATTTTGCTAATAAATCACTGTTGTTTAAATTTTGGAAGCAGGGGAGCAAGATTTTGGGTTTTACCTTTTACAAAACAGGGGAAAGGAAAAAGAATAGGAAATACAAAAGTTCTTGCACATAATAAGAATACATAGTTTTAAAGGAAAAAAAAAGTTTACCTTAGAGCTTTAAAGTTCTGCCCCACCAATTTTTTTGAAAGTAGAAATAACACTATGACATTAGAGATGCATTTAAGAGAATCCAGTATTTTTATAAAATCTTCCAGACTTAGAACAAGGCACTACTTTTCAATTTTACAGAAGTCTTTATATTTAGAAATAAAGACACCTTACCAAAATAGTCATGTAAGAAACAGATTTTAAAATGTTTATAAATGCTGATTTTGAACATGGACATCTCTCTTAAATGTTGACTTAACTATTCTAAACATTAATTATATTTAACAGATACATAAAGCTTCAAGTTTTCCCTGTTAATCATCTTAAAATTCTTTCCACATATAAACACCCAACAAAACACTACCTTATGTCAACAAAGTATGTTTCCATTTAAAAAAAAAAATAAAAGGAAAAAGTAAAAAGAGACAGCTGCAAATGTCTCTAATGAAAATCTAATGTCCTCCTTTCTTCTGCATCAAAAAAATATGTATGGAGGAAAGAAAGCAATTTACAATACTGTAATGATTTCATTATCCAGAATCCAAATATTCATCAGGAGTTGGAGAATTTGTTGTATCTGATGTCAGCCAACTAGACACCCACAAACTCATTTTTGCATCTAATTTGTTTAAGAAAATTAACAGAGTGATGACTAACTGATACTGTGTAGGAAGTGTTTCGCTTCCTTTACCATGAAATCATGTTTCTATGATACTACCCTAAAAGATTATAGTATTTTACTGAGAAATACACAGCTTCCAAATAAAGGATTGTTACTCCCCAACAGTAACTTTTTACAGTATTCACTGAACTAAATCAGAGGTTTATCTCCTAAAGAATGACAAAGAGTTTATATTGAGAAACTAGGAGATACTGCTTTGTTTCACAGGTTATGTTGGAAGCTTTCAAAGCAAGTGTGTAACAAAGTGTATTTTATCTCAAGAGAGTGAAAAATTCAAAAATAATATTTTTTTATAGCTTTGTGAAGGGATTTTGAGCATAATGATGTATTTTTCTGAAGAGGAAAAGTACTGAAGCTGCAATTTTGAGTACAGCAGCAGGTACCTGTGCTTCCCTTTTTAACAAGTTTAATGTACTCTCACATCCTCCCCATTGACAGATCCCTCTCTACCTTCAGCTATTCAGACCTGACTGCAAGTTCATTACAGAGAGAATCTAATAGAAGGACTGAGGATGAACAACTTGTTACTCTAAAATTAAAGCGTCTGGCCATTTTAAAAGGCCCTGGGGTTTGTTTCAAGTAAGTTTTACTAACACTTGAATCTTTTTCCATTTAAACAAAAAAGCACAACCTAAAATGAAGTTCATGCATTTCCATTAAAAGAAAAACAAAACTCTGGATTAGTTTCATCAGGTTACGATACACTTTCAGCAAAATCGAATTGAATTCAGCTTCATACATCAGCAAAAGCATTCTTAAAATCTCTGCCAAACTGCTCAAAGATACCTGCCGCTCTGCTACTACCAGAACATTAAACACCCTGTTGCTGTAGATGACACAAACACACAGCAAAGGTCTAGGCTACTGCGAGTACAGGAATGGTCTAGATGTCAGAAACAAAGCTGACGGAACAGCAAAGAAAGCACCTGATTAGGCCCCCTACATCCCCTATAACAAGAGGGCCCTCGATCATGATCCAATTTCCTTCTGAAAGGTCATTCAGATAGAAAAATGACTGCAAGAACAGATGAAACTGCAGTGTTACTACCTATTTAAAAGGATACAGCCTCTCACCTACAGCAGAGTTCCCTATATATCTCCTATTTCCAGCTTTTAGTCACTGAGACTATTTTTTGCCCTTTGTACCACCCTTGAACAACAGGCCACCCTACAACCTCCAAAAAAACCTCTTTATTAATTACAATTCTTTAGAAACTCTGTATCTAAGAAGCATGACAACATATTTCCTAACCCATATATCAGAGTTGATGGATGTGGCTAAATAAGGAGAAGAAATTAAATATTTCAAAGAATTTAAGAACTTAGAAATACAGAGAGAGATTTAAAGGAGAAGAGAGCAGGGCTGGTGGCAGAAGAGAAGTCTTCTGTTCTATAAGGGGTGAGGCAGGAGAAGTACAGGAGCACAGGACAGGAAGGCTTCCCCTCAGTACCAATACTACTGCACCTTTGCCTAAACAGTTTAAAGCTTTCAGTTGATTTTGTAGTTTCGTCAGGGTTCACAAGAACTCTTACAAGAGTTCTTACTCACAAGAATTCTTACTACAGCTACCTACTGTGTTTAGGTACGCACCAAGGTTTCCTCAGCTTCTCACAGCTGACAGCAAATGGTAGGCACCTTCAGAAAACAATTCAGAACACTTAATTCATGTTTGGTTTAAACACTACAAATCACTTCCCAAAAGTGTCTACTTCTACTAAATATCTACGCTTAAATCTAGGTGACCACCACCAAAAGTCTGCTGCTTGGCAAAGCAAACATAAGGGATACAAACACATTCTACCAGTACATTAAACTGAATTCAAAAACTGGTAACAGTTCAAAATTTTGTAAACATTTCCTACCACTGAATGAATGTATTTAAACAAAAAGCATTCAGTGACCCATTCTATAAACCTTGAATCTGCCTTGCTCTGATTTGACTGTATCTGTGAAGTTACAAGAAGTAAAAAAATTAGAACTACTAAAAATCCACGACCAATGTGTGTGTGTGTAGGAATAGCACAGCATACCTGCTGCACAATCTTTAAGTAACTGAAAATATCATGCTATGTGGAATTAGAAAGCTTCTAAATTGGTTTCTTATCTCAAAGATAAGCAAAAAAAAAATAAAAATCCCTCCAAATCCACAAACCCAAAACCTCAGAAAAACTTTCATAAGTTTTAGAGGCATCAATACTTTTTCTTATATGCATATTTCAAAAAACCTTCAATAGACCTTGTATCAAACAGGCTCAAAACACTGGCAATTAAAAGCAAGTTTACATAGATTAAACAGATGAAATCTCAACACAACTGTGACAATTTTTTTTTTACCTCTCTGAGAAACTTTTCATGCACTGTATCACTTAGGTTCCAGCCATTAAGCAGATTTTTGTACTTGCTGTATGTTTATCTCAAACTTCTGTAACAAAGTGACCCACAGACTAGATGCATATATATATTAGGTATTCTCAATATATATTAAAAACTCATAAGAAGTATAAACACAAATGGTTTTCCTCAAGGCAAAATAAAGCTGATGTATGTGTTGTAATATTGGCTTGGCTACTACTAAACAGGTGTTTTCTCTAATATATTCATGACCAGGTTTCATTTCCCATTTACCTTGCTCTTTCCAGGCTCCCATACTTTAAATATTCATTAGGCAGGAAAAGACACAATGAATCAAGTTCTACAGGAAAAAATATATCTAGTCCATTAAGTAAAGCATATGTAGCATATGCATAAACACCATTCAAGCCCACATTGTTTTTTCCTCTTAAAAAACCACCCAAACAAACACACAAGCATGATGGATAACTAAATAATAAATAGCATTAATGGCAATCCTCTGGCAACAGCAACCAATAACTAGATGTCTCTTGCTGGTCTTTTATTTTCATGCTAATGCCTACGCTATGCCATCCAAACTTCATACTGAAAAGTAGCAACAGACACTAGCAACAAAAGAAGTATAAGTTGTCCTTTAAAGAGACTAAATTAAAAAACATTCAAACAGGCATTCCTGCTATCTCCTATTGCAGTAACTATTCTCACAAAACACACCACTTCCTCTGCTAGACTCCACAGACATGAACAGTTTTGTTTGCCTTTTTTTTAAACCAAAAAATCATGACAAATTTGAAAGTTTTTACCTAAGTAGCTAGAAGGCAGAAATGCAGAGGAGAGAAAAAACAAGCAATTTGGAAGCAACCAGTATTTCTGAAAGTTGTAAGTTTGTTGTGAGGAAGTTTCTTAGTTTGGGTTTTAAACACCCATGCATTCCGACTCCTTCTCATGAGGATTTTTGTCCTGAAATGTAGTGCAAAATGCACAAAGGAAAACTGCAGTTTCAGGAGTGCAAGTGCACACACCCTGTTTCTTAAATCACACTCATACTGTTGACTTCCAAGCATGCATCTCAACTGACCTGAAACTTCTTGAGTCACAAGCCTTTTAACCCATCCTCTCATTCTGACTCCCTATGGAGTTTGTGGATCACATGTAGCAATATCCGAGATAGCTTTAAAACACAATTTCCAATACCAGTAGCATGTCAACTGTTAATGCTCTTGCCAAAAATACCTCTCTTAAGCTTCAGACTCCCACAGCCAAACCATTTACACCACATGTGAGCGTGGTGGGCTCCATTCTGCCAGTAAATTAACAGTCATAATAAAGAGTTCACTCAACAGCCATTAAAGTGCTAGAATTGAGAGCACTCCCTTCATCAATCAGCTTACCAAAGTAAAAAGAAATAATATCTTCTTGCATCAAAGCAAAGCAATTCCTCTCTTCCAATAATCAAGACCTGGGATCCAGCAACCAGTCACAAAGGTAAACACCACTTAAAACAGTTTCTATAGCACTGAAAAAACCCCAACTTTTAACATATTTGACAAGAAAAGATAAATAGCTACACGATACTATTTTAATTCTAAAACATTCATTCAAATAAACAAACATTTCCTAAATTTTCTCAACTATCAAATTTAACAGCACAAAAAAAAGGTCCAACTCAGACCAATCATTCCCAAATAAACCCCTCTTATAAGTAAAGAAGTTGAGTTTCAAAAGAGATATAGAATACAATTTGATACATTCTTTTAAAATTGCTGGTTAAGATACACGTTCAAAGTATGGCCCGTACACCTCATTAGTTTTGCTTGTTGTTTCTGATGACCAAGAGAATATGGATAGAAAATAAAATAGAATGAATACTCCTTCATGTATTATCTTTCTAGAACTGAAGGAAATGAATGAAATTTGTCAAGATACGGAGACCTAGATTAGAACCCTCCTCAGCCACAGTACAATGGCTCATAATAACTTATAAATCAGCTTTTTTCAAGAATGACTGCATTTAAATTGAAGTGGTCAGTAATTTCCCTGGGTTGTCACTAAATGCTGGTTTTCTGGACACAGCCAAGTTTAAGAATTGTTAACATCTACAAGCAATGCAGCTCACTTCGAACACCCAACTTGAGGGAGGCAACTGGTATTTATGTTTGAAAATGTCTTTTCTTTTTCATTCATTCATATACAGCACCATTAAAGCTTTTTTGCTCCCTCTAAATATTGTTGCAGTACACTAATGCAAGTAATTGCTTTTAGTTATACATTTAAGGCCAAAGGATAAAGAATTACTTAAATGCAATAAGTAATTACTTCATTTACTACTGAAACAATAAATTGATAGAGGCACATGGAGAAGTCCTGCAGCCAATGAATAGAGAAGCAATCCTTATACAATTTAAATAATTATTAGGTTAAACAAATTACAATGCACACCTAACCACAGACAAGAGCACATTAGGAAAGTGCAATGGAATAAAGAGAAATAAACAAGGGTTCGGAGTCTGTCTAATACTGCTGCTTCTTGAAAGACACCACCTCCAGCTGGGGCATGAATTCAGCACTGATTCAGGAGACAAAAACTCTATCTCCTAAATCAATACCACAACTTCTTGCAACAGTCCAGGTTTCACTTGGAAATCTTGCCGAAATACCAGCCAAGCCCAGCCTTGATTAGCCTGCAATGAGATCATAGCTTGAGGAGGTATGGCTGTAGGCCCTTGTAAAGCTGATACTAAGGAGGAATTTATTTAAGTGATACATCAGTCTTTCCTGAAATGCACGAACTAGAATGTTTTCATGTTTGTTAATATAAGGATAACACTAACTGCAGAACAACTTCAGAGTTCCTAAGGTTATTGTTAGTACAGGAAGTGAAATGAATTTCTATCCATCATCCACAATCAATGCTGTGACTGACACTACAAGTTGGGCACCACAGATAAGAGTCATTTTAAAGTAAAAGTAATCAAGATAATGCAGCTATGGGAGATTTTCACAAGATTCACACTCGAGCACCTCAACTTCTCATTTTCATTAGTTCCAGTAAGATCTCCCTCTTCAGAGTTTGTTTCTTTAGAAAGAGGAAAAAACAAATTGAGGCTTGTGAGACTTCTAATTAAAGTTCTCAAAGTTGTATATTTCAACAGAAGGTGAAATGACATGTTGCTATAAAAAGCAAGTCCTTTCTTTTAAGATGTCAAATTAGGCAAGAACAAGCTGCCTTTGGGCCATTTTTTTGGAACGTTATCATACACGCATGCATAGATCAGAAAAACTCTAAAGCATTTTTTTAAAGGGACATTATAAAAACAACTGTAAGCAACACAACGACAACACTCAAAGACATTTTTCTTAAATATTATCAACACCACTTGCACATGGGTGGGGCAAGGTTTAGAAGACCAGCTATGTTTAAAGATTGAGCAAGCTGTATCATGCACCGCTTTCCTCTGTGCCTATTGCAGCAACACCAGAAAGGGCAAGGGGAAAATAAAATAAAATTAAATTTAAAAAAAAAATTAAAAAAGCTTCTGCCTGGCAGGTGAACTTGATATTCTACCTACCTGGTTCAGGACTATTTCTCCAAGTCTTATTTCAGTTACATAAAGAAACGCTATGATGAAACATAGCCTGTAATGCCAGGGCCCGCTACCAGGCACCAGCAGCCTGACCTCTCCCCTGGGGAAAGCGCTTTCCCTCCTGGCATTCCAGCGCCTGAGCACACACTTATCCCCCCTCCTGAGGATGGAAATGTTTTCTCCTCTTTAGCATGCCTTTCCCCTCCCTGGTTATTGGTCGCCTGGTGGATCAGAGGGCACTCTTGGTATAATTGACTAGATTTCCAGCTAATAAATGCCCAAAAAGTGGTTACAGCTCTTCTCGCCCTAAACTCCCCTTATGATACCTGATACATAAAAAAAAAAAAAAAAAAATCTCCCTTCCTTTTAGGAAGTGAAATAGCCACACAACCAGAGAAACTAACACCCAAGAGGTACACTACACAGAAAGAGCTGCAAAATTAACACCATACTATAACTGAAAAAAAATAGTAAGCAAGTGTATTTTCTGGTGCTGTTTTTCAGGTAGTTACAGTAGTTGTCCCATACATGCTAAGGAAAGCAGGAAATATTTACACCACAGGCTTCCCAGCATTTACATAAAGGTGCAAGTTTCTTCAAAGGCTGATTTTGCTTTCAAGACAGCGGTAAGCAAGGAGACAGGCAGAACTTTAGAAATCCTCCTTAAGTAGCTGCTATAAGACTCCATTCGCACCTTGTCACATTCCTCTCCTTAAAAAGTGGCACTTGGCGTCATCCATCCTCACTTCCCCAGAGCCGCCCTGGATTAGAGTGAGACAGAGCTCCATAGCCAGCTCAGACTTAAGCAAGAGTTTGAATGAAGAAGACCAGGAGTTTTTCCACAGGTATTCCAAAGGATTCAGTCCAGTGGGTTTTCTTGGATCCCTCACCGCGCAGCCACCAACCTACCCAAAAAGGAACAGCTCACGCCACAGGGAGAGGAGAAGCACAGATGAAAAGGCGTCCCCTCTTCCATGGCATCCCAGCAATCACCACTCTGAAAGGGGGTAACTCAAGTTCAGGGCTCACTTCAGCTGAGAAGAGACAAACTTCACATCTCCTGATGCAAGGAGGGACTGCTTTAACCAGCTGGTACTTAGTTACTCTTCCCAGTAAGTAGCTTTACACCACTAGAAGCACTACAGAAAAAAAAACAACTAACCACCAACACCACGATGGGTGGGCCAAACCAAAAGGAAGATTTTGCAGCTAAAGAACTGGAGTCCTGGGGACACAGGAGACATGAGCTCCACACCCTGGTTTCAAAATTAGTTCTTTAAACTTGCATCCAACAACTGAGAAAGAAAATACACTTCAAAATTTAGACCCAAGGATCCAGGTCATCTCTTCTTCCTACATCAGCACCGATGGACCCAGATTTCTCTTAATTATTCCTTTGCAACAGACCCAGTTACAAGGTTCCCATTCCCAGACACTTCTCTCTGCATACCACAGCCACATCCTCATGCCACAAATACTTAAGCCTGTTACCTAATACCTAGGGAACATTATGAATAAGTACCAGCAATCAGTTTTTTAGATTTAGCACTTATTAGCCATTACCAGAAAGTTGGAATTATTTGATTTGGCACATGATAACTAGTACATACACAGTAGGTAGCTCTTTTCTCCTTTCCTCAAACTCTCCAGGTTTGATATTCCGTAATTCGGGGCACTGGTAAGAGGCCAACAGATGCACAGCCATTTTTCAGCGTACGTATCTTTTGATACTGTTTTTTCCTTGAAAAACAGCAGCAGGGAAGAGATCTAGGAAGGGCTGGTTTCAGAAGTCCTAACTTGGAAACTCCGTAAGGCGGTTGTTTCAAGGGTGGGAGCGAGGAACCAACTGGACAACCCACAATGAAACCAAGTGAAAAATATGATTATAAGAATTTCTGCTGTGGATAAAACAGGACTTGTTGACCTCTGACACTCTCTATGAACTTCTAAAATGGGAAGAGGCAGAATCCACAGGACCTGTAGACAAAGCATATATATCTTTCCTACACATCTTGAGAAAAATGTGCCTTGCTAATGTGAACTTTTTTTTCCAACTACATATGAATCTATTTTAATGCTTTTGCACTGTGCAACAAGAAAGCTGTCTTAACAGCAGAACCCAGCAATTACTGGGGATGGGGGTTCTTCAGTCAAAACACATCCAGATGAAAAACATTTTCTGGAAAGCATGATGCGTTTCTTTAACTCATGCCCAATACACTGAGATTAAAGCTGTGAGTATACAAAGACACAAATACACACACACAAAAAAAAAAAAAAAACCAAAAAACAAAAACAGAAAAAAGCAGTGAGAAAAAAAAAAAGGCGACCAGAAAGTGCATATACATATAGGCAGGAGCCTCCCCCTCCCCCCCCCCCCCGCCTTGGGAGCAGGGATTTGGTCACTATCCACAAGCCCTTTTGTTTAAAGAAGGAGGGAGATACAAAAGGTTACCCTAATTATTTTCAATCTGCAAGTGCGACAAGCGCCGGAGAAAAACTCCTCAGCCTGAGGTGAGAAACCGGGAGTTTCACCCTCCGTACCCGCCCGCCCGGAGCCAGGGAGGGAAGAGCCCGGCGGAGGGTGCCGGGCTGCCAGGGTCCCCCAGCAGCCGGGGTCCCCCAGCCCCCGCAACCCCCGCATCGAGCGGGGCTCGAGTACCCGGTGCGGCAGGTCGGAGCCGCCAGCCTGAGGGCGCCCAACAACCTGTTGCCACCCCCCCACCCCAGACCTGCCGGGACGCGGCCCGGCGCCCGCAGGCAGCCCCTGGCCGGGCGCTAACAGCCGCCTCGGGGCCCGCCGCCGCTCAGGGAGCCGGCACCTGCGCCGGGGCAGCCCAACCCCACGGTGCGCCCCGGGATGCGGGCAGGCGGCGCGGCCGGGCCCGCTGTCACCGCACCGCCGCGGGCACGCCAACATGGAGCCGGTCCGGGCACACCACCCCCCCTCCCCTTCTCCCCTCCGCTCCTCTCCCCCGGCGCCTCTCACCTTGGTGATGATGAGGGGCTCCCCGTGCTCTCGCCCCCCCTTCAGGGTGAAGCCCCAGGGGGCCCCGCCGGTCAGCAGCACCTCCACCAGCTTGTAGCTCTCCGCCGCCCGCTGCTCCACCATCACCACCACCGGCCCCGGCTCCACCAGCACGGCGCCCAGACGCGGGTCGCTGCCGGCCAGCCGCTCCCGCCCGCTCCGCAGCCCCACGTCCTCCATGGAGCCGCGAGCGGCGCCCGTCGAGGCCGGGGGGGGACTGAGGGCCGGGACTCGCCTGCCTCTCGCCGGCCTCTCCCCGCTGCGCGCCAGCCGGCGGCAGCCCGCCGAGCCACCTACCCGCCCCGCAGCACCGTCCAGCCCGGCCCCATCGGCGGGGAAAGAGGGCTGCTCCCGCCCGCCCCCTCCTCTTCCTCCTCCTCCTCCTCCGCAGCCCACGGTATTGTCTCACGCCGAGGCCAGACCCCGGCGGCGGCAGCGGCGGGGAAGTGGAGTGGAGAGGGGGACGACGACGACGGCAACTTGTGGCAACTTGGCGGCGGGGCAAACGCCGCCGAGCAACGCGGGACGCCGCGGGTCGGGGGAGGAGAGCGGCGGAGCCAAGCGCCCCCGCCCCCCTCGCTCCGAAAAAGAGGGCGAAACCCGCTTGCCCACCGCGGGCTTCCCCAGCGGGAGAGCCGCTCCCCCCTCCCTAAACGCGGGCAGCTCCGCAGCGCGATCGCCCCGGGCGAGGAGGAGGAGAATGGGGAGAGGAGAGCAGCCTGGGGCCGGCCGCCAGACAAAGGCGGCAGCGAAGGGGGGTCCCGCGAGCGCGGAGCCACCCCGGGGCCGTGCCCCCGGGTCACCACACGCCGGGGGGCGACCGCGCTTCCCTGCCACCCTCCCGGTCCTCAAACAAAAGCGGCGAGCAGGTGGAGGGCGGCCGCGGGTGGAGGAGGGGGGGGAAAGGGGGCAAACGGGCAGCCGGCGGCTGCGGCCTGTCCCCTGGTCGGGGACGCCCCGCCCTCGCGGTGCCAGGCGGCAGGGGGCCGGAGGAGAGACGAGGGGCGGCTCTGCTCTGCTCTCCTCGCCGCGGTGTTTGGGATGGGGCGGGGGAGGGGGAGGAAACCGGACAACATGGAGGGCAGGTCAGGGGGCAGCCGGGGGAGGTGCTTGCTCCCAGCCCCTCCCGGCCGTTCCCCCACCCCCCGCCCCGACCGTCTCCACCACCTGTAGGGCGGGAGGGGCCCCAGCGTGGGCCGGGCCGGGACCGACCGCCTCCCTCCGAGACCCTCTAGCGGCAGCCGGGGGCAAGGCGGGGACGGGCTGAGGCGAGGAGTCGGCCCCGGGGGGTGCTGCTGCCGCCCGCCTCGGCGCCGGAGAACCGCGAGGCCGGTCGCAAAGGTCAGAAACATGGCCAGGCCGGGCTGTGGTAAAGCCAGGTGAAGGCCACAGTAAAAAAAAAAAAAAAAATTTTTTTAAAAAAAAAGGAAAGCAGTTTGTTGTCACGGACAGTCCCAGACGCAGGTTCAGCTGCAAAAAGACGGTCAAAAAAGGTTTGACGGCGGAGTGTGAGGCAGGACTGGAAGTGCTGTCCTTAAGGCAAGTTTTATTTTATGGATGGGAAATAAACGAAGGGTTTGGGGTTGCCCGATGCCTCCACTGAGGTATTTAGTGGTGGGGCTGGGAGTGAAATGCTTATTTCTTGCTGGACTTCATTCTCTCAGATCAATCGCATCACTTTATAGAAGGCTTCAGCGGCTTAAATCAGGACCAGATTTGGGCTGGAGTGCCTGAGTACCAGCAGGCAGGCCTTTGCTTTTCACTGCCACGCAGGTGAAGTACTGCTTGATCTAAGACACAGGGAAATCTGTATTTTAGTTTCTGAAAGACTGCTGAACCTCAGGGTACTTCCACATGTGACAGACTGTCCCATGGAGGTGCCTGGTACATGCAATGGGATTTCAAGCGTTTATATATAGGGTGACGGTTCACATATTTTGCTTCTGAAACTGGCCATTATACCATTCTGATTATGTAGTCTGACCCTCTGACTTCTCTTTCAGCTGGTTTATTCCTCAAAAAACTCTCCTGCCTCGCATTAAAGCGATTTCAACATCACCTACAGTACTTTTCTCTAATACCTAAAGAAAACTTTGGTTTCAGGATTGAGAGCATCTGAGGTCATCAGTCCCAGCAGCAGATTGGAGGACGTATGGAGGTAGGAGAAAAGTATTTGATGAAGATGAGTGTGGTTCCCTCATAATTAAGGGACAGACAGAACTGTGGAGGGGGCACCCAAACTTACAGATACTTTTACGAGAATCCTGCTAAATTCAAACCTTACACCAAATGTATTTATTGTATCAGGTTATTTAAAGCTTTTAATGACTTACAAATCCGCAGTCAGATTTCTTCTCTAATTCTTTTCTATCATATAGACAAGTTATAATTGTAGCAAAAATAATTAAAAAAAAAAGCACAGGTAAAGGGAAATGCAGGTAGTTTTCTCCAGGTCCTGCCTTCACTTGGTTTTGGAATCTGAGACAAAGTCTTCAGTTATGTTTGTGTAACGCATATTGAGTTGTCTACAAGCATACTCAATAACCTATAGCTGGAAGTTTTAAAGAGCTGCAGTATACAAGTCTGTTGTTTGTAAGCATGATATTAAAAGAAAGATCCAGAATAACAGTTTGAACTTTAGCGTATCCCCAAGTATCCACATTGAAATGAAACGGAAATAAAACAGCTTACATTATTAATGAGAAGAGCAAATTATGCTTCCAAAAATGTCTTCTCTGTTTGTATCCCCTCTTTTTTCAACTGCCAACATTCATTCTTCTCCATCTTGAACTTTCTGTTGTTTGTAAGAAACTGAAGATTTACATTACTGTTCTGGCTTTTGTAATTGATCTTATGAATTCCCCACTGAAGAATGATGCAGAAATCTGAGCACAGATTTTAAAATGGAAATATCTAGAGCCAGGAACCGGCATCTATATTAAGGAAGCCAAGTGAAAACCATCAAACTGTAATTACATCAGTGAAAGTGAATATGTAGCTTCTGGGAAGGCAGTTGCCTAAAGAAAGAAGATCTGAAAGCTTCCATGCTCCCCATTAGGAGAGACCTCAGTTAAGAACAATTTTCTAGCTGATGCTTGCTTGGAGCCTGGTGGTCTGACACAGTGATCAAGCAGATCCTAAACTTGTGGCTGACAGTTCAGAAAGCAGACTTTTTATTTTGAATGACACCTTTTTTTGCCTTTTCTACTTTAATGCTACAAATGGAAAGCTAAGAGACCACTATGCAAAATTCCTCATGCATGTAAGTTTGACAAGCCAAAGAAAGATAGGAATTCTCTTTTGTCGTATCGGTCACATTTCTCTTCACATCTTTTGTACCCTTCCTCTCTGTGGGGTTTGAGGCTTGTTGAGAACTCAGCTGGAGACTTGTACTCGTGCTCTTCTTAAAATATTGTGATAATTTTATTACATGATTTTCTGCAGCTTCTGCCAGCCTGCATAAGGATTCAGATAGTCATAAAGAACAAAGGATTTAGTAAATGTATTCTGAAATATTACTATTCTTTTGTGTGGTAAGAAAAACAATGATTACTGTATTTGTCTAACAAAAGCCTCAGTGATCAAATCCTCAGTTTTCTTCCTTACATCTTGTTTCAT
The DNA here is from genome assembly GCA_025769975.1 of Gallinago jamesoni. NCBI lineage: Eukaryota > Metazoa > Chordata > Aves > Charadriiformes > Scolopacidae > Gallinago > Gallinago jamesoni. The sequence continues at coordinate 130,608,279 of JAOQGH010000001.1, forward strand.
GTGCCAAGTGTTATCTGAGTATACAGAAATTAGCAATAAAAGGTAGAAATGCAAGATACATCAGGGTGCTGTGAATGTATCACAGGAAGTAACAGATTTTTTTCACACTAAGGACAGAGAACAATGCAGCTATGACCAATGTGGTATAAAGTGTTCCCTTCTGTAATAACATCTGCATTTAATATTATCAAAGATACTTTACAGTGATAGACAGAAGTTACCCAAATGCCTCCTTCTGCCACACAAAAGGAACTATCAAACTTTATTAAGGGATTGTTCCCACAAATTCAGTTTATGAGCCCCTGCCCTGTAACAACAAAAGCTTTCTGCAGTAAACCAGACTTCTTCCACAATACTTCATCTGTCTTCCTACCTTGGTACTTGAAGCTAAATTAACAATTTCAAGTGAAATTTTGTTCTACAGGATTTACTTGACCTTCATTCTTTCTGTTGCACAGATTGTGTACCTGTTCCCTACTTAGTCACTGAGACTTCCAAAACTGTGAATAAATTCCTCTCTGACAGGATTTTGTTCAAACAGTATTAGGCACAGTATGCTGTTAAGGCACAGCCTATTTCACCTTTGTGGCTCTGCACCACATCTCTTTTCCTTAAGGCACCTTGCATTGAATTGCACAGGATACCTGCAGAATGACCCTAGATTGGGGTGTTTTACTCTCTGTCTAGACAGCATTCATTGTGCTGGACCTTATGATGCCAGCGGGACTTTTTTTTCCCCAGCAGCTGAGAAATTTGAAAGAAGTAGAGGGTTCTGACTCATAGTCACACAGTAAAGAACTGAGGCGAGTTAAACCTTTACAACTTCCCACTGCTTGTTACCACTCCTTTCCTGGAGGTAACCACCAAACATCACAGTTCGGTGAAGAGGCAAAGTGCCTCTGCCTCAGCCATTTGAAATAAAAAATAGATGCCCTGGGGCATGCATCAACAATTTAAGTTAAGATGCTGTGCTATGAAATGGAGCAGCTGATCTATGGCAAATGTTCTGCTCTGTCAGCGCAGTTACAGCAACCTCCGGCAAAGAGGCAGAGCAGACTCTTACACATCCTCAGGGGCATTTGCCAAAATGACCTAGCTATTTGATAGTTGTACCAATGCAGCTTCTCCTATGTAATCAACTGCCATAATTGCTGAAGAAATACCATTTTAGTCATCAATGGTGAAAGAAATGTTGATAGATAGAAATGTATGTATAGTGTGATCTCTACTGTCATGATAAAAGGATTAAAAAGATCCTTTTCCGAAGGCTAGGGTTTTGTGAGTTTGTGAATCCAGTGAGAGTACTGACAGAATTCAGGGTGAACATTATTTACAAGATACGAGTTACAGACTTGCAAATCTTGTTCCCAGAGAGCTCCCTATAGACCTCAGTTCCTGTTGGATCTGTTGAAATCTGTTGAAAATCTGTAGGACGTGTATGCATGTATTGTATGTGGAACAAAAGTTAATCCTACATAGTGTTTATGGCATATTTAGCAAAACAAGTGAATCATAGAAGCACAGAATTTGGGTTTGGGTTGGAAGAGACCTTTAAAGATCACTTGAACTTCAGGAGGTTCACATGGGCCCACTCCTGAAGCCCGTCAAGATCCCTCTGGATGGCATCCCTTCTCTCAAGTTAATCAACTGCATCACCCAGCTTGGTGTCATCCCAACATCTGTGTCACTGGTGAAGATACTAAATAACATTAGGGACACCACTTGTTATGGGTTTCCACTTGGACATTGAGCCATTGACTATAACTCTTTGGACATGGCCATACAGCCAATTCCTTATCCATCTAACAGTCCATCCATCAAACCCATATCTCTCCAAATTAGAGGGAAGAACATTGAGCGGGGGAACATGTCAAAGGCCTTACAGAACTGCAGATAGATGACATCCATAGTCCTTCTGCTGTTCACTGATATACTCACTCCATTGTAGAAAGCCACCAGGTTAGTCAGGCACGATACACCCTTGGTGAAGCCATGTTGGCTGTCCCTAGTCTTCTATATGTTTTGTCCCTGTCTTCTGTATGTTTTGACAAGTCTTCCAGGAGGATCTGTTCCATGATCTTACTGCGCATGGAGGTGAGGCTGACTGGTCGGTAGTTCCTAGGGTCTTCCTTATTACCTTATTTAAAAATGGGCATGATGTTTCCCTTTTTCCAGTCACTGGTAACTTCACCTGACTGCCATGACTTTTCAAGTATGTTTGAGATTGGCTTGGCAAATACATCAACCAGTTCCCTCAGGAACCTGGGATGCATCTTTTTGGGTCCCATGGACTTATGTATATTCAGGTTCCTCAAGTGGTCTTGAACCTGATCTTCTTCTATGAAGTGAGGGATTTTATTCCCCCAGTCCCTGCTTTGAGGTTCAGAGGCTTGAGAGATGTGGGAAGAGAGATAACCATTGAAAACTGAGGCAAAAACACTCGAGTAGCTCAGTCTTCTCCATGTCAGTTGTCACCAGTTTTCTTGTCTCATTTATCAGGGAGGTACATTTTCTTTAATCTTCCTTTTCTGGCCAACATAACTGTAGATGCCCTTCTTATTCTTTGCGTCCCTTGCCAAATTCAGTTCCAACTGTGACTTAGCTCTCCTCATCCGGGTATTGTCCCTGTATTCTTCCCAGGATACATGTCTCTGATTCCACTACCTTTGCATTTTCTTCTTACGCCAGAAGTTTGGCCAGAAGTTCCTTATTGAGCCATGCCAGTCTCCTGCCTTCTTTGCCTGCTTTCTTAGACATGGGAGTCAAGAGCTCTTGCACTCTAATAAAAATGGCCTTAAAGAGCTGACAGCTCTGTTCAGCTCCTTTTTCCCTCAGGGCAGTTTCCCAGGGGATGCCATCTGCTAATTCCTTAAACAATTGAAAGCTTGTGCTCCTAAAATTCAAGGCCCTCACTCTAATCTTCACCTGGCCCATATCCCTCAAGACTGTGAATTCCACAAGGGCATGATCTCTGCAAGCCAAGCTGCCACCAATCTTGGCTTCTCTAATTAGTTCATCTGGGTTGGTGAGCAATAGGTCCAGTGATGCTTCCCCTCTGGTTGGCTCTATATCACTTGGATTAAGAAATTATTCTCAATACTCTCCAAGAGTCTCCTTGACTGTTTACAGCTTGCTGTGCTGCTTTTCCAGCAGATGTCAGGGTGATTGAAGTCCCCCAGCAGAATCAGAGCCTGGGACCATGATGCTTCCTGTAGCTGAAGTAAGAATGCTTCTTCAACATGCTCCCTTTGGTCCGGCAGCCTGTAGTAAATACCAATCATGAGGTTTCCTTTCTTGGCTTGACCCTGAATTTTTACCCATGAGCTTTCAACCTGTTCATCAGTATTTCTCAACTTCATTTTTTTACCTAGAGGGTAACCCCACACATGCACACGCTCTACCTTCCTTGCCTGTCCCTTCTGAACAGATTATAGCCATCAAGTGAAGTGCTCCACTTGAGTGATTCGTTCCACCACGTTTCAGGGATGGCGATAATATTGCAGCCGCTAGCTGCAGTGTCTCCCAGCTCCTTCCTCTTTGAAACTTGTGTCTTTGAAAATAACCATCACAAAGACTAAAACAACTGAAATAGTGATAAGAAGTTCCTGTAGCAGAAGTGGATGGATTTTTTGATCCAGTAATTCAAGGGTTGGCAAACTGCTGACAGTTTATTGTGGAGTCTGAGAGTCCTGAGAACCTGGAGAAACAGGTTGGGTAGCAGCCCAAGAGACAGACATCCTGGCATGGCTGGGAACCAGGAGGGTTTACTTTGGAAACCTGCCATGTTGCTTGTGATGGATTCAGCATAATCATGCTCTTCTATAAAACACTTTGATTTCAACAAATTATCTATTTTCCCAGAATGAAAAATAACATGTTAAAGAACTCCAGCTGGATGGCTCCTGTGTGATTTAGGCGCTTTAAACACCTTTCCCAACTGACTCTTGTTTCTCCTGTACTGCAAATAAGGCTTCATCAGCTCATAATTAGTGCTAGAGAAAGCCTTAGAAGTACTCAACCTTTCAGATAAATACTCAAATATGTGTTGACTTCTTCAGTTCCTTAGGACCAGAAGAAGCTTCTGTGTTCTTTATCTAGGCCTTTTTATAAAGCTGAAATTTCGAAAAGAATAGCGTTCCATACAATACTCTGATGTTTCTATCCCCATGAAGGTTTTGATTGAAACTTTGTTCAATTCTTACATATTCTCACAATATCACGTATGCTTTGTGAGCAATATTCTGAGGGTGAGAGCACTCACTGTGGAACAAACTGTGGCTGCAAGTGACCAGAGAAAAAAAGCTAACAATAATATTCTTGGCTCAGATCTTGAGACTTATTAGACCTGTTGACAGAGAAAAAGGAGATGAGTCCAACACAGACTCCTGTAATACATAGCCCTCGAGGATTTATAGTTTTCAAGATTTTGCATGATAACAAGATTGGAAGTCAAAGAAAAGGGCAATTGCAATTCCTCATGTGGTTGCAGAGTCAGAAGACAACATACAGCCTAAGAAAAGGAGGTGAATAGAGAACCAGCTTTCCCTGGGGATGGGGTTTTCAGCTGGTAGTGAAATTCAGGCACAAGTTAAGTCATGCCTTGGGCCATAGTCCCTCTGGTATCTGTATACCTGGTCCTTTGCCGAGCGACGTTACAACATCTCAGACTACCACTTTACAAAGAAACCAAAAAGCAGAGTGAGAGAATACAGGTTGAAGCACCAGTACACGATGGACCATGCTCCTTCATTGTCAGCAAGCTAGCTTGGGCACAGTCTGGGGGGCAGTGCCTATTACTACGACGCAGTATGGATGAAGCCACCCGTTTTTAGTCATGGAAGAGAGTTCAGCAGTATATGGATATATATATATATATATATATGCACTATATAGCTATATTTGGTCATATGTATGTGTGTCGCAACTTCATTAACCTGGGATTTTTTTTTTCTGCATGAAGTTCCATCATTTCAGTGAAGCATTATTTGTGATATTTATTCTCACTGCTGCATTTCTGATTGTGGTACATTAGGGAGTATTTTTCATTGCCCATCTTCTTTGATAACACACCTTATGTGACAACATTCTCTATACAGTCTGTGCTATGCCACTTGCTCTTATGTGCCCAAACCCAGGCACTGGTCGGTTTTAATTACATGGGGACAGCCTCAGAGGCTAACAACAGTTTAATGCATTTAAACTCTGATATCATAGCATGTTACATCTAAATTCTGCACTTGATGAAGACGATCACTGGAACAAGGGTGATCAGAGAAAATGCCAAAGGGCGGGTTTCAAATGCTCTTTTTGCAGATAATGCTGTGAACACTTTTAAAAGGCTAGATAAATAGCAAAAGGCCAGGCTACGCATGAGAGCAGACAAAAGCTTTGTAATGTGGTATTTTTCATTTGGACTTTGTCTTCATTTGCTAGCTAACCCCAAACAAACCTTCCTTTTTCTGCCTATCAGCAATGTGTAAATAAATCTTTCAGTGTATTCTATAAATAGACACAATTCCTTCATTACAAATGACCTTTCTACTCTTAGCTTTGTTACACAGAACATGGACCGTGTCCAGGTGGAGGTCATAGGATGTAGCATCTTGTGAGAGTTCACTTAAGCACACATGCAGCGTGAAATAAAGAAATAAAGGTTCTTTTTTTTTCTTTTTTTTTTTCCACAGTGCTATAGCACTTTACTCTACAGCATCAGGTAGGCACAAGAGGCTATGGTCCAGCAGTGCCAGACCTGTGACATTATATGAATTTGGTGATATTGGGGCTGGGCACAAACTTGAGTATAAGAAGTTCCACTCAAATGTGAGGAGGAACTTCTTTACTGTGAGAGTGGTAGAGCACTGGAATAAGCTGCCCAGAGAGGTGGTGGAGTCTCCTTCTCTGGAGACCCTTCTCTGGAGATGTTCAAAACCTGCCTGGACAAGTTCCTGTGCAACCTGGTCTAGGTGGATCCGCTTTGGCAGGGGCGTTGGACTAGATGATCTCCAGAGGTCCCTTCCAACCCCATATGATTCTATGATAAAAGGCTGGTTTGAACATGCCCAGGACTCCAGGGGGGCAGAAGTTCTTTCTGTGCATGCCACCTCCCCGTAGACTGCTATGCCCCTTTACACTAACAGTATAGATGTAGTCTCCTCTCTCAGGAGACCAAGGCAGGACATTTGAGGGAACCCCGCCGAGTCATAAAAATGAGAAGAAGTGCCTACATTCAGATTAGCTTTCCTTGGCTTCTGTTGGACTTAGAAAGGATAAGGCTGTGGGAGGTACTGCTTCATTAGCCTGACTTTTGTGTAAAGCATATTCATGCCAGTGGGGCATTGTTAGTAACATCCTGAGGAAACAGCTTCAGGGGCTGGGGAGTTTATTGCCCATCTTCTATGATAACATAGATCCTATTACAACCCCAAAGGTTAATTTCTTTTGAAAGTCTAAATTATGGAGTATTAAAGGTGCACAGAGGATTTCTTTCAGAACACTGCATTTTCTGAAGCAGTTTTAGGACCAACCAATTTCTTGGAGTTGTGCTCCCAGGATGTTGGCTAAGGGGAGTAGCTGAGGTAGCCAAGCTATAATTTAAATGTATAGTGTAGCTGTATTATATGGACGTATCCAGTAAACTACTTTGGATACTTAGGGGTTAGTCTCATTACTTTGTCCACCTGGACCACAAAGTCCACCTCTGACAATGAAGTTATGATCTTTAGTCCTGAAGAACAGCAAAGCCAAAACAGTGGTTCTTAAGTGCTTCCTGCACTGTAATGTTTCTGCTGTTATCGCTGCATTTCCTCTTGGTTCCTTGAGCCAGCTAAGCCACGCTCTCGAGTTTTCTGCTCATTTCAGAAACTGCCAGACAGTTGCAACTTTCCTTCACCCAGTCTCTGCAGGACTGACTGCTGGCTGTGCAGCCACTGGAGAGGAAAGAAACCCTCATGGGAGTTCAAAGGGGAGCATTGGCTGGTCTTTGTGGCCTGGACCTGGACTATACACTTTTTCAGAATTCCCTTTGATACTTGGTTACAGAGTTCAACAAGACCATGGCCATGGTACATTGACATTTTTAGCCATTTAATTAACAAAGCCTTGGAGAGTTCTTGCATTGTAGGAGCTGTGAAATTAGTGCTTTAATATTTTATTTGGTTCCGTTGACGGCCTGGGAATAAAGGTTTTATGATATAATTTTCTATGCTAATGGGCTGTGAAAATATAACTTCTGGGTAATGGGAGATATATGCTAACAAGATCCCATAGTCTAACAATCTTAACAAGAATATAAGAGTATCCCTCCTGATTTCTCCTGAGGGAACCAAAGAATGTAACCTCTAAAAGAGAATGCAAAAGAAGTGGGACCTAGAATACCTTTGGAAGATATTGAGGACAGGATAGACATTCAACATTGTGTAGACCAGGGTGCTGTCTACATGTTTACAAACATAGAGATCCAATTTTCTATATCACTCTGTGTGGAGAAGATAATATTCTTCCTTTTCGCCATCTTTTCCATCAGTCAGTTCCTATGCAAACTGTGTCTCATGTAGTCTAGGTCAGTGTGGGACAAATCTCTTTGTTACATGTATGCTGAAAGGAAGGTATCTTTTTGTTCTGTAAACTAATATAATGATGACAATGATTAATGGTGGAATTTTTCCAGAAATGTGGCCACAAAATCAGTCTTAATGCAGGTTCAGAGACAGCAATGTTCTCAGCATTGACATAGGGAATAGGGGATTTTGTTTTTTCAATCCCTAAGCAAAAATTGTTGCCTCCAGTTTATGGATGCATTTTTCTACTCAGTTATTTTGTACTTCAACCATATAAACCTTGTTTACTAATTTAAATGTGTAATAGGCACAGTTTCAATTACTAATTTGTGTACATTTCTTCAGAAATGTCAGGTAGGATAACATTTCCCTGGAGAAAGTATATAAGAAGTCAATAAAATGTGTGTAACATGATTGCATCAGTCAAATACACACAATTTTTGAGCTGTTCAAATACACACTCATTTCATGTATTGATGTTTTCATTCTTAAAGAAAACAAAAAGAACTCAAAGTTTATTTTTATGCAAAGGGGATATTCATTCTCATCCTTTTAAATATATGTTCCTCATCCTTAAATGTAAATTAATCATTTACAACTCTATATTCAAATCACTGAGAGAAGGGAAGCAATACCTCTGCTTTTCTTCCAGTTCTTTTTAATAGAATCTGTAGCTGTTACAATCATGACAGATGTTACACTTTGAATATCACTGTTTTTCCAATATTCCTGCCTAAAGAAAATTGAAATAGAAATAATAGTGCTGTGAATTTCCCCATTCATTTTAGTTATGCATTAAGTGAAATGCCAGCTTAAAATTAGTTTTAAAAATTACTATGGATAATTAGGAGAAGGACATATAGTTTCTTCAAAAGTAAATCTAATTGCAGGAGTCCTGTGTGGATAAAATGAAGAACCATGCTAAGCATACTTAAGATTTGTATGTATGTTAAGGCCTTTAAGAACATATTGCAGGATCTGTTTGGGAGATCATAACTGGTTTTATTGCATCCATTTAGCTTGAAGACAGACCCAGCTTCCATCACTTTGGGAAATATTATGTCATGTAATGTGTAAAAGACTATGAGATCATGAATCATTGACAAAATGCAGTTTTTACATTTGTAAGGTAGATGAGATCTTCATTGGGAGCTGTAAATTCAGTGATGCACTAAACTGTACAGATAAATAAAAATAACTTCTTGTCTGTCTCTATATCCATAAATTTCCTTCTCCTTTGCAAACCAGTGTTGTAGTCCCAGATTTAATTAAAACAGTGATTAAAGTATCTTGTAACCACACACTCAAGCATAAGCTATGGCACACTCCTTAGCAGCAGAAATGCGTGCCTGTCATGTTTTTGTAAACCTGCAGCTTTCCCTGAGAAGCAGGCAAGACAGTGTTTCATCTTAATGATGATCGTGTAGTGGACTGAAACATTATATCCCAGGTCCAAGGAGAGCGTGAATAGGTATTTCTAAAAGCTGTGTGTGCGTATGGAGTACATGGCTGTTCTCCTTGCAAGGAACACAGTGTTCTTCTCCTTCTTGAGCACACTATTGCTAATGTACAAAACCAGGACTGGAATTTTCAGTCTTGTGCAATGCTGTGAGTTTGATTGATTGGTATTTGCAATTTTTAGTTTGGTTTTTTTTTTTTAACGTTTCTTGTATGTATGCTAATGGTTGTCTCCAAGCTACACCATTTGCTTAATTGAGATCCTGCCTTGGTGCAGAAATGAGGCATACGGTATTTGTGGATCTGTTTTGTAACTCTGGCAGCAGTAAGAACTGTGTCAATAATTTCAGAGGGGAGGGAATTAGGACCTGTAGAATATTGTAAATTTTATGGAGTACTAAATACATTCCTTAACAAGACAAAAGAACTCTTCTCTTTCTTTCTTTCTTTACTTTTCTGTTTTCCTTTGCCTTTGTCCCCAGCTTTTATCCTCTCATTTTCATAATTATGAGAAGCCAAATTAATCTCAGGTATAAGACTGCCAAACCAGCTTTGAATTTCTTTGACTGTTCTGACTCTTTATACTTTGAGCCTAACAACGAGGGCCAGAAACTACCTAGATCTTACCAGCTGAGATATTGGGTGGCTCATTAGTTTGGCAGATCCACCTCCCATTCAGCTTCAGATGTCCACATGTGAAGACACATCTTCTTGTATCGTGGCAGGCATCCATTCACTCATGAGTCACTTTGTTTTCTTTTTGTATTAGGTACGCTACAGGTCATATGCTTTCCTTCCAGTAAAAATCACTTGCTCTCTCTGTAAGTAACCGTGTAATCAAATCCTGGGAGAGTGGGAGGGGAGGGACCCAGATGAAGAGGTTAAAAAGCATCCTCTGCTCAGAGAAGTAAAGCAATAAAATAGAGTGCGCAGCTGGCAAAGCTGTGGGGAGAAAAGCAGAGAAAGAAAAAAAAAATTGATCATCTCAAGAGCATAAGACTACAAATGAGGAATGAATGTAGCTTGAAAGTGGCTGAACAAAAGGAAGGGAAAAGTTGAAATAATGAAATAGGAAGTCCACATGGGCATACTAGAAGATCACAGTCAGGATCGATGAAAACAAATAATAAGCAAAAAAAGCAAAACAAACAAAACATTCTTATGTGTAAGCCAGAACAAATGATCAGGATAACAACTTGACATGCTTTTCAAATTTTTGAAGGAAGGAAAATGGCAACAGAAATAGCAAAGGGAACAATTTTAGAAACTGATAGTGGAGATAAAAGGCTTCTCTTCAACAGTTTCTCTGTCTAGTAATCTAAAAGTTTTGCTGTTCTAAGTATTAACCAGGCAATATAAATGAGAGCAAACATAATTTATTTTAATTTATATGTATTTGCATTGTGTATGTGGTATATGTTGGCTTTATTTTAGATAGTAATCTGTGTCTCTGGAATCTCGTAATTTTTGTTCTTCAGTAGCCAGGTAGATTGCAATGCAGTGTCTCGGCAGAGAGGTGGCAACTCGGTGCACCACTGCTCTTTTAGAGGTCGAATGAAGCCTGAGGAGTCCCTACCTTGTACTATTGACCACAGAGCAAAGGTGTTCTCTTTTACCTAATGAGAGTTTGTATTTTTGGAGCAGGTCACTCTGGTTCTCAATCTTGCCCTCTGTATATTTTTGAATACATGGTAGTAACAAACGTAGTCTTGTAACTTCCAGGTCATTCACCTCTCCTCCTCCATGGATCAGGAAAATCTCTTTATGCTGGAAAGCAACAAAAACACCCAGCAAAACCGTTCAGCTTCAAGCTCAGCTGCCTGGATTTCAGAGGCATTTTTGATGATGAGGGTATGCCTAGGTTCCCATTGTGGTTACTGGAGCCTACTCCGCTCACCAGGTACGTTAGGGACACAAAGATCATTAGGGGCCTGGAGAATCTCTCTTACGAGGAGAGGCTGAGGGACTTGGGTCTTTTTAGCCTTGAGAAGAGAAGACTTAGGGGGGATCTGATCAATGCTTACAAATACTTAAAGGGAGGGTGTCAGGAAGATGGGGCTGGTCTTTTCTCAGTGGTGCCCAGTGACAGGACAAGAGGAAATGGGCACAAACTTGAGTATAAGAAGTTCCACCTAAACTTGAGGAAGAACTTCTTTACTTTGAGGGTGGCAGAGCACTGGAACAGGCTGCCCAGAGAGTTAGGGGAGTCTCCTTCTCTGGAGACATTCAAAACCTGCCTGGACAAGTTCCTGTGCAACCTGCTCTAGGTAGACCTGCTTTGGCGGGGGGTTGGATTAGATGATCTCCAGAGGTCCCTTCCAACCCCATATGATTCTGTGATTCTATGATTTATTTTAGGAAGAGCTGATCAGCTCTCTAGACTGAGTCTAGAGACTTGCTGGTGTTTGGACACCTGCATGTAGGAGTATGAATCTGCAAGCTAACATCCTGCTCCTGGGGTGCCGTAGCCGGGGCAGGGCACCAGGGTGTCCCCCGGGAGCAGGCTGGGCGGATGCACGACACGCCTGGCAGCTGGGGCTCCCGCTGCCACCCAAGCCCTGCCGCCACCATCCAGCAGTTAGCAGGCTGGGGGGCTTGGTGGGGCTTGTTCTTAGGCTGGTATCGAGTGTGTAAGGTGTCCTGGCGTAATGAGGGACTCGGCAGGTGCCATTTTACTCATGTCTGGCGGCTGTTTCCTCTACTGAGGGCAAACACACTGACTGAAGCCTCCGTGTTTTATAACCCCTGCATGCAACACATCCCACTATCGTTCACCAGGGCTTCGTAATTTCTGCTAAAAAAATAAGCTGGGCCATTGGAAAAAAAAAAAGAAAAAAGAAAGGGTTAGGTCATTTGTTCTCATAAAGACTAATTATAAAACCCATGACTGTGTTATTTAACATCCAGTTCACTTTAAGTCTGTTGGCAATGCTGCCTCCTGTATTTCCTGACCGTGTTCCTACAAACGAGTTTTCTGGAGGGGTGAGGGCTGACTCAGAGAGTTTGAATACTCAGCTGAGAGAGGAGAGTTACTTTTTGTGTTTATGATTGTGAGTATTTGCTGCGGTGTCTAATAGGACCCAGACTTAAGAGATACTGTCTAGTTTATAAAGTAAAAACAAACATTACAGGTCAAATTCCTGATTTCATATTAAACCCTTACCAAATTTATAAAAAAAAAAGAAAAAATTCATGAGAAATCAAGTCTCCTGGAATTTTCAACATCAAACTGATCCAACAGAGAGTACAGACTAAAGGGAAGACTTTTTGTGTTTGAGGTTTAAATGAGATGAGGTTAATATTGTATTCCTAAATGTAATCTCTTCCTATACCGATAGGATATGGTGTTTCTGATTTTAATTACAGGGATGAGTGGATTGGATCGCTACAATTGAGATTTGGGTTAGGGTGTGGATTTATAGCCCTGCTTCTCCCTGTAAAGGCTGGGAATGCTTCTGTCTGAACTCATCTTTTCAATTAATTTTCAGTAATTAAAGGGTGATGTGTGGGATGGGGCTAAAGAGAAACACAATTAAAATGTAATGCTTCTCCTTTGGTATCTGCATCCTTATTTATTTTAAACCATCTTCAGTGCTCTGATGAGTTTAAGTCTTCCTGCATCACATACTGTGCAAGCAGAAATATGCGAGTGAACTGTTGCCAATGGCTCTGAGCAAGCGCTGGGCATGTTTCGGATTACACTGTGTGTTTTCTTGTTCAGATCTGATCTCCTTGCTAGGCGAGGCTGAGAAAGGCAGCTCTAGGGGATTTACTTCCAGCGGCAGCAGCAGCAGCAGCACATGATCCATCAATCGCGTGATTCTCACCACCGAGGCCTAATGGGGAGGGTGAAGAAAAAGCGAGCGCTGCCTTGGGGAAGCAGCAGCAGTTTCTTCTGCTCGTGGGTCTCCTCCGCCAGCTGGACGCTTCATGGCTTCTCCCAGGTTAGAAACCTACTGCTGCCCGAACCGGGATGCAGCTACACAGCTAGTGATGAGCTTCCAGCCTGACGTCTTCTGCGGAGTTTGCATTGGCAGCGCCTCTGTCAGTCTGCTACTGACCATCCTGCAGCTCCTGCCGAAGAAGGGACAGAGCCCACGGAAGATGCACAAAGCCTCCTCCTCTTCCACCATCCTCCTCCTTATCTCTGTTTGTGACATCCTTGGTGGCTTAGGTAAGCACCAACTTGATGTCCCTCACCCTTGCTGTAGTAGGCTCTTGTTGCTTTGAGGTACCACAGCCAAATGGAGCTGGTGAGTGGACAACAGAGATTTCTGGGGGAAACCTGCTGTATGTATTCACAGGATGATGGGCATTTGAGGGAGGAAGGTCTCATTTAATAGTTACATTTTAGAAGTAAAAGCTTGGGATAAATATACACCTAACTCTCTACTTCAAAACAAATTAAAATCTCAGAAGAAGGCATAAAAGTGGAGGTGAGGCAGCATATTTAAAACTAAAGCTGCCATCAAACACTTTGCTGATCTTTAGGAGTGCATTTCAAAAATACTTCCTATATGTCTTTAAATCCCTCAGACCAAGTTTGCCATCTTGTTCGCGTGCCAGGCACTTCTCTCGGCACATCGTGTCCACTGTAAACGCGTTTGAATTGCAGCTGTACACACATCGTGCTGGACACAGGCTTTTGAAATGCAAGCGAAGCTCCCTTATCAAGGGCAACCTGCTGCCCAGCCCCTGGCTGATAGGCTGGAGGAATAAAACAAGAGAGAATAAAACAATATGTATGAGTCAAAATGAAACTAATGCGTCTAAATCTGTCCCATCAGTCTATGGCATTTACTGCCAAATTAGGTATAAATCACCATCATGTCACATGGCATGAAAATACAGGATGAGTTTTTTTTCTACAATAACACTGTTTCCCTCGCATTAGGTTAACAGAAGTTGTGCTGGTTTATAGGTCTCTCTCACTGCCTGGGGAGGGAGTGGGATTTCAGGTCTTTTCCCCTTTCATATCTAGCCAGGTATGAAGTTCTCACGTTGCATAATAAGTACCAGTATTAAGCAATTGAGGGGGAAATAAAAAAGGAGATGGAAATAATGTGTGTGCATTCACCTCGAAGAGGTTCTGTCAGTCAAATGAGGCCAGCAATAGATAAAGTTATTTTTCTCCCTTTCACTGACTAACTCTCCATCATTGTCTTGAAATTAGACTCACCTTAGTGGGTGGGAAAGTGTTGTCTCTTGGTGGGAAACCTGATGGTTTGTTCTGCTATATGTTGGTGCTTTAATGCCTGTTCCAAGCAAACCCAGAAAACTGCACTAACAAAATGTAAGTTCATTTAAAAAAATGGGTATTCTTCTCACCTGATTCCAAAGCCCTGCTTTATTCAGTCCTGTGGCAGAGAGGAAAAGAGCTGCTTGTAAAAATGAAGACAGCAAAAAGTGGGAAATATTTTTTTCTGCACTGAGGGATTAATAGAGAAATGAATGTTAGTATAGGAATATATGCCCATAAAATTGTAAATAGTTAGTTACTGTTTTTTGTCAACCTGTTAAATGATATTTATTAAATTTATTTTAGGGAAGTGGGTGACAGTAAGTAAGTGAGATTTTAATCTACATAACATTTCAAGTCCCAGTATCTTCAGACTCTCAGGGCTAACTTCCCTGGGCGATTATAGCAATGTTTAAATAGCACAGTTGTTCCTCCTCTACCCCTCTGCAGCCATAGCCTTCCGCTGGGCGCACAAAATCTGGGCTGCGATGCGAAATATGTAGCGGGGGAGAAGCATGTGACTCAAATCACACCAGCAGATTCAAAGCATTAATACCTTTTTTTTTTTAATTATTTTTTTTTTAATTATTTTTTTTTTCTTTAGGTATGATCTTCAGGTCAAGCGTGTGGCTAGGCTTCCCAGGCTTCATAGCTAACATTTCTGTGGCGAACGGGACTGACGTGTGGCCTTCTGCTTTCTGCGTGGGGAGCGCGGTAGGTGCAGAGGTGGCCCCCCCTTTTCTCCCGCTCCCGGTTGACGGTCCCTCCTCGTGGGGAGTCTGAAAGGCAAATCGCTGCATTCAAAAGGAAATTTTTGGCTGTGAGTCAGAGCCTGGATATGATGGTTTCAGCCTCTCCCACACCCCTGCAAGTGTGATCATGCCTCCTGCCGAAAGTCCAGCTCAGGGAGGGCACAGGGCAGCACGGGTCACACTGGCCCCATGCTTTTTGTAGGATTTGCTCCTTGCAGGAGTGCTGGGATGGAGGAGGGCAAGTCCTGTACTGAAGTCAGGGCTACAGAGGCGTAAAGGTACTACAGACGTTCCCAAATGGGCAGTGAAGCCACCAGCTGGGTTCGGGCTGGCATCGCTGGTCCCCCAGCGCATCCCTCGTACTCACAGCACGAGGGTGTCTGCCCACCTTCTCCAGCAGGAATTACAGCCCATGCGGTGGCATATTGTGGGGGCTGACCGAAACCAGCAGCTTGGGTAGCTTAAATTAGCTTTTGCGGTGTGAGAGCGTGTGTTTTAGGCACACAGGGACTGCAGGATAAATATACCCCAAGATGCAAAGCTGCTGCAGAAGTTCCATCCCTGCCATGCAGGACTACGGATCAGTCTGCTTTTTATCCGGGAGTTCAGAAATGACCACATCTGGCCCAGCCTAATTAAATATCTTCTGGATTAAAGCGCATAGAATAAGAAAATGTAAATGCATTACAAAAGCACAGATTGAAACGTGGTTTCAAATATTACCATCAATTACTCAGAGAAAATATAATTTGAGTTTCTTGTACAAGAAAAAGACATATTGGTTTTTTTTTTCCCAAAACATGGAGAATGACAAATAAGACAGATCACCACTTTACCCAAATTCAGTGGGAATACAGGGTGCCCAGTGAATTAATGCATGAGCAATAACGGTATCAGCTTTACAATTTGAAGTTTACAACATAGAAGAGGATATGCTGCACGTAAACAAACTTATTCAGCTCCAGTAGTTTTTAAATAAAACAACTCACTGTACCTTATATGCCTCTAGAATGACAATGTCAGTCATGATACTGTTGCGCCATAGAAGCAAATAGCAGTTGTATACATCTATCAATTCTCAGTTCCGTTATACATGTTTAAGTTTTGCTTATTAGATGCAAATACTGAATTTTTTTCTTTGAGGAAAGGGAAACCAGCAACATCAATATCTTGTAGCAAACCCTATTCAAAATCCAGGTTTCCCTATGTCTTAATTTTCATTTTCTGGCCCTTAACACACAAAAAATAATATTTTTAAACAGTGACAAAGATACCATATGCAGAGTGTTTGTTTTTCATTTGGATCTCAGGTTAGATAGGGAGCAGCATCGCGGACTACCACAATTTTTATTTTCCCTTTCTTGGGCTCCAGCAAAGTGCTGTAGTTTGAGTCACTTACTAAATTTATATTTAATTATATTGGAACGAAAAATAACCCTCCTTCCACTCACTTCCCCTAACATATTCTCATGTGAGTTAATAAAATGTTTCTGATTCTATTTTATTTTTCTTTTAGTGCTATTGTTTGTTTTCACTTACCCACAAGCCAATACAGACTCCAAATAGCGAGGCCTTTAGGCAGGGTACTCCTTGGGTTTGCAGAGGGACACTCTCCCAAGCACTGTACCAAAATGTGTCATTTTTCATAAAAGTGAGGTAGTGTATGAAGATTTTGGGATTAGGAGCATCTGATTTATACTGTTGTTGGAGTCAGTCTTGTTTATGCTGGATTTTCCAGTGAAAAGACACCACAGTTTATTTGGGTGTGTGTGTAGTAAATTGTGCATTTTATAACTGTAAATACATAAAAAGTGCACATGAAGTTGTATGCTGGGTGCTGTGAATAAAGTGCATTGCAAGGAAGTCTGGATTTTTTTATGTTCTGACTCCTGTGCACTAGCAAAATGTTAGTGCCCTTCTGTTCACTAGCAAAAAAAGTGCACTAGCAATGTGTTTCAATTAGATACTGAATAATTCATGTCACAAATGACTACAGGCAGGGTCTACACCCATGGAGGAAGGAAATATTTCCCAGCTTGATTTACCTTTCGGAGGAAGGAATAGTAGATCTACTATTCACTGACATTTGGCTCAGTAACAAGTATGTTGGTTTCCAGCTGTAAAAGGATGCTACTATGGAGCTGTAACAAAGGATATTCAAATAAGAAATGAAAGAGGGCTCAGAGGGAAGGTAATCTGAATATTAAAATAATTCCAGACTATTACAAAGGGCCATCTCCTGTGGGGAAAAAATTTGAAGTCTATAAACAGCAGCAAAGAAAGGTCACTTATATAAGCTCATGAGAAAAATGCATAGGGTCAGCTCATGAATGCTCAGGAATTTAACTTAACTTGAACCTGTTTCCTTTGGATTTTTATTGAAGAAATCAGTCAGGGAGTTCAGTATGGATAATGTTCCCAGAGAGTGAGTGATATTTTTGTTAATGACCTTTTTTTCCTAATAACGGTTCCCTGAATTGGATTCTTGTCCATGGAGAAAACGCCCGTCACATGCCGAAGCCACGACGCACAGGCACTCTGTGGTGATGACTGACCTCATTTACATTTTCATGCCTCAGCTACTGAGAAACTACTAAAATTTTAATCTAAAATTAAAGCTTCCTTGCTATAAATTTCTTTGGGCTTCACTCATGACATTGAGGGCTAGGACTGGAGAGGTAAATAACAGGTTTTCTGAACAACAGAGTAAGATGTGACAGCAAATGCTGTTCAATTTACCTATGACTACAGCAATGCTGTTACTCTGATTTTGAGTAAGATTTCATATTTCATAATCTCAGCTGGAAAATACACACATTTAAAGAAAGATTACCAGGCTAAAGGTTTGAGTCCCTTCCCTGTCCCCAGTGGTGCTTGAGAAGCAGCTGTGACATTTGGCATTTTTTCCCCGCAGATGTGGATCCAGCTGTTGTATAGTGCTGGCTTCTGGTGGTTGTTTTGCTACGCTGTTGATTCGTACTTGGTGGTAAGAAGATCAGCTGGACTGAGGTACCAGAGTTAAACCTCTGAATTCATTATTTTTCCTTCCAACACTGTATGTCCATGCTTGTCTGCAGCTGTCTAAGTGTATAAGTGAAGCTTGTACAATCATCAGATGTTCATACAGTTACCAGGTAATGATATAGATGAGTGGTGTGCTAAGTGCTTAAATTGCTGGGGCAATTTAAGGTATTGGTTTGTTTATGTACAAATGGAATTTAAATGCAACTGAATTCATTTAACCTTTGGAAAAACAGGGAGCAGATCAGAGTCTATAAACTTTATTGCAATGAGATACTATTTTTGTCCTTCCTCTGTACCTGAAATTGATTCTTGTAGCAAGAAAAGTGTTATCCTGAAAGTAATATACTCCATCCCTGTTAATAAAAAAAAATATCATATGTATTTGGTCCTGATTCTAAGATCAGATCAAACAACGAAAGACTTATGATACACAGATCTGAACCTCCCTAAGATGGGAGCAGTATGTGAGTCTAAAGATAAGCATTACCTGCTCTAGTGGGGGGCATCCCTGCCCATGGCAGTGGGGTTGGAACTTGATGATCTTTAAGGTCCCTTCCAACTCTAACCCTTCTATGATTCTATAATTCTCTGTAAATTACAGAAGGGTAGTTTATTTGACTGTTCAGCTCCATTCAAATCCCCTAATTTGTTCTCTGCAGGTGAAATGAAAGATGTAGGGGTTCCTTCTGGAGATTTGGGGATAAGAGGCAAGCTCTCCACCCTACAGGTTGGATGACACAGGATTTCTGTGTGCAAGCCTGAACAACTGCTTTGGCTCATCCTTTTTCTGAAGGCCCCCTCCGCCCCATCTGCTTTCCTTAGTTTAATGTACTGCCGGTGTTGTTCTGCACTATTTCTTGTCTGTAAAGCTCTTTTTCAGTGAGGGTCCTATTTTTATGTTGCACTGTGGAAAGTGTAAGGTTTAGTATCTTTAATTATGCCTGTCCTCTTTGGTGCCTGCAGTACGATTGTGCTGTACCACATGATGACGTGGGGCCTGGCGGTGATGCTCTGCGTGGAGGGAATTGCACTGCTTTACTACCCTTCCCTCTCCAGGTAAGCAGGGCTCTGGGGACAACCTGCAAAATCGTAGAGCCCTCTGGTCATTTGAATGTCTTTTGCTCAGCTTTAGAGACAGACGTCCAAATGTTGGCCTTTTTTGATCTTTGACAAGCATGTCCTGCTGAGTCAGTGAGTATTCTAGAAATACTTGCCTGGGTTTCAGGGGGCCCTGAAGAAATACGCCCAGCAATGCGGGCACTTGGGTGTGCTGCAGCACTAATACAGCTTCTCCTGTGTGCCACTGTTCTCCCACTCCTGGCTTTAGTTTTCTATTTATTCCTTTAAATTTGAGGAAAAATAGACAGACAACGCATGTTTTAATAAACTTTGTGTCCCATGTGAACTAGTGTTGAAGCTCTGTGCATTAAAAGTGTAGCATCTGTTTGCATCAGTTATTTTTTTACATAGATAGAATAGCCAGAACTGTCACATGTAGATAAAAAAAACCCCAAAAACCACATAAGCTGTTAATGATTTTTTCTCAGCTGTGAAAATGGCTTGGAGCATGCAATCCCGCATTACATCACAACCTATGCCCCACTCCTGCTAGTGCTGGTGGTCAACCCCATCCTGTTTAGGAGGACAGTATCAGCAGGTATGTTCCTAGCGGCCAATAGGAATCAGTATGGGTTATTTAGCAATGTAACAATACTGTAAAAAGTCGTGCCTGTGCATTCAGTGATGTGGGATAGGCTCCTCATTAAATCATAAAGATACAGCAAGGGGTGGGAGGGAGTTGCCTATTGAAATGAAGATACCATCTTGATGGGAAATTTGCCCTAGAGACACACTCTGGTGATGTACTCAAGCTGTGCTGTTATAAACCTCTGCTGCAGATTGGCAAAGGTGTTTCTATGTTACTCAATTAATCTTGATTTAAAGTATTTGAGGCAATGCATAGTGGATGCTTAACTCTGCTGTAGTATCGGTACCAATCTGGATTTTGGAATGTGATTTATTCTGGTTTAAAGATAATGTTGGTGAGATCTGATAGTTGATTTAACTTCTTGGCAGCCCTGGAGCTAAAAAAATAATTAAATATGATCAGAAATTTGTCATTCCTGATTCTGAGATTATGAAACAAATGGGGATTGTACATAGTTGGGATCCTGAAGTTCCCATTTCATTTATTATCCAGTGTTTTGAAGAAATGAGACTAAAAAAAAGCCACAGATTCAATACATTCTTTGCATGTAATATGATCAGTGCTAGATGTTTGCAGCATTTGAATTCATGCTTATTGTCTACACATTGAATACCTGAATACATAAACAGAAGACTTTATATTCTCAGTTCAGTCTTCAACCTATCTGTCCTACAACCCTCAGTAATACTCATTTTCAAAGGAACAGTTGTTCCTTTAACAAGTTGTTCCTATAAAAAGTCTTTTTTATGGGAAAATACTCATTGAGTATATTTGTGTTTGTGCACATGTATATTCCTTGAGATATCTGAACAGCATGTGGCATAACTGTCTATTTTTGCTGACATAACACCCTCAAGTTCTAGAGGTGTAGCGAATGCTATGTCAATTACACAATGAAATATAATGTGCATAATAGGTTAGAATGTATTCTATTTTAGTTTAGACATCACATAATAAATATGTCATTATCACACATTATGTAGAAGTTATAAGCACTACCTTTTTGTTATAAAAGAATAGCATGTTGACCATACTATTTTCTATTTTCAGTGGGAGTGAGAGAAGAAAAAACAGCTAGTGGGATATCACTTATTTTAGGAATCCATAATGAATGTACTTCTTTTCCTTTGGTATCAGGCTTTATGTGAGATTGACGTATGATGGTCCTTCCAGCTTCTGAATTGCTGCTGGAGACAAATCTATCTGTTCCCTCTTAACAGATACCTATCTTCTTTACCCTTGTGCCTATCACTAAAAAGATACACATATATTAATGAACATAATTGTATACTTTCCAGTTGCCTCCTTACTGAAAGGGAGACAAGGGATTTATACAGAGAATGAGAGACGTTTGGGGACAGAGATCCAGATCCGCTTCTTCAAAATTATGCTGGTGTTCGTTATTTGGTAAGAGGTGCATTATTTTGGTTTAAACTGGCTTTCTCCCACCTGGAGAGGGTGGGGGACAAGAATAGAGACTGACGGGTGGCTTCATTTGCTTGTCTTTGCGCTTGGAAGGGAAGGTGTCTAAGGAAGAAGTAGCTCTAAACTAGTTCACAGAGTAGCTGAATCACTCATGTAGCCTCAAAAGGCTGTGAGGAAATGATAAAAATGTTTACCTGACAGGAAAACAATAACCCCAAGAAACAACAGTGAAAAAAAACACCCAGACAACATTGGGCTAGAGCTGTCTGGAGCCGCAGCGCCCCAGCACTGTGGGGTGATAGACAGCTTTCTGTACCCAAGATTTCTTGTGCTCTTGTCACCAAGTACATAATTGAAAAACTGCAATAAATGTGTTCCTAAGGTAGGCTTCATGGCCCTGACTATGATTATATATGATTACAGCCACCTCTGTGGTTTACAGATCCCAAATGTGTGAAAAAAGCATGGATATTGACTGGAAATACAGGGTTATATGCCAGAAAAAATGTCCATATGATTGTGTGTGAAATTTCTAATCATTTAATCTTTTTCTTAATATTCCACCTTCATCTATGCAAATAGCACTTTGGGGTAGGAAAGGAAAGAGATAGGGAGGAGAGGAGGGGAAGAAAAATGCAAGTGGGGAAGGAGGGAGGGTACATACCCCAAATCCCTGTACCTCTGCTTCAGCAGCACCATCCAGTGTGAAAGATTCTGGAGTGGTGCACACAGCAAAACTGGACTGAAATAGGACCTGCTTTTGAAGGAAAAGTTTTTACTGCAACTTCACAATTATCCTACAGCAATAAAGGCAGCAGAAGGAGTGGTGATCCACTCTCCAAGGGTCTGTGCAGTGACCTAGCAAGGAGGAGTCACTGCTATGAAGTGTTTACTACCTCCATGGGTAATGCAAGCAACAGTGGAGGGAGGAAACAGTCCTGGAGCAGTGAAATGACTTGGCCAAACTTACCAGTCTCTACAACTACTTAACTACTTTTATCCACAGGTAACTTAGTGCACATTACATTGCTTTAAAAGGCTGGATGGGGAGAAGGACTGGCTTTTTATCTTCTGCTGCCTGCTGTACACTAGAGTGCTCTGAAGGGAAATTACTATCTTTTTTTCGGGAAGTAACAGAGTCTGCTTGGCTCGGGTGAGAGGTTTCTAATGCGAAGGGTGAGGTAGCCAGCAGGAGACAGGGGGAGAGACAGCAGCAAAGGATCCTGCAGCATGGCTTCCTGGAAATTGTTGAAAATAATGAGGAGCAGAGATTTAGCCAGGCTTCCAGGGCTTTGGAAAGAAAGAGCCCGGAGGCACTACACATGTGTGTTGCAACCTAAGGAATGGTGGCCAGCTTGCTGGTCTGGGAGCAAGCATGAAAGAAAGGACCGGTTCCCCATGGACACAGTGGGGACGTTTGTTTATTTCCATTCTGTCTCATTCTGGGTTTTCCTATTAAAAAAAGTAATCACAGCTCTAGTTTTGGATTTTGTTCTCCTAATAAAAACTCTCAAAGGTTACTGCAAGGAAAGACTGAGGCAGTCCCATCTCAGAAGATTAGGGAAGATTCCCTGCCATCCCAGAAGTCAGATATGAGATGCGTTAGCCAAAGACAGCAGGTTGGGGCAGCTTGGGACAGAAGACATGTCTGCAGTTTTAGGAGGGGAGAGCAGGAGGACATGTATAAACCTCCATAGAAAGTATGACATGGATGCTGATGGTTTTCTTTCTGAAGCTGCAATAGGACTGTATAGAAATGCTGGTCTGACTCTTCAGACATCCTAAGAAGTTAAAGACATTTACTATAACCTTTATTTAGTGTAGCATATACTCAGTTTCTTTCACAGAATGAGGTTTGATAATGCTTATCCTTTTTGGGAGTTACCTTTATTCCAAAAAAAATGATGGCATTTTCAAGGATTTTGAAGTAAACTTTGGTTTTAGTTTGTAGTTTTTTTACGTACATTTTGAAAGTCTAATGTAATCTAAGCCTGGAATTCTAACTCCAGCTAGAGTTTCAGTAGCCTTTTACAACACCCAAGCATATATTTGGTTTTCTTATCTATGAGCACTACTCCCTTAAGACACCAGCAAAAGAAGTCAGCATGTGTGACATGCCCATTATGGATCCTAGTTGTTTATCAATTTTGTCCTGCAATTTACTGTTCTTCAGCAAGATCAAATGATTGGGTTTTTGGATTGGGGTTTTTTTTTGTGTGTGTGTGTAGTTTTATTTTTGTTGTTATTATGTTGATTTCTTTGTATAGGCCTGTTTCAGCAGGTAAGTGTCTGGTGTTTGATCTCAGAGCCCTACTGGTCCCTTGAGATTGAGACAACATTAAAAAAAAATCTCACTCTCCTTATTAGTGATCCTAATTTCTATAATTTGAAAGTATAACATATTTTACATATATATACATATAAATATATATATATATAACTGTCTCGTTCTCTTCTTTATTCCTGCAAAAGCTGGTCATCCAATATCATCAATGAGAGCCTTTTGTTCTACCTCGAAATGCAGCCAGATATCAATGAAATGCCCCTGAAGAACATTAGAAGTGCTGCGCTGATCACATGGATTATAATGGTAGGTCAGCTGTGACATTGCTTAGTCTTAGAAAGCACTTTTATAAGACTGGTGGAACAGCAGCAGTGTAGTGAGTTGCTTATGATTTTTAAGGATATAAAAGGGAGAAAAGCAGAAAATAAGAGAGAGGAAGGAGTGGTCGCTGGAACTTTGCCAAAAATGTACCAAAGAATAACTCTAACTTTGTCTCCCATTTACTGGAGTATGCCTTCTCTTTGTGAGTGATTGCTACCCATTTTAAGATCAGACAGCTACAATGGTTTCTAGTCTAACCTTGCTAACCTCTGCCATAATGCAAGCTACAAAGTTTTAGCTTGTGATTCCTGAAGGGTTACCCAATAAAATGGGCATTTTCTGGTAATTTCTGTTGGTTCTTTATTATAAAGAATAATTTAATCTTATATCATGACATTTAGATAATTATTTGAGGACAAAGGCATGAAAAATCATGAAAGCAATGCACCAAAAAATAGCTGTAAGATGCTGGCCTCTTACTGTACCCTACCCTCTTTTCTGCTATTGGAATATTTTACAAGGGATTTTTCAGAGGTGGTAGTGCAGGTTCCTTCTCCAAGAGTTTAATCTGGAGCTGTTAAATACCTGTAAGGCCTGAGCATCCTTTGTGTAGTTAAGCCCTTGAGCAGTTTTGTATTGAAGGGTTAAGTGATGCAACTGATTTGATACAACCTCCTCCTCTGGCATGGAATGAACACATTCACGTAACAGGGACCTTCCCCTTGGTCACCTGGAGAGCAAGAGCTCGGGTCTAGGAACTGAGCTTTTTTTTAAAAATAATTGCTCTTTTGTCATGGGAAAAATAGAAACAGTTAAAGCCGTTTACTTGCCAAGCATCCCAAAGCACTGGGAACAGGAACAATTTATTTTTTTAAAATCACTCAGGGTTTTCTTTTTCAGTGTCCCTCCCCTGTTTTTGCATCCCACTTTGATGGACATTTTCACTGGCCCAGGAATCTGCAGCAATTCCAGACAGATCAATTCCTGCTATTTTTAAAAACTTGACCGTGTGTGCTTGTGTCTACTCTCATATATTTGACTTGGCTTCTAGGGAAAAATATAATATTTGGTTTTGTGAATAAAAAAGTCTAGAGCTTGTGGGGAAAGTTAAAAACACACCAGGGGAATGACCAGCTAAAATTCATGCTAGAAAACCTTTTGGTGCTTACTGTTCACTGGGATGGCCTCAGCACATTGGAACAACAGGTCGTGGTATCATCGTTTCACTCCAATTTGTTTGTGTCTGCAATGGGAACAACACGCATTTCTATTTGCATGCCTATCACATCTTTTAAAGACAGCAGTTTTTCAGTGGAAGGGAAATTGTTAATGCATGCAAAATGTTTAGCTGGAGTTCAAAACGAAGCCTTGCTGGTCTAACTCCTGTTGCGTTTCTCTTTCCTAGGGGGTTCTTAATCCGATGCAAGGCTTCCTCTTCACGTTAGCTTTCTATGGCTGGACAGGATGGAGAGTGGACCTGAAATGGCGAAAAAGAGAAATACCTTGGGAATCAATGTCCTCATCAACTGCGGGTGAAAATGCCTATCCCTCACCAGTGAACTACCAAAACAACATCCATGATTCAAAGAAGATATTGACAACTGACAGCCAGCAGACTGACGAGGCTATAAGCATGTTGTCTGAAGGTAACACTAGTGGTGATGACAGATTAACCAGGAGCTCTCCCATCTACCAGGGCTGGTAGTTCACAGGCGCAGAGCTGGATCCTACTTGTCACATTTTCAAGACTCATAAAACCACATCACTGTGTGAACCGTTGCATACTCTGAAATTAGGTTTGTGCCCAATGACTTGATGGCATTTCCTATATCTTGTGTGTGTGAGAGGGAGCATGTGAGATGCAGAGAAATTATGGTTTATGTCTTCTTTTGCCTTATAGGAGATGTGTTAAAAGGTATAAAAGGTGATCTTTCTTCAGCAGGAGTATATCTCTGCAAAGATCTGTGTTACTTATGATTCATTTGCATCCATTTTGTTTTAATTTGTCTTGTAACTTCCATATGGTAGAAGAGTCTTTACTTTAAATAAATGGACTATTAATATGTTGGGTTTTTAAATGTGTTGCCTTGCTCAGCATAAAATTCCTTACCCAGAATTACAGCTCTAGGATTTCTGAGACACCATTTCCAGCCTTGACGCTCTGGTAAAACATTAGTGACAGCAAACTTTGACATAAGCACAAATATTTCCTGTTTGTGTAGAATCTCACTGACATAGTTTTCTTTTAGCTTGTTTATATGAATTTTCAGCAGAGTTCCAGTTCACACTTGGTTCAAGCAAAAATAACCCTTCAAATTGTTCTTTAGTATGGATTCATTTTGATCCGTATATGTACTTGTCTAAAAGGATTATGATTGCCAGGGGCAGGTGCATTAAGAGATAACGTTTGCAAAAAACACCTAGATGATCTGAGTGCTTATCAAAAACCAGAATAAGTAGAATTGATAGTCCTTTCTCTGAGATGTGCTCTAGTTTATGTATTCATCTGCTGAATGAAGAGATATTAAATCAATTTTCCTTATCTTCTCAGATACATACCTCTTTTGGTGCAGTGCCCTAAGTACCTAGGTCCAAACAAATCCCAGGACTGGTTGAAAGTTAAGAATAAATTGTTGTCATGTCTGTCCCAGGCTTTTAACTTCATATCAAAAGAAGAAGTGGTATGATTTAAGTCTGGTTGTGCTGGAAGCTGTTTACAACACAGTTTGACCAATGGCACAGAGGGACACCCTTGAACCCAGGGAACCTCCCTCTCTTCCTTCAGCATGTGGCCAGGGCCAGGTGTAAAACAAAACCTATTTTATAAACCCTATTCACATCCACTTTGGCTGAATTTCACTGGCTGTCCACACTCTTCTTTTCTAACCCAGTTCTGTCCCAGCTACAGTAAAAAAAGACAGCTGAAAGGCTAGTGCAGTAATAACATGAAGCTGTATTACTTGGGGGAGTCCCAGGATGGCTAGAGATGCAGGACCAGCAACTATACAGACAAATATTGATTTGCTATTTTAAATAAATATCCTTCTTGAACTAATCGTTTGATGCAAAGATGTTAAACAATAATGGGATAATTATTTAGGCAGAACATTACAGAGCTGTGGTTGGTTTATAGCAAATCTTTTACATTGTGCCTTGTAGAAACCTTTGTGGTTTTACGGCTTTGTATTTCAGTTTTAGTTGTCAGAAATACTGTCAGATAACCAAATCCTTTCTTGTCATCACAGTCACTTTTTTCCTAGCTAAGTATGAAGAGAAGGCACAGGGACTTGGGAGCAGATGATATTGATCCTTTTGAAACCACACTTTTGGTGCAATGCTCATCACAACTGGGTTCGAAAGAGGAGAAAAAGGGGAAGGTGGAATTGTTGGTAAACCTTTTCAGATGCTAGGGTGTGGGCCAAGGTGCCAAACCCAATAAACAGCCTCTGGCTTCAGAGGAATTGATTGTCATGTGGCACAAAAGCACTTGGGAGGTGACAGGCTATGGCAAGGGGCCCTGTGAGAGGACTGAAGAGCAAATCCCTCCTTCCTTTCCCTGCTCCAGGGCACACATGGGACAGACTCGGCGTCCAAGCCCCAGCTCCCGGAGTTCCTGAGCAGCCCCTGAGCAGAGCCGGGGGGCTGCTGGTGCTGGAGCACCCCTGCCTCGGGGCAGCCTCCCACAAGGGCCATGCTTTGCTCCCCTCCTTTTCTTGTTCTTTCAAGGTGGTCCTTGGGATGTGTGTGTCATGTATCTGCATTGGGATGTCATCACGAAGGATTAGGACGACTCATCTGAGAGCTTAAAGACAGCTAGGCTAGTTCTGATGCACTGAGAACATGAAATGGGGCCCAGCAGAGCCAACCAACAGCAGGGCTTTATTTTGGGGCAAACTGTGTGCTCCAAGAGTCAGCGAGGGCATGCCATAGAAACTGTGTCCTGGACAGTGTAGCTGTAACACTGATCTAAGCCTTAAGTCTTCTTAAGTGTGCCACCCACTCTCCACTGAGAACAACCTTGTGCTTATCAGCACATAGAAGAACACCCTAGTTTTCATTCTGGTCTCAATTTGTATCTTCATAGTCATCATAGTGTGTTATTTCCAGATTTCCAGCCTATGATCTCTTCAAACACTCCTATTTTTAGGAGCATGCTGGCAGGCTGTTCTGGTGAATGTGGGAAGCACTCGTCTCCAGCCTAAGTATTTGCTTTCTTAGGTGTGTTTCAAACATGTCTTGGGTTAACAGGGAAGAGATCTTGTCACTCCTGCAGTCCATAGATGCAGTCAGAGTCTATGGTCTTCAGCTTATGCTGTCTGTGGCAGCGGTTGTCTTCTATGGTCACACAGCTCTTCAGTTCACCAGCAGAATGCAGCTGTTTCTCTGGAATAGCAACATGTGACTCAGAGGAAAAGTAAATAGGGAACAAGGTCAGATATTGTCTGACAAAATATATGCAGCTAAACTCCTGCTTTGAGAGTATAGCAATTGTGAGTTTTAGCTTATTTTGGGTGTATTAGAGCACAACAAAACCTTTCTGAATTTATTGAAGGGGAAAAAATGTAAATTTAAAAAAGTAGTTGAATACATGCACTGAAATAAAATTGCTGTAGTGGATAAAGGGGGTATGTCTGCATACAGGGTAGTGCAGCTGAATTGACTCTATTTAACTCCCTTCCCACCCAGCTTATCAAATCCGACCATTCACAGTAAGTGTTCCCTCTACTCACCAAAACTTATTTTTAAGCCCTCAAAGATAAAATGAAAACTTCCAGGAAAGTGTCCTCTCATATCCTGTAATACTTTCTTAAACCATCCTCACTGTTCTCTGCTGGTGGATGAGGATGTGTGGAACTGCCAGTCTCATACATTTAATTGCTATTTTATTTGGCCAGATGTTCAGGCTAATTGCAAAGCTGAAATATGAGCACTAGTAAAATCATAAACTACTTGAATAGGCAGACTTCTTGCATACCAAAGCTTTGCATTTATGAGATTCACCAGATGTCTGAATACCAAAATCCTAACTACACCTCTCATTAAGCCCTTCCTGTAGTCTTGTGGACCAAATACATGGAGAAAACTAGAAAGTGAATTGCTAAATGTCATTCCCCTGCCCCTCCATCCACTGTATAACAGGGCTTGACTTGTAATTCAGAAGTTGTCCTTGTGTATTCATGATTAAAAGTTATCTGATCTTCTAAAATTTTCTTAATTTTCACGGATTCCTCAAGTTTACAGTAATCCCAGATGGCGATCACTAAACCACATGGTAACTAACGTCATTTTAATATAGGTCAGATGATATCTGGGTCGCTCATCCTTTAAGGAGCAGGCATGCATCTGTGTGGATAGTGAAGCTGGCAGCTGGAGAAGGTGCAGTTTTCAGACTGAAAGATAGACTCTCAGTCTTTACTGAGAGAAAAATAGGGAGCACAGTTAGATCCAGGGATGCATTTGAATCTGTTTTCCTGGGTGGTTTACATTCCCTGGGATATGCTCTGAGCTGTATGGAAAGTTGGTTCTCCCACCACACCTCCCTAAGCAAATTCTTGAACAATCAGAGCTAACTTCAGTAGGAGAGTTCTAGGTGAAGTTTTCAAAAGGCTGAGAAGAGCTCACTGAGTGATGGTAGCAATTGAGTTTGCACCCGAAACAAAAGCCCAAAGTGAAATGTAGCACTTTCTTCTCCGCAGCTAACAAGAAGAGGTGGCTTTCTAGCTCTCTCCAGCTTCCGTGTGCCCACACTATATATGATTGAGAGTCTGAGAAAAGAAATCAGACCATCAAACCTGGAAAAAGAACCACTGTAGCCATCCCTAGACCTGTGATAGCCCCATGGTTTAGAGCGTGCTCCCAGCTAGCCTACCCTTCCTCCTCCTTGGTATGTTTAAATGTGTGGTACAACAAGGACCTGCTGGCCTGTGAACTTGCACGGCTCATTCTACAGAAAGGACCAGTGTGGGTGGGGATGACTTTTTGTGTGCTGTGTAATTGAAGGCATTGAGAAGACGTTTTGCTGATTATGGCATTGCTAGAGCGAAGGCTGAAAGGCTGAAGGGATGGGTCACCTTGCCGGAGCCCAGAGGGCTGTGTGAACTGGGTCAGTCTCAATATAATGGAAACATTGGTGGGACTCAAAGGTGGCACCCACACGTAGAGAAACCCATGTTTCTGATTAATATAAAAATACTTATGTCTCAGAGGTAGAAAGCTCAGCCCTAGATGTCAATTTGAATATCTTCAGGATTAGAGACTTTTAAGACCCCTGGAAATTATTTCAGGCTTCTCCGCATTTTACGGGAGTGATTATTTTGTGAAGTGGTTAGCTGATAACAAAAAATAAATTTGATAGGCTCCTTCAATGCCTTATATGTCATATGTGTTTTAAAAAGTTAGTATGGGATAAGGCAGGTTCAGGCCAATTGTATTTATTGAAGCATTAGTTAACGTGATCACTTACAACGACATAGACTTGACTGTAGTATGTTTTTAGCTGTATTTGCTTCTACAGGACTGTACCCACATTTACCTCATTTTTTTTTCTTTCAAATGCATTTTATGAGCAGAATGAGAGGTGAAAATGCAATATTGTGTTAAAGAACTACTAGAAAAGGTTATCTATATTAGTTATCTATATATCTATATATCTGTATTTTAGTTAGTTATCTATATTTCAGTACATTCTTTTTATGCCCAAGAGACTATCATACCCTTAGTATTAGAAAAAACCATAATGTATCTGGGAAATTGGACTAATATGATGTCAATCCATGGAGTCAGAGCTGGAGTCTGGCTGTGTGCAAGCCAGAAGATCCATAGTGCAGTGGAAGTAGCATAAATATGTAGGACATGGGAATGCCAGCTTGTGTGGGTGTTCTTCACACTGAGCATGCTAATTGATGTTAATGTGGGCTGAGGATAACAAGGAAGAATTCCCAGCAGGGATTTACCCATGTAGAGGGTAAGTGAGGAAACAAATACTTCAGAGTGGAATTGTCCTAACTTTCCCTTTCCTCACTCCAAAAAGCACTAGCTTCTGCTGATGGTGAAATGAGGAATCTGGCTGAAAGAAAAATTTCCTGTGATGTTGAATGAGGGATGTATTCTGGGCAACTTCCAGATAAGATTAGGATTTTGCAGACAGAAAGTCTCAGCCATAAGAAACTACAAGAGTCCTTTTTAGTCCTTAAAAAAAAGGACTCCAAAACTTATTTCAGCCCCTGTGT
This sequence comes from Gallinago jamesoni, assembly GCA_025769975.1. Classification (NCBI taxonomy): domain Eukaryota; kingdom Metazoa; phylum Chordata; class Aves; order Charadriiformes; family Scolopacidae; genus Gallinago; species Gallinago jamesoni. The sequence goes on from JAOQGH010000001.1 coordinate 130,639,275, forward strand.
GATCTGCTGCTTGAGCTTTTGGCAGGCATTAGAAAGTATTTTGCAGTTACTTAGCAGAGGTGTAGAGAAATAGCCTCAGCAGTTGCTTTTCTCCCAGCAGACACTATCTCTCCACCCAGCTTGGAGTTTCTCTGCTATTTTTTTTTTATGGAAAAAAAATACAGAGGAAGCTGTACGGGGCTGGTTTAAATTCACATTTCCCTTTTGTTTGATTCAACAGGTTAAAAACCTGGTGGCTAGACAAGGGCCAGGCCCTGTTCTACAAGGCGATGGAGGGTTAAGAGCTTCAATTCTCACAGCACTGGTGTGAATCCAGTTTCACTTAGTGCGAAACCAAAACCCACTGTCATCCAGTGACACTTCGTTAGCTTCTCTGAAAACAGTTTGTAGTTTTAATTTGGCTCCCAAAAGGCAAGCATCCATTTTGTGGGAGCAATCCCAGCCGCAAGACCTGGAAGCACCTGGACCTGATGTCCAGTGCCCCTATCACCTTATCACAGCAACCAGCTGCAGGTGGCCCTGCTGGAGCAGGGGGTTGGACCCGGTGACCTCCAGAGGTCCCTTCCCACCTCAACCAGTCTGTCATTTAAAGCCTCCTGTGATCTGGGCTCTCACCCTCATCCTGTTAGGTCTTTTGACCCTGTGTTGGGCACAGACTAATGGATGTTAAAAAAGTTTGCTTTACTGTTTCTGAGCCGGGAGCGTGCACAGAGGGTTTTCTAGTCTGAGCCTTTTGAGGGATCTGGAGACTGAACTCACTCAGGAAAACGAGGAAGCGGGTGGTTTTGCTGTAAGCCACATGATGGCTGTCATCTCCAGAAAGGAAGTGAATTCCAGCTGGAGACGTCAGTCTGCTGTTCTTAGAAACTATTATTTCCAACAGCCATGCATGTTAGCGTGACTCTCTATAAGGCCACTAAATGAAAGCCATCCTGTCATTTATAGTTACAAATATGAGTATGGTATGATCTTAATCTGAATAAATTCTTAGAACAGATAAATTTGCCCTGTGAAGCTTAAACAGAAGAAATTGGGTATTCTTAGCTTGTCCAAAGGTAAAAGCAGTATTTGTATACAAATAACACGATCAGTTTAAGCAATACTACCAGGAAAAAAAGTCAGTATGCCAAAAAAGCACACCAAGTAATTTGTGTCACCTTAATGCAACAGGAAGACAGCCATGAAATCCACGTAAGCATCCATTGGAAAAGAAATACGAGGTATTTAAGGACTCTTTTATCATGTGTTTATAAATGAAAAGATCTAGTGTTAAAACAAACCTAAGTCAGGTTTTAAGACCCCAGTTCTCTTTGTGACATCGTAAGTGGGGGTGGGTCTTATTGCACATTTTTCATCAAGCTTCGTTACTTTGCCAGGGTTTATTGCCAGCAGTACCTCATCCCCAGCAGCAGGGAGGACTAGGGAGTGAGAATCACAGAATCACAGAATGACGTGGGATTGGAAGGGATCTCTGGAGATTATCTAGTCCAACCCCCCTGCCAAAGCAGGTTCACCTAGAGCAGGTTGCACAGGAATGTGTCCAGGTGGGTTTTGAATGTCTCCAGAGATGGAGACTGCACCAACTCTCTGGGCAGCCTGTTCCAGTGCTCTGCCACCCTCAAAGTAAGGAAGTTCCTCCTCATGTTTAGGTGGAACTTCTTATGTTCAAGTTTGTGCCCGCTTCCTCTTGCTGATGTGGTGAAAACTATCCAGGGATGAAAGTGGTGAGAAGACTTTGTGATGCTCCTTCATCTCTTGGATGCTGGGTCTTACTATATTTGGAGTGGCAGGAAGCCTTTTAAGCTTCAAGGTGTCCTCCATAGGGGACATTTGGTGCAAAGCCAGCACCTTGAGCAGGAGAGGCTGGCAGCTCACTATCACCTGTGGCTCTGTTGTGTCATGAGTGGCAGTACCCAAGAGGACCTCTCTTTGTGCCCTGGTGTCATATTGGGATGAGATTCACCCCTCTGCCCTCATTTCTGTGGGAAGAGAGCTGGGTCTTAAGGGGTGGAGCCGAGCCACGAGGGATTGAGATGGATTCCCTCCCTCTGGAGAGCTGGGCCGACAGTGTGTCTCTTAATACAGACAACTTTGGTCAGCAAAGCCTTGTCCTAACCTAGTTTTTCACAGCTTTCCTCTGTCTCCTGTGACCTACTGAACGCTTTCACTCAGCATAGCCAAGAGGGACACAGAGGGCAGATGAAGGCCTTGGATCCTTGCTCTCCAGCTGCCTTTGAGAGGTACCCACCCACTGATCTCTGTGAGCCTCCTAAAAAGTCTTGAAAATGTCTAAACCCAAACATGGCCTCTTTTATCATGATTATTAAAAAGGTACAGGTTTAAAACAGTTCTATGTTTTTTGGTTTTTTTTTGTGCAGTGTAAGGAACCAGCTGTGCTGGCTGGGTTATCCTTGCAGTGTCCTCCCCGCTCAGAGGGCGCTGAGGCTCAGGAGAGCATGAAAAACACTGGCAGCCATTCATCGCAGCTACAGCCACCTGACAGCATCTGCTCTGGTTTCTCCTCCTACAGCAGAACTTAAGCGAATTTCCTTGAGGAAAAAAAAAACCCAAAACAAAACACCACAGCTTTCTCCTTAGGCTAAAGCACTGGACCGAGCACCCCATCCACATTTTATGTGGCAGTGAAATGGCATCCTCCCACCCTGGCCCTGGTCATGCGCCTCCATGTGAGGGGAAGCACAGCATTCTTCTCACCAGCCCTTTCCTCCAGGCACAAGGGAGGACTTGCCAAGGATCAGAGGCATTCATTCCCCCAGCCCTGCGAAGTGCTCTGGGTGACAACCCAGCTCCGCTGAGGCAGTCAGCCATCCCCTAGGAATGCAGCTACACCCAGAACCATTCAGCGGAGGCTAGATAAGGAGGCTCTCTCCTTATTTCCCAGGGATTTTATAGCCTGAAAGCTGGTATACCCAGATTCCTGCAATATAAGGTTTGAATTTAAAATAATAATAGTAAAAAAAATCATGTCTACGTTAACAAAATACTTTATGCTAAAGATAAAAGGCTTTTTAATGAATGCGTTTAAACATTTTTACTCCTTTGGGATAGGAAAAGAGGAAATGGGCACAAACTTGAATATAAGAAGTTCCACCTAGACGTGGGGAGGAACTTCTTTACTTTGAGGGTTGTAGAGCACTGGAAGAGGCTGCCCAGGGAGGTGGTGGAATCTCCTTCTCTGGAGATGTTCAAAACCCGCCTGGACAAGTTCCTGTGCAACCCGCTCTAGGTGGACTTGCTTTGGCAGGGGGGTTGGAGTAGATGATCTCCAGAGGTCCCTTCTACCCCCATGTGATTCTGTGATTTGTTTGCTGGACTCTGATGCTGTGAGCTCTATGACTTAAATGGTAACGAGGCCAGTGTTGACTACCTGGGAACCTGTGAAAAGCACGAGTGGTTGAGCTGAAGACACAAAGGCATTCACAAGGGTCTGAGTATTGTTCCTCTCTTCTAGAGAAGTTTATCTTCCTGCAGGGTGGTGAGACACACAAGTGCTCATGCCTCTGCCATCACTCCAGTCCTGCTCTTGTTTCTTGGAGCCCCTCCACTGCCTGGATGAAATTAAATCTTCACTAGGTCCAAAGGAGGAGAGAAATTCAAGCAATGCTGATCTTATAGCCTGGTGGTAGGAGGCCTGTATTCCACCTCCGTGCTCTGGTCTGGCAGCATTTATTTTTACCGGGAGAGCCATGGACCCACGCGAGGGATGGTCCAGGTGCTGCCTCCCCTGGCATCAGCACCTGTCAGCAGAGATGCCTCACCACCAGCCTCTCAGCTACAGGGCTGTAAAACCTTAAAAAGATTTATTTTTTTTTCATGGCACCTGTTTTGGGTATTAGTTTTATTAGTACATGACAGGAAGACAAAAATGCTATGTATTGGTTTAGTTTGTTAGGAGATATCCAGTTAATGGATTCATTCTGTTCTGGGTGAGATGCGGATCATACCTATGAAACTGTGGGGTTGCCTCATGTCCTGCTCCTGGAGACACTTGTGAAAGAAGCTGATAAATATTCAGGCATAATTACACAAACAGCCCATGTGTCAGTGCACACATACATAGGACCACACACACATACATAGGACCACACACACACACACACACTCCTTAGGTTTTAACATTCTAACTTCATAGTTTCTCATGATGGGTAAATTACAAATTATTTTTTTTGTTGTTTTTACAGCTTTTTTGGTGGTTGTCCCTGAAATGTTAATGTCTTTTATTAAAAATAACAACCAGCTCCTCAGCAGATACTACTGAAATGATAAACATTCTATTTACCAAAACCTAATTTTTTTTTAAATAAAATTTCAACATGCAATTCGCTACTGCTGTCAAAACCTCCAAAAACACCATCAAAAAAATTCAGCAACATTTTCTCATGAAATTGCCATTGCTTTGTCGTCTTAGTGATTTTTTCAGGGCCATTTTCCAATGATGGGTGGGGTTGTTTGGTTGACTTTATTTCAACCGACTCAAATAATAATCTCTTACATGGGCCTCCAAGAGGCTACTGTGGGATATTTGCTTGGGAGAAACAAGTCCAAAGACAAAGTCCATCTTAGAATTGAATCCAGATACTCAGCTCTTGCCAGGCAACAGTATCTTCCCCAGCCCAAGATACACAAGGCATAGCAAGGAGAAAGACAGTATTAATGAATTAGGTCCAATTAGTAGAGCAGAAAGCAAGATGGTCTTCATTTTCTTAAATGAATTTCATTTTGGGAACTGATTGGATCATCTTTCCACCAAAGGAGGAATGAGCACCAAACGTTTAGTGGTTCAGAATGGGGAAAGGGGTGAGCAAGTGACAATATGTAATAAAATGATTTTTTTTCTTTTCTGCTAGAGGTGCTGCTGTGAGTTCAGTTCCTACTGGAATTGAATTGGCTCAGTAAATGGATCAGGGTGTTTGTGGGTTTTTTTTTAAAGTCAATTTTATGTAACATTTGGCAGGGAAAGCTGTGGGACACCTTCTCAGCTTGAAGCTGTGTGTAGACTAATTCCTCTCTCCCAATCTGAGCGCTGATAATTTCTGCTGGCATCTCTGACACTGCAGAAACAAAAAATGGGCAGAAATGTGCTGATTCGTATTGGTGGGAATGTTTTTTTTTGTTGGTAAGCGGTCTTCAGTGATGTATGAGGATGATTTTCTCGTAGCTTCCCCAGTCTCAAGAGGGCTGGGGGAACTTCTGCAGTGATTAAAAATGCTGTTTTTTCCCATACCAACACCTTCAGTTAACAAATGTGCACCTGGAGAAATCCACCTGAATCTATCGATATTTTGGAGACTCTAGCACTGAGTTCAGAGCATTTTTTTTGGGTACTGACACATTTTTTTAACCATTTTATCATCTAGGAGATCTAGGATTTTCTGTTAAAAGCTGATGTTTCTTGTCTATGAAAAGATTTTTTATAGCTCTTACTCCAGTTTTCAGCAATAGCTCTTCATTGAAACAGGCCCAACTAGGAATGGCATTCTAAAAGTGGGTAGATTAGAAAGATTTTAATTAATTTTTTTTTTAATGGCTTTGATCTGTATTCCTTGATCAAGTCATGAGACCTGGACCTTTAATGTGGATATGAAAAAAATGGGTGTTTGTGCATGCTGACCATACCACAGGCTCCCTGTCTGTGTCTGTGTCATTCTCATAGAGGAAGGCGAGTGGGTGGATGATGAGATAAGGTCATCTTCTTGCACAGGAATTTATCACAATTCTCCTCAAAGTAGGCTCTGGGAAAGAAGTGGACAAACCCCCATTGTTGAGGACTTCAAAGATGGCAACATCACACTGTGGACTTTTACTATCAGGTTTCTGCTATTTTCAGGAGTCTGTGATCCCATCCACCCCAAGTGTCCTCATTGACGATATTTTCTGCAGGGACTTGACACCTCTTCCAGTCCAGCTGGTAGGACACGGTGCTTGTAAGGACTGCAGAAACTCTCAAAAACCAGGTTTGATCTTTCTGTCTCATCCTTGAAGAAAATACTCAGAATTTTTCAGGGACTGCAACACAGTGTGTAGGAATGAGATGCTCACTTGACACCACAGATTTTTTCAGAAGCCTAGAGAGTTAATTCTGAGTTTTGGAACTGCAGAATGGCAGTGCTCGGCAACTAGATCCTGTCTTGATGTTTCGCATTTCTTACCGTGCTGAATTACTCTGGCATAGGACGAGGACTCCAACTTTGTCCCGGTTATTTAATGGGAAGGATTTGGAAAAAGATGAGCAGAATATTTTCTTGAACTTTGTATTGACATAGATACTAATGATTTATACGGTGGAGTCAAGGCTGCTTCTGTGAAAGTAGATGTCAGAAAGAAGATGTCAGACCTTGCAGCAGGAGAAGAGGATATAGCTCCTTTCCTGTGGCTATTAGGTTTTGTATTCTTTTGGTTTTGTGAATATATTCGAAAGGAAATAGAAAAAAAACTATCTCTAAGGAAGCAAAGATCTTCCTTCCTGTTGGGAAAGGAGTCAGGCAAGAACGATAAATTCCTTGCCAAGTGAGTCATTTCTTCACTTAAGAGACTTCAAAGCTTTAAAAATTACTTTTTGGGCCATGGAGCTGAGATATGAAATTGTATGCACTCTTAATGGCCAAAGCTGATCTGTCCCTTGACGGGAAATGATAATAGAAAGACGGCAGGGAAATAAGTGACTTTGAATGAGATGCTGCAATATTATATCTTCCCAGAGCAGCTCTGACAAATACCCTGCTATTGTATCATCGCACACTGGCAGAAGCAAGAAGCAAGTGTTTAGGGCTGCTCAGTGCTGCCGGTGGTAGTTGTCAAATAATGTACAAGCTCAGTAAATACTTACAGGACAAATAAAGGAAAACTAAACTACAATATGAGTTTGGCGGTCATGCGTTTTCTTGAAACATGCCTGGAAATGATGTGATTTAAAATAGGATCATTGCACAGCATTTATTGAAGCAACAGGTAAAGTTAAGGTTTTTACATAGCGCTACCTTCTGAAGCTCCAGCCCCGCTGCAGCAGCCTCCTTAGCTCTCAGCTGCTTTACTTCAAGAAGCTGTTACCAAGACACTTGGTGGCTCCTGGTCTCATGAGAGCTGAACAAATGTGTTTGTCTGACTGCTTTTGACTCGTGCAGTTACAGGGAATTAATTGTACATTAACACTGTGCAAATTTCAGAGCATGAACTGAGAGAAGTGGCATGAAAGGGCATTACTTTCTCTCTTCTGAGTATTTGATGGTGTAGTGACATGCTGATCACCAGCATACTGGTTTTTCTAGCACTTGACCCTTCCCATATGTTGTGTATCAATCCTAACTTAAGGGTGTAGGTCCTTAAACACCTAAAAGCTCCATGATGGGACATGTAAGACTCTGCTGAGTCAGAATGTTAGTTCTGTTTGAAGGCTTTTGGTGTTTGCTAAGCCTTAGCTTAGGTGAATGGTCAGCGTGTTACATGGTCACAAAGCAAAACCCCCACGTTTCTTGTTGAATCCCCCACCAAGTGATGTGGGTACCACTTTGTGAAATAAAACCCAGCTAAAAACCACACAACAATCAACTTGTTTAAGCTAAAAAACCTCCACTCTCTCCGTTGAGGTGTCAGTGCTGTGAGCCCCAAGCAAAGATGGTGCCCACAGGAGCTCCTCCCAGAGGGTTCGACTGCAGGAATCCCCTTTCCTGGCGCCAGCGCATCTTTTGGGGGACAGGGCACCCCTTTGATGATGCCTAAACAGAAATGGCCTGGAATACTCTGAAGTCCTTCCAAAACCTCCAGCTGCTCAAGCGAGGTTAAATTTAAGGCCTTGATAGCTTAAAGAAAAACAAACAATTTATTTAGATTGACAATTTAAGGCCTTGATAGCTTACAGAAAAATTAACAATTTAGCTAGATCAACCTAGGGTCCAGCTTATTTTATCCGGAGAAACTTCCTTTTGAGGAAATTTTTTAAAAAGTACTTCAATTCAATGTTCCTCAAATTGGTTCCATACCAGCTGTATAGATTTCCAACAAATGCATCACGAGAGAGGGGGAAAGAAAACAAACAATAAATATGTGAAGTGAGGAGCCATAAAGGTGACCTCGCTAGAAGGGGAAAAGCATTCAGCAGATGTCTACTGAAATACCGAGAGAGAAATTGCCTGCCAGGCCTGGGAGCTGTGCGCCTGGGAACAAGAAGGGTCCGTGAGAAGCACAGCCAGCATCTTTGAAGTGCAGATGGGTACCTAGGAACTGGAGACATCCCGAGATACCCTTAATAAGTGCAAAACCAAGGAACTGTAATAGTAACTTATAATCTGAAAAGCTGCAAAATAGTCTGGAAAATGGAGAAAACCACCTGAGAAAGCAAGAATCGGTAGCTGCCATTGGCTGTTCTAACTGAAAGAACAGGAAAAGTCCTGAAAAATAAAAATTGGTCTTAGAAAACAGAAATCATCAGCATCTATTGGCTTCTCGGTGTCCTATACCTTCTTATGCCTCTATGACATAAAAGTTACTTTCTATCCAAAATTGGAGCTTCTTTCTCTCTGTGCTGCACATATTTGTCCCTTTCCTAAACACATCTGAGTGAACCTTCTACATGACCGTGGACCATGTGACATGGATCACCTTTGAACTGAGACTCAGCCTGTTTTACTGTTCCTCCACTGAGGCCACGTCCGGGGCTGGTCTGGTTTCTTTTCCCACCTGTGGGATGGCTGGGCCCATTCCGAGATGCGTCCAATGTGTTTGGTGCCACAATATATACATGTAAGTTACCTGTCATAACTACACCTGCTGTTACGTCATTGATAAATTTGCTTCACTAGTAGAAACTTTGTCATAACTGATAATATTTTACACCTATACACTACTATTATTGGGTGCTGCTATAATTGATTGTTGCTATAATTAATTGCTGCTACATTATCGACTGTTGCTATACTACTGCTTGCGGGTAATAATTTGTAATAGCTCGATATACATACATACATTTGCTTCTTAATCTTAAGTATACTTGCTAGTGGAGATTTATGTGCTATTTATGGTAAAGTCAAGGATAAAGTCTCAATGCCCTTGTGTATGACAAAATCCTATGAACCCACAGTCGCGATCTTTATCCCTGCACAGGCTGGGTAACCCTTTAGGCCGTGACACCGTCTTACAACTGAAGTCACCCAACCCCAGCTCTTAAGCACAGGATGCAAAACAGCCAGAAAAGAATAAGGAACAACACGCACAGAATTCTCTAATATCAAAATATAGCAATTTATTCAAGACACTGAATATGATCTGTTGATTCTCTCCTTAAAACAAATGAGCTACAATACACAAGGTGAATTTGAAGAAAGTGTGGGTGGGGGAGAAACAAAATAAGGGTTGATGTTGTTTCAACAGAACCTGGGAAATGTTGAAATGAGAACCAAGTCTGGCTGCAAGTCTGACACAGACAATAAAAACTGCAGAAGCCAGAATTCAGAATTTCAGTGAGTGGCTGAAAGAACATTTCTGCAATTGACAAAGAACCACATCTTTTAAAAAGGCAAAAGAAGGAAAAAAAAGGAGGAAAAATTAAAAAGGGAAAAAGAAAAAAGAAACCCAAAAACAAAGCAGACCCTTACATTTGACAAAGTGCACTTCACTTGGCTCTAAAATTAGCTATTTTTTTCTTTTTTTTTTTAAACAAATTAAAAGGAAATTTCTAAGATGTAGCATGGGGTTAATGTGTGTATAACCCTGTAAGTCAGGCCCTTTAGTGCCCCATAAGGGACCCAGTGTTTTCTACATAAAAGATTCAGTATCCTTCTAACCCACAGAGTTGAGTGGTTTTTCAGAAAATGTCTTTTTTCACTTCAAGGCCAGTTCCAGACAGCCAGCAATGATAAAAATCCAGTAAGCCCCTCGATGGTTTCACAACCCTGTTTGCTCACATGGGCTTTTCAATTTCTCTTCTGTTACAAAGAACTATGAAGAAAACGACCAAAAAATATTGCATGAAAAGAACTGCTGAAATCCGTCAGCCTCTTGCTTCGTGCCGTTCTGTGGCAGGGGAGCTGCAGGAAGACACCGCTGGCTGGGGGACGCCACCACAGCAGTGGAGGAAACCCACAAGTCCCACGAGGGCAGTTCTGCAGGTCTCGGCTCAGACGTCCACGCTGAACTAGGGCTTGGAAAAGCCCCTCTCTCCCCATTGCCCACCTCCTGAAGCAACCAGCCCGCTAGGCTAGGATTAACCTTTGCAACTGCATCTTCTGCCTTCCCCAGTAGCTGCCCTCATTTTAGCTGAAAACTCTTTACTACAGTATCTGTGAGGATTTTCCAGTCTTTAGCATCTTGGGGAGAAGAAGAAAGGTGAATTTTTTCAGCTTTCCACATACGCTGCTTTGAAATCTGATGGTCTGTATAGAAAACTCTCTGGAGCAGGAGCCTCTCTCACATGTAGGCTTTGCAAACGAACGGACTTTTAAATTTTGTTTCTCTTGGCTTCTCACCTCCATGTAGGAAGGGCAGAGGTAAGGTGATGTTCTGACAATTTAAAGAAAGGAAAAAAAGGAGGAAGAAACAGGCATTATGGACACTGCTGAGTTATCCACAGTAGCTGTCCCGGGCAACACCATGAAACTCAGGCTGCATAGCCAGCCAGCCATGCGGCATTGCTGAACTTGGCTTGAGCAGCCTTCTCTCTCAGAATCCTGAGGTCTGGCCTATTCAGGTGTCCCTCAAGGGACAGAGGCAAGGCCAGGGCCCCATCCTCGCCTCCCTTCTGTGTGTTATTCTCAGAAAGGCCACCCAAAAACAGCTTAGGAAGTTAACCGTGTACATGCAATGACTAATTAAGTCATTGACTCAACCGTGCTTTAAAATGCTCATTAAACTTTTCTATTCAAATTCAAGTCTCCCTTCTAACAGGTACTCTTTTTTTTTTTTTTTTAAAAAGTAGTGACTTTAAATCAGTAGGTACACGTGGTTACCATAAACCACCTGCAAAACTGTCAGGTGATCATCTACAGCCCATGCTCTCGGAGCAGAAAACTAAAACCAACACATAAATGCATTTAACACCGAAAAGAATCCTTGACACCTTCCAGTGTCCAATTCTTTGATATAAATTATAAATAAGCCTAACTGTCATCAATAACCAAAATCCCACAAAACTGTTTTTACCTCAGGACTGAGTAACCCTTTTAGTGGTTATTTCTTTTAATTCTTTTCTCCTTTCCAAATGTGTATCTTTAAGAAATGCAGTTGCAGCTGGCAGTGGCTGGTTCCACTGGAAGGACTAAGATCCACTGGAAGGGCAGATGCAAGCGTAAAGAGAGGAAAACACAGGAGAAAAAATGAGGTATGGATTCCACAATGATGCCTGGCAGGTCTTGCACCACCAGGTGCACCACCTGGTACAAGAGCAGTAGGGTTCTGGTTTCGGTTTTGGTCAGATCACATCACCACATCAGCAGCCGTGGTCAAATCAAAGGGAAGCTGCTGTGTTAAATAAATAGTGACTTTGGGTGGGAAGGTACTATGTGATGTTAAGGGGGTTCTCTGCTTGCTTGTTTTTCTCTCCTACATATCCTAGCCCAGCATGTGGGCTAGAGAGGACACCTGTTTGACTCAGTTACCACCACCCCAAAGTTGCCTTATAGTTTACAGCACTTGCAGTAAACTCCACCTGTGCATCCTTCTTTGCATCCATCGTCTGCTCTTGTAGTAATGTAGTCTTCAGCAGACATCCCTGCAGATGTCCAGCTTGCAGAGGAAGTCATGTCCAAAGTGGATGGGTGGTGCTTTGAAAGTCTTTATTGTCATTCCAATCATTTCACCCATCATAAATTTATGGTAGTATATATGTTGAGACATAATTTATATATCCTTTATCATGTCCTCACCTAATGGAGAGTTCTACATCGTCTTCTGAGCACTGCACTGAGGACACCCACAAGGCTCAAGTTCCCTGGGCAGACCCAGAGCTTTCCTTGTAGCACGCAGAACACAGATGGCTGAGGGCGATGGCAGCACCACAGACTGCCCAATGCGATGGAAGAGCTGCCTCTGGGTGCGTGCCCACCATGGATGGACAGCAGCTTGGCAAGAGTCCGCTCTTCAACAATGATAGATGCAGTCAACAGATCTTGGTCCAACTGGTCCCATTAAGTCAGCAGTAAAATCCCATTGACTTACTGGAAGAGAAGCAGCTGAGTGGGTTGAACAGTGGAGGACAGCACGCTCAGCATCACCATGGGTAGCCAAACCCACGTTCAGTACGACATTTGAGCTACTGATAGAAGTAAGAAGATCCACAATCGTTTCTCCCTGGTTACAAAGGTTAAATGAAAGCATGGACTCAAGAAAATGAATGCTATATTTATAGTATTAAATTTATGAATCCCTGTTACTCTGTGTATATCACCAAACAGCCACAAAAATGAAATGAGACTGTATAAATGGCCAGCTGCTGGAAGAGGACTCTTAGTAAATGATCAAATGGCATTTTTTTTCTTACAGCTCTTTTTGAGAGAGAAGAGCAAAAAGGATACTGCACCTTTCATGTTCCTTGGACTCCGTGTCATTCTTTTTGCTTGAATTACACAACTGGTCTACATTTGGTGGCCATTTTAGGCTTTTAAAACTGTTTAACATAAAAAATATTTTTTTTCCAAAAATACACTGGGTTCTTTCTGTTAAAAGTCATCTTTCTCCTGTAAAAATCTTCCCCAGCACTGCATTCTTATATAAAGCACTTATTACACAATTTGCTGAAAGTGCCCTTGAGACGCTAAGATCTGAAGCATGGAGGATTTTTTTTTCTTTTCAACGGAGAGAAAGAAAGGAAAAGGAAGAGAGGGAAGAGAGAGAAGAGAGGAGAAGCAGTCTGTCAAAAATTTTCATTGTCATGTCCACCTGGCTGCATCTACTACGGGCATACAGGGAAAAAAGAAAAAAAAAAAGGGCAAGAAGAAAGAGGAGGAAAAAAAAGGAAGGAGAAGTTGGGAGTGGAAGGGAGAAATAAAAGGAAAACAAAAGTTTCATCCTAAGCCTGGGATCCTCCAGGCTGTAATATTCCAGCTGATAGAAAAACCACTGAACAAAAAAAGTAGTCTAGAAAATAGAAAGTGTTGTGATTACAAAGTTGAGCATTTCATCAGTACAAACTGGTCTTTGAACGTCCTTTGGGAGAGCAACTGTAGTGTCCAAATTGGAAGGAAAAAATACAACACCGCATGGAGGAGGATTTTTTTTTTCCCTTTTGGTTTATCACAGCATTTTTCTTTTTTTTTTTATTAATTTTTTTTGGCACAGCTTTTTTTTCCCAGCCATCAGAGCAAGTTCTCAGACGCAAACCAAACAGTGCAATGCCTAGCTGGTGGCTTCATGCTTCCAAGGCTGAATGTTCCAGGTGGAAACCATTCCCTCCCCCTCTGAAGTGACTGTGTTTTTACTCCTTGATGAAGGTTACGGACAAAATACTAGACACCTGTGGCCAGGGAGAGTTGGTTTCACGGTACACTCTAACTTTGTTCAAGTTCGTACAGTTCTGGAGCTGTTAAGAATAGTTTTGAAGAGTGCTTCTCCCCACACATTCACTGCTGGTCCATTTGAAATTTCTTCTAAAACATTTCACTTTTACTTCCGAAGGTCTAGAACACAAACCTGGAGAGAAAAGACTCAGCATTAAGAACCATTTCTGAAGGTGATGTGGAAGTCCTATTCATATACGGCTCTCCACTCAGGCTGACCAAGCCAGCTGTGCATTATACTCCCCAGCATCAAATCAGCCTGTCTCAAGCACATAAGCAAGGGAACAACCCAACATGGGAGACAACCCAAGTGAAAACCATACATTTAAAGTTTAGCTGGGCTTTCACTGGATTACAAAGAATCATTTGGTGGCACATCCCAGATAAGACTAAGGACTCTATTTAGTTGCTTGAATACAGTGTCCACTTCCATTAGGACAAGAGGTCCATTAGGATAAGAGGAAATGACTTCAAGTTCTGCCAGGGAAGGCACACAAAAAGGAAAAAAAATTTACACTGAAAGGGTTATCAAGCACTGGAACAGGCTGCCCAGGGAAGTTGTCATCCCTGGAGGTATTCAAAAGATGGGGAGATGTGATGCTGAGGGATGTGGTTTAGTGATGGTTTTTGTCAGTGTTAGGTTGACGGTTGGCCTCGATGATCTCAGAGGTCCCTTCCAACCTTGGCGATTCTATGATTCCATTTCTGAAATACATCCAAACTAGATGCACAGGCATGACGCAGGAACTAGAGCAGACATATGCCCATTTGGAGCAGCTGTTGGAAGCCAGGCATGGCACCATCTCAAATGGCACAACTAAGCTCAAGCAACCAAATCATGCTGTAGGTGTACCCCTTGTTAAAACCAGTTGAAAACCACCACTCTAAAGTAGTTATGCCAGCCACCCACGTAGAGAAGTTATTTTAAAAAGCTGTAAAAACATCTGTGCATCCTTCTCAAGCTGATCATGCTACAACTGAATTTTTTTAAAGTAACTTTAATAGCAAAAATAGTAATGAATAATCATAATCTCTCCAGCAACATTTCTCCTTTACCACGTGATGAAATCTTTGGGCATCATGATGAAAACTTCCTCTTTTAGGAACTATTCAAGGGTAAACTTCTGTGGGATAGTACTTAGAAATCTCCAGGACAACTGCTTATTAGTGAGTTGACTGCTGTGACCTGACCTTCATTAAAAATTTGCAGATAAGATAAATAATGACAGAAAATGTATTTAGAAGTTGCTCCCATGTTCAGTAACATTCACCTATTCCACAAGCATTCTTCATTTACAATAGGAATACCATCTCCTAGTATTCAAAACTTTCCAGAGCAGGAGCATTTCTAATACAACCCACAGTACTACTTATTTCTGTCTTGAGCTGCCTACTCTTCAGCACTGCCCAGAGTATGGCAGTATGGCCTGCATCGTTGACACTCTCCAGAAGAACAATCTTCACTCAACATTTATAACGTGTAAAGCTCCTTACCGATCCATCTGATGCGCTTGCTCCCACTTTGTCTCCTCTAGCATTCCAGCAGACTTCAAAGATGCCCCCGGTGCCTCGGTAGCTATGTACTAGAGTTCCACTCTACAAAGCAAAACAGCAAGCAAACATTTGATATAGAAGTTCTCCTTTTTTTTCCTCTGTCTCGTGGCACTAGATTAAAAAGAAGAGAGTGGTGGCAAGGAGAGGCTATTCACATCACCCAACTTCGGTATCTCCATAAAGTGAATGAATGAGAAACAGGCTCCTCCAGAAATCAATTTGCAGCAGGACTCTTGGACATCTGTTTTTGTCAACATTATAACAGTAAAGGTCTGGGGAGTTAGGCTGAGGTGGTCTTTTCTAAAATTTGTTGTTAATTCAGGCTGTGAGGCCCTAGTATCCAGAATTAAACCTACTTTCATGCATGCTAGTGTCTGAGTATACAATGAAGCCTGAGCAGAGATGTTCTGGACAGTAACCTCACTTCACCTGAGTGACTCAACTGTTATGCTAGGATTTGTACCAGCCAATACAATCAGGTTCACCTTGGCTGGCAGGTCATATTCTACAGGGGCACGTACATTTTCCATTTAAGCTTTTCCTATTAATGTGGCATTTAAAACAGATGTGCTTCACATGAAGCAAAAACAGTACCTGAGTATTCCATATATGGACACATTTGTCAAAGGACCCACTGGCTAGATATTTTCCATCAGGACTAAAAGCTACACTGTAGACAGGCTCTTGATGTTTTGTTAACGTATGGATGCAGACTCCTCGGTCAACGTCCCACAGCCGAACAGTGGAATCAAACGAAGCACTGCAAGAAGCATTCAATCACAAGCATGTCTTAATTTGAGTGGTAATCAATTTCTAGTTTGATACTGTAAACATTTTAAGAGAATAACATGTTTTTTTTTTCTTTGGCTAAGCAAGAAATAATGTTTCAGACAGAAAATAGTAATATTCACTACAGCCTTGACAAGAACTATATCTACCAAACTGAATTCTTGTATGTGGAACCTTTGAGTTTATCTCAGGGTGCTGTATACAGGACCAGATGATTAGCTAGCACTAAGAGGGTCAAGCTCCTGCTTTTTGAGATTCTACCTGATATTACTCAGGAAGGTAAAATATATACTGTCATTAATAGGGTAAATGGTTCCAGAGAAATCTTATTCCTAATGGTTTTGCATTATTTAATGAATTAGCATTCTGTAATTCTCTAGAACTGTGATTCTTTTCAAATTGTTTCCATGATGTTTTTTAGATGATCCATCTGAATCCCAAATGGTGGGCTTAGAAAAAGGCAAGGGAAATAATTAGTATTAAAAATGATATTAAATAAACAACTCCAAGAAAGCAAAGTTCTTTTTCCCTGTCCGCGTCTAGACTAAGGAGTAAAATAAATAAACCAGCTTTGATACAACTCCTCCCCAAACTGAATACACCATGAAGTTATTTGATAATCCCATGGTACTACCATCACTTGGCATTCTAAAGGTAAACATTTCCTAAACTCAAAACCCAATTTTGAACAGATTTTCAAGTGGAATTTTAAAGATTATCCAAGCTTTTGTCTGTTAGTTAACAGGGCTATAAAAATTGTCAGTGTCTGCCCAGGTGAGTTTCATGACCCTGGTTAGAACACATTCCAACTGGCTGAACAGGCTGCCATCTGCCTCATTAAGTACTTTCATTCATAACAACCGAATGTCAGATGTGAAGGTGCAATGCCAAATTTACAATCCTTTTATCAAGATAGCTGTTAAATATGACATGACTCCATTTTCCTTCTTTTTTCTCTTCTTTCTTTTTCAAATATAATTCCTTCCCCCCCCTTTGTGTCCATACCCCTGATTCACAAACACAGGTACTTTTTTACTGGAATTGTCTGCAGGAAGACTGATGGCAAGGCGACAGCGGAGTTACATGTCAAAAAGACGATCCTTCTTTGTAGGCGAAAGGAAGAAGTATATTTTTTACCTTGCTAACATGATGTTGGAGTTTGGGTTGCTGGTGCCTGGTCCTGTAGGACTCCATTTGATAGTATAAATCTCTTTGCTGTGAGCCTGAAGATCATGTACACAGGTATCTTGCTTCATACTCCAAATCTAAGTCAGAGTGATTATGAAGGGGAAAAATGGCAACGTTACTAATCTTTTCTCAGCTAAATTATTTCAGTTCTATGTTACTCTTACCATTTATTCATTTAAGGTCTTGACAGATATGCATACATAATTTAGACAGACATAAACATAATTTAATTTTACTAATGCAGCAGTTCGGCACCTACAATGCGCACACATGTTAGAATAACCCCTCTGTGGGAAAGAGTTACATATTTAATAGTATTTATCCAATAGATCACAACAACTAAATAGTTGCTGTACTGTCCCTAGTCTGAAACTGTATTTTCATATAGAAATGTAAGCCACTCCATCTAGAGAAATTTAACTTTCTTACAAATTGCAACAGCAGTCATCTTAAAGAATGAAAATAGCTTCAACAACTGCTTAGAACTTAATAATTTTCTCTTATGACAGTCAAAAGCCACATCAAATTTTCCTTTCCTTCCTAACTCCATTTGTTTTCCTGATCTTTTTAACAGTACTAACAATAGAACAAGGCCATCTATATATGCACTCTTGCATGGCCAAACACTTTAGCATGAGATAAAGATTATGCTCAACAGAGATGACAGGTAATTTAATACATCTTTTCTTCAGCTAACTGAGAAAACAAGGTGGAGCTAATTCACAGCAGGGATAATGACACAAATTTAGAAAGTCAGTTTCAGAGAGACACCAAAAATGGAGTAATGATTTAAGTCACTTGTTAAAAGTCTGCGCTATGAGAGAAATGATGTGCTCTCATGACGAATTTTCATCAGCATACCTCAGTCTGCTTTTGGAAGTGTTACACAAAGCTTAGCTGCGTGCTACAGCTAACAGGCAACATTTTCCAAGAAGTTGTAGGAGAATATAAAGAATTCTAAAAAAAGTTAAAAAAACTAAGCCAAAGAGGAATGATTTCCAAAGGAAAAAGAATAATAATTGCCTGAAAAGGATTTGTCGTCTCCATCATTGAAGATTTTTAAAAACAGGCGAGGCTGAGGATAGCAGAGGGGCTTTGCTGTTACAACATACAGCTATTTCTATGTGGACATAGTCTTAATTCCGTGTGGCTGAGACAGGAGAATAAGAGTGAGAGGAGTGTGGACTGTTGGAGCGGGTCCAGAGGAGGGCCACAGAAATGATCAGAGGGATGAACACCTCTGCTATGTTGACAGGCTGAGAGAGTTGGGGTTTTTCAGCCGGGAGAAGAGAAGGCTCCAAGGGGATCTTATAGCAGCCTATATAAGCTTATAAGAAAGATGAGGACAAACGTTTTAACAGGACCTGTTGTGATGGGACAAAGGGTAACAGTTTCAAACTAAAGGAGGATAGATTTAGACCAGATATAAGGAAGAAATTTTTTATGAGGAGGGTGGTGAAACACTGGAGCAGGTTCCCCAGAAAGGTGGTAGATCCCCCATCCCTGGAAACATTGAAGGTCAGGTTGGACAGGTCTCTGAGTAACCTGATCTAGTTGAAGATGTCCCTGCTCATTGCAGGGGGCTTGGATTAGAGGACCTTAAGGGTCCCTCCCAACCCGAACTAATCCATGATTCTAACTTCAGGCACCTAAAAGAGGCATGTACATCAGCAGTGTAGCTGCCTTGGACTTTCCATACAGTGAATGGATAAAGACAAGGGTCTTCAGAGAGCAATTCAGATTTTTGGTGGACTCTGAATTTCTATGTCGTGTCCAATTGCTTAGTCCAAGACTATATATAAAAAAAATTTATCAAATGTCTCCAATGAAATTATTTTCAGAAAAAAAGATTCCAAAGGGAAAGAAAACTTGATTTTTATATTCTTTCCAAAGCGTAACTGATAGACTGCTTCTTAACATAGGATTGTGCTTCTGTTGACAAGCAAGCAGGTCTATATATTTGCATATATTTAAACTATGACTATTCTGTGACAGTGACATATCAGTCCCTTAACTCTTATTTGGATAGGATGTCTCAGTTTTCCCAGTGGCTGTTTCTCTGTGTTCAATCTTTCAGATTAGCTTTAAGAAATATGGGGCAAAATGAAACTATGCTTATGCAGAGTTTTAAGTGATGCAGTACCATCATTCTGGAGAAGATTAAAAAATAGACATAATTTTAATCTTTACTTTCTGAATAGCAGGAATGGAAATGGTATTACCTTTAATGTCATATCATCGGAGCAAGATGCTAGTAGCATGCCAGATGGGTCCCATTTGATTGCATTAACCTCGTTCTGAAATAAAGAGTGATTTTATGAAATATTCCAGTTACCTGCATTGTACTGGGCACCCAGCAGAGGGCACTCAAGGCTTAGGCATGCAACAAGTTCAATCACAAATTACAGCCCTGGTTGCTTTATGGGTGAACAAAAGCAGTGCTGCGTAATGTGCTATTTAAGAGTCATTTAGGAATGGGAACCATTTTGTGTTTGTGAACAATACACACAATGAGTCTTCTCATATGTGTTCTCTTACCCTTTCTTCATATGCTAAAATTTAAATAAACCCTCAAACAAGACAGATCGATGATACAGCCTTAGCTTCTTTCTAAAATTGAGGTATTTCTTTGGTTAATATTCTGAAGATCTCAGAGACACAAATTTTCAGTAGAAAATACTGGTGGGATGTATAGTTTTGTGGAGTTTATTAATCTTAGTAATGCATCTCTACAACAATGCTTGTCTCTCTAAACAGAAGTGTATGTGCAAATGAAATCCAGCACGCAATATTGAAGAGTTTACAATGCTTTCTCTATCAATCTTTCTAGTAGTTCGTAATTAATTCAGCCCACTGTATCCCTTTGGTAACCAATAAGTTCCCCGTGCTTTTTTGAGAGTCATACATATGGGGAAAAAAGCATTTCATAAAAAAGGAAAGATTGTTTTTTTAAAACATAAATTGCCTCAGGTTCCCAGTGAAAATAACCCTGGAAAATACTTAGATTTTGCTTTATCCATTTTACGTTTCAGTTATAATTAAGATATTTCAGGTAAAAATTTAGATCATGTGCAAAATAGTGCACTTCATATAATCATAAAAAGTACCAGTTTGTTGGTAGGAATATACAACCCATCATGAAGTATCAGTTTAACCACAGACTAGCTAAAGGTCTCCAAACGCATAATTTTTCTGCAGTGGGGAGATAGCAAGTTCTGGAAGTTAATATCTAAATTACAGGTCCGTATATGACAGCAGTTTTCTCATCAATGAAAGCTAGAAAAAAATAGCCTTTGTGAGTCATTAAATACCACCAGAAAAAGAAAGGGGGAAATAGATCTTAAATAAATCTTATTAGATGAAATTGATTCTAAAACTGAACAATTACTGGAGGTAAATTGTTCTCTCCTTCTTCATAGTTCTCATTTACTAAAGGAAATTAAGCCAACGGAAAAAAATTATCTTATTTATTAATGTGCCCTTAGTTTGCAGCTCATGCTACTTATAAATAATCTCACTGTTTAAACTGCAGGTTTTGCCTCCTACGGTGATGTAGAACAGTTTATCCCTTCTCACAGGCAGTGAGTCACTCCCAAGAAATATGGTTTTAGAGAAGCAATGGGATGTAACAGCTTTGGTGCTAGAACACACCCTGCAACCACATCATCTGCCATCATCATAACATACTGTTGTGACTTTACCTCTAACATTTTGGACTTCTTAAACTTACTGTGTGTCCTTGGAAGGTTTTAACGGGACGATCACAGCCAAGTCTGCATACATGAATGCACATGTCAGTGCTGCAGGAGGCAAAAGTAGTGTTGTTCTGCCAGTCTACATCCAGAGCAGGAGCTGTGAAGTACAAACAACAGGAAGGAACATCAGGGAACACAGCTAAGAAACAGTTATCCCAAATCATTTTCCTCCTGCCACCCATCTGGACCAAACGGACTAAAAGCTAGTTCTTAGCCTATCACCTGCAACCAGTTACAGGGATGACAGGGATGGTTGGAAGGGCACAAATTATTTTTTCTCTTGCAGCGGTAATCTGGATGCTTTGCTTGGCACCTATTTATTAGAATCTTTTAGGTAAAGTTACTAAAGAGGCGTCAAAACAATCTGCCTCCATCCTCCCTGCTGAACACTTCTCTACCATTCACTCCTCTGTTAACCAGCTCAGCAAAGAACCTGGAAGAAAACTAATCCGGAAAAAAAATGGATAATTACATCTGGGTTAAAAAAACTGTTCCTGTGAATGCCAGGGACAACACATGGGAGGGAGAAGAAGCAGGTGGCCATCACCCTTTGCACTAGCTTTATGGAACCACTGATACAAACCTACCGTTCTGCGCAGACACATGGATTAGTAATACCTATATTCAGTTTAATTTAGTTGGGGATTGATTTAAGATAGAGACATGGATAAAGCTGATCTGAAATGAGAGGAGTTTCTGTAGAGGGTTTGGCATTAACTAGGACTGAAGCAATGAAAACTTTGTACACAGACAGCACATGAACATGTAATCAATACCCGTGTGCAAGACACACTTTGCAAAAAGCATGGAAAAAACAAAAAAACCACCCGTTTTACAGCATGTCACTGCAGACTAAAAGCATGTGCAGGAGAGGGAAGGAACTCCTGACATACGGCTTGCTTGTGTTTGTATAATTGCTGCTTGGTTTTTTGCTCAAGAGAGAGTTTAGCTGCCCTCCAGAGGATGACATAAGGCTTGCTAAAATATAGAAATCTTCATTCTCAGCACACTCCTGGGAGAAGCAAGTGTGTCAGAATAAGACCAGCACATAGGAAGCAAAGTTGAATCTCTTTCTGGCAACAATACAAGTTTAGCATTTAAATGAACACAAGAAATGCTTTATTCAAATACGTTCAGAGAAATATTTTACTATTACAGAGGTGAAAAGATATCTGTGCTGCCAAGCCTCTTACATTTAAGTATGTTTTTCCCTGCTATAATTTTTATGAACTGCAAAATGAGACTGAACCATGTCATGTTCTAAATCATCAGATAGCTCTCTAAATGAGAATGGAGGGCTGAAATGGTTTCAAATAAAAATATTTTTTAGAATATTAATGAAAAAGCTCAATAATTCTGAGTGATAGGGAAAGGATTTCTATATTGCAGAAATATAAAGGAAAATTGTGTGAGGAAGGCAGATTACTTCCCAAATTTCCAATGAACATGAATAAGGATCATGAAATAGAAAGGGATTTTGTTTCTCTAACTGCCTGTTTGTCTTTATTTTCATGCTGCAAGCTTCGTATTACTGTTTCAGAGTAAACAAAAATCTATCTTCATTAATAGCAATATGCCTTTGGGGCTAGTATCTATTATGATACGTATGAGTTGAAAAGTAATTTTCTGAGAGCTACTGGCACCTAAAGCAATGGATTTGCATCGCAGTGTAATTTGATAATTAATACTGATTCAGTTATTAGTATATTTAATCATATGTTTACTGGATAAGTAACTACAGAAAATGGTCTGGAAAAAAAAAACCAAACATGGATTTTGATGCAAGTAATCAAATTGCCAAAGTGTCTCCAAAACCACAGGATACCAGCCAGTTGCATAAAAACAATTAGAATGTCATAAAATAAAAGCAGCAACAAACCCTTAAGAAATACAGCTAAAATAAATACCAACAATAAAAGTGTTACAATCCTTACCAGGTAATTTAAGCTTTTTCTGATCAAATTTAGGTGTGATTCAGAATTAGAAGCTCAGAAGTGGAGAGAATTAAGTGTTTGCAGGGAGTGATTCAGATTATTTAGATGTCTAAAACTGGATCACACAAATACCTCGTATTGTGTCACTTAACTGATTTGTTCCTGCATGCATAGACATCAGTCTGCATCTATCAGTAGATGTGAAAACTGGATTAATTCCACTCCACTTTAAAGATAAGGTTTGTGAATGCATATTTTGATCAAATACCCTATGATGACTCACAGTTTTGCAAAGAATAATGAAACCCTAGAAGCTACTTATCCACTTACTTACATATTTGGACCATAAAACCTTTAAGTTACATGGAAACACTAACGATAAAGACCTAGACAAAGGAGTCTTCCTTTACTTCCTTACTTTAATGTGACAGTGTTGTCCATATGGCTGTAAACTAAACAAGCTGTAAAGCAGCAGAGAGTAAAAAATGTATGTTATTGCCAGGCTAACCACCTCTGGACTTCAAAGAAGTCTGCAAAGAAGTACAACATACAAGTATGTGTTAAAGGAACTGCAGTCTGTCTAGACTAGACTCTTAATTGTTAAAATGCCACCTTTAATCCTTGTGTAGACAAGATTTTCAGATTCCAGATATGGAAGAAAATTACTGTTACTTTGTTCTGGTGAGTAAGTGATGCAAGGAGGACAAGGTTTTTGTGGCTGTAGACTTATGTGAGAACAAAGGTACAGCTGATCTTAAAAGGCTTATTGTTGGACATACGCTTTCGGCCTATCAACAATTTCCTTAATAACAAACTGCTGCACTTCCCTGTGAAAACATGTATGAAATAATTAAAAAACCCTAGCCTCTCCACATCCCCACTTCAATCGTGTCTTAATGGTCCAAAGGCAAACAGCAGATGCAAAAATTTTTTTTAAAAAAATGTATGAATGCAGATGGACACTGGCATATTGCACTGGAAGACATAGTCAAGTTTTCAGCTTGCTGAAAGGGGAATGGCGTAGTATGTCCATGATGCACATCACTGCTAAGACAGCTACACATCAGTGAACATGATTCTGAAAGGGCAGCCAAGTTCTGAATCTGCAACAACTTAGATCAGTAGAGTTAGGGATTAGGCGACTTAAGAGTTTCATTAACTACATCGCTATACAGTGTAAAGTTTGCTTTTGTGGAACAGTTATGATAGATAAATAAATGTCACAGTGAGAAAATCTGTCAGCAGGCACTGACTCCTCCAAACTGACAGTTGAATTAATAAGCAAGAAGATGAGTGACAAAAATGCAGAGTATGGATCTGCTGTGTGCATGGACATACTTCTTGTCTTCTGTTCAATAACCACTTCAATTGCTCCTGCATATTAGTAACATATGTGAAAATGTGAGAATGAGAACAACTAGAAATTGAGTTGAAAAGCATGAGCAAATTAACGTTTTAAAATGAGTGGCAAAATACATGTTTTTAAACACCATTAAGCACCTTGTGAAAGCCTGCTGTATTAAAAAATGATTACTTACAGTGAGCACACAGGCAGATGAATGTTTCTAGCATCAGAATCTGGAATGTTTTGGTGGTTTTAAACACAGTTTGACTACTCCCCTTAAAAATACTTCCATGTGATAACTTAACCAGTTTGGATCATGAACTCAGTCATCATCCTATAAGTCTGGTCTCAGGCGAATTTAAGATTACATCAATGATTGTGTATTGCTTAAGATTACTTAGTATCTGTGACGTCTGTATCCTTGAATCAGACCAGACCTACAAATGACTATCCAAGTCAGGTTTTGGAGCAGCGAGATTCTGAAACTCAAAGTTGGCAACTGACTTTTGACAATCAGAGAAAGCAAATACTGAAGAACTTAAGTCAAAATGAAAAGCCAAGAAATTCCTGAGGACCCTCAAGCTTTCCGTGGTGAATGCAAGCTGCATGAGAGATCTGTTTGCCTCTCAAGTCAGCTTCATTGCAACAGGAGCAGAAAGAGTGGAAAAGACACCAGACACTTCCACTGAATAATTTCTTCATACATCACCACTTGGTACTATTCAAGCACAGAGAAAATGACTGAAGCATTCAGAATTTTGGTAGACATGGCTGGTGTATAAATCCTTTCCTAGAATCAGTTTGACTTTCAAAGCTGATTCCTACAGAAGTCAATCTTTCTGAAAAAAGAATAAACCCACAAGCTATGATATACAGGATAGTTAAAGCACAAAAAACTGTCGAAACTTCCCTCTGGCAGATAGTTTTTTATGAAAGGATAAATACACTGACAAAATTAGAAACTGCATTTCATTTTACCAACAAGAGTTATGCAGAAATTACCTGAATGGAAAGGAAACTGCTGTTTAGCTTCTCCTGTGTGAGCATCCCAAATTATTGTTGTCTGCATCCAAAGGAAGGGGGAAAAAAAAAATTAGTGACTGTTCAGCTCAGAGAAAACAAACAGAGAGCACCCTCACTGAGGAGCAATTCTAAAAGATGGACTGATAAAATTATTGACTGCAGAGAGCCTTGTGTGCTTAACAGCTGAAAAAACAGAAATCACTTCCAAACATTACAGAATAATAATCTAAGTGTAGATAAGGAAGTATCACCCCTTCATGAAGTAATATAACTACAAAGGATGGGCATACTCTGTCTGAATAATGCTAGATGACAGCACTACCCATTTTTAATATGCATTTTCTTACAGCTGTTTCAAGTTTTCTTCTTCAAAGAAGACTTTTTCCCCTTTTCAAAGATGCAAATTGAATTCTATTCCAAATCTACATGATGCTACATTTCTAACAATTAAACCACCAAGTGAAACATTTATCTAGCAGCAGAGTGCATATCACTTTTTGCCACTGTGGTGGGACGGACTGAAGTGTAATTTGCTTACTACAGGTTTAATCCATACTCAAAGTGCACGTAAGCAACTACCCTGTAGAGCTCAGTACCACCTTTGAAGTCAACTGTCAATATACTAGGAGTATACACTTCCAGAAAATAAATGAAGGATGCCTCATCTTCCTGATAATGGATCATCTAAACAATCACTGCTGTTACTGGGAAGATAAGTTTGCCAGAATAATGGAGCTACTGTTGGGAGACAAGTGTAGCTGAATATAAGCCAGTATTAAAAGGAATAAAACTAAATTCTTATTTCCACAAGTATGTGAAAATAGATGAATTCATCTAGCCTACAAATCAGATGTACAAGCCTGATCTAGTTTCCCTAGACTCCCTCTGTCAGTTGCTGGAGAGGAGCACTGTCAGGGATCTCACTGCAACACAGGCCATACAACCCATCTTGGCCATACAACCCACCACTCGGAAGTGCCAGTTTTGTCTCCAAATTTTATAAAGGAAGCAAAGGATCATGTACAGATCTAATTTTTAGACATTGAAAGTCAGGCAACACCAATGCTGTGTACTTTCTTGTTTCAGTTTTAATAGATTTGTGCTCATCATCATCAGTCATCTGTTAATTTTAATCTCTAATATGCACTCAGCTGAAACTACCATGTTTTGCTTGATTTGGAGTTCACAACTACCATTTTTTGCATATTTGCATACAAAGTCACATATATTTTATTCAAATACAAGTGTTTCAATAATTAGATAAGCTAAAAGGTCAAGTATCTTTAATATAATTTCCTTCCTGTAAATAGTTAGTCAATAAAACTATAAACAGTAGTAGTGGAAAGAGTTCTTTTCTTACTGAGAAACATTTATGATGCAATTTTACAGAGGGGGCAAGTGTAGTCTTTTTTTAAAGAAAAATCTTTTATGTAAAAATAGAACACATTTATGCAGCCTCAAAAATGTAATCAACATGCACTAAAACATATTAAAGGAAAGTAAACTCTCCAGGATGCCTGGAGAAGAACAAAATAATCTTATGGAATTCAGCAGCACAAGTTTACCGAGTCAACACATTTATATATTAGAATAATGTATTTTTAAAACTCACTTTATCAACACCAGCACTTAAAATATAATTCCCCTTTTTGTTCCATTTCAGGGCAAATATTGGACCTTTATGTTGACCTAAGGTGCTTGCAAGGTTACCTGGAATAAAGAAAAGGTTAATATTACAATTTGTTTACAAATTAGCCAAATTATAGTTCACTGGTGTTCGATGATTAAGAAAAATAAATGTTGTTTGACTTACCATCTTCTGTCCATATTCTTGCAAAACCATCATATGAGCCTGTAGCCAATAGTGTTCCATCACTCTGTTGGGATATACAAAAATGGCAAAGGTCGATATTAGATGAAATCTGGTTCAAGGAACATTTTTATTTTAATTTCTTTTTTTTTTTTAAGGTTTGTGCATTGTGATTTATGGGAAATCTGAGTCCACACATTGAGATAGCTTATACTATAATTTGAACTAAAGGTTTATTACTGCAGTCAGCAAAGAGGAAATAAATTCCTCTAACATACTGTGAAATACTAGGATAAACTGTCAGACAAGAGTAATTTAATCAAAAGGATTAGAAAAAGAAAATAAGATATAACAAATACCATGGGGTTCTTCCAGATAACAAAAATGTACTACTTCTTAGACATAAAAAGGCTATAAACCATCAATAGTTCGTCTAAATCCTGACTAAATCCCGTTTCAGAGAAATTTAGGCACCTATACTTTAAAGAAGGACCTAAACACTTAAGCCACCTACACTCACAGTCAACACCTTGAATGCTGTCTACCACAAAGAAGCTGCTTCTTACTTATCTAAACACAGACTCCCAGATGTGATCAGAGGCATAGTACCATGATGGATAAGAGTTGGAGAAAAGTTGGATTCACAGGTCCTAACTAGGAATAAAAAAAGCCTAGGAATTGTAATCATCAAAGGAGATGTATTCTGCTGGAGAGAGCCCTTCACTGAAGGGTACCTCCTCTGCAGCAGTTATTGGGCCAGAATGAGAATAATTAGAAAGGACCTCGAGACTGCAACCTGGTGACACGGTTACTGTCAGAGCTGGGCCTTTAGTCTTGAAACATTTCAGGACCTGGATTAGCAGTGAGATTCATCCTGTTTATCTCTAGACATCCAGACGTTAGAAGTTAGTTTAAGAGAGTAACCTAGTCTCCTATATAACTAACAGCATCACCCATCTCTGGAGTGTAATTAATGATCCCATTTGCTTTATGCTCTGCCCAGACCAGTACAAGGGCACACATCTCTGCTTCTGCTGACTTAGTCTACATGGTTAAATCTAAGGGAGATGAATCCTGCCCTTAGTACCAAAGGACACAATCTGAATATGGCCTCTAGAAAGAACCTTTCTTATTATAAACTAAATCATATAAACCAGAGAAGAACCGATTTAATATCACCAGTGTTAAAATTTCACAGTGAAATATGATTAATATTGTCATTCTAAATAACAATAAAGGCAGATGGCATTTCCAGCATCATGAATAGAAGATTAGAAAAAGGCATAAAATAATCCTTTAGAACATATGTCCACTCCAACCCTCCAAAAACAGTGAGTCAGAGTAGCTGTAGATTTAACTCAAATGTATAGTGATGTAGGGGGAAAAATATCAAAACCTAAACCAACTTCACTGTGATATACAGTTATTTGGACCACAGATTAGAACAAAGGTGTTAAGAGCAAAAAAAGAAAAGGAAAGGAAAGCTCAGGGACTAGATGCACAGTTTATTCAAGTTTGTTAAGTGGTAATTCACATTCTTTGGAATACTCAAAGTAAGTTGGAAGCATTTCAAGTGTTTCAATTAGGAACATTTCCTTACATTAAGTACTAGTACAGTGCAAGTGAAGTATCAGTGATCAATGAAGTCTTGAAAGGTAAGGAACTATTACAGGAACTACTAGAGGATGCCCTGCATGTTTTGGACAACTTTTCTCATAACTGTTCTGCATCTCTGCATGTTTTCCTCTTTCAATAACTCTTTTCCTACTCCTCAGTTCAGTTTTTCCCAACTATTTTTCTTCACCGTGATATACACAGGAAAGAAGCAATGAACATTCTTGAGTTTCATGTTTATTTGCTTTGTTAACCTACCTCTGCTTTCTGTAGTATTCACCAAGTTCTTTCATTGTTTCAAATATAAAATACATAGGGGAAGTTGATTTATGCAATGACATTATCTTTTACTTTTGTGAAGCACCTAGCTCACCTGATGGACAATAATATTGCAGTAAAGATTAATTGAATCTTTGTCTCTGGCCTGCAACTGAGACTGTATGTAACTGCTGAGAATTCTTTCTGGTACTTAATTTTTAATCTGTTTTCCTACAAAAAACAAGACTAATGTGATCACAATGTCTCTACTAATACCAGCAAAGCAGACAGAATGCAAGTGATCTCAAAATTAATTAAGGTTCCTGCAATGTCTTGTAAGTTCTTTCTAAAATGCTTGGTGGCAGAAAGGAGATGTGAAACAGAGTTAAAGCCACCCAAAGATACTGCGCAGCCACTGGCGATATCTCTCCTTCCTGCTTACTTCCACTTTCTCTGTGCTGGACCATATTATCTAAGATAGGAGGTTTTGCAGGATGAAAGTGAAAAAGGGAACGGCAACACAGTCGCACCTAGAAGGTGGGTAGGGAAAAAGAGAATGACTAATCATGCTCCTACCAAGATAAAGACAATAATGTGAACATGTTTTGCTTTGCACAGCACAATTCAAATGTGAGAGGGTCTTGATCTTGATAGTCCAACCTCAGAAAAAGTATCACTGGTGCTTGTATCTCCTTACATGCCAAAATAAAGTAACTATGAGATGCAAATAAACTATTAATCAGGCTTCATTACTACATAGACTGCTTGTTTAATTTTCATGCTTAAAGTTGGCTAAGTTTATTTTTATCCATGCTCCTAAAACAGAGATATAAATACATCATTATTAAGCTTGAAGATGGCAACAGTCCTGGAAAATTATAGCATATAGGGGAAAGTTCAACCTATTATGAGTATTTGAAACAAGAGGTCAGT
This sequence comes from Gallinago jamesoni, assembly GCA_025769975.1. NCBI lineage: Eukaryota > Metazoa > Chordata > Aves > Charadriiformes > Scolopacidae > Gallinago > Gallinago jamesoni. Next base: position 130,668,980 of record JAOQGH010000001.1, read on the forward strand.
AGGTTAGGACAGAGCTTCTGGCCACCTCAGATATAAAAGATACAGAGCAGCAGCTGTAATTGCCTCCGAATTAAATTTAGACAGTTAAAAACCATGCACAGTCTTAGAAGTTAGCTTACATTCCAGTCCAATGAAGTCACATCCTTATTGCTGGGGACATCGTGTCCTCCTTCTCTTATGCAGTGCCTCAAAACTAGTTGAGTGGAACCGCTGTTGCTGTTTTCATTGAGATTCCATATTCTGGCTGTTGAGTCTCCAGATCTATAAAAGCAATCGAGCAGAGATGAAAAGTCCTCTTGGTGTCGACCCAGAAAACAATGTAAAAACCTCCATTTCCGTTTTCATTGAGAGAACATCACAGCCTTTATAAAGTATTTTTTCTTTTCAACACCTCCTGCACTCTGTATACCTTTTTAAAAAGCTAATATATATTTAAATTATACATATCATCTAAATCCACATCACCTTTTCTTTATTCAGAAAAGTTCTACCTAAAATACATTTGCTTGCTCTCTACATTTTGCATTTCATACCTAAAGTTCATACCACCATAATTGAGATATCCCAGAGGAATTCAACATTGCAAGAGCAACGCTGTGGAGATCCCAATAAAGATAGAAACACAAGGCTGTGCCTATGTGCCACACATAAAAAGGGTGCACAGTCCCATTAGCTCCCAATGACTTGCCGAGACCCTGGTGTTCTCTGCTCTCATCATGGTGTGATGGGACCCGCAGGGTCACCCATCTGCAGAGGTGCCAGGTGTCACCTTGGCAGCAGCCTCAGGGAAGGGGGTCTCCAGCCACATGACAAAGGTGCTGCAGTGCTACCTTCCTGGTCCTGCCTGGGTTCCTCTGACAGCTACGGCAGGAGCAGGAGGTGAACTTAAGGCTGCCTTGAATTTGGCCATGCCCCTTTCATAAGGTACTTCTGTTCAGGACAGACCAGAACAGAGCCCCTGATAGAGGCTGTTTGCAAACAGCCTCTCAACATTAAATCAAACCAAAGAATCTAAAGATTAGGAAAGCAGAAAGGTAATTTAGATTAATTTTAAAAATTCATCTTAATTTCATTTTTAAAATTAATGTCTACAGGGTCCTTTGCTGTTTGTAGCTTGGCTGCTTAGATGACCTTGTCCGAAAAAGTAGCAAAATAACTATTAACATAATAGAGCAAGACAGAGGCACCATCAAGATTTTAATCTATTTTATAGGCCAAATATTTTCTAGATGTTTTTATTGCAGACTGAAGCAAGACTGATTTTGTCTAGAAAAAGTTAAGAGGAGGAAATGAAAAGGTTATCATAATCTGCTTGTAAGTAATATATTTATTTTCACTCTGCATAAATCTTCCAGTGAAAAATGACTCTAAGGTCAGAAATCAATTTGCAACAAGGTGGAAGATATTATGCTTTCTAGTTTATTGGGATTTGTCTCTTGCCCTCACCCCCCACTATCCTCCCCTGCTTTTTTTTAAAGAATCAATAACAACACCCAAAACAATCAAAGTACCCTGGATTGCTTGTTTTGTCCAGAGGGTAATTTTCATTTACATGCACTAAGTACAATCTTGGTGGAGAATTAGGATCTCTCTTATATTTCCAATAATTCATACAGTCAAGATGAAATTTCACTGTTGGATATACCTGATGTGTTAGCCTTTACTTTTTTTAAAGTAATGACTAAAACTTCCTATACCCTAACAAGAAGAAAAAGTCTTTCTTTGAAACTAAAAACCTGAGATCCATTTTTGCTTTGATAACCCATGTTTTAGTCAAAAGGAAACCCATCATAAAATAATATTAAATTTTCTATGGGTCTTCTAATTAAACTTTTTAACTATTTCTACTAAAAATACTGGGTAAATTTTAAACATGTATCCATAAGTGCAAATATTGACCAATTAAGTATCAAACTTGATTGATCTTTGTGTATTATTTTACCAATAATTTAGCCAAATTTTACATGAACAACAGTTCAGCTGTAAAAGCAACAAGCTCCCCTTCCTGTGCCAGTGGCTCTGAGCTCTGCTGGATCACGGCACGCCTGGGGAATGTGCCCCCCTCTCCTCTGAACCCTTTGTGTTAAGCGCAGATGTGATGGCCGGCCAGGGCTTTGCAAGCCTAACCACAAGCTACTGCTGCCCAGCGACTCTTGAATTTTTAGTGCAAATCTTTCACTTTAGCGATTATAAAATAATTAAAATCAGGATAATTTTTGCCACCATACAGAGCTGTGACTGTAATATAACTCTATAACTCCTTATTTTTCAGAGGTCTGGAAAACTGAACAGCAATTTTGCACATATTGGCCAGAAAATTAATGAAGTAAATCACGAGGCTCAGAAGTTAAGGAACATTTTTACTTGTGATAATTTACAATAACATGAATGGGAGTAAGTCTTTCATAGGCTTGGGTTATTGGTTAACATGCTAAGTAGGAAATTCCTTGAGTGCTGGCTTCTCCACTATACAGCACTCTGGACCACTCCTGCCCTCATTGTAATAATCCAGTTTGTTATTGGACCCTGTGAATAAACTACTCAACCTATCTAACACAGGCTATCAAACACAATATCCTACTTGCTAGTTCTAAAAGGGTTATGTTTTGTTTTTCAACAGTTTTATTTAGTCAGTTTTCTGGCGATGCTTGGGCAATCTTATTTTCCAGTATTTTAATTTTGTTTTTCCATTTTCTTCTTCCTAAGGCTACATAAGCTATTATGTGTCCCTGCAGAGAGGCTTTATAAGCCTACCAGTGTGTGGCAGGGGTATTTGTGTATCTTCCCTTTTGTTGCTGGGAGAAACAAAAAAAGAGTATTCTCTGCTCTGGAAAGTATTCTGATTTCTGTTGAATGATTCAGTGAACCCTGCCTTATTAGAGGACCATAGTTCAAGCACAATTGAGAAAGATATTTAATCTCCTTAGCCCATAGAAGCATTTCTATCTGCATGATAAAGCAGCTCATTCCAACATGCAAGTCATGAACACTTGACTAATAGGTATACTGTTCTGCCCTAGGGTAGAGTACTGCCAGATTTTAGGAAGGCTAGTTCTGAAAGAATTTTATTTCATGCTCTCCAGTCCCAGCATAATCGTGAATCAAGGTGGACAAATGTTTGCAGAATTTTGTGACATATACAATCCCCATTCCACAACTATCAGCAGAGAAGTTAAAACAGCTGCAGCTGGGTAAAAAAATTTGCAAGATGGTTGATGAACCTCTGTATTTCTAATCTTCAGCTGCAAATCTTATAATCACTGTTATTTCGATAAGCAATATTGCTAATGTGTATTTAACACTTCTGGCTCAAACAGGTTAGATTTTTTATTATTTTATTTTAAAAGAAATTAATAAAAGCATAAAGTGAATGAAACTGCTCCTTATAATTTACATACCTAACTTTTCCTTAACAAAGCAGGTCTCTTAAAGTAAGCGCTTACGTTTCCTAGTCAGTCAGTAAAGGGAAATGACTCCAAGGTATCCAGAGGGAGGTCACTGTCCCACGGATTCTACAAGATTGCTACCTACAACAGGTTATTCAACTAGACTTCACCTAATAGCTGACTGCTTTGCATTAAGTAACTTGATGCAATGAGGAAGCTGGCCCCAGTAAAGTCACCTGCTAATGAATAGGCACTTCCAGTTAGCAGAATTAACACCTGGCACTGACTAAGGGGTGGTGTCTGAAATCAACCCACTCAACCTGGTAATTCAAAAGGATCATTCAGGAAGGTAAATCCTGTATGAGGAATACAGTAACTCAAAACGTTATATAAAACCCAGAGATGATGACAGGAGATGGCCTAAAAACATCCTTTCTTGCTTCTGAGAGACACAGCCACAACTGAAAGACCTTGGACAACAGCTTTTACGGCTAATTATTTTGCTGACTAGAGAGAGCGAAGGTGCACAAAGCACTCTGCAAGAGACAAAGTTCCCCTGTGTGAAAGAGGCTGGTACAGATCAGCAAAGATAAGCAAAGAAACCTACTGTTGAGGTTTGGGAATGAGGCCAGGTCCCTCTGCTTCACAGCTAAGAGAATTACTTGAAGGGCACGGCTGGATGTAACAGAACAGAGCACGCTCTTGGAAGCAGCAGCTGAACGTGCAGAGAGAGCATCTTAAATTCAACTAACAAAGCTTTTGGAGTTTAAGCCTCTGGCAACCTTGACATTCACAGTCCATCCACTTCCATAAGCACGTTCAGGAACACTCTGGGTCACTGGACCATGATCACCTACGCTAGCCAACTGATAGATTATTTCCTAGCCTGTTTTAATTAGCACTCTTGCTTGGGGCCCTAACATTCTCTCTGAGTAACTCCTGGGCATGGCTTGGTGGTTACAATGGTCCAGGGACAATTCCCAATGTGCAGTTTGTTTGGCAGCCAGGACACTTTGCTAGCACAGACACTGGCCGTTCTGTGCCAGTTGGCCTCAGTGCCTAGGAATATTCCCAGGCATGGTTAGCTTACTAATATGGACACAGCTGAAATGGGTTTTTGCACTACCCAGGGAACATAACCATCTGTAATAATTTACACGTGGCATAAAATTAAAACTTAGATATTGAAAGATATCTTATGGAAGAAATCAGTATTTGAAGAAGAGGACAATTGGATTTTAAGAGCAGAACTGGAATTATGGCCAGGAATGGCCAAATCTTCACATTTGGCCAAGCATCTACTTTTTTTTTTTAACCTGTCCAAAACAATATATGCAGTTACTTCTTTTGGAATGTTGATTTCCTTCATAAAGGGTAATTAATCCTGTTACATGGCTGTATGTATGCACCTTAGCATACTATTATAAAGTTCATGTTCCTAACATCTAAGCATTCTTCTCATAAGCATTTGGTGACAGTCATGTTTTTGATAGCCTTTACTGGTATCTCTAGTCTCCTCCGTCCTCCACTTTAAGGGTTATGGGTGTGGTGGAGGAAAAGCAGCTGCAGAACATATTTTTTCTGGCTATTTGATCAGAGAAATTCCCGTCTCCACTGTTTGGTTTGTTAAAAATAGTCCTTCACAAAATCCAGAGAGTAAATATTCCTGTGCCAGCCATCACACCCTAAAAAACATAGCAATTAAGTAGATGGGACATCAAATATCAAAATCACTTTCTATCAGTGGGATACTCACTAAATCTGGAAACCAATGCTCTAGTTTTGGGTAATTCATTCTACAAACAAATCCCCCTACACAGCTTGCTTCAGATTAGATTGTGAACCTGCATTATTCTTTTAGTGCTTTGAAGATTACATCAGGTTGCCGTCTAAACTGCTGCTAATTGTTAGAAAAATTTATTGGTTGTATAACAAGGCTTCAAGAAAACACTTTGCCTCAAATTGAGATTCGATTGTGCTAGGCATTTTACAAACAGAACAAATGCGTTATTTCCTTTATTTAATAGTGAGGTTTTTATATGTATTTTTTAAGAAGACAACAGATGGGTACAATGAGGCAGATGGGAAAACAGAAGAAAACTACAGACTGGGCAGCACAATATGGCTATTATAGAATCTAACAATTCAGTGTTCTCACATCAGACTAAATGCAGTTTTCTTTTTTTGAAGTATTACTTTGTAAAAGGCAAACAGAACTGCAGCATACTGTGTGTCTCAGGGAATTTCTCCCCCTTGCTTAATTGCTGCCGTAACACATAGTTTACCTATAGATGTTAGGTTGCACTGTTATTATACCAGACATCTCAAATGTTTCTTTGTGCAGTGGCATAATCAGACACTCAACTCTCTTCCTTTGGTTTCATTTTCCTCTGTGCATTCTATGCCATTTCAGTCATGTAAGCTTCATTAGGCACTTGCTGCTGTATTATGTGAAGGCTAACTGCACCACATACTTTGTTCTTGCAAGCAGGCTAAAATCTCATCAAGATGCATGGTTCTAAATTGTTTGCATTTTCATTGCATTGCCATTAGTCTGAATGAGACACAGCACCTGACGGTACTTTCTAACCATGCATGAATTTATGTGCTTCCAAAATTAGTAGCAAAGCTTATTAAGGAAGACCAATTACACTGAAGGGTAAAGCTTAATTGCAGGGCTAGTGAGATGGTACTCTCCATTAGACACCTCACTAATGGTTCTGATTATCATCCTGTGGGTTTACCTGAAGCAGTGTAAGATATCATTGTCCCAGGGATCCACCTACCAGTGCTTAGCACCCTGCAGCAAAGTTAAACATCCACTGGTTCCTCCGTCACTGCAGTACATAGTCTGGTTTATTAAATGGTCTGCAGCTTAAACTACACACACAGGTCCCAGGGAAGCACTACAGTTCGGCAAGCACTGGCAGAGTGGCGAGGCAATACTGGGAACTAGTTACCAATGCTAAAGCCAACAGATGAGGTCTGAGCACCTACACGTAAGAGTCTTAACTTCCTATGTAATGAGTTGAGAGATGTAGGTACCTGCAGAGGGACACAGCACTTGAGTAGATGCCTAATTTCAGCTGCGCAGATATTCTCCAGAATAAAGCAGCATCTTCACTTCATCTCACGTGCCACCAGGTGTCCCTAAAGAATAATTCTGTATGGTATCCTTTTCTCTCTGTCGATTTTCCTTTAGAGAACGTGGGTGTGCTACCTGATCACCTGCAGACTGTTGTCCACAGAATTCAAATAAATACCACAACGGATAAGTTTACTATCAACAAGCACATTGTTTAAGATGACAGGCCTAAAGGAGATCTTCTGTATCAACAAATACAGTCCCTTAATTTGAATGATCCTAAATAAGCTGAGCTGTGATCTCAAGACAGTCCATGAAACTGTACTTAAGTTTGCCCCCACAATGGGAATGCTCTGCCAGATTTTCTTTTCTAGATTTTTATCTTTAATTTAAAGAAACAACTACAAAAACAATTTAATGTGGTTAATTAAACTGTCCTTAGTTTTTGAGATTTTCTTCACTATTTGGTCATGATTATCAATGGACAGTCAAAGCATTTAGACATATATTGGGAAGTCAGAGAAGTACAGGAGTGTGTTTGTTCAGGACCATTTGATGTTGATTTACAAATCATTATGTAGGCAGTAACATTTCATGAACATAACAGATTCTTTGCATTCCCTTGATTATTTTTGTTTCCTTGAACATATCCTCTTAGATTTGGGCCAGGGCAATCAAAGAACATAATGTGCTACAGGACCTCCACACTTGTCAATACTAATATTGATTTATTTATACATTAACTAAATCTATTTTTATGGCTCAGCTGTATGCTGGGAAGATGAAAATCTTCGTGAAATAACTGTTTTATACTTGCATATTTAAATTGGAGATTGATCATAATAATCAGGTCTTCCTTTCTTAATAATAATCATTTGGATGGAGCTTTGCTAGGGATAAGTAATACCACCAAGCAATATTGCCTGAGACACTACAAAACTGAGTGGGTAAAGGAATACAGTTAGCAGAAAATACAGCAAATGCATGGCGTAGGATTGTGGCTGCTATTACTGCTTTTGTCTGTATCATGGCATCACCCATGGACCCTATCACTAACCAGAAGACGCTCTGAGCCTATGGAAAAAAAGAGCTGAATACCAAAGTTTTTCATCCAAAACCCCTATATACAGTTTTCGCAAATTCTAATGCTATATCAATTTGAAATTAATAAACGAAGACACTACAGATGCTAAAAGTACTGTTGGGCCTGGACATTCCAGAAACAAGGCATATTCATTCAGAAGGAATTGGTTTTCTAAAAATCCAGTTTGTTGTCTGAAATCATTCTTTGGAAGCTGTTGTCTTCACAGTCTTAGAGATCTTGGTGCTGTTTATCAAACCTGGTATTTATTTTTCCTCTTTATTCTTTCCCATTTGCACTTTAATTCCTTCCTTTCATGCATTAAGTCAACAAAGACAAGAAGACTATTCTGATGACCTTGCAAAAAGTTGGAAAGAAAATAAGGACTCTCCTCTTCCTTGTAAGAAATGTGTTCCTGTCATGGTTTCATCTAGGACAGAGTTGACTTTCTTACTTGCAGCTGGTGTGGTGTTATGTTTCGGATTTGGGATGAGAGAGAGGGGTGGTAACGCAGTAATGTTTTCATAGAATCATAGAATTGTCTAGGTCGGACTAAGCAATCAAGGCCTCTTCTGCTCCTCACACCACCCTGCCAGCAAGTAGGCTAGGGGTGCACTAGAATTTGAGAGGAGACACAGCTGGGACAGCTGACCCCAACTGACCAAAGGGATGTTTCACACCATATGATGTTATGCTCTGTATATAAAGCTGGGGGAAGAAGGAAAGGGGGACATTCAGAGTGTTGGTATTTGTCTTCCCAAGAAACTTTTATGTGTGATGGAGCCCTGCTTTCCTGGAGATGGCTGAACACCTGCCTGCCCATGGGAAGCAGTGAATGGATTCCTTGTTTTGCTTTGCTTGTGACTGCGTCTTTAGCTCTACCTGTTAAACTGTCTTTATCTCAACCCACGAGCTTTTTTCTCACTTTTACTCTTCTGATTCTCTTCCTCATTTCAACCAGGGAAAGTGAGCAAGCAGCGGCATGGTGCTAGCTGCTGACTGGGGTTAAACCACAACAGTTCCAATATTGCTAAGAAACATTGTGATGAAGACCCATTTCTCTCCTCCAGCTAATGTCAGCTTTCCTCCATGTTCCCAGCTAGACTTCTTAAATTTAGCCTTCATTTAAAGGTTTAACTTTAAGCATGATCAAACATAGATTCCAACAGTGTCTGTATATAGCTCTCAGGGTATGTTTACATTAGCATTTTTGTTTGGATCAAGAGCCCTTTTTGTAAGTCAAAGTCCCACTTACCATGCTTTGATTGTCATTTCTGAGCAGTCCTGCAGAACACAAGCTAGACTCTTTTTCAGTGACACTAAACTAAAACATGCCCTCAAACCACTACCTAATGTTCAGCTCATCGGACAAAACTAAGTCCGGCCTGAATGCCCCCTATCCCATACAAACAGTGGTGACATAACAGTCCTTGCTTAATAGTTTTTGCTCTACGATCTACTCCTTTTTGTGCACCATGCTGACACAGACATAGCCACAGAGAACTCTGGTTTAGAGTTACTATAATTTTAAAAAGTAAACTTGGATGGTAAAGACTTTCTGAGACGCCAATGTGAACCATTAACTAAGAGCAGTAGGAGTAGATTACAAGAACTTCAAATATCTGAGAATTATCCACAGTTATTTTAAAAACCTTTAAAAAACCAAAAGTGTATTCAGGGCCATACAGTGCACGTCTTAAATGTGCAAATGCTTCATATTCTGCGTCACCTTATAATTACTTAACTCCTACATAGGTACAGTTCTGCTGAAGAAAACAGTTGCAGGCTGAAAAAACAGTCGAGAGAACACTCACTAATCTCTAGTAAATGCTCTCAAGTTCTTGCATCTCTAAATATACTCTAATTGCAGCAGCTGGTTTCAGTCATGGTCTTACCCAGATGCTAGCAGGTCACTGACAGGGTTCCAGGCACAGATGAACACCTCTGATTCATGGCCCCGAAGGACTGTTGCTTTGTTAGGAGGAATTTCAACATCCCCGTCAATTTCCATTGGCTTTGAATGATTATCTGTAAGGAGATATATCAGAATAAGTAGTTTGCAAGACGCCGTTTAAGTTTGCTTTAAAAAGAGTTGGATACCCGTGGCCTAAAGCTTACAGTAATGTGTACACTATAAATAATATTCTGTGTTGTATTACTGACCATATTACTCTGTTTTCTTCCCTATGAGGGTTCAAAGTTATAATATTTCCTTAAAATGTAGAGCTTTCCAAAATATTTTGTATAAGTAAACGTCACTTTTATTCAAAAAATAGTATTTATTTCAGTATAGGTTTTTTTGAAGCTGACTTCATTAAAAAATGATTTATAGATTTATTAAAATAACAGGTTGCCACATTTGAGAAAAGCTTTATACTGGTCTTTTAAAAAAGTTAGACACAGCACATACCTTTTCTTACACAGTGTCCTGTAAGTAACGTGTTCTACTCTCATATGAAGAATATACTGAGTAAGGGCCTCATTCTCCGAGCACAGCAGTGAAACAATGAGAGATCACCTTCTCAAGGATATGCAAAGGTACCAAGGCACAGATATACTTAACCTCCATGCTGTAATTCTGGAGTTCTTTTTAGACTGCAGTCTAAGTAACCTTGTTTTTATAAAGCTCCTTCCTTAAGGGAAAAAAAGTGAATTTAAAATGATGAATTTCTTTTAGTGGCAGCAATTCATTCCAATTTGCATCATGAACAATGTTTTCATGCCAGATTTTCACTGCTTCAGTATAAATCTTCCTCATTCAGCTCAGACTACACTTCCTGGCAGCAGCACAAGATTATTATCCTCTGCAAGCATGGCACCAGTCAAGGACAGGTACCACGCTGAAACTCCAGACAGCAGATGCTGCACACAGAAGTGTGGCCTGTTTTGCAGAAAGCCCATCCAAGAGCGGAGAGCTTGGCAGGCTGGGGGAAAGGCAGCCTCGTGTCATCTAATCAATGCCTTGGCCAGCTGATCTGCTCCGATTGATCAAAATCCAAGTTCTCATTCTGGGTTAAGTCTTTTAGTTAGTCATTCTTTGATCACATATGGAGATCCATAGGTTTGCAAGTGGAATAATTATGCTTCTTTATTGCCACATGTTTATGGCATTTAAAATCAGCCATCTGTCCTTATACTCTAGCTCTGCTGAGCTATTGCCCATCGACTGGCAAAACAGACTATGACGTTACACAACTGCCACTGGCAGGAAGATGTCCAGATTTCCACCCTTAACCAGGCTTTCAAATACCCCATTTTGCTCTGCCTAATTATGCTGAGTCACATAAGTAGCACTTCTCATTGCATATTTGATTAGGTACTCTATTAACTATGTCTGTGCCATATCTATCCCATAGACAGAATGAAATGGAATTCAATGTAATTCAAGGCATATCAAAATTAGACAACTAACTGTAGTTTCACAGCTCACATTTCTAATTCAAAATATCTATATGTTTAACTACATGTATTACCTACATCTATGCTGAGTCCCTATGTCAAGCATTTTCCTTGACAACTCCTTAGGTGTATAACTGCTAAAATTAATACTGTCAAGATACACTAGTACCCAAGATTTAGCCTGCCACTAGCAGCTGAAAACTTTGATATGATATTCTGAGCAATGAGGGCAATGAAGAGCAAAGCACTATTAAAACCCACCAGAAGGTATAAGTCGGGAACTCACAATCCTCTGTTTCTCAGCACAGCACAGAATCACCAGGTTTAAAGCAGATTTTTATGAGAAAGAAAAACAGCATGGTAATTGATCTGTGTCCCATACACAGTGTGAGTTGGAAGTAAATCAAGAAGTAAGATATTTCAAGTGTTTTAATTTGAAAAATTTAAATGAGACACTGCTCTTACCCCATACAATCCTGTTACCTGCCTGGCTCTGATGGCAGAGCTGCTTTTCACACTCAAATAAAACCAAATGACAGCTTGGGAGCAGCATTGCTCCAAGGTTCCAGATTCATGAGGTGTTATCAGAGTAAGGCCATCTGATACTTAAAAATATTTTGTGTTTGTACATGGCCAGATGGAGGAACCTAGATACACGCTTCTAATGTTATTAACTGCTGTGAAGAAAACCCAAAGTAGTCATGCTGTGAAAAAGAAACCTCAGCTGGCTGATACCTGCATTAGTACAGGCAAGACTGACTGGCCTCTGGGAGCAATTAAAGTCCTGTAGGATGATTTTCTATTGTCTTCCAGCAATGATTTTGACACTACAGCTTTGATGGTTCAGGAGAAAAGGGAGGGAAAGATGAGAATTCTTTCAGAAATTGTTTGCAAGTGTTGATATTCTATGTGTTTCTTCCTGTTTTCATCAGTCAGGAACATTCGTATTTAGAGTGTTACTGTTAAGCACAAAACTTGAAATGCCTCATTGAACAAACAGGACAGTTCATGCTTCTGTGAAACTGCTTCAGGCTCTTGGATTCAGATAGACGCTAGCAATATAAACCAGATACGATTATGATAACAACAAAAAACTGCAGAAACCCCTGAGCACAGGACGACACCTCATAAAAGTGCTGAGTTCCTCACACAGCACAAGCTCTTGTGAACTCTGGTCTCCTTTGAAAGTTTGGCTTTTGTACAGATGCAGCTACAATGTGTGCACGGGGAATGAGGATAAGTAGATAAGTAAAATACAGTAACCATCAAGAATAGGCTTCTTTTTTTTACAAAATATCTTCAGAGAAGAAAGCTCTCAGTTAAGAGCCCATTTGCACAAAGAGCACCTCTGAGGGGATCTCTGAAAGAAGACAGTTCTACCAAGCGCAACAGACCCTCATAGGTGAAGAACTTAAGCCTTAAGGACACATACTAGAGGACTCCATTCTAATATTTAACACAAACCATTTTCTAAAGCCCAGAGGATCTTTGCTTAGGTCTATGCCATGTTCTTCCATTTTTAATTCCTCAAATGTATTAAAAAATCAAAATAACTGGAAATTAAAAGTCATATTCCCCCAAATTATTATGACTAAGTTTTTTTTTCAAAATATATAATTCTAACATACCAGTGAGTAATAGTAAGTCTCTATTTCCTCCAAATTAAAAAAAGATATATTTTTAATATCTTACCTAACCCTGTCTTTTCTCAGGAAATGTGTTTTTTTAGTTAAATCTTTGACAGGACTTTCACTGAAGTTGTTCTTTACAGCTGTAGTTATAATAAAAGAACTGGGCTTAGCCTTTTTTCCAGAGCTTTATTTTTCTTAAACCCAAGCCAATCCTTGCAAATATAATGAAACAAACGACACTAAAAATATTTGAGTTGGAAAACAATCCAAAGTTTGGCTCCATTTTGACATGCCAATTTTTATTTTTTTAACTAATTTTTAAAGCTGAAAACATTACTCAGGAAGCAGCATTAGAAGGCAGAAATTTTATTTATTTAGTATTTAAATCTGCCCTCAAATTGCTGTTATTGTTAGATGTTTTTCTGTCTCTCCCTTTCCTAAATCAAATCACCCTATCTTATTATATTAATAATAATTTATACAAAAATATATCATATTATATTAAATATATTAACACTTTTTGGGAAGACTTACAGTGTCATGGAGAACTCCATGTCAGAATAAATGCAAACTAGGCAACTTCACAAAGAGACCTCTTTTACCCACTTCTCCCATTCCACCTTTTTATGACAGCCTGATGTATGAGTGACTTCCAGGTTATGACTAAGGACTAGCCCACTTGTCAAACCCATCCCTATATATGCCAATTCTGTGCAATCCAACAAAAGTGAAAATAAAGGTTTGGGAAGCTTCTCACACCTTTTTTATCAGCAGTTGTCTCTACCCAGAAAGCCTCACAGCCTCGTCCATCCTATGTCCTATCCTAATCTTTTGTCCCATCCAACCTAAAACTTCTGTACTTGGCTAAGCCATTTGATGTCCCATCCTAAACTTCTGTCCCATCCTACCCTAAACCTTTTTTTATACTCTAAGGTCTTGGCAGATCTTTCATCTTAGTCTCTCTGAGACTAAACAGACTCTCTGAACATAGTGATAAGGGAAAAGGTAAGGCTGGATATACAGTTTGCCCTGCATAAGCAATGAAAAGAAAGGGTATGACCCTTCTGTTATTTCATTAATGTAGTTAATCACTTGTCGAATCACAGTTGGCTGTTCCTGGATGTCTCAGCAGCTTCCCTCCAAAGCCTCTTTCTCCTTAAATTGCAGACCTCCTCTTCACCCAGGATGACCAACTAGCACAACAGCAAGCTGCCAACAACACATGCCAGCTGGCCAGCTACTCCTTGAGTTTTCAACCTTAAGAATTTGGGGTTTTTTGGTTCTAAGACAGGAAGACTTTCCCCTAAAACTTTAACAAATCAGCTGAAGGAAAGCATCAGCAAACAAAATGTCATAATTTGATAAATTATAAAGTGCTTTCATTTCTGTTTGCACCTGTTTAGGTATGAAATAAGTTCAATTTCAAAACAAAGCCGACCCAAAGGTTTTTGGAAGAAAACCATAAGCAATCCATAGTCTAAAAACAGATTAATATTTTCAAATTTTTCAGAACTTTTTTACAATTGCTTTTCTCATATGAAAAATGTTATTTAAATCATTGCAGTTTTATTGGGGGAAACTATCCCGTCTAACTGGAATTCTCTTAAGACAGACCTGGTTTGAAAGCATTTTTCTCACTGACCCACAGAGGAATTTATTGAGATCAAAGAGAAGATGAAGACTGATAAAGGTGTCTACACTGCAGAACAAATAAAATTAGTCACATGACTATAGTCCTGAAATGCTACATGTCTCAGACAAAGAGCTGTTGGGGCTTCCTACAAAACCTACCATGCATGTTCCTCTAGAATTTCCTCAGGAGGCAATCAGGCATTAAGGTCTCATTTCAGAAGTTAGCCAGTACCTTAATATGGTTTGCGCACAGAAACCAGAACCATTAATCATATCTGCCCCACAACATTAGCACAATCATCAAGATCTAGTTACACAAGCAGGTATGTCCCGTCCTTGCTTTAGACGTCTGACTTTAGATGTCTAAGATAAGTGGAGTCTCCCGCCGGCACCAATAAACAAAGGCGAATTCAGAGCTCTTGAGAATTGACTGTTCCCACAGACTAACAAAATCGTGGGAAGGTAGGACCTCCACTTAGGTATCTGCAGCGGACTGTATGACTAAGCATGTGCTATTAAATAAAAACGTGAGGAATTCTTTCCTCTGTGCCTTCAAGACAGATTGGTTGCATCCAAGATGTCTGCTGGGAACGGTCTTTGGCACCTGTGACCCTGTATCCCATGGTTGGCAATGCTATTCCAGAATGGCTAACTGGTATAGTCCAAACTGGCCCAAGGATCACACCAATAAAGCTATGGATAATCCTGTGCTTGACCATGCTGTACATGAATGGATTGCTGATATAGGCCAAACTGTACCAAGGACCAGGCCAAGGCTATGGATGATCACAGGATAGTTGGCACTCAAGGCTGTGCTCTGGCCATGCTTCATTTACACAGACATGGTTGTAGGTCTCAGCCTCTCAACCAATCTCCCTCATAGCCTGGCCAAAATGACCAACTGTGGCTACATCTTGTCCCAACTTTAATCGACTATCTAAAAGAACCTACAAAGGTGATAATATTAATGAAGTCTGGGTAGCCTGCTCCAAGGAGAGAATATACAGCTCCACTTCTTGATAGTGTCTTCAACTTGCAATTCTGAAGATATCTGAAGTTTTTGGATTCTGAGACAATACCAGTAAAACACAGCCCTGTGATGTGAAACATGATTTGTACTCCTTTCTAGAAATATCTCACCCTCCTGGAATGATTCCCCCGAGTTCTACCTCCTTCCAGACACCAACTAAGTACAAGAATATTCCTGAAACTCAAATTGCCCTGGGGTGGCAAGCAGCTGCAAGGGTTGGCTTACTTATTGCATGTGCCCCATTCTCCTCTCCATTCACAGTGGCTTCTCCGTTCTTTGGTGTGTTCTGCTGGGAAACAGCAGTCGTCGTTGCTCCCGCTGTTGCTGCCGTTGCTGCTGCCGCCGCCGCTGCTGCGCTGGCTTGTTGCTGAGCTAGTTTCTCTCTGAATGCTTGCTGCCGGGTCTGTACAACATCAGGCATCACCGCGTCTATCAGAGACAGTGACTCTATTGGCCTGCCGTCAAATACTGTACCATCCTGCAGGGAAAATGAGCAAAAGTGAAACTGCAGGTTTAGGGTCTTCACTGTTGAGGTCGGCAAAGAGGTCATGATATAAAGAAACAAAACTAGGTTGTGTGAAGATACTACACTTTGACTTAACCAGCAGCACCACATCAGTACAGACTGACTCTCTGACCCATGATGGTGGTACTGATGTTCTGTTCGATAAGTCATTTATAGGAATTTTATAGAAAATTCAGGCATACACAAACTCTTTACAGATGCCAAAAAATTATGCTGTGGAAAAAAAGAAGTCTGACTGATCACAAAAAGTTTCTCTTTGTTTTGGACCTGGAAAAAAAGAGTCATGGCTAAAGTCCCAGTGAAGGCAAATAGACTTCAGTTGAATTGCTTGTCTTCCTGCACTTGCAGGGACATAAGAATGGAAGCAGCTGATGAATAATGAACCTCAGGCAAAACAAGATGTATGTAAAAATTCATTGGTTTCTTACACGGCGTTCATCAGCCCAGCGTCACCAACTGTAGCTGATTATACAGGACTGCTTTACCATTATTTTTCCTTTATTCTGCTAGTTTTATTCATAATGGTTTTATGGCTTTCATTTTGATTTCTGTAAATTAGGCTTCAGGTTTAAAAATCAATTGAGTTAACCTTTAAGGACTATTTTTTAAGACTTAATACAGACTCAGGTCAACAACTGCTTTATCTAATTAGCTTTTCTTCACTTTCACTTTCCTATTATCTTTAATATAGGGAAAAGGTTTTAGTAGCCTCCATAAAGTGCCATTTTACTGATCTTTTCCAAACTCCCTTTAATTCTTTGAAATAATCAAGACCCAGCAGTGAAAGATTTGTGTTTGAGGAATAAAACTAGGATATGGATAGATGAAGTAGCTGGGAAACAATATAATTTTCAATAGATAACTAATAAAGAAAAATAGTCATTTGGCTGACTAGTATGCTTCTGTTGGACTATTCACTGAATTATTGCTTACAATTACAGTATTAAGATAATACATATTTGTTTCCTCATGGGGAAGAAAAAGGAGGAAAGAGTCATTAGAGAAGACAAATATAAGCACTCTTTCTCCTCAACATTTTTTATGCAAATGTTTCTACCGACAATTATTTGAATTCTGGCTCAAGTCCTTGCTACGCAATGAAAAAAATGTTTGTTAATGGATTTTGGCATCTTACACTTTTAACTTTAAAACTGCTCACTGGACTATTTCCACAGCTCACAAACAATACTTTAATTTTATACATATTAGTTTATAGACTCACCGATCACTCGCCACTCTTAAGCAATACGCACACATAGAAAAGCACATACGTAGCCATTATTGGCGGTCAGCCACCAGTATGGCCTTTGCTTTGCTGTAATGTACTTATAAGTATGTATGTACCTTTGCTTTGCTGTAATGTACTTTTAAGTATGTATTTGAACAGAATCAAACCATGATGAGAGCAACATAAATCTTAATGGTGGCAATACACATATTTTTGGATTATTCTCTCACTGAGGCCAATTCTGAAGCTGGATGCATAGTTGTCATAAGACCTAAACCAATAGGTGCTGTTCTTGGCTGGAAGTTTCTAACTGTGTAGATCCAATTTCAGGCACAGGGCAAAATGTTAAGTAGCAGCAAATTGGAAGAGATTCCTAACACTGGTTTGTTATTACAACGGCATCAAAGTGCAGCTTGGCATGAATGTCAAATGTCACTGCCCCAATTAAAAAATAACATATATACAACTCTTAAACACGGTATTGAATCATAAAAAGAAAACCACACAGAATGTTAGTGATAAAACCAAATGAGTTTCCAAATTACAGATTGCAAACAACACAATCTTTTATCTATTTTATATTCCTTTGTTCTCATCCATGCTGTTCACATGCTACATTCAGCTATAGAGGAAAAAGCAGTAGCTTTTTATGCATTAATATTTATTACGGACCTCTGTCAATTATGAATATCTATGGTAAATATTTTGTAATGCAGTACTTGCTTATCTGTCATGCTTCACTCCCTCTCGAAGCATCATGCCTTTAAGACTGGCAGGGCAAAAATGCTGGCTTTTCCCACATCCCCTCTTTGTTTTCCCTGGCAGTTCAAGGAGAACAGAGACACTTTTGTGGCTGCTCATGCAATCCCCACAGACAACCCGTGCCCCAGCCAGGGTCACAATTTACACACAACCGCTTCACCATGTACAGGAGAAGAGGATGCCTAGTCTTACATGATCTGAGGCAAAGTCACTGAAATCAGAGAGAATCTCTCCAGTGACCTCCATGGATTTTTCATCAGGCTTCTCGAGGCTTGCAAGCAGTGCTGCCTGCTACCAGGTGTCAGGGAGTGAAGTTTTAACCTACACTGCAGGCTTTTCCTGCCAAATTCCGCTTGTGACCTTGAAAACGCATGACTGTAAACACAGATGCATTTTCTTGTCTGCTGCAAGAATCTGTGCACCCTGGAGTTGCTGACTGGGGTAGTGGGAACACCAGAAAATCCATTTAAACAGCGCAAAGGTGGCCTCGATGCCACAGCTAAAAACTGGAATACGTTTCTACCTCCGAGCTTTTCAGCTCTCTGCTGGGGGTGGGGCAAAGCACAAAGACCAAAAAATAAACCAGATAAAGAGAAAGCTGATTGCTTGCGTCTCCGCCCAGGCTGTTGGGACGCATCACTTCACAAGCCCCAGTGTGCTGGTCAGCAACGGTAGTGACAGTGGCCGGGGGTACTTACTTCGTTGATGCTGATCTCAGCCTCCACATACTGGAGCCCCTTCTGGAGGATGGAGATGAGTGCGGCAGGTGGCACTAGTGTTCCGTTGATGTTGGACTGGCTGATGTGGCTCTCGATACCGAAGGTGAAGGCCGAGTGGGAGAAACCTGAGAGCAGGAAAAGGAAGCCATGACATGAAATCTAAATGCACCAGCCAGATGCACCTTCATGGTCTAAAAATAATACTGCTCTGAGATCTGAGAGATGCTGCCGCGTAAGCAGAAGGACAGGGGCTGGCTGCACGGAGCCAGGGAGGTTAACCAGAGCCATCCTGACCACCCTGCCACCGCTTGTCCCCTGCCCCTGCACATACAGGGGAAGCCGTATAGAAATGGAAAAGGCACACAGAGAAAAATAACCAGAGAACTGTACTAACTGAAACCAAACCCAAACACATAAAAAAAATACCCACTTCCACAAGGGCAAGTCCAGCTAAAGAGAAGGTGCCTCAAATCTTCATTTCCCTTGCTGCATTTTAGTGTGGGTGTTTTCCAAAGACAAATACTTAAATCCCTAGAAGTTGTATGAAATCTAGCCATAGATGCAGCTGACACAGGGGAGCCATTCCCTTATACCAGGGAGGAGATTTCAAATCCTCTGCTCATGTATTGCTGAGTACAATATGACGCGCAGAACATTGCCATTAAAACGTGAAACAACAGAAAGGCTGCTCCCGAAAGCCTATTTTTTGAAAGCGAACAGTAATAGGAAAAGTAATTAATTGGGATCTGCCAAACGGCAGACGACAAGCCAGTGCAACGGCCTATCCTTTAACCAAAGGCTTTCTCTGCCCCATCTCATTTCTGTCATTGTCCTAGAAATAAAGGGTAATGAAGGTGACGGCACTGAAAATTAAAGAATTTTGCTGGACACATTTTAAAGAAAGAGCTGTGCCTTAAATGCTGGCTGAAGCTGCTTAAAACCGTTGCTGCCGCAGAGTGACTGTACGTAGGGGCAGATGCAGGAGGGGGAAGGGGGAAGAGGATGTAGATATAACTGTAGGAACCCATTTATCACCACACTTTGTCTCCAGAGCATTAATCTAACATTAAAAGCCTTGGGGAAACCACCCATGCACCATCTCAAACAGGAAGAGCCCTTGCAGTCTCCACCGACTAGACAAGAAAGAAGAAAAAAAAAAAAAACAGAAGAAAAAGAAAGCAGCTCTCAAATGAAAATACTTCCGTTAAATATAGCTGTGCCTCTTCCCCTTGTCAACAGTAGTTTCATTTATAGTTTTGTCCGTTAAGGGATTTCCCCCATATCACTGCAATGTCCAATTGTGTGTGGGCTGGAGGATGGGATTTTGGGCTCGCTCCACAATAATGCTTTCTCTCTCTCACTCAAATTGTTTTCAAGATCCTTTTTGCAGCTAGCTCAATTATGATCATAGATAGATAGCAAAAACAAGCTGAGAAACCGAATGCCTCCCACTTTTGAAACCAAGGTATGTATTTCTCTGTGATTCTCTCCCTCTACACATTTTATTTTGCCACTGTTTTTCTCCTCTTCCTGGTGACAGTCTCTATCATCTCCTCTCCTGACCCTACCTTCCTTTCATTGCACTAACCCAGTTTTGGGGGATGCTTGGGATGCTTTGGATACTTTTTAGCAAGTGGCAGGTCCACCTATGAGCATAATTATGTAGGATTAGAAGGCATAAAAATAGAGCTCAGCAAAAACCACCTGAAAACTGCAGTATAATTTATCTAATCCCTGGGTCCAATTCTTATCCTGTATTGCTCTTTATGTCCTAGTCTTATCCTGTATTGCTCTTTATGTCCTAGTTTATGAGCTGCTGGACCCCCTGCTGCATCTAAAATAGGCTGTTAAGATCTGCAGGGCAGTGTTTTTCTCCTGTTACTAGTTATGAAGGACATGTAAGCACATTACTGGGCTCTACAACGAGGAAGAACTCAAGCACACAGCACACAGCATACACAGCCTGTGTCTGAGAGATCTAGTGATTGATCACTGAACACTGAAATCTCTATGTATATATAAATACATGGCATGCAACTAACCAGAATCAGAGAGTCAGATCCCACTCAATTTATATTTATATATATTTAAATTAATCATCAACAACAACAATTACAAAACCTTCTTGAAAAGGAATGGACTTTAAAATGCATGACAGATAAATCAGCAAATCTACTTAAGAATTGAGAGAAATGAGATAAATAAGCTCTTGTCCAGAAGCACTGAACTTGACTGCTAAAAAAGCCAGCAGCTAGTTTGTGCGTCAGCAGCTCAGAAACCTGTAACATGGTCTCTGATTCAATCAAAGGATGGATGGCATAAAAATGGTGACCAACAAACATCAACAGAAGATGTAAAAAAGTGGAAAATCACTACTGTGAGCCTACAGCAGGCTTAATTTTAACTATGACTTTGTATATCTCAGTATTCCATTTGGTATCTTGCAGACTTTTTAGTTCACTGGTGGCATATATCAAGCCCCATCTTCGCCAGCAGATAACTGTGGCACACAGCTTACCTCGTTGTCCAGTACCGAGCAGAGAGCGCAACACATCTCACTTGGCTGCACATGAGAGAAGGAACTTCTCAGCACAAAACCCAGTTGTGTTATTGCAATGAATCTTGTTATTTTA
Source organism: Gallinago jamesoni (assembly GCA_025769975.1). Taxonomy (NCBI): domain Eukaryota; kingdom Metazoa; phylum Chordata; class Aves; order Charadriiformes; family Scolopacidae; genus Gallinago; species Gallinago jamesoni. Next base: position 130,690,092 of record JAOQGH010000001.1, read on the forward strand.
CTGATGCTAAGAAACAATCACCTAAACACCTGCTACATGAGGAATCACAAAACTTCCGGCTACACTGTCACTGAAGAACAACGTCACTCACATGTCTCCAGTAGTTATGACAAACCTTCCTAACATCTTATCTGGTAAGATCCAAATACTGAAAATCAATTGAGCAAAACTGCGTAAGCGGGTGCTGCTGGACACAGTGTTCCTCACCTCTCTTGGAAAAATCCTCCCATACAATTGTAGTTAAAAGAAAAACAAACACAACAGAAGCAACTCAACCGGACCACCGACTGATAGCTAATTACCTCCTGATTTCTTGTACTACTGTAGCATTTATTTAAGACTCATATGAAAGTGGACTGGTTTTCAGAGTTAACACACACAGTTAACAAAATCCTGAATGAAGCTGTATCTGTGTCAGGTTTCTGATAACACTGAAAAATCACTTGAGCTTTGCTTTTATAGATACCAGATGTCATCAGTTCTCTTTGGGGCTCTGCGTGTTAGTACGCTGAATTATATAGCAATGTTGCTGCTCTACAGTTAAGTCTTACAAAAAGGTGATTTCCAATAAACAAAAGCAAGTTTTTTAAATGCTAGCTTGTGTTACAAACGTTAACTTAGCCATCCTTCTGCAGTTCATGAAACCACACTGGAGAACGCAAAGCCAAGACATGAGCACCTCGTCCCCTCCTCCAGTGACTCTGTGCAGGCTGCCAAGGCAGTTGGGGAGCAAGAGCAGGGACAGGAGGTCCTCCACAAGAGGGGATCTGAAGAAAGGAAGCCGTAGGGATGACATGAAATTACAGTAGACCCAAACTCAAAATGCTGTAGTAGCAGCAAAATGAATGGAAGCTGCAAATCTGTGTCCACAAGCGTATTTCTCATAAATTCTGTTATTATCGTGACTGTACTAATCACTCTATAAAACAATAGCTTCTATTCAAATATCACCAATAAATGAAATGTTAACATAGTAAATCCTTTGAGGACGGATGCAATGAGACTATGAGCTTTTAAGGTTAAAGACATGAACACAAAGGCCAGAAGGAGAGAGCACAGCCGTGCACTGAACCAGTTTCATATCAGTGAAGTGGATAGTCAGGCACTTGTGTCGTGACATGACTGGTGCCCTAAATGGCACCTTTTGGCAGACTTACGAGAATGGTTTCCAGATTTTTTCTACCTCAAAGAAAATGGGAAAACATAAACCACCAGACTATGTGCAATCTATAAATACATTGTCATACATGAAAAAAAGTCTCCAAATGAACAGTGCAGAACTTGATACGTTCACAGTAATGGCAGGTGACCTATCCACTGTGAAATAGTTGGTCTTGAAAGATTTCACAGAGCATAAAAGCACAGAGTATATAATAAAGGCAGAAAAAAAATACTTAAATTGGACATTTTTGATGCGTTGTAGGAGATGCTGTTTCTGTGGACACTGATGGTGGCTGGAAGGGCATCTTTCTTTG
>JAOQGH010000001.1:130691666-130734267 GCA_025769975.1 Gallinago jamesoni
ACTTAAATGACACCCCCGCCCCCTCCCCCCCAAAATTGTTAAGCTAGTGTTTTTGACTTGAAAATAGTGAAATTCCTCATTGAAAGATTCCTGCACTTTTTTGTATTGACAGTGATAACAGGTCCTGATTCTGTACTGTACCTTTTCCCACACTGAGGTGTCTGTATATACTCTCAGTGGTACATACACAGCCATTTGGGAATTCTTGCCCTAGGCAGTGCCAAAAAATGCATATGTAGGGCTATGTTTTGCAAAATTTCATGGATAGATTTTGCTGTAACTGCAAAAATGGAGGTGATCAAGATTTTCTTCCCTTGGCTGCTCCTTTTTCAGTTAAAAATGGCCTCCCCTCAAAACAAGATTTGTCATCAATCTTAAAATGACTAAGTTTTAGTTAATGAACATAATGCTGCTCTTTGTGTGCTTGTTTGATCTGCAGGCTATGTAGTTTCAATTGTTTATAATACGCCTTTCAAATGCAGGTGTAGGAAAGGGCGCTGGGCAGCCACGCAGTTTGGGCAATGCCTTGTCTTCTCCCGAGATGTGTCTCACCTCTTCTGGGAGTGAAGGATTCTTCCTTTGAGGTACACAAACAGGGTGCTGCCGAGTATTCCCCGCGCTAGCTCTCCTGGCAATCACAGCTCCAGCTAACTGACATTCACTAAGTGCTCCTTTCATTTTCCGATCCCTTTAGCACCGTAAAAAGCAGTCTTGTTTAAACTGCAATCTCAAATTGTAACAGGTACGGCACCTACTGCTGCGTTTGCACAGGTGGAGGGAATGACAAAGAGGGATCTGTGGAAGCAATGACTTCTGAAATGTTTCAGTCTTTACTGGTTATGCAGGAGTTACCTCAGTGATACCCTGATTAGCAACATTTAACTGATCTATTGAACACTGTGCGAGTTCTCTGTGAACTAACTGGACATAGTTCGCCCTGTTAAATTTAACTAGCATACTGTTCAAATAATTTTTAAAAAATCAGATGTCTCTAAGTTATTTGCAAATTATTCAGTTTAATTATTCATGCTACGTGATTCTTCACTGAAACATTTGTTATTGTAGAATGAAACAGGGAATAAAGAATTATGAACATCAAATTGCCTTTCACACACATCTCAGGCATCTTTATGATGAACAGCCTCTATCTCAATGCTGAGTACAAGTAACAAACCATTCATACAAATCTTTGTGTAACTAATGACCAGTGTGACCCTCTGTCCTGGAAAATAGTGAGATTACATACGGAGGTCTGTGTCATTTCCTTAAATAAATTTTCCTATTTTTTTAACTCAACCAGTCAAGATTGAGGTGTTTTAATCCAGGGATCTTAGGTTCAATTTCCAGAAATCACTAAATTAGTGATGTTATTACTTCAATAGAAAGAGAGAAAGAAAATAATAACAAGGAGGCATAAACTATCTGATAACCCCTTCTTTTTTTCTGTAACAACGTAACCATCTCCAGGTGGAAATAATCAACATTTCTTATTTCATTGATTTCTCCTACATGGTGTTGTCTTTCTTTTTGGAAATTCCCAATACCAGCTCTTCCAGTCCTCATCTCTGAAGTAACACACTGTTCTCTTCGAAAGTATTTGGCAGGTACAGGATACAAAAATGAGCAAGGTTTTAGAAATGATTAAAACTTCTGGCTCAGTAGAACCAACCTGCAACTGCTATAATGGGATCTACTGGCAATCTCAAGCTTTCTGGCTGCACCAGTGCCTGTTTTCTTAAGGTAGTCTTGTACCTGGCATTACTGCTGAGACTTTGACCAATGTAAAATTCACGCATGAAGGAAGAAGGCACGTCAGAGCTGACTACAGCCGTACAGGCTGCAGGGACAAAAAGAAGGTTGTGAGTGGGTAAAGGAAAGTCTTCTTTATGGCCATAAATGAGTATACGGGCAAAAATCCTGGGAGGTTTAGGCACATCAAGTGTAAAGTAGTGTAAGTAGAAACATTCCACACTGTAATGAGTCAAAAGAAAATCACACGCAGGAGGAAAAGATGTCCCCGCACAGCTTTACCGTGTTACCAAACCTAAGTAACTCCAAAGCTGCCCGCCCAGCTGCTTGCCACAGAAACCAGATGCAACCAGTGGAAAAACATCTTCCCAAGTTTGACATCTTGGTCTTGGGAGTGCCCTCCAAACAGAACGGCAAGAAGGGAAGCATGGTGCAATGTGGTGATCTGAAATAAATTAGAGCCCCATCACTGCAGTTTAAAAGAAATTCCAGTGAAGAGCAGTGAATTACAACCATTAACAAAATAATTTCCTCCAAATACTAATGATGTACAAACAGCACCGTTTACACTAAGTTAAGATTTTTGTAGGTCTAGATTTACCAGTGTAAAGAAGCAAGGGACACATATCCCTAATTTGAATGCAATTTCTGTCTGCAAAACAAGTAGTAAACCCTGTAACTTAGACCAACTTTATTTTCTTAATCCTGGGCCTAACACACTGATCTAGTTCCTGAGGTAAATGACATCATTTCTTGCCCATTGTCCAAGAGAATACAATGACGTTCTTCACTGTACTTGACTGTAGCTGCCATTTTAGAATATAGTATTTCCCCCTGTATATGATGCACTGAGTGAGAATTGAAAATGTAACATGGATTCTAACCCTTGTTTCTCCTTAGATTTCTATCTAAATGTAATTATGTCTCCATAAAAATATGGACATAAAACCCTAGTGTGTATATGCAGAGGCTTCACAAAAAGCACACTGGTTTCTCTGAAACAGGTTCAGTTGCAGTTAATAAGAGTCTGGTGCTTCAAGCCACTGCTAAGTTTCTACAAACAGTTAAAAAAATAGGTGGGCCAAAATCCTCTACCACATCTTGTTTATTATTCACATCAGACAGAGATTCTTCTTCTAGCTGAGCTTTTTCTTTCTCAGTAATACATCCTAGAGTGCCTCTCTGGTTTTGGCAGTGTCTGCTTATTTTTGAAGACTTACCTTTGCAATTACATAAAGGGCTTAACAAGGACACACATTAGCAATTTAAAATAGAGAACTGCAGTTGAAATATATTTTTAGAAAAATCAGCTGAACAACAGGGCTTGTACATTTGTTTCAAGATTAGGATTGCTGAACAATTAAAATTATTTCCAGAACCCTGGGAAATGTGTCCTGTGTTACAAGCTCTTTCACAGTCCCTGAGAAATATAAAGAAAGGATTCCTAGCTGTAGCTTGTGTCAGCTGCCAAAATTACAGTGTGCCTGGTTACCCAAAGTTTTGTAGAAGCGATTATTCACTAATATTAAATGTTACACCCTTTTTCTTGGATATCTGACCTGTTCACCTTCTGCCAAGAATTCAGCGTAAATGTCTGCTACCCAAAATTATTTTATTATGTGCCAAAGAATTTTTTGGCAGGCTTTTTTTCTTTTTCATGCAGGAAAATATGTTGGAAAAGATTAATACAACTTGGAAATGATCTTTTGATGAGCAGTACTTGGCACTCACTGTTTAAGCCTTTCTGAGGGCTGCAAATTAACAAAAAGAGAAATACGATACAGACAGAAAACAGAACACAAGCAACGGAAGGAGGAACTTAACAAAAAATCTTTTGAAAACCAGGTCTGAAATAATCTCCTTTTTCAGTCAGTGTAGATTAGACTGACAACTGCAAATAAATATCAACACAGATCAAGCAACTTAATGCAAATATGGGCAGGGTTTGAAATAACTTAAAAAGGCCACAACAAGAAAAAAAAATATATTTTTCTTCTAAATTAATGGGATGCTGTTCTCTTTTAGCCCTGTCTGTGGAACTACACATCCAAAGAGATGTGCATTGTTTTATGGATCACATTTATAGAAGAGACTTTCACAGACATACATACTTCACATTTTTTTCCCCTAAGCTATGTTCTTCTATCAATTCTAATATACACCTATAAGCGGTGGCAAACAGGACACCACAGCGTCAGTGAGCATTCAGGAACTTCAACATCAGGATGGTTTCTGCTGATGGCAATTACAGAGTCCTAATAGAGCTACACCAGTTAGGTGTGAGGAGGGGTGATTTGTAGCTGCCATTGCTGTGCAGGCAGAAAGTCCCCAGCATGCAGCTTATTAGCAAAACTTGCAAAGCTGCAAGATACAGCTTTTTTCACTAGGCCTGGAGAATCATAAGGAAAAGCAGTAAATTGACAAATGTGTAGCACTTCACTGGTTTTACTAGCAAAGCCATCTTGACCTACAGATATCTGCTTTCCACTCAACATCTGATTTCCTTAATACCCCTATAATGTTGCATTTACGCAAGCTTTAAGAAACAGGACATTAAGTGATCAGAATCAAAATCCATGCTATGAAATAAATTTGCAAAGGTGTAATTGTTTATGTTTGTGTAGCTTAAAAATCACTGTGTTTGCTCCAGTGTCTGAGATTCAACACTATACAGCAAACTTCAGGCCAAAGAAAAATTAGAATAGCCAAGTTTAGAAAACCTAAAAGGAAATAGCAAGTAAGCAGGATTTAGCGAATGGCAAAAGAACAAGATACTCAGTGTATTTTTTATTCCTTCACAGGAACTTACAAAATTCTGCACTAAGTATTGCTTTTCTTACATGGCATTTACACTGCTGTTTGTTATGCAACAGGGGCAAAAGACACGAAGAAAGAAGTTTTCAGAAGGACTTCTTGAACTATCAAAAAAATTCAAAACTGTCATTTATACATATAAAAAAATATATATATAAAGTGGATATCTGGTCACAAAACTTTAAGTCTGTGAATATAAATGTACATAAAAATGGACCTCATACAGCTTATTATATTCTTTTGAAAATATAACCAGAACAAAGTATGACAAAACCAGTAACTTCTGTAGCTGTAAAGATATTTTTTTCCTCTCTGTTGCAGAATTTGGATTTTTGGAAGCCGACCATCACATACTGACAGTAGGTATTCACTGCTCCACAAAAAAAAAAAAAAGGTGCACAACATGGTTTTGACTCACACATTGTTTCACAAGATACAGAGGTGCTGTCAGCTCAGAAACCAATTTGCTTATCTTCAGAGGGAGTTGGGAAAGGTATTTACCTTAAACTTATCAGCTTCATCCTTCCCAAGATCTATAGCGTTGATAAGTTTTAAAAAAATGGTTTTGGAACTGCAGCCCAATAAAACTTTTTGTCTTCTAATGCTATCGTAGTATTTGCAAAGAGACTAAATGATTACTAGCAGAGAGAGAAACTGTGGATAATAATACAATTCTTATTTGAGAAGTAGATTTGTCTTTTCATCAGTCATCCATCCTCCAACTATGAAGTATAATTTCAAATTAAGAGTCAGTTTCATTGCGTCTGGAATCATACAGTCACTTCCTCCCTAGCTTAAAACAAATAGAGTAAGTAGGGGAGAGATTAAAAAAAAAGAGCAGCAGTTCATGAAAATCTCTCATAAACCCTTTTGATAGAGCACTCTATTTTTATTATATACATATTATGCTGGGGGGAGTTATATATATTATATTATATGCAATATATATAGTTACAGATCGTTTCTCATTAGATAGGAATGTTCATTCTGGGATGACTTTGAGGAAAAACTTTTATTTAAAACAAACCCGTTTTTGTCAGATTTCTCAAGCACTCTTATCCAAGAATCACTATAACACATATTCCACTCCTAAAACAACACCATGGCTTTTATTTATCTCAAATAATTCATGAAAGGTCACAAATGGTGGTTCTATATTCAACTTCCAGTATATCAGAGATTTGGAGCATATGCTTAAGCCATTTTATTTTGAGTAGGCTGCCCCTATAGAGGATAACATATCATATAAATAGGGCTGCATGCTCACAAGTCAGATCTGTGCTAAACCATAAGAATTAAAAGTGGAGTTTGTATTGCTCCAAAGCCTAGCCATTTTACAGTTGAAAAGGTGAAAGAAACCCTGTCTTCAGTCTTAACACCAGTTCCTGAATACCATAGTTAGCATCTTGTTCATGCTGCACTTAGATATACATATTCACCTATAAAATCACAAATAGTACTGTGAATTAATAATTAAAAAAAAGTTAAGTAGTGTCCCAGCACACTTGTAATAGACTTTCCTCAGAGGGTTTCAATTCACTTTAGGACCAAAATCTCTCACCATCTGCTGTGAGGTACAATACGTGGTATTAACTTCACTTTCAAACAGGAATATTGAGACACAGAAATTTTAAAGCCAGGTTTAAACACCCAGTTTTTATGTATTTCATTAAAAAGTGTATTGTTTTATTTATTTAGTAATACCTGTTCAGCACCCAGTTACAGTAACACAAAAGTACCTGTGCAAATAGATGCTAAGCAAGTACACAAGCGTCTTTATATCAATACGTGCAGCTCAGTTTCATCTATGAACTACCATTCCTCTTCACTGCAGGCAGACTACATGAGGCCCGAGAGCCAGTGAAAAGATGTAGGCGGACACAAATAATGCAGCCATAGATTGTTACTGAAACAACACTAAAACGTGTGCTTTATCTTTGGCTGGCAGGATGTCATTTCAAGGATGCATTTTTCCCTCAGCAAACAAAAGGCCTCCATCCATACTATCAGAGCACAGCTATGTACACAGCTTCAAGAGCATTCCAGTGACTACCGTCTTCAACAGCACCTTTATGTGTACATTCTTTAAAAGATCTTTGAGGCTCCCCAGTTTTCAGCAGGAGGCTGGAGTAGTTGAATGTGAGCTAGCAAAGTGCCCTTGCAACAAGGAAAGACAACAGCATTCTGAGCTGTGCTATGAAAAGTGTTGCCAGTAGGTCAATGGAGAGGATCTTTGCTCTTTACTCAGCCCTGGTGAGACACAAGCAGTTCTAGGCTTCCCAGTAAAAGAGAGGGACATACTGGAGTGAGTCCATTGAAAAGACCATGAAGATGACCACCGGACTGGAGCATCTGGCACACAAGGAGAGGCTGAAAAATCTGAGACTGCTCAGCCTGGGGAATAGAAGGCTCATGGGGGACCTTATCCATGTACATAAGTACCTGAGGGGGGTGCAAAGAGGATGGAGCCAGGCTCTTCTCAGTGGTGCCCTGTGACGGGATCAGAGGGAATGGGCACAAACTGAAACACACATGAATTCCACTGAAACAAAATAAAAATTTCTTTAATGCGAGGGTGATGAAGTATTGGAACAGGCTGTCCAGGGAGGTCGTGGACTCTCCATCATCGAAGATATTCAAAACCCAACTTGACACAGCCCTGAGCAACCTGCTGCAGCTGACCCTGCTTTGAGCTGGGCCCTCAGGCTAGGTGATTTCCAAAGGTCCCTGCCAACCTGAACTATTCTCTGGTTCTATCATGTCCTGAGCTATCATCCAGCCTGAACTCTCCTGTGATCCTAATGAGCCAAATTGGAAAAAAAAAATAAGAAAAAAAACAAAAGAAAAATCATTATCCACTGTCTCTACTATCAGTAAATATCGTTGGTTTTACTGTCACACTGGACAAGTGCTTTAATTGACCAAGTGCATAATTCTTCTAATTAATTATTCTTCAAGGTGTATATTTTAGTAGTTAAAGCAAAATTCATACACTGTACATTCCCCTTCTACCTAGCAGCAGCCTTCCTACGCAAAGGAAGCAGTTAGCTTTGAAGCAAATTTAGCTGACCTATATATGCCAATATTTTATACTATGCTTAATCTGAATTATTTTCAACATGCACTTTTCTCATCTGTGACTCAGGAACTCTGTGCCAATACACAGTTGTTCAAAATTCTCCAAACGTACCTCACATCCAGAAAAAATGTGGACTTCGGAGAATAATTATATAGGCTTATGTAAGTAAAGACTGTTGCATAAGGCATAAATTCAAAAGAACAGAATATTGATCCTCAGTCATTCTCTACTGCCTGAGAACTTACCCGAGCAAATTGTAATATTTACACTTTGTATAAAATTCCTCTGTTAAAAAAGAGAATAAGATTGCATAGCAGAAAGAAATTCTTTACCGTGAGAGTGGTAAGGCACTGGTGAAGCTGTGGATGCCCCATCCCTGGAGGTGTTCAAGGCCAGGCTGGATGGGGCTTTGAGCAACCTGCTCTAGCAGGGAGGTGTCCCTGCCCATGGCAGGGGGGTTGGAACTCGATAATCTTTAAGGTCCCTTCCAACTCTAACCATTCTATGATTCTATGATAAAGAAGATATTTTCCTTCAAAATTTGTTGCTTTTTTTTTTTAAAAAAAATTGTAAATAGCATTGGAAAAATTGTAAACTACTACTATTCCAACTACTAATATCTACCTGGACAATATCACAATGACGAAATCCCAGAAGCTTCAGAATATCCATACTTTGGATCCTCTCAATATTTCTAAAGGCAGAATGAGAGTAAGATGCCCTGGATGTAGTTAACAGGAAAGGCCCATGTTTGCACATGCCTAACTCTACAAAGGATTTTGTGCTGTGATTCACAGAATTGCCTCATGCTGTATGTGCCCTTGAGCCTATGCTTAAAACCTGTGAGAAAATCTTAGCCATTAGAAAAACAAGAAAAATTTGTCAACTATAAACCAAACAGACCAATGAGCTGTTGTCATCCTGAATCTACAGATGTAAAACAACTACATTATTAGCTGCCCTAATTTGTATGGTCGGGAAGAAAATAAATGACAATTCTGAAGCATAATGGTAAATTGTCCCAAGTTAGCAGCTAAACATTTTATTGACATCTTTTTAGCAAAAGAATCCAGCTAGTGTTTTTATTGTCTTGGACATGGTACGGATTGTCCACTGAGGAATAGTTTATCAAGTGTATGTCATAAGACATGGAAAATTTAAAACTGAACAGTAAAAGTATGAGCAAAAATGGAAACTGTTACATAACCTTAATTCTAACAAGTCACTGCCAGACATCCACTACAATAAATGCTCTACTAGAGAGCAGCATAAGCTGCAGACAGCTGGGGAGCTGATTTTCAGATAAGGATTCCATACTGCAACACGCATGTAAGTACTGGAAAAGGAATACAATTAAATCGATCAATGCATCAAAAATACCAAATCTGAAAAAGCTTTAATAAGAGAATTGACATGTCGGGCTGGGTAAGGAAGGTAATTTATTGTAGTATTTGGACGTATAACAAGATTTGTCACTCAGAACAGATGGCAGCACATTTTAGATTAAAAGGTATGTGAGAGATTTGATTTCCCTTAGTTTTGTCATCCCCTCCTCACCCCTTTTCAATTTTCCTTGGAATCCTTATTACTCCCATTGCATTCTACTGCTTTGACCATCATTACAAAAGACAAATAATAATTATCTGTTTCTCTTTTAGGCAGACAAAGCAGAACGGGAAAACTCTATACTCTGAATTCTACATGGTTTTGCAGAAAAAGTTCTTCACACTGAAGAAAACCAACAGAAGGACTATGTCAGCAGGGAAGATGGCTGTTAGCAAAAGTATGCTTCTCAGGAGTCTGCAGAGGTGCAAACCTGAACCAATGTAATTCGGATGCTAGAACTGTGGCTTCTTTGGTATAGCTTCTTTCGCTTTTGTCAATGCTACTACTTTTTCAGTATAACTATGTCCACCACTGGAGTATTTTGTATGCTCCCATCATATAAATGTATGCTCCTGAACATTGCAGGATTTAACTTTTGGATAGGAAATAACAATCTTAACTGAAATTAAACACCCAATTTCTTTATTCCTCAAGAAGCGGAGCATTCATGGTTCTGCAGTGGAAGCAACACTACCTAGTCACCTTAGTGGTAGAATTCCTATGTCATCAACCCATGGAGCCTAAATGGAAATTATGCCTGACTGCTTTTCTGGGCATAGAAAAGCCCTGAGACAATCACCTATGTGAAGAGGCAATTATTTACTTACTTACTTTAACACAGCTAAGCAATTGGAGCCTTAGCTTCTCCAAGTCCTGTCTTGTGCTGGAAGGACTTAAGCATACTGCCCCTGGACCAGGCATCTTCTCCAGCAGCAGGCAATTCAAAGCAGTGTCCTTGGCTGCATTTTTTTCTGTTAAAACCCCATGATCAGCTAGCATAACTCAGAGAGTGCCACAACTTACCACTCACTTAATTCCATCTGCAAATGTACTTGAGAATCATTTTATATTTCCTTCCAGGTAACTGATAAAGCTATTGAGCAGTATCATATCAAGAACAGATTCCTATGAGTTCTCACTAGAAGCAATCTGTGAGATGAATATTCCCCAACTCTAATCACTTTTCAGGATGTTTCCGTTAGTCCGTTTTTAATCCATTTGGTAACCCTGGATTAGACTGATTTTACACACTGTTCTTTAGCTTTGTTTTTAACCACAGTGTCAACAAGGCTAAGTAAATGTCATAAAGTAGTCTAAGTGTATTATTGTCAGAGCAGTCATCTTTGTCAACTTCATTTGTGATCTTGGAAAAAGCAGTATCAAGTTTGTTTGACAAGACCTATTATCCATAAAAGCTTGCTGGCTGGTATTAGGCATGCTGTCATCTCTTCATTTTTTGCTGGAGGTATCTAGTTTCAAACTTCCAATGACTTTGCTTGACCTATAGTTACCTGGATCGTCTTGTTTAACCTTTAAAACTTCTGGCACAACATTTGCTTTTTCCAGTTCACTGGAACTCCCCTTGGTATTCCAAGATTTGTTAAAAAGCAACAATAATGGTTTAGACAGTTCAACTCTCCTGTGCAAGTTTTCTAGTCTGACACAGAATTAAGGAGGAAATTAAATTTTTGAATTTCACTTCTAACAGTATCTTTGCTATAATGTTTCAAATAATTTCAAGTGTTTCTGTGCCTGACAGTTGCAAAATACTTGAAATATTATAGGGACAGTTTGATTTTCACATATTTGTTCTGCCCTATATATTTCCTTTTGTCATTTCTCTCCTCCTCCCCCCCATTTGCCTACATTTTATGGGAAAGTCTAAAGTTTTACAAGATAAGATTAAAGGACAGATACCTGAAAAAAAAAATATTTGAACTTTTGTATAGTCTTATAAGCAACCTTTATGGCTGTGTATGATCTAATTTTTAGAATCTTTGGGTTCAGCTAATGTTAATAAATAAACAACGCAATAACTCTGTTTTCAGCAAACTCCTTAAACTGTAGGGGTTTGAACTAAAGCCGTACTTAAACACTAGCCTTCTAAATTTAGCATGGGTTATTTCTGAAGGTATTGATTAAACATTGTTCATCTGTTGATGCATCTTATGGCATTCATACTAGCAGGTGAAAAGGCAAGATGCTGAATACCGGTTTGCCTTATCGCTCTACCTGAAAACACGGATACAAAAACTTCTTTAGAAAAAATGACAGTGTGAAAAAAGATTAAAACTGAATATAAGAAGCTTTTTAAAATACTGTCCAGTATATCTACTAAATCATCTAGATTTCAATATGCTCAGTTCGAGGCGTATTTGATTATTTCTTCAAATATTTAACCTCAACTTCTACTCTCCTATATGTGTAAAATACAACAGAAACAGTGGAAATACATTGTTTTTGTGAATGCCTTTAGTATGTGTGGATTAAGTAAGAAAAATATTTGGTCCGTTACATAAGAAGACAAGAGCAGTACAAGTTGCAATTAATATCAAAATTTGTATGTGAAGTTTCTCCCTAAAATGGAAAAAGTGATTGCTTGCTTGTGGGAGAGTGGTTACCTAAAAGAACTTTTTCCTGACATTTGGCTTATACCACCATTCTTGATTGACTTTGTAAAGCCTCCTTCTGAATCATTGCACAACAATAACCCACCTACAGATCTATCAAGAAGAATAAAAAAGGCTGGTTTTCTTTTTCCTCATCAGGAAAAGTTACTGTATTAATAAACTGTTATAAAGAATCTCCTAAAATACAAATATAACAATGTAAAACAATTTCAGCACTCTTCAGGCTTCCATTATGTCCAACTGCGTGCTGCTCTAATATTTAAAAGCCCTTTCCAGTATGGTACCCAACAGCTTATTTTACATACAAACTTTGTCTGGATTAAATTTTAGTTTCGTTAGTCCCTATCTTTCCTTCATATAATTGCATGCCAGAACTAGACTATTTTTTTAATAACCTTCATTCTTAGAGTGACGAATACATTGTGAGAAAACAGCTACTAACACAGGCCACAGCTGGGCTCTCAAAGAGCTGCTTTAAAAGACCAAACCCTGAAAAAGGGTTTCTCACTTTCTTCTCAATTTCAGTGGATATTCCTTGCATAGGCCTTTGGTGTCCTGGGATTAAAATTGTCTTGGAAATAGAAGAAACAAATCAAAATAACATATCTAATGAATGCTAACTATAATGACAACAGAAGCAAGATAACCCAGCACCTTCTACCTGATGGGATTTTGGTCCCTGTCCATGATATCTCTCAAGTCTGGAGGGATTATTCTAAAACTGGCCTCAAGACTTCTGCAGGAAGACATGTATTTTTCACAGATTTTTTTTGTTATTGTTTCAGTATATGAAACAACAAATATTTTTAGGTAATTCTACTTTTAACAACCTGGATCATAGGGCCAGTACCAAGTAAACTGGGATCCTGGCTATAAATCCTTTGTCAATGTTTCTCATGTCCCCTATCATCTCTGCACTAACAGAACAACTTCACATTCTTTGTGCCTGTGCTGCCAAAAAATGACTTTGGCTGAGATGATATAACTACAAAATCATTTGCTAACATAATGTTATTTATTTCCTTTTCTTTTTGCCTAACTGCAATGTTTAATTTGTACCTGCATTTGTTTGCACTTTTGTTATGCTCAAGACCATGATTTCAAAGAAACGTGGGTTGGTGCAAGAAATATCAGCGTGAGTTTATCAGCAGGAAACACTCAACACAACATTCCTGAAGCAAAACCATGCAAAAAGCCAATTTTCCCGTTGCATCTATAACCTGAAGTTGTGAGGAAAGACAGGAAATTTACCTGATTCCTGGAGATAGCGATACACCAAGAAATTCACTTCGTCACTGGTTATGCTCATCTTAGCCCAACCTCACTATGATGAGGTTTACGAGAAGTGTGATCCACGCTCTGTTCAAAGGGAAAGAAAAGAACAGGTTTTGTTTTAACTTGATTTAGTATCTAATTTGTTATCAAAAAGAGGTGCGAATTGTTAAGATATCTAAAGACCATATGTAGTTATTAGAGCTGTTATGCCCCAATGTCAGTAAACCACTAAATGTTGGGGATCAAGTTCTCGAGCTGTACTGTACCTTTTATTATAATTAAAGAGCAGTATTTAATATATATGAGAGAGTCAGAGGGAGCATTTTAAAACTTGGAAGCCTTTGCAAATGTCAACTCTTTTACTTCTGTGGCTTTCCTACAGGTTCTCCAGACACTCCTTTTTACTGTGTAAGCATTTTCTTTTCAGAACTGCTGGCAATTACAGTCTCATATAACAAACCAAATCATAACCTTTTTGCAGCCCCAAATTTGTAATCTAGTTTTCTGTCCAGTAGTTCATCCACTGAAAAGACAAATTCTTTCCTTACAAAACCATGTTACTCAGAGTACTTAAATCAATTTCCCATAAAATAGAAACAAATCAAAATTTAAGATGAGATTACGAGAGAGAGAAACAAAAACAGAGAACACCGTAGACCTTGTGCCAACAAGGAATACAAGTATCTTGGCATTATATAAAGTTACAATGTTAAAATGTCTCTGCTTATGAATGGTGAGCAAGAATTAAACTTCAATTATTCACTTAAGTAATCATAACCTTTAGGATGACAGTTTTACATTACTATTTTGGGCTTATACTCTGATAATACAAACATTGGTTTTTAGATGATAAATTTGTTTGGAACATTTTCCATTAAATCCCGATGATTCATTTCTGTTTGGGAATCCGACTTAAGTAGTTTGGTTTGAAAAGCTGTAAGTACTTCTCAGACATAAGCTTTGTCAGCCACACCATACCTACAACTAATCATATAAAGGCTTGGACGCCGAAGCACACACTACGCGCTTGCTGCGTATTACAAATGAAAGACCGTAGGCGTGTGCCGTTTGTTTAAATTTCCCGTATGTCTCTTCTTGGCAAGCGGAAAGGTCTTTGTTCATCGAAAACCTCTTCAGTAATTCCTGTTGCCTAAAGTAGCACCTGCTACTGCAGGCAACGCTGATCGACTGCAAGTTTCCCCTGCTGATGATTTAAACCAGCAGGTCACTCATGACTGTAACAGATGTCTCTGCATATTTATGTAAATGGAGGTCTTTCAAACCCCGGTAAGCCTTTTATTCTCCTGGGCTGCTATATTTCATCAATGGCTCGGATGTGGGTTTTCCATAAGAAACCATAGCTTGCTAATTTGGGAGGCATCTTCCTCAAGTAGTCCAGTCCTTATTGTTACAGTTTTCACTTCATGGAGAACAAGAAGAAACAAAATATTGAAAATCGTGGAGTCTCGGTGGGAAAAATTTCATCCACTTTGGAAAGGATGATCACTTTCTGCTGAGATCCTGGATGAGGACAACACCAGCTGTATCCAACATCCAGTTCTGTCACGTACATGTCACATGCCACATATCACCCTGGGAAGTTGTTTAGTCTCTTTTCTCCTCAATCCCTCATCTGTAAAATGGGCTCAAATTTCTCTGCCACAGGATCAGGAGACTGGAAGGACTGGTAGCTGTAAGGGCTTTAGTTTCCAAGGCTGGCAACTGCAGGCAGTGAAAGCACTACTTTCAGTATAACTTTATATGTCCTCCCAGATAAACAGACTTGTGTCTGAATAATTAATAAATCCCTGTGCCCCTTTTTGCACAATCATCACCGTACAATGAAGAACAACATAAACATTCATGGCAACAATTAAGGCCATTTTCATCCCCGTCTGAGTACTGAAAATAAACCCATATTGCTGCTATGGCCATGATAACACTAAATCAAGAAACTTTGATAGCTGTGGGTTTAAAAAAAACACCCGACATAACATTTCTAAAAGCATTTTAAAAATAGCAGTTTCGGTATTTGGTGGTAGGAAAGTTGGTAAAGATGAAACGTCTTACAAAAATTCAGTTTCAGCAATGACGTACTTTGTGGTAAAATGAACTTTATTAAAAAAAAAATCAAGAAACTACAAATGCTGTTTCTGGATGCATCTTGCTAATTTAAGACAACATCATATTTCCCACATACAGAGGGTTGCTTTGGGAAAGGGAAGTGAAGAGAAAGGAGGAGCATTGGGTTTTATTTGTTTTTTCTAAAGAAGATTTTTCTTAAATGAATTAAAACCAGAGAAAATCAGTCTGACTGCAAAACAAATAGTCTGACAGCCCCAGAAAAACCTCTCCAGCAGCTACCTTTGTATCAGAATCCCAAGCACACCAAGTGGCTGGATTTACAATGCATTTTCCCTGAAGTCAGTCAACAGGAATTACTTTGACATATGTGTCGGATCATATCTTTATACACATTGTTACCATGACATAAATAACCAGATGATCCCCACTCATACATTTAAGGTTTCTTCCCTCCCACAGATGCCAGTGCAGCAATCAGACACACAACTGTAACGCTTTCACCCATCCAAAATGATATACAGATCTTGGCTTTGACCCAGAGAAATCTATTCATTAGAAATTTGGCTGAGCTATGAAAGACCATACTCAATTTCATTAACGCTCTTTTTGATTTCCTTCTTTTCCACAGATAAACACCTCAAATAAAAGAGATTACAGAAGACATGGTGGGGAGGAGAGGAACATACTTATCTCTTGAGTATCTCCAAGTCTGATTCATAAAGAATAAACAACTAGCCTTCCCCTCAATACAATTTATTTTAATGTAGAAATGCAAACTTCTGTAGAAAATCATGGAAAACTTTTGTTAGCATTGTGATAGATTTACTTCTATTTGATGGTCTCCTTTTGTTACTGGAGATTGGTAGTACCTAGATTAACGGTTTGTAGAAAGAAATAAATTATAGCTTATAAACAAGACTGATATGCCTTTGGAGACATTTCACATCTAAACCAGCAATAACATTTTAATTCTTCACAATGTCAAGAGGATTTACCAAAAGCATTCAAACATGTGCTTGAGCTTTCTTTATTTGCAACATTTTTTTCTGCACCAAATTACACATAAAGTTTTATTTACTTCGATCTCGCCTTAAGAATTTGGGTTGTGATTCTGCAGATATTTGAGAATGTCCAAACATGTGAGCAAAGCCCACTAAGGCTTCCCAGAGTATAATGGATCCCAAACATTCAACCCTCTCCTGCCAGGACCATGCAAAATTAAATTTAACACTTATTTTAAATAAACATTTGTCTCTTGGTTCTGCTGGGATAGGTTGGCAGAAATGCTTCCCATACAGAGGTAGAAAGCTGGATTATTAGCTCAGATACGCTACCGTTGTGATTGTAGGGCTGCTTGGCTTTTGCTGAAGTAGGTCGTTCAGCTGGAGTTGAGCTGGCTCCAGCAAAGCACACTCCTCTGTGCTCTGGGCAACTAGGGTAGCTTATTTCCTGGAGTACACCACTGGACCAGATTTGGCTCTGTGCACCAACATACCACAGTTCTCAAATTAAACCTTCCTGAAGCACTGGCAATCTTGCTAATGGGCCATGCAAGTAGCTCTGGAGAAGGCAGACTCTCGTCTAGCTATGGTTCAGCACAGCACTAGTCAGGCCGACCAAGAACAGTTTATTTACATGCCATCCCCTTACTCAAGGACTGCTCTTCGCTCTTATTCCAGCTTATTTTAGCACTGCTGCCATAAATAAGGGAGATCTGGCTGAATCAAGGGAAAATAATTTTTCCAACTTTGAAATAGCATCTAAAGACACAACTCCTCCGCCTCTCTTCTAAATCATGCTCACAGGGTCCTCCAGGGCCATGTCCTGACCTCTGGGCTAACTACGTGGCAGGGGACGGCCGAGGTTATTTCAGGGAATGAGTTTACATTTGCTACTTGAAGCAGCATTGCCATCCACGGGGACTGGGAATTACCGGTCCAGTCTTCCCCTTAGGAAGGCAGAAACAGGCCAGACATTTAGGTAAAGCACTTAAACTAAAACCTAAACCTGAAACCCAAATAGGAAGCCCGGCACTTCCCATTTCTGCATCCAGCCCCGCTGACAGAAATTCATCAGCTGGCTAGGCTGGCCCTCCATCTCACCCCCTGAAGAAATCTGCAGGTTCTGCTCTGCTTTACCTGAGTGCTGAGCAGTCATCAGCGTCTTGGGAGGACTTTTGGGGAGTCATTATTATTAAATAAACACCTTCACCTCAAAAACTAACCCCAAACCCACAAATTTTCATTTATCTTCTGGAGGGGTTGCACTATTTACCTACATATATGACAAGGCTAGGCCAAAATGTTCCCAACCAAAGTTTTTATGACAACAAGATTATCATTAGAATGATGGGAGGGGAAAAGAAACGGTAGATTTGTTTTGGGGCAAAAAAAAAAAAGGCAAAACCAAAAGGTTTCATAAAAATGAAAACATTCCAGAAAGTTCAAATATTTAATGTTATCAAATTGATGCCTTGCCACATGGAACTGGAGGTCACGTACTTGTTCTCCCATTTTCTCGTCCAAGATGGCTCCATGCATCAAGCCGCGTCTCTCAGGACCCACTACAGTCTCCTTAACTCAAAGAAGAGAATGTGAACGCGAGAACTAAAATAGACTTGAGGAAGGCACCGTGACAGCATAGCTAAATCAATGTGTTACTGTTTTGCATATGCTCTGTAGTTTAATGAAAAACAACATTTCCCAAAGCCAGAAGCCACTTCTCACAAAACGAGTCATTTTAGTCAATCTCAGTATTTTTTGCTGAAAAATACTTTCATCAGAAACTTTCAGTGAGCCCTACACTTCTATTATTTCTAGGCTGTGTCTTACCATAGAGCCAGAACAGAGTCAGCAGCCAGCAGCTCTTCCCCAAAGGCTAAGGAGCTCTGCTTGGCCCACACCATTGCATTCCTCAGTCTTGGCTTTTAGTACAGCTGTCTCTTCTCGAGGAGGAATTCCAGTACACTTCTTTCCCAAAATGCCAAAACCGAACTTCTGGAGAGGAAAAGATCACATTCACCCTCCTCTCCCCTCACAGTCTCTCCTGCCATTTCATGAAGCTAAAGAGTAAAACATCTCTTCTTTACAAGCGTCCTGACAAGGGAATGAGACCATTGCATTCCTGCTGATTACAAGGTACGGAGCACGTAGGACGGTTCTTTCCAAACTCCACCTATGCCAGTCACCAAAATAACAGCTAGCCTTGTACAAAATGCAGTCTGTGAATGCATGACTTTCAGATTCCTCCTTGTAAGGCTTGAACTTGCCACCTTGCTCTAAAACAACTAGACAAAAATAGAAACAGTTGACCCTTCTAGAGATCATGCACTTAAGAAAGAAAATCCGTATGTGTTCACCTGCACCATATCTCCCTGGTTCTTCTTAATGATGAGGCAAATAGTTAAACTATCTTCATTCTCTAAATGATCACCATAGGTCATCTGAACTATCTAATGACAAAATCGGGACAACTGAAACCTCTCAGAGCTACTGTCCCAGGCTCTTTACAGATGCTCACAGATGCCTTTGCGTCACTTATACCACTAATATTCTGTGGTTTTTTTCACAAACACATTAAAAAAATTGTTGTTTTGGGGAAATGGAAGCTGAGATTCTGCAGAACAGGGTAATCTCCTTTGAGAATGGTTATTGCGCTGTACAGTATGTGCTGTCTCACTTAGAGCTCTGTCAACAACATTCATAGAAGCTATAGGGACTTCAAAGAGAAAAGGCAACAGGCTTGTCAGAAAACTTGCATTACCAAAATGTTACGGCTGGCTCTTTTTTTGGTTTTGTTTTTGTTTTTAAGTATATTTATTTATATTGACCCTCTGCTGATTTTTAAAAGGCCACACTTAACCAAAACAAACCCAGGGAGCCTCAGCTCATCCCCATTCTCACTGCTGCCTGTAAGACCACAGTCTGACAAAAAGAAGTAACAACTGCATCTGTATCCAAGAGCTTAATGAAAAAGGGTCTAACTTGGATCCTGACGTGTTAGGGTATCTCATACTGATATCACTGAACTCAGCCTTATCAGCATTCAAAACCTGGTGCCAACTGAAGAAAGAGGAAGTAGAAGGAATGACAACTATAGACATGCGGCACTGATCAATGAACCTGCAATTCTGTCTCAAAGAGGTCGCTCTTGCATCAAATGCTATGTGGCTAAATCCGACAGAGTTTTTATTTAAATAAAATAAAAACTTTGTTCAGGGAAAAGCTCAGTTTTACTATGCAATACCTATAAAGATGTAGTTTTACACAGATTAATCTCTCTTTTTTTAAAGCATAACTGTGGCTTCTGTATTTATCCTTTTAAAAATCTGCAATAACTTAACAAAATGGTTGTCCTGTCCTAGAAAAAATGTTAACAAAAATAATACATCATCAAGTCATATATCAAAACATTTAAAGAAGAAATAAATCAAACCTAATATAAAAAAATAATAAAAATAACCCACAACTAAACACTTCGGTGGACACCATTGCAGAAAGTTTTATTTCTCCATGAATACTACTTTTCTTTAAATTATAAATTAAATTTCAAACTGAAAAGCCATTTGGAAACAAACCCACATCTATTTACTTACTAAAAATGGGCAAAAAGATATTTCAGCAACTTCTAAGTACTTTTCAATCAATCAACATTTTCCAGCGCAAAATAACTAATTGTCAATAAAAGAGAAGCCTTTCATCACCAAATTCCCAGGAAACTCTACTTCCTCTATCAAAAGATGCAGAACTGTGCACCAGCTCTTTCATGCTTACAATCTCTTAGTTTGATCAGGTTATTTTTCAGTTCTCAGCTGGTTTACTTAATTACATCAGCCTCCAGCATTTCAGTTCTAAGAGTTCAAGTGGATCTTTTCCAGCTCCCTTTGCTAAAGACTGAAATGGGGTTTCCTGTATTGATCTTTCCTTTTTGGCACATTGCTAAGGGAAAAAAATAAAAAGGCAAATAAACCCAACTGCTCTTCTTAATTAGTGCAATTGTGTTATACCTCTTTTATAGCTTGGTTCTAAGAAGAGGAAACTTCAATTAATTTTTTTCTTTTTTTTTTTTAAATAAACAAAAATATTGTTTTCACTAGTATATTGTATGGAAAGCTCCAGGAAGCCAAAAATAAGATTGATGGGGGAGAAATAGTTGACGGTAGTTACAGAGCTTGCAAATGAAATGAAATTAATTGTTTTAAAATAAAAAAGGAATTGCAGAAGCTTGGGAAATCAAAATTCAGTTTGAGAATCTAGATACTTCATCACTCTTGGAACAACTGAAGTCAACTGGGAATGCTGCCACTAAACATAATCAGAATTTTCTTCCTTACATGAGCACAAAATGGCAATTAGGACAAACTAGGGGACAATAGCATGTGTCCATTCATTTCAAACCAATTAGGCCAAAATGCATGATTGTCTGATTGTGCAGTTACTTCTGTGTGTGTGTGCATTTCCATATACATAATGCAAGAAGAAATGTGTTTTAAATCTTAAAAGTATTGCTACATGCTCAAAAAAGTTAAGGAAGATTGCAACTTTAAAATGATGGCACAATTACTCTTGTTGTTACTTGCTTTTTTGACTTTTGGCAAAAGGAACAGCGTATTAACACTACCTCAAATTTAAGTTTTTGCTTCATTTACCTAGATTTTTACTAAAACCTCAACGAAACCTAAAGGAGCAAACATTAGCATTTTTCATCTGTGTTTCACATTCACAGAGGAACATGCTGGGATGATATCCTACCAGAACTGGTTGTACCTGTTTCATTTTCTTTCTGTGACCGCAGACATGAGTAAAATAACATAGGTGAACTTTTAGAATTAACATTCTCCCAAATATTTAGAACAAAGTACAGTTTCTTTTTTAGCTCTGGACAATCTCTCTGACAACTAACAGTAAAGATTCACTAAAACATCAGTATGAGGTATCCAAGTTCCAAGGTTGCCTGTAAGAATGGAATTAGGCAAATGCACAACTGTGATGGGACAGGCCAAGGTCCAGTAGATAAAACATTTATCTTTGAGGTGACACCATGCAGCTGGGACAGAAAAGGAGCTTTCAGAAACCTCCATAAGGCCTCAAGCCACCCACAGCATGGGCAATGGGGTTAGCAGGCATGATGCCCATTTTAAATAAGGCGACACCACAGGAAGAAATGCAGGAGTGATGGGCCTGGAAGGACAAGTTAGCGACAGCCTGAAGGCCTTGCTCAAAAACGATACATCTGAATAAGGCTTTTTTCAATTTTTTCTTGCAACTTTGCTGTTTAAAATGGTGCAACTCCGGCAGTAGGGGCCAAAATCCCTTTTTTTCCCAATACATCTAAGTGCTTTAATTAGGCGCAGAATCAAGTTGTGTCTTGCTTGTGCGCCTTATTTTTGAAGAGTGAGATAAGGATAAAACATCCATGCATGGCTTTTACCATGTTCCTTACATAAACTACTTCCTATACCACCCCGACTGTGAACCCTCATTTTACAAACCACACCGCTATCACCTCACTGGTTGCAATGGTATTCATGCCAGCTACAGCCAGCAGAGAACTCCACTACCCAACACGTTATGGACAGGCACAGCAGGTGTGTTGCATAAATGCTGTGAGACCAGGGAGGTGACCTGCAGGAAGCATAAAGGCATTTGAGGTCTTCTCACACTCCTTTGTCCCAGAGCTGTGGGGTGCAGGAAACGCTCTCCAGGCAAGGGGCAGCAACACAAACACAGCACCCACACCATGCAGAAGGACCTGTTTGTCCACATACCTGTAGATTTGTGTGTCACTCCCTCTCTCCCACAAGGCCCAGATATTCAGTAAAACCTGTGTTTTGAATCCATGTACATTTGAACTTCATGCTATTTCAGTATCTTTTAGGATGGTGTGACACAGGTGCAGTTAGAGAAAGCCAAAATGTGAAAGCCGTGCTGGTATACTGCTGTCTCATGACAACACCTATAACTTGCATGACAAAACCAACCCCTGGACTCAGCAAAGCTCTAGGTATAAGATGATATAAAACAACAGGAGTCTGCTCTGGACCAAAACCCGATGTTTTTCTAGCTGTGTAGGTTGGCCCCACACAGGAGAAGTGGACAGAAGAAGCACCAGTGTTGCTCAGCATGCATGAGAAGGGGCCAGGCACATCCCTGACCCCTCACAAGTTGGGACTGTGTGGGTGCCCAGTGAGCAAGAGCCACAATAAGCATCTGCGAAGGTCTGGAGACCAGTTGGGAGCCACAGCAGGCCGGCTAGTTCACGTCTGGATGGCCTCAGGCAAAGTGAATGTGCAGCGACGTCATTAAGGGGGTGGGTTTTTATTAGTTTCTGCTAATAAGCTTAGCAGATGTTACTGGGAACAGTTTGATGTTATTTTTCCGTCATTTATGACTTTATTTTTAATTCTTCCCTCAGAGCAAGCAAAGGCAGTAGATCTTACCACATATGTCAACCTTAACTTGTTTTCCCTGTAGTATTGTTTAAAGTGTAGCTGAGGATTTTCTTTATTTTTATTATTATTATTATCGTACAAAGGAAAAAGTATTTTTCCCATTCGCCTTTAATTCCAAAATAGTTGAAAGGATTATACTGCAAGTTATGGAGGAAAAAATACTTTTCAGACACACAACATGGAAAATTTTGCCCCTGAAAACAAGTATTTTGTAAATTTTAGAATATGTGAAAACAAAGAATTATAATGGAAACTATTTCAAGCTTTTATTATGGCAGATCCTATTATAAACTTTTATAAATATTTTAACTATGGCTATAAATACTTAATGTTTTCCCCTGAATAATCCTAAGAGAACGTCGATATTAAATCCTGTAAGGACAAAGATTATATAGGATAGCGTGGCGGAACAACAGAAAAACAAATACACAAATTCATGGTATTTCAGTTCTACGTGTTTCTAACTCCCACATTTAGCACTTAGCCATACAGAGGGGGACAATCACTTCCCTTGACTTGACTGGCTGAGCTCCCGCTCATACAACCCAGATCATTTGTTTCTTTTAGTTCACACCACGAAAAACTACACTAGTGTTATAAAGATGCAAAATCTCCATATGACTTTAAAATGAACATCAGTATCGGTGTTAACTGAAAGGAAGTAATTTTTCCAAACTGGAAGAGTCTCCCTCATTGTCCTCTTTACTAATTTTATTTGGAAAAAGAAATTTTGTTTGGAAAAGACAGGCAGGAAGGTTGATGGGGTAACGCTCCATGCTGTCATGCCTACTGGATCTTCTAAGGATACTGTAACCAAGCAAGTATTTTAGTCATCCAGCTTCGGGAACATAATTCTTAAAGGCTAGTTAGCTATGAAATTCCCTCTACAAGGAATGGGGAAAGTTATGTGCCTGTTTCAAAGATTTATGTGTTTTCCTGTAGGCATGGATTAGACACTTGTCTGAGACTGGGATTCATTGCTTCAATTTTCCCCTCCGAATCTAGGCTCCAATTTGTATCTTTGGCTGTAGAGAACTGCCTCAGAATTTTTATTTGAAAAAAAAAAAAAATAGGAGAAAGGTGGCTGTGGAAGTGGTACAAGAGATTTAAGAGATGGAAGACTAAAGTATTCACTTAAGAATTAGCAGGTTCAAACTTGCATTTTCCAGCTCCCAGGAGAGCACACTTCACACCTGGTTACAGGTTGCTGAAATGAAAACTCTGTGGAGCAAAGAACGTGAAACTCGGCAGCCAGAAGGACAAGGGAAAGAAACAGAGCTCTATAACCCCACTTTAATGATCCTTTGCTTACTGTAGGTATCTTACAGTTGAATCATGAACCATACACGTTACATTTTTTTCAGCATGAATGAAAAATATGCATAGTAAGTATAAGCATTTACGTATTGTTTACTCAAAGATGAATTTTCATTAATTTTTTCACTCTTCACCACTATTTTTTACATATGTTTTGCATTTTCTTATTAAGGGAAGATAATTTTGGTCTCTTCTTATTTCTACAGAAATTCAAGAGTCTTTGAAGTATTACGAAAGGAGCAGACATCAACACCTATATTTAAGGATGACACATCACAAGCTTATATTATCACTTTGAATTTGACTCCATTTTAACTGTTGGGACTGCAAAGCTCCACGGTGCGTGTTTGCCTCAGGCTAAACTTTTTCTGGAAGGCATAAGCAAAAATAGTTCAGTTGTTTCAGAGTGAAGGTGGGGAAAACACAGTTTTGCACATATTTATACAGCTGTTTGAATGAGAATCTCTAGTGTTTCCACACTTTGGAGCAGGGACTTGACATTTGGCAGAGAGGTTGCTCTCATGGCAAAGTGCCTTTTCCGTCACAGTGAAAATCCACACAAATTTGACTAAAATAAAACCTCCCGAAAATACTACTTGTATACACTCTACACAGGTTTCTAAGAGGGCTGCAACTGAATTAGCAAAATATTTTCCTTGCATTAACTTTGCTCCATACTCAGGTGACAGGAGCTTAGAGTCTTTTTACACAAAGGCAAGCAGACACGTGCTGATGCAGAAGAAAGGGTGAGGAATGGGACAGGGATCAGGAAAGGTGAAGGGCCTCATGGCTACAGGCTGATGGACCACTGAGTCAGTTTCGCTTACACAAGCAATCTGCTCATCCACTCTCTCCAGATAGCAGAGAATATTCTTTCTTCCCAACAAGTTTTTCAGAGGAAAAAGAATTATAGTCAAAAAAACACTGATTTTGAAATCTCTCTGTGGTCCTTTATTTTTTTTTTTATCAGTAGTTTGTTCCCGCACATTTAGATCATGTGATATTTAATGCCTTGTAGCTGTATTTATTAACAATCTTATTTTTATTATTTTTACAAGTTAATGATTTTTCCCCAAGCACTCAATCAAGAGACTTATCTAGTTTATGGAATTATTAAAAAAATTTTTTTTTCACAAGTATCATACTTTTCAACAGAAAGTAGATTACTTTTTTCCCTCTCCCACTTGTTTTTTCTCAGTTAAGAAGAAGCTTAAATAGCACAGTCATTTGCTCATAAGGACCCATGTTTTAATTTGTCCAAATTTAATTTGAAAATTGCAGAAATTTTCAGCTCTAAATAAACTGCTAATATTTAGCCAACTCCTTCAATGTATGCTCATTCTTGGGGATCAGAAACAAAGACAGAAAAGCAACAAAACTTCTTATCAATGCCAATTTTAAAATGTTGAGTTTTAAGGAGGTACATTTTAAAGTCTTTTTGGCTGTCACTGAGCAATGTTTTGGCACTATAAATTAGACAAAAGGCAACCAAATAAAATGTGTCAGTGAAGAGTCATCACATAAATTTTTATTGACTATCAGCTTGTACAGAGCTTCTCTGGAGTGTGAGAAAAGAAATATTCTAAATCTTACTGTCTGCAAAGATTTACTCATAAGACTTTCACAATGATGCAAAAAATGATTGCTTTCTCTCCTTTATTAATAGATGCCTTAAAATGTTAACCTTATGTTTAAGAATACTTACAACCTCCCAGGTCCAAAACATTTTTTCTCCTACCAAATACAGATTATTCCCCCTCCCATCAAATATCTTGTGGAAGAAAGCTTAAAGAGAGGAAAAGATCTGACCAATGCATCACTGTTACCTGATATGATAATATTTTTTGTTCTCTTTAAGAAAAAAGTACTACTGAGGATATTTTGTAACGAAATTTTACTTTTTAACTGCTGATACTTTAAGTCCAGACTTATGTGCAAATCCTCTACAATTATTAACATTTGTAAAATATTCTGTCAGACACTACATTCTGTAGTCACTAAGATGCAACGGCTATCTATTAATATTAAATGAAAACCTTAAAGTTGTTTTACTTTATGTGAACTAACCAGTGAGAGAATAATAGCACATCTCGACACATTAGTTCTTATAATCACTTTTCTAAATTAATACTCTGTTGCAGCAGCTTTATTTTAAAATTGGGGCAATTGGTTTATCTACAGCACAACTTGTTTAATTTTTTTAAATAAGGATCCTTTTTGATTACTCTTATTATAAATTTTGTGCTTAAAGAAAGTAATTTAAAACCAAGTTACTAGAATGTCTATGAAGTAAATCTGAAGGGGTAAGTAATTTACAGATGATGTGTATAGTAACCAATCCATAGGACACAGAACATATAACACACGAATTGCCACAGAGATGTAGCACCTCACCAAGTCACCTTATAGTGGATAATTGTTAAAACTAAAGTTGCAAAGGCTACTAACAGATACGGCCTCTCTTGCCACCAGTTGCTAGAGCAGTCACCTTTCCTTCTGCAAAGGCAAACCCATTCCCCAAGCTTATCTCTGGAACCAGCCAGCCAAACCAGAATACTCATGAACTTTGATATGTCACAAGGTTTGAGCAGTTTGAACTACAAGGCTTCAATTCAGGACAAAGGTACTAAACTGCATGGTGAGAGAGATGATGGGCAGGACCACGTGAGTGTATCATACCACGCCAGGTTGGCAGGGACCTCAAGGAGCAACTGGTCCAGCTGCTTGGCAAAAGCACGATCTAGACAAGATGGCCCAGCAGCCTGTCCAGCTGAATCTCAGAAGTGTCCAATGATGAGGAATTCACCACTTCCCTGGGAAGATTGTTCCAATGGCTAATTGTTCTCACTGAAAAATTTTCCTCCTGTGTCCAACTGGAATCTCCTCAGGAGTTAATTGTACCCATCACCCGTTGTCTTTTCCATGTGACTCCTTGTAAAAAGGGAGTCTCCATCTTTGTTGTAGCCACCCTTTAACTCCTGGAACACATATCTGGGGACGTGGAAGAAATGCTTCAAGGACAACGGTGCACACACAGTAAAGGAGGAGGAGGCTGCCAGGTTCCAAGAAGGAGCCTAGTGAGAGCTGTGATGGGCAAGAGCGCTAGCTGAAGCGAGGCTGTATTCTGAGAGCAAAGAAATGGTTTCCTATTTAATTCCTGCTGTTTAATTTCACACTCTAATAGCATTTAGGAAACATCATTTACTTTGATTACAGGTGAGGCTATAAAATAGAAAAGTTGCACAACTGCTTCTGCCTCAAGTCAATATTACAAAGATTTCACAACACCTGAAACACCCACACCACATGACCCGACTGAAACCACTGGAAAAAAACCCCAGCCTTAATTTCCCCCACCCCCCCAAGATCACACATGAAAAAAGACTTGTATTCAGCAACTGGACTAAATGGGTTTCATACTTGTCAAATTGGTGCTTGTGACTATACCTCTAAAGTAAAATGACATTTTCTTCCTTCCAAGAAATCATAGAATCACAGAATCATAAAATGGTTTAGGTTGGAAGAGACCTTAAAGATCATTGAGTTCCAACCCCCCTGCCATGGGTTTAGGTTGGAAGAGACCTTAAAGATCATTGAGTTCCAACCCCCCTGCCATGGGCAGGGACACCTCCCACTAGAGCAGGTTGCTCAAAGCCCCATCCAGCCTGGCCTTGAACACCTCCAGGGATGGGGCATCCACAGCTTCTCTGGGAAACCTGTTCCAATGTCTCATCACCCTCACAGGAAAGAATTTCTCCCTGAGATCTAGTCTAAATCTCCCCTCTTTCAATTTAAAACCATTACCCGTTGTCTTATTGCTACACTCCCTGACAAACTGGCTGTCCCCATCTCTCCTGTAGGCCCCCTTCAGGTACTGGAAGGCCGCTATAAGGCCTCCCCAGAGCCTTCTCTTCTCCAGGCTGAACAACCCCAACTCTCTCAGCCTGTCCTCATAGGAGAAGTGCTTCAGCCCTCTGATCAACTTCATGGCCCTCCATTGGACTCGCTCCAACAAATCATGCATATTCTTTAGGTATAAGGAAGATACTAACTCATGCCACTTTCAGGAGTAAGGGAATACACACAGAAGAATGGAAAAATATATTGTAAGTAAATATTCCCAAGACAGGATCAGAAATATTACTAATATTAGATGTGAATAGACTATTCTGAAGACTGTGTCTTCATTCAGATATAAGATCAAACTATCTGCATGAAGAAAGAACACAGACTTGCACAATAAATACTCTTGCATCTCTGGAAAACAGGAAAGAAGTTCTTCATGGTACCAGTTATGTATTCCCTGTGTTCTTCCTTTTTTGAAAGAAGTGCATCATTCCTCTTTATACAATGCTAATATTAAAAAAAAAATACACAGAAGACCAAAGTGTTGTGAGTACATCTCCAATCTTGTATTAATTCAGATATCAAACCCCCTTTAAAGTCCAAATTCCTCAGCTATTCCTATTTCCCATATATCAGCTTAAATTTTGGCTGAATCTGGAGTAAGCTGGCTGACCAGTTTAGGTGGTCATAGTAGGGAACAGTTTACAGACAAAATTTGCTACTGCAGGCACCAAGAACACAATGGCGTGGACCTGTTGAATCTCCAATTTCAATTCAAATTCAGCTGTAGGTGTGAAACAGCACAGATGTAGCTAGCTTTTACTCAATGTGGCATATCAGACCTTCCTACCTGCACACACCACTCTTCTGGTAGGTAATACAAATTAAGAGACAGAACGAGCCAGCAGAGGACTCAGCGTTTAATAGAATAGCATCCAGGTCCTTCACATGAATATAAAATGGCAGTTTTGAAGTCACAAATGTATTGAGATAATTAGATACTCATTGTTAAACAAACCAGATCAGGGAGGTGGTTTACAATTATTCTCTTAATAGAATCTCTTAGGCTTCCTGACAGCATCCAAAGTACTGCCTGGACTGCCTGATGTGGCTGGAGAACCTCAATAGCTTTATCTAGCATATACATTAACAATAAAAACTGGGAGACAGACTTGTCATAGGTTACAGTGTTCAGGTTAAGAACTTCAACAGAAGTCATTCAGGGATACCTCATTAAAACTGTGCTCAAAAACTGCTAGTGTGTCACCTGTGACACAGAAATACTTGTCAGAAAACTCATCATTAATATCTCTATTTTTTCTCCTGCATGGAGTCAGCAACTGAGTTTCACAGTTTTTGGCTATTTCTGTTGGTTTAGGATCATTCTTTCTAGACCGGTCTTTTAAAATAAAAAAGACCCCAAAAAAAGTCTGGCCAAATTACCTAGATTTAAGTTGTGTGTCCTGCACTCCTGTAGGTCAATTAAAAATTTTCAATCTTGCTTTATAGACCATCTTCATACGAAATCATAACATAAACCATTTGCAAAATGGCTGAATAAAGCTGACTAGAATGTGGCAGAATATGGCAACCTCTATGACAAATTTGAAATAACCTCATTTTCAAACTTAAGAAAACTACTTTTAAAAGTTTAAAAACTTTCTTTAAATTCTTTACATGTGAGTTAAGTTCTAAAGTTGCTCTCAACCTGTTTCAGAAATACCAAACTTGAAACCTTAAAAAATTAAGAAGAATATTAACATTTCCACTGCCTACACTGGAACACTTCAGTTCACATGGACTCCTTCAAGGCATTCAGAAACTGTGTGGTCCAAAGTCTCCTTCTGCATGTCATTCCATGAGATACCAGCCCATTCCCAAGGATGAAAAGGAGCCTGGTTATTTCCCAACAAGCTTGACATTGTTTTGTCATTTCCTGAATAAGCATATCAGTCCTTGGCCACCACACAAATCATCTGGTCAGGACAGGCTATTTTTATAGTTCCCAGATGGTCTTTATGTACTTTCATGCATGACATGAACTTCGCAGGATACAACCATTCTGGTGACCTTGGTACATGTGAAAACTGTTCTCTCCAAGCAAAGAAAGGTAGGAGCTGTCTTATGCACATGGGTACATCTATTCATAGTTATGTCATGCACTTCAGCTAGCACTGCATCATTTTATTTTCACAATGTACCTTAGCATTTGTCATTGGCAGGAGTTCAATTTGTGTCATAAAAAAATATACTGTCTCCAGTTTCAGTTCGTTCTAGTTATCTGTTGCTTCCAAAGGGAAATCTGACAAGCCATTTGCATTCAGAAGTTGACTGGTACTTTTGACCCCAGCTCCATACTTTGACAGCAAACACTCAGCAATATTATCCATTTCTGAAATTACATTGGAGACACTATTGATATTCGGTGCTGCTGAATTAAGTCTTCCAAAAGATTCCCTTGAGGCTGTCTTCACATAGTCTTGGAACTAGTACAAAAAAAAGTATAGATTCTAATATTTTCACCTTACCGTTATTAAAACTATATTAGCGAAGCATAACAACCAACTACCTCTAGGAAACCCAACAGAAAACATGCCCCAAATTAAATTCCTTTCTGGGGATAATCAGTTATCCATATAGCTTGCTGCTTAACAAAATTTGTAATTTACCACCTACACAGTGACTCACATAAATGGACATAAAATGGTGTTAGTTCCATGCAATAAACCAACAATTTTGATGTGGTCAAGATGCGCACAGCCTCTGAAGGCTCCTTCTACGCTACTGAGACCCTGAAGCATAACAGAGCATGACTGTAGTTCTGTAGACCACAGTGAAGGTGGAGCCTGTTGTACTGATGACTGTTTATCTGCCCAAAAATATTAGTTACGGGGGAAGAATCTGAAAAGTGTCCCTGGTGTTTCAACTGCCCTTTTTGACTCATTACTGTGTACCTCCGAGCCATAACCGAAACCAAACTACACATCAATGAAGGGTACTGACACATGACAGAAAGGGCTCGTGGACTTGGATTTGTAACTAAGAGGGCATATAATAACCTCTGTGTGACAGCTATTCCAGGCACTTGCTAGACCGGTCTTCATATTCTGCTCCAATTATGAGCACAACATCAATTTAAAGAAAAGTTGTTGATGATGACGATGAATGGCATGCTAATTTCAAATAAGTTTATATACAGAAGATGAGAAACATTTTATGGAGCTGCAAATATAATGAAAAAGTGACAGTATGCATAAAGCCACAGGACACACAACATAAAGGACACAACAAGCCTTTTTTCTCACACTTGGAACAACTTCTTCATTTTAGCTCAGCATTACAGCAAATTTCACCAAGGAACTTTATTTTCTCTCTCCATTAGGGCCTCCCGGGAAAACTCTGCTCTGGGTGCCTCAATTTCCAATTACACCTTCCAGTACTGAACTCCTTTGTCTATACTTTGACAGAGAACTGACATTTTCCGTCTTCACATTCAAAACTCTGCAGTTTTAAAAGCAAGCCTGGTACTCAATACAGTCACACAGAGATTAATCACTCTGACCTCAAAACTAAGGAAAATGAATGCCTGTGAACAAATGAAGAGAAGAAATGCCACTCTAGGATAGCTGAATTGTGCCCATAAAGATGCCAATTGACTATTATTGGAATTGTAGCCACATTTTTGTTTGGTTGGCTTAGCTACAGAGACCAGGGCTGAAGACAGAACAAAGTATGTGCCCCAGATATGTGTTCTAGGTGTTCCCAACTTGCAGCCTGGAAGGAGAAGTGGGTCTCACTCCAGAGCTTCACTGTTTCTCCTGAGCTCTCACCCGCTTTGGACTTCTAGAAGTCTGCAGGTAAGGATGCCAGGGTGCAGCCCCAGCAGGGCTGCCCCAACCCTGGCTCACTACCTGTGGGAGCAGCCTGCGCCAGAGCTGCACCTGCTCTGTGCTCAGGACAAGGTGCTGTGACAAGCCTCTGGTCCATACTGGCAGGGGATCAGCACCCCAGGTCCCCTGGTCTCACCCCTCAGCTGGTACATCTGAGCGCTGCATTAGGTGCGACCTTAATATGAACAGCAGCAACTGATAACAACAAATGGATAAAAAACAGGATGTCTGGCTCTGAATTCTGGCTCCATAGATTTGTTTTCTGATCTTGATTTACACCTGAAAGGGCGTGCTTTGTCAGCTTCAGTCAGTGAGAGTAGCTTTAGAGGTGAATGATGAAATGGAGGGCAGCAGAAAAGACTCCTGCCATGGCACCCTCCCCTACAGCACCACTCCTGCCAATGGAAACGTCTCTGCACAAGTGTGAATTGCAGAGGCAGCAACGCAGGTGGAACTTGTATCTTACAATCAAAGCAAAAAATTGTGTGATATATTAAGAGACCTATGCACACACTTACTTTTCCTGCTTTACTAAAGAGAAAAATCCCTTTCTAAAAAGAATTTCATTAGCTTTTTACAGTCTCTCTTTAGATACCAGCTTAAATAGCATAGTTTGAACACCCTTACAGATGAGTCGGATGGTAAATGGAGTTCATGGTAAATCCAGAGATTAATTACAAATTGTTAAAGTCTGTTTATATTAGCTTAAAAGCAAGTGTTAAAAAGACATATATTTACTTTCATATCCTGTATAATCTCCCTTGCTTTAAAAGCTCGGAACTATCCCAAAATTTAGTAACAACCACCTGCATCCATGAAGAAAAACAGTATTATCCAGAGATGAAATCCTCTGCTACAAAGTCTTATGTTTTGTCTTGTATAATCGCTAAGCCATTTTTGTGCCAGAGAAAGAAAAACGCCTGTAGTACTGAAAATTACTACATTTATTTGGAACCACAATGTGCTTGTGAATAAAACAATCATGTGAACACTGAAATTAAGACAAAATATTTCAAGCTTGCTTCATAATACCCTAATGAAGTACGTTTTGTAATTCAAAATAATGGGAGAAACTAAGTAGTTTATACTTAAGACTGATTCCCAAAGATTACATTTGATTCTCCATTCCAACTCTGCAACCTTGGGAAATACAACTTAATCTTTTTCCTTACAGCCCACTGTAAAGTGCTTTATAATATTTCACTTAGGATTCATCCACCTCACCAATGTTTTGTGGTAATTAGCTGGACAAAATTTACAGGAAAAAATCAAACAGAAACCAAGATGATAATGCAAACCTTATCCAAGGATATAAATCACCATGTAACTTCACTTCAAAAATTCCCTTCAAGATGCATCAGCATCACATTAATTAAAAAAACAACAACAACCCTGACTTTGAATTCAAGGTTGATTGAATTTCGTCACACTCCCAACTTCCTGTTAATTCTAATTATTAATTGGCTGATATCCAGAAGATGCAGGGGAGGGGAAATCTAATTTGTGCATGTACTTAGACAACTGAAAACTCCCTTTACGATCGATTGCTTATCTCCATACTCCCTCTGTTCATCTTCCAGAAAAGTAACAAAATAAAAGCAGAAGCACTTTCTTAGTGGAAGAGAATGAAGTGCTAAAAGCATAAACCATTTTCCAGCAACTGCAGAAACACACATCCTTGCCTTTCTTGCTCCCCTCGTTTTCATCACTGGTATTAGTGGTTATTTTTTAACTGCTGCACAATATGGCAAGTCCCTCTGACAGGAGATGCAAAGGCAAATCCTCTTTCATAAAGAACTTGCAGTTAAAGCTCTCAACTAAACCCACCGGAGTTATTAAAAGTAAAGGATGAGACTTTATGGCTCTCAGGTGAAGCAGGGTCATGACAGTGATCCTGCAGTACTTACAGAACCTCATCGCTTGCAGGTCTCAGGCAGGTACAGTTTATGAGGAAGAAGAAGAGGGATGCAGGGGTCTACATTTAAGTGGACAAAAAATTGATTTCTCCACTTTCACAGCTTGCTCTTTCTTACATCACCTCCCACGATTATTTTTGTCTTTTATCGTTTCTTTGTTATGCCTTTAGAATTTCCCTATTTCCCCTCAGGGTTTGGGGTATTCAGAATGAAGGTTATCTTTACGCTACAGTGGCTGAAACTTCGCAGTTTTCTATTTCCAAGACACGGTTGACTAAACTTGGCAACATTTACAGTATCTGCTGAAATCAACACCTGACTTCCTCTATACCAAGTAGCATTAATTAGATAACTGACATTAAAAAGAAAAAAAAAAAAAAAAGAAGATGATCACTCTCATCTGCCTTGTTTTGATATCAGTCACTTTTCAGTGCTACCAGTAAAAGAGTGAATGGTTAAATCTGAAATATTTGTAGCATATGTGAATATGTGAAAATTCAAACCCAGTTGTGCCAGCTTGTGCAGGCAATAAAAGAATTGGAACCAAAAGTAACGCATACAATCACAGAAATCATTTAGGTTGGAAAAGACCTTTAAGATCATCGAGCCCAGCCGTACAGTAACTTATTCATATGCACTGCCATTTGTTCTTTACTGAAATCCCTATGAACGCCTGATGGCCGAAAGCAGAAAGTCTGGGGTGTTCCAGCTGCCACTGGCAGGTGACCCCAGGAGGCTGCAGGCCACTTACAGAGAGGGAGAACTCCATGGCAGGGAGCTCAGCCACAGTCAGGCGGGTTAAGTACAGCACCCTGGCCCCGCTGGTCAGGTTTTGCATTTCTTGCTGCATGGCCTGCAAAGCTGTTGGAACAAATGGCATTATGGACTTGGGATTTTATGTGGCTTTTCATGACATTATTCCCATAGTCAATGGGAAACTAAAGTCAATCTGCAGATTTTCTTTTCTTTTGCACATCACTGCTAATAAGAAGATGTCTCAAAATGAAATTAGCTTAGATCTTTAGGGGCAATACCCCAATACCCCTTTTTGCAGTGTTGTTGCCACAGATAGATACAAACAGCTGTATCTAACCAAAACTTATTCAACCATTTGACTGTTGCACAGGGGAGGCAAGTTCCACCTGACTGTCTTTCATTAGTATGGACTCTGGCTAATAGTCAAAAATGCAGCAAACACTTGTTACCATATGCAGCAGCACCAGTTCTTGGTACTTGGCAAAGATACTCATATACGAAAGACAACCGAGCTACAAACTACACTGTTACTTTCCAGAATCTGCACACAAACTAGAAGGCATAATTTCACCTTTAACATGATCAAATGCCCTTTAAACGAGAGAGGTAACACTTTATTCCAGTAGGTTCAACACTCAATTAGAACATTTCAAAAGATGGTGCACCATTAAGCCCAGCACACAGAAACTCATTTTTCAATTGCTCTCCCCTTCCAAATCTTTATGCATTCAGAGATACTTCAACTGTTCTGCAAGTTCCAAGAGGGAAATATTTCAGTTGTTGTTTAACCTGACTTGGAACAAAGATGCACCCTGTCATCCCTTACCCAAGCCCTGTAGTGCTGCAAAAAACAGTGACATCTGCATTGCATACAGTAAGTAACCACATCTTGTTTTTAAGTCTTGACCACATCCCTTTACCTCCATTTCAGCTTGGTGGGCCTAATTTAAGTAGTGGTTTACTAATTAGATGAAAAAGCATTTAAAACTCCTGCAAAACCAATCGGGAATGAAGTCCCAGTGGCCATTTTGCCTTCAATGAGCTAATTTCCTTAGTTGCCAGATCAAAGGCATTGCAGATGGCACAAGCAAACAGCAGAATTCAAACTTGAGGATTATAGACAATCAAATGCCACTGATGAGCAAACCAAAACTAATAATTGTAGCTTTTATGAAATGAATAGGAAGTAAGAGGTTCATAAGAATTCCACTGATAGCACAGTTCCTTTTTGCTCTCAGGTCTGTTTACTTAACACTCACTGTACTGATCACGTTCAACACAAATGGGGAGGAGTGAACATAATGCTGCCCGGTTTTATTCCAATGCTGAACTGAAAACCCTATTAATTATGTGAGATTACACACCATACACAAGCAAATCACTGTTGTTTTCAACAAACTGAAACTACACAGGAGGAAAAAGTCACTGTGCTTTTAAAGCAATGACCAAATAATTTATTATATATTTTCTACGATCCAATGGGCAGAATATTTATTTTTATGTGTTATATCAGTTAAAAAATCTACATGCTAATGAAAAGCTATTCTGCGTTGTTCAAAACAAAACTAAGAGCAGCTAAATTAATAGAATTATTCAAATAACAAGGTAGAGTATACAATAAATTGTCATCAGTTTTAGGGTTTTTAATGCCCAGTCTTCAGGGTCAAATAACACAAAATACAACAGTAGGAACATGTGATCACAGATGCATGAATTTATCTGTTTTATCAGTTCAGTTCAAGTTTAAAGCAGTTTAAATAAGCTTTGATAATGAAAGGCGACACGACCAGATCAAATGGTCCAAGTGATTTGATTAGCTCCATGTTAACCATCTCGGGTAGATTTAATTTAGAACAGAGCAATCACGTCTGACTGTGGTAAACAGCTCAACATCTGCTTTCCAAGGTATAACACCTTCATAGGAGAGAGACTGAGATCTGCTGTCTTTGCACAGTACCTTCTCAAGACAAACAATTACAATAAAGAGAACAATGCAAGTTTCTAGAACACGAAGAAACCACTTGATGAATAAAAGCTGCTGTGTAAACTCTTTCTAAATCTAGTGAAAAGTATAATTAAAATTATGTAAACAATCCCTGAGGCTGAGTTTAGTGGTCAACTAGAGCAACTGGGACAAAGCCACAGCAAAACCCAGATACCTAAAATATTTCACATATTTCACACATCAACTCCATAGAAATGAACATGCCACAGCTCCAGAATTTCTTTTTTCCTGTATCCCTGTAAAAACAAGGCCACTCCTATTTTGCTCTCTCTTTCAAATGGACATGCAATTCTTCCACTGCATAGCAACAATGGTTTAAATCAATACAAATGCAATCTCACTTTCTCCAATATATTTGTGCCAAAATTTCAGGATGGAAAACATAATATAACGATGCATACCATTACCTAGCAATAACTCCTTAATATTCACTCTCCTGTGAAATCCTAACCCAAAACTGACTTAAGAGTCAAGAGAAGACAAGAGGCTCGACTTCAAAATAACCCCCAGCAAACTTAAGATACTCTTTATTCACAGCACTGTATGCAAGGCAAGAACAAACACTGATTACACAACAACTGACACCGTAAGAAGAGAGAGCTCTAAGAGATATGGCACCATGAAAGCTTTGGGGAATGACTGAAATAAGCATCATAAGAGAAATGGCTATTCTATGTAAGGATATTTTTTAAATTCTCAAAACCCTGACACTGATGGAGCATCTCTCCAGGAAAAGCTGCATCTGCTTAGCCTGAAGAGGAGAAGACTGAGAGGTGATCTCATCAATGCTTATAGATACCTAAAGGGTGGGTGTCATCTTGACATGGTGTCATCTTGGTGGTGGGTGTCATCTTGGGCCCAGACTTCTCAGTGGTGCCCAGCACCATGACAAGGGGCAATGGACACAAACTGGAACACAGGAAAATGCCATCTCAACATAGGGAAAAAATTCTTTACTTTGAGGGTGGCAGAGCACTGGAACAGGCTGCCCAGAGAGGTTGGGAGTCTTCTCTGGAGATATTCAAACCCCCCTGGATGAATTCCTGTCTGCTCTAGGTGAACTTGCTTTTGCAGGGGGGGTTGGACTAGGTGATCTCCAGCGATTTCTTCCAACCTCTACCACTCTGTGATTTTGTGATTCTGTGAAAAGTTATTAGTTTACAGGGGGAAAAAAGGAAAACAGTTGGCAAATTTGTATTTATACCTACCAGAAAACTGGTAATAGGCAATAACAACAGGCTTAATCTGCCTCAGAGATATACCAATATTTTACCTCATTTTTGGATTTTGGCCACACTAGCTAACCAAGCATCTATGGAGTGCAGAAACACAAAAGATCCCTAGGCTCCAGCCTCCTCATTGGGATTGTCAGACCATTCTTTCTTCCCCTTCCACTCAAACTCCCTGACCCAACCACGTCTACTGATCCCCTTCCCAATCCCTCAGAGCACAGCCTTCAGACCCACGGCACCATGGATAGCATTGCTGTCTTGATTTTTGCTGCTCTGGACTTAGGTTATTTTATTTAGAATAAATATTGTATTTGTTACCTTTTTTTTTAATGATCTTTGCATAATTTTAGACATCTACTCATGGGCAGAATTTTCGTTTGCAAAGATTGTATATATTAAGGAACTTCCACAACATGATCCAATTAGGACGAATTCAAAATATTTGGGCTTATTCTTGAACAGATAATTTGTGAAGATCTATCAGTATCTACAGAGAAATCAAATGCAGACATAAAAATGGAAAACATCTTCCATCTACTAAATTGTTGTACTACTCTAATAGTTGAAAACAGAAATCATCCCACTATCATTAATAGTTTGACGTAAACCTAGAGTTGTTTAAAAGAAGGAGATGAAAAAAAAATATTGGAACGATATTGTATAATCTGGAAAGGTTTGAAGTAATGTTTTGGGAAAACATGGCTGGAAAGATCTCCTGACATATCGCATACCAACTTTAGCCTTAGTCATATTTTATCACAGCTGAACTTCTGACTCAAAAAATAAAGAATGTGCAAAAAAATCATGAAGCTGGCAGTGTAAAATGAGGTTATTGTGCTAAAACCTAAAGTAATATATTTTAAAAATAAGGGATTAATTTACATTTGAGGTCAAATTTTGAAGCAAATTACCAAAAGATATTTAATATCTGTATTCATGGAAAGAATCACATAAGTAACATGGAGACATGGTTTCATTTAAGGCCAAATGACAGTGTTTATTCAAAAAGGTGCACTACACTTTTTTTTGTGTCAGTAAAAGGATTATTGTTTTCGTATAATGATGTTAGATTTTTAATATAGAGGAAAAGTCCCATCTCAATGTCAAAACTTATTCATGTCAGATTTTTTTTTGGAACTAAGTTCCTAATTTGAAAACTCAAAGGACAAATAAGCATATTTTCTGCATTTCATTTCTCTACAGACATAAGAAGTTATTCAAATATTAAGCAAGTCTTTAATATTGAACTCATTAATAATAAGGCAAAATGATTAACATGTTGAAAGTCTAGTTTGAGTTATATGGGCCACATGATTCAATTCCTGTATAAAAGCCAGCAGCTACACTTCAATTACACCAAGATTTCTCCAAACTAATTTTGCTGTGCTATCATAGTGTTGAGCAGAAGAGGCAGAAACAGCATTATCATCCTTAAGTTAAGTACCAGAAGCAGCATTTGACTGCTCGGGATGTATTTACATATTATTTCGA
Source organism: Gallinago jamesoni (assembly GCA_025769975.1). NCBI lineage: Eukaryota > Metazoa > Chordata > Aves > Charadriiformes > Scolopacidae > Gallinago > Gallinago jamesoni. The sequence goes on from JAOQGH010000001.1 coordinate 130,730,588, forward strand.
AGCAAGTCCTTGCTGTACCTTGATCTGGAAGAGTATTTCTGAATCAGCAGTCCAGAATTGCCATTAACTAGTATGATAAGAACATTTCTAAAGACAGATCCCTTTTTTCCTAATCTTGTCAACTACACTTAGTAGAACATATTCTGAACACATGTTTTTAGATAAACCAACTAGAACACAAGTTTGCCTTAATGCCTTTTGCAACTGCAAAAGGAAGAATAGGTCGGTAAAGGCAAAAGTAAACAGCTGCTTAAGCAGCTGTAAAATACTACTGTAAACAAATTACAAGTTGATCTTTCACATATTATATATTTTCCATAATTGCCCATTTAAATGTATGTTATTAAATGTTTGATATACTACATATGTAGACAATTAAAAGATCATAGACAACTAATATACAGTGTTGTCATGGTTTAATCCCAGCCAGCAGCTAAGCACCACAGAGCCGCTTGCTCTCTTGTCCTCTCCTCCCCCCAGTGGGATGGGGGACAAAATCAGAAGAGTAAAAGTGAGAAAATTTGTGGGCTGAAATAAGAACAGTTTAATAATTGTAATAAAGTAAAATAATAATAAAAACAATAAAAATAATAAATTGTAATAAAAAGGAAAATACTCCCCTCCTCCAAAAAAGAAGAAATAAAACCCAAGAAATGACAAGTGATGCAAATGAAAAACAATTGCTCACCATCAATCAACTGATGCCCAGCCAGTCACTGAGCAGCAGCCACCGCCCCCTGGCCAATTACCCCAAGGTTATATGCTGAGCATGACCTCATACAGTATGGAACAGCCCTTGGCCAGCTCGGGTCAGCTGTCCTGGCTGTGTCCCTTCCCAGCTTCTTGTGCACCCCCAGCCTCCTCACTGGCAGCGCAGTGTGAGAAGCTGAGAAGTCCCTGATTTAGTGTAAACACTGCTCAGCAATAACTGAAACATCAGTGTGTTATCAATGTTATTCTCATCCCAAATCCAAAACACAGTACTCTACCAGCTACTAGGAAGAAAATTAACTCTATCACAGCCGAAACCAGGACAAGTGTAAATAGCTCAGCATAAAAGTATTATTTCATTTGCAGGCCAGTTTCAGTTCTGCATGGGAATAAGGTACCTCATGTAGCTAATCTGTTAAAGAGCCTCTCAAACAGTAACCTAAAAGGAAGCTTCAATTGTTTGGGGCTTTCTTCTAGTATCTTCCATGAAGGTAACCTCAGGTTTTGCTTGGCACAAAGAGAGAAAATGTCTAGCCAGTCTCAGATTCACTGAAATCAGTAAGAAAAGGTGCCAGTGGCCTCACACCAGCTATTACTAATAATGATGAGTATAGATCATCACAGTACAAATTCCTCAAACCATGGTATCATTGCCTTTTTTGTATACGAAGAATTCTCTGAGTCGGACTGGCATCTTCTATGTGTTGTGGAGAATCAAAAATGTCTTATACTTTTAAAATTAGTTTTACAATATTGCATGTAATCACTCTTTAAACATACAAACTAAAAAACCATTTTTTTCTCCTATTTTCTATCAAGGAAATTAGTAACATTAAATATTATTAAGGTGAATAATTATATCCAGAGTCCTTGATTATGAGGGGAACTAAGTAGGGACTAGAGAGAAATTACTTTATATTTCCTTGATCAGAGATATGTAATCACGCTATAGAAGAAGGCTCCTATGATTGATCATTCTGTTAATTAGGACTGGAAGCAGGCTAGGTAAAAGGGAAATTCATTTGTGCACGCATCGGTTGAACTAAGCTCATTTAAACTGATTTAAGTTGATGATAAACACAATTCATGTTACAGAGGTTTGGAATGCTTGCTAATTTACCTTGGAGCTCACAGAGTAACCAATAAAAAAATGTTAACCATGGCAGCTATAACAAAAATTACAAAACCACTTTGTTTTACTACAATGGATACATTGTTTGGAAGAGTGTCTTCCTCTTCCCCATATATTTTCTGAGTACGTAACAGCCATATTAGCCCAGTCGCCTCAATCACTTATGAGGAGAAGATACAGCACTATACAACTCGGGGAAGCCACCTCACATGTGGAGGTTTGAATGCAATATGGATTACTCAATGAGAATGGGCTTTGCCCGAGTCAATACAAAGACTATTTTGATACATACTGCACAAGCGGTTACAGTGCAGCTGTTTGCCTCTGCTCCTTAACTGGAGTTTACTCCCTCACAGCTGAACCACAGCAAGACACTGGTCTCTCCTTTCCCGCTTTAAAGCTAGAACACATCCCGGTATGTTTTAACAAACTTCAGCAAGACCTGGCTGGAAACAGACTTTGCACTGGAACAGTCAGGGACGTGCAGGCGAGCTGCTCTTTTAGTTCAGGTATGGGCTCTGTAATAGGTTAAGTCACCACAGCTTTTTCTGCGGTGACCATTCACTCTCCAACTGTACCATTACAACATCTTTACTAAGCCAGAGTAATTACATTTACGAAAGGAAAGCCTGGGCCAAGGTACTGTATTACAAAGTCAAGTGTGAACCTGTGACCTCAGTGCGTAAGTGCAAATGTAGTATCAGTGATGACACGCTGGTAATTCCATTTTGATTAATTATACCTGAAATCTTACCAGCTCACACTGAAGAACTACATCTTAACTCTCACCACTATAGATAAGTGAACTTTTTGAGAAAACATAATATATTTATTTATTTTCACTTACAGCAAGTATTCAGCGTGAAGATTAGACAGTAAGCTATCATGTGAAAACACTCACAGGCTGCATTAAGATGGAAATTCTTCTGAAATTAACTGATGTTAATCTTTATCACATGCTATCTACATAATAGTATGATTATCCATAAATTGTATTTGTGTTCCATTAAATCAGAACAGTTCAGGAAGGAACAGCTCATACAAATACATAAATAGTGATACAGATTCTATACATCTCCAAAGCTTAATTTATAGAGAAACAACTTATTGAAAGAACAGTTAGATTACATGTTCAGTTTCTGTGTGGGATGACTGCATGAGACATTCAGATATTTAGGAGTATGTTTAACTAGACTGCCTGTAGTAATTCCATTTCTATAGCACAATGTGGTAAAATAATTCAGTTTAAAACAAAAACTTCAAGTGAATCAACCTTTAAAAAGCAGAGAATTCTATTCTTCTTCGGAAGAAAACTGTCCTAATTCTGTTTGGGAAGCAGCAGATTTACTGCATATACATAGTTCCTCGTTACAGGTAGTTTATGGAAGACACCAATGCCTCTGGAATTTGCCACACACACAGTGTTTGTGTGGTACATGTACAAGGACGTACCTGAGTTTTCCAAGAGTGCCCCAGCCTAGGCTGAACTCACTGACCAGGGCAAATATCTGCAGTTCTGCCCAGACAGGTTAAGCAGACTTCAGGCGGATGAAGAAGAACCGTTTGCCCACGTGAAGTCTCTGCTGCGCGAAGTCACAGGAGCAGTTCTGGGCAATGCACAGCTCTACTCTCACCCACCCCTTGGTAGGGTGGCACGCTCATGGAGGTATGCACCTTTCACTTAATCCCGCACTCCAGGTAAGCTAAATATACACCCACCCAACCAGGATGAGCAGGTTGATGAGGTATTCTATAAGCGACTGGCTGCAGTCTCTCAAACACCAGCCCTTGTTCTAATTGGGGACTTCAACTTACCAGACATCTGCTGGAAATATAA
>JAOQGH010000001.1:130734367-130749364 GCA_025769975.1 Gallinago jamesoni
TTTTTTGTTTTTTTTTTTTAATGTGGTTGGACTCGATGATCTCAAAGGTCCCTTCCAACCACTAAGATTCTGTGATTAACTATTACAGCAAAAACTGTCTTTCTGTACCATGCATATCTATTACTAGCACTTTTAAGAGACTGGCACAGTGAATGTGGTATCCTAATGTGCTCTACAATTCAAAGGACAGAGAATACAGGATTGTCACAGCCCAGTCCTAAAAGGTCCGAATTATGCCTTAAATAATCACCAGCTTTGTTTAAAAATCAAAGGATAATGCATTTTACAATCTTATTTTGGAATGCTAGCATCCTCAAGCCTCTCTTCACTGAGGTCCTTGGAACCTTAGCTGCGTTAAAGAAAAAAGATTTTTAAAAAAGAAAAACAAAAGAGCAGTAATCTTTTTCCATTGGCAGCAATTTAAAAAGGTACCATATAAAAGGAAGACTCAAAGCAAGTATCTCAGAAGTTGGCCATGACCGGAAGAGTAGTTTCCTCATCTCTCCAGCACAAAGGCATAAAAATTGTTACCTAATAAACAAGTTCATGCTCTAGCTAGATGTACTTTCTTCAGACTTGGCTCAATGGTCAAAAAATACTCATTAAGTAATATTTCATTAATAAAGCCAGAGTTCAGTTAATTATAATTCACCAAGTTGCAAGAGAAGTATAAGTGATTATATGAATAAAACTCTGCTTTAGCCTTGAAACAGCTGCAAATTTAAAGAATGTTTATTTTTGTTATTTTAAAATATGCCTATTTAAAAAAATATTATGACAACAGTTCACTATTTTTCAGTGAACAGACACAATGCCATGTGACTTTTAAGAATAACCACACACTATGAATAATGATTGCTGAGTAGTCCAAGGGAATAGCTGATGTTTAGGCTCACAGGTGCCATATTATTTGTTGACAATACTTGAAAATCAATTTTAGAAATCAAAATCAATACAGAGTTTATTAACTGAAACCAAGAACTGTATTATAAAGGATATTGTTTAAAAGTAGTTTGATTTTTCTAGTTCATCTATCTAACTGACTAGCAAAATGATTTGGTGGGATCTAGTGCCAACAGCATCTGTTGTTACCATAAAGCTTCTCTCCCTGCCTGTGAATACCATTGACAAATTTCTAAATAAATTAAACCAAACCATTAAAAATCACTAATTGTAAAAAAAAAATTATAAAAATTGTAAAGGACCCAGTATGCACACGTATATTCTAATACTTTTAAAACTCACGTTCTTGCAAGCCAACTCTTTGATGATGGTTTCTTTTACCTTCCTTGTATAAAATGCGATGTTCTTCTTATGTAAAAAGATAACACACTTGTCATCAAAATCAACCATCTTAATGCTGATCTATACATAATGAAACATTCTTCTCAATCATACTAAATGAATGCTTCTTAAATGTTTTTGAAAAATACTGTTCTGGAAATATTTTTCAAAAAGAGTATTCAATATTTTCTTATTTTAATCTGCGTCTGTGCACTTCTACCAAAAATAGACACAACTTGCACCACCACATTTCATTTGTGACATTTGCAAACTACACCCAAGCTCCTTGAACAACAGAAACCTGTTCAGCATATCGGCTGATATGTTTGAAATATCATCCACTTAGATCCTACCCATCTAATTCTTTAATTCAGAGTCACTAATTCAATGTTATACAATTAAACATCAATCTAGTAAAGGGTGATCTGTTTCTTCCTAGGTATCATGTGCATACTCCTACTGTTTCTAACTAAACTCCCCCAACTCTTCATGTTCTCACATCTAATTTTGCCTCATCTCTCTGTTTCTCTAAGGTTTTCTAGCCAAGATACTACAATTCTCTATGCATTTATACAACATACCACATATGATCTTGATACAGTCAGCCTCCTGTCATTGCCACCTCCATCATATCAGTAATAAACAAAGATAACAGTAAGAATGCATGGGACAAAATTAACATTTCCACTGGTTCAGATAAGCAACAGTTACAGAACCATCCAAGCAGATTTCCATTGCTGCTCCTACTAACTCCAAAATCCACCAAGGAGTTTCTACAACATTTGATGTCAGCAAGTTAAATGAAATTTTCCTAGAGCTTCTTTCTTCAAAACATGATATTTTCTACCTGTATTGTCTCTGTCCTTGCTATAGAATGGTGACAGACATTCTCTTGTGGAAAGTCCCAGCGTTACTATGTGATGGAAAAGTGCTAAAGCACATACTGTCACTCCTCCTTACAAAATCTCTGGCTAGTATAAGACCAGCTGCATGTTTCAGAAAGAAGAATGTCAAAGAGATCCAGGAGATCTACCTGAGAGAGACAGAAAGTAAAAAGACTGATGATCAATTACCAGCTATGTATCTGATGAAAAGTCGAGCGGTTCTGGCCGTTCTAAACAGCAACTTGCATCCATGGTGAGAACCAGCAGTACTTAGGGAATAAAGTTCATCTCACTGATACGTTGTTACTCTCTTTGGATAAGGGTGACCTGGGGCTGGCAAAAAGCTTCTAAAGTGAACTGGAAGGTGTTGCAGAAACAAATGCAGTACAAACTCAACTTTTCATATGGGCACCTGAGTGGAAGCAAGAGTCAGAGACCAAGGAAACAGGTAAGAATGGCCATAATCTCCTGTTTAGAAGGAAGTAATTTGTATAGTTGCTATTGCTTTAAACTGGTTGGGAGATCTCCATAATTAAAACATTAAAATAGTAATTTATAACTTTTCTGGAAACCTGTTATTAAACAAAGGAAAAAGAAATAGAAGATGATACTCAACATTATTGGCACTGTTATCTCTCAGCATTATTGATAAACCAGGGGCACAGGATCTTGAATGCATAAAGATAATATACAAGCAGATCCCAGGAGGGTATACTGTCGGTAACATGAAATAAAGCAAACCACCAAACCGTATCAGAGAATGAGGTGATCTGTTCTTTAAGTTGTAAAACATGAAAAGTACTATGACGAACCTGCGTCTAAAAGATGTAAGATAGAAATACCATGCAGACAGTAGTAACACATCAGGCACTCTTACATTTTTCTTTTTCTCATACCAAAAAGATAACTATACTTTGGACCTGCATATTCAATATGTAAAGTTTAGTTAATCACGAGAATGGCGTTCATTGTCCCAGTAAACCAGAAGAAAATTATACACTTGGGAGAAACCAAAGATGAAAGTGTTGAAGGACTCTTTCTACACTACTGCCACCGGGGACCAAAGGCCACTATTAAATAGTCAAAAAAGGCAACCCGTGACCAAAAAAAATAATTGCACTCTAATTCTGTGTTAAAGCTGTAATTAGACTGAAATATACATTACGCATAAAAAACCCCAATCCTCAGCTAGAAATTAATTTAAGTAGGAACCTTTTGGCTAAAGAAAGCAGACAAGAAAACAGAGGGCCTCCAACTTCTGATTCATGCTTTGAAAGAACACAAAAACACCATCCAAAAAGAAACCCAAACCCACAGATATTTTCTACTCTGTAAGTAGAAAAAAAGCAATTTTTCAGATAAGGAGGCCATTAGTAACCAAAATGAGTGTTAAAAGACAACTTTAAATGAGCACACCCCGATAATTTGCGCCTTAGAGTCCTGAAAGTGTTTGCAAGAGTATCATTTCAATGATGCTAATTTTCAATACATTCTGGAACACCAAAGAAATTCAGTAAGATTGCTAGCATTTTCTGCTAATATTTGAAGATGGTAAGCGGTATGATCTCCATAATTATAGAGCTCTAAGTCACTATTAATCTCAGACAAAATAACCAGCAAATTGATAAAGGATAAATTCACTGGGAAATGACACAAATAAAAATTATGCTAGTCAACACCATTTTATAGAAACTTTGTCAGTAAAACATAAACCTTTGATTTTAATCATCTGATAAAGTTACAAACTGTGGTCAATGTAAGTTACTCCACAGATGAAACACACAGACTTCTGAATGACATTTAGCTTACAGCCACACAACATTCCGAGTAAGAAATTATTATCATTATCATCAAATGGGATTAAAATGGAGATATAAAGTAGTGGTTGTTAATAGGAAATTATAATTCAAGAAGAGTGCTCCACATTACCCCAAGAAAATCATCCAGTACTTGCTCAACATTATCTTAGTGTACCATCAATGTTACAGAAGTAAATATTGTTGATAGCACTCACAGCACAAAAATGGTCAGGTTGTTTAATAAAGGTAGAAGAGTGATTATTCAGAGTAATATACATTGTTTGGTACGATGGTGATGTGTATTACAGCCAAGTCGACTTATGTAGCGGGAAAAAACATGTAAGTAATACCCAGAGAACGGTGCATGGAAACCAAGGACTTAAAAAAAACCCAAAACCACAACAAACCAATCTTCATGGAACAGAAACAACTCAATACAAATGCCAGTGAAATGTTATGACAAAAAGGAGTAATGACTCCCTCCCCACACAGAAGCGCACAGGACCAGAGATATTACTTTCATTCACAGCATTAGGGATACTGGAGTAATGACTACAGCTGTATGGGCCCCGTGTCATTTTCCCAAAATGGCAAAGATCTTGGTTGTTCTTGATGTTTTCTCCATAATTCACCAAAAAAGGGGAAGAATTCTGTACCTCCTTAAGATGTTAACCAGAACGCCCCACGTGCTGTTATTAGCACAGGAGGGAATTAGAAGGCCCTTGTATGAAAAGAGCGAGCATTGATTTGAAAAGGCTGCAAAGTACCAATGAATGTTACGTGATCCCACCAACAGTCTCTAGTCCTTTTCAGGAGGGTAAGAGAGCTCGGGCCTAATGCTAGTGACTGGGCAGTACCGACAGTGGTGTAGGTACAGTCGTAAGACAGATCTTACCACTGATGTTTTTTAGGGTTTTTTCCTGACGTAGCAATTACTTCACACCAAAGCCACTTCAAGAATCATACAGTACTGTTTTGCTTTGCTACATTGTGGCTCTTCAATCTGTAGCTTAAAAAAAACCCCTCTGAATAAATGCAGTCTTTTGTCAAAGGTCTCTGAGAGAGCTGGACTGCCATAGCCTTCAATGACAGCACGGGTAGAAGAACATCAACATGTATATGCCTAGGAACTAACTTCATGCGTGGCTTCAACAGGGAGAAACCTGAAAGGCAGTTGGACAGAAAACCACATACTTGAGGTACGCTCTTGATGGGTGGTTAATTTTGTCTTACCTGGTCGTGAGACCCTTGAGCTGCTGAATGCTCCTCCTCGCAGGCTGCTGTCAAGAGTCTGGGGGTTTGAGTTACCATGGAGATCACTGCATCTGACAGCTGAGAGGGCTGCAATGAGAGACAGAGGGACCCGTCAAGCTGGTTTCCATCACCTCATCAACACACAAGCATTTGACTCTTTTTGCTTTTGGCATTTGCCAAGGTACGAGCTCTCAAGTTAGGAGCTTTGGCAGAACTGCAAGGTGGAAAAAACCCATCACCCATCACAGCAGGAATGAGAGAGGCAAGGGCAAGCCCCAACAACTCACAGCATTCAAGTACTTTGCAAAGCTGTGCACTTTTTCGGGAACCTGGAAGAATCCTAATACACCCTGAGCTTGCCTCAACAATTTTCAGCCTCTTTGGTCAAGTATAATATCAGCAAGAAATTCATGCAGAACCACTGCTGAGCACAGGACTGAAATACCCGTGTGCTGCCCCAGAACAGTGGGAGGACTCAAAAGTGCTCCCTGAGAAAGCTTACAGTGGGAATTGATTGAGCATCACTTCTGTGCAAAAAGAAGTAGGCCAAAGAAATTACCTTCCTGTATGTTTTTGGAGGAAAGTCTTAAGGAAAGCTTATGAAAATCAAACATGATTCAAACATGGCATTCTTCTGCCATAGTAAACCTATTTGCATGCTTCTCCATGCCTGCTACCAAGCATTATGGGTAAAGCTTTATTTCATAAATAAAAGCTTTATTTCATAAAGCTTCATTTCTCTGCCATTCGACTGCCATGTATCTTGACTAGTTTCCTACTCCTGCATTTCAAGCTTTAAGTCTTATGCTCCATTTTTTTCTATGTAATCTAATAATTAAATGCTCTAAAGTGAAATGAGATATTCATTGGAGACTTCTAAAATTAATTATACTCTTCCACACAAATGTCTTCCAGCTTTTAAAACTATACATTAAGGATCATTTTATGATATAATCAATTTAATAAATAACATATTTAAATACAACATCAGGAGAAGCTTTCATAAATCCAGTTCTAATTTCCAGTCTGCAGTACTACAACATGTCCTCATTTACAACACTGTGAGACAAGTACACCATCAAGCCAAGTGCAACTACTCACCTGAGAAGGAGTTATACCTATTCTAATCAGAGGTGAATGACTATACACGGGCCAAGAAGTTACTATTTAAGCATTGCAAAATATCAACAATACATCAGCTAGAAGACTGTCATTTTTCTGAGTTTGTCCACTGAATGGTTATGAATGTGCATCTACCTGGCTACCTATATAAGTACCTGTCTAATTCTCAGATAACATTCAGAGATGACGGTTTTCATCTCTCCATCTTATTTTTGAATTGTGTCCCATCTCATTTTTCTGTGAGCCATGTTATGTTTATGTAAAATATGATATACTCAAGAAGTGTAACTCTGTGTAAATATAAAATCTGAAAATCCAAGTAACAATTAGAGTGCTTTTTTTGCTACAACTTCTCCATGTCTTATGGAAAAATTTTTGAATATTATTATATTAAACTTACCACTGTTCAATACTCTGACATTATGTTATGCCACAGTAACTAACACAAATAAGTACTAGGAAAATGACTGGCTCATTTGTGCTGAGGGCTTCTGCAAGATTCATGGAGTTTAAAGGGCACCGCAGAATACCAAATATTCATGTTGTAGCACTGTAGATGACAGTATTGTTATTGAAGAAATTGTATTAATTCTTTCTGTCATAATTATACTCATAAATTGGTTGGGCCATCTTTTCATTTGTTCTGTTTACAAATCTTATATACTGGATCACTTTTATCAGTGATGGGATCACTTAAAGGCCATTCATCTTCCCACGTTCCTACAGCGTAGGCAGAAGGTATCAGTACAGGCAGCACTGGCAACACAGCCTGGAAGAGCTAATTGAATTGTATAACTCCAGCTTTGGTGACCTTGCCAGACAACTTTTTGGTAAAAACGTTCATAATGCCTCTCTACTGAAAAAGTTCTGTGAGTGAACTCTAGAGCCAAATATATAAATGCAGCAAGGAGAAGGAGACAAATTAGAGATTAAAAGATATGATTTATTTATTATTATTATTCTGTTACCCACAAGTATCACTGACATTTAAGTTATATAGATTTCTCTTAGAATTGGGTGATAGCATACATGTGGACGATTGTAATAATTTGTCATGCTAGCAGATGCTCCAACCCATAAGGCTTTACTCAACAATACAAGTGTTTCTTAAAATCTAACTTCATACAGAAATAACTGCCAATATAAGCTTTGAAATAAACAGTATGCAAGAACAGAAAATGTTTTTTAAACCTTCATTTTTAAATGTTCATTGGTAATATTAACATTACAACCTATCACTACTTAAAATAGGATTAAGGTCTCCACAATTTATAAAGAAATTGAAAAAACCCCACCAGAGATCACAGAACACAGCTGCAGAAGTGATTAGAGCAATGTAGAATATGCAATAATATAAAATATTTGAAGAGATCAGCTTCTATAGTTTATTAAAAAAAAAAAAAAAAAAAGACGGATGACCTGATTACAGCACCTAAGTATTTTCATGAAGAGAAAATACTGAATACCAACTGGCCTGTTAAGCTGGCTAAGAAGGGTATACATAAAACAAATCAGCATCTGGAAGCTGACACCAAATTCAAATGAGAAATAAAGCATGTGCTTTTCATCACCAGTGACTAACCATTAGCGCAGCGATCAAAAGGAGAGCGCCGAGATTCTCCATTTGTTGATATCAAGGTTTAGTGGGACTTTTCCAGAAGATGAATTTTTGGTGAAAATGCAGGTTACCATGTAGTAATACACAAGCTACTGGGTTTCATACAGATAGGCAAAGTCTGCAATGCAGAGAAAGGGAGATCAGGTGATGTAGTCCTCCCTTCCTGGTCATAAATTAAGTATATTATGATTCTAAATAACTGCCTAGCTTTGTAGCTAAAGCACTGGACGGTGATGAGTGCTGGGCATGCTAAGCATACATACTTCGTGACACATATGCGCATGTAAACACACACATATAGTGAGAGAGTGGGGATGTGTTCAGGCCATATGCAGAGGCAGAGAATTACAACCATCTTTCCAGAGAGAGACAGGTGGACTAAATTCTGTTCCAAATAATATTATACCTTCTAATTCAGGAAGCCTATTCTTTCTTTAATGAGCTGAAAGGACTCGGTCATAGGAGAGCAGTAGCAGGAGCTCTCTTCACAAGGGTCATTCAGGCCATCAGTAAGATGACCGAAGGCAGGCAATATGAACACTGCTCTCTGAATCCGTGCCTCCACCCCACAGGCGCAGAGCAATGAGTAACAGTGCTTCATGTTACTAATTACTCGCCGGTCTCATCCCTGTCAGCAGCAAGCTTTCTGGGCAGAAAAGGCTTCCAGCTGGGGTATTTCAGTAGGTCAGACAAGCAGTTCCCCACTTCAGCTAAAATCCAGGTGCTGCCATGGCCCCATGGCCCCACGCCTCCAGCTCTCCCCTTCAGCCACAGCCTTACTCTGGGCACACAAGTAGCATGGGATTCTCACAAAAGGGGGAATGGGAAAAGAGAAGGGAATAAGAATGAGAAATGCCCTAAACCTTACACTGAACTGCTCTCATGGTTAGCAACGTGAAAAATTTTGTCCCTTAAGCAATGATAAGGAAAAACACTGGAAGTGTCAGTTTAGCTCGAGTTAGTGCTGTGGCTGTGCCTTGGAGTGTTAAGCTCCCAAGAGATCTAATCATGTTTAAATATCTACCAAAAATAATAGTAAAAAATTTCATTAATTTTCAACGATTGCAAATCTGGTACATACAGTATGACTTTGGATGTCACCCTGCTTTTGAAAAGACAAAAGCCAGTCAAACAACGCAAATATATCCATTGACCTGCTTATCTCTCAGCAGTTCCAATGGATACAACCTCTGTGGAGCAAAACCGTGGAAAACCCCGACACCAACTGACACGCAGGCAGTCGATATAAAGACCATGCTTATAACAGAAGTGCAAATTTAACTGAAGAGTCCTAACATTGCCTTTCACCCCTGTCCCCGCAGTGACAGTCAGAGAGCAGTTGCCTGCCGGTACACGGCAGGGTACAAGAAGTCCGTGTCAGTGCCAAGCCACATAGCACCATTGACACGGAGGGGTCAATAAAGTGACAGTCACTTAAAGGAGGCCCGAATCTGATGACCTTAGTAGGCCATAGACGAACTACTGCATTTATCCACTGCTTCAGACGTAGATTTCCTTTTGCAGGGACCTGCACAACTTCAGGAAACTGAAATTGGGGGCCAGATTTATAGGAGGCACTTGAAATTACTAGCTGTGCAGGTGGCTAGGGGTAAGAGCACCTAAATAGTGTAGTAGATTTACTCTTGATTTAAACTCAGAGTAATTAGTCACATCACTTAGGAAGATGTTTTTGTAAATTCTACAGAATTCCTCCAAATAGATGTAGATACTTAAATATATTTCCAATTTGGTTTGTGTTTAAATACTATTTCTGCATAGTTTCAACAATTATTTTATTTCTTTTCATTAAATAGATGAGGAGAAATCAAACTAGTGATATTACTGTTGTGTTTCATCACATTTCTCATAATGCTGTTCCATAATAAATAAACATTAATTAGGGATACTTAATTATCCCCCTCCTTTCTGGCTTTTAAAGGCACAGGAGAGTTTAAATGATAAACAGGCCATCTTCAACAGACACTGCACTACAAAAGCACTTTTGAGAGATTTCACTGTATGTCTGGGGAAAAAAAAAAGCACAACAAGAATATTTTGCTTTCTTTCAAAATGATAAACAGCTTTAATATTTTCAAACAGCCCCTAGGGGATTATACTCATAGTAAACCAGGACTATGTGGAAGATTTCGATAGGACATCGATAATTATGCCACCCTTCTGCAAAAAAAACCCTAAAATGTATTTTGTAAAGCAATTCCTAAAAAGTGTATGAATCAGTGAAGCAAACATTCCAACATTTGCAAAACTTCTGCTGATGTGCTGGGTTTTTAGTTTCTCTATGGATTAACACCACACATAAAAATAATCACAGCAGTACAACCACAGCTGTGGCTACCCCTGGGGCATGACCCGCAATTAGTCTGTATGGGATCATGGAAAACACTACAATCACACGGAGCCAAAACCAGGACCACCATTTTCAACACAACACAATGTGCTAGGTTTCTCTATCTTGTTTCCACAGAGCACCTATGCACTGGAACTAAAATCTCTGTTCAGAAAAAGTCAAACAATACCTGCATATGAGTGTATTTGCCCTACAGTCTTATGCACTAAATAAATATTCTTCACTGGCTCCCTATGACAAAAAAATTCCCCTTTAGACACTTACGTATATATCTTCCCCCCATAGCCGCCTCATTTAAAGGAAGATAGAAGAGTGTTTTTTTATTTTAAATCCACCATAGATGAACGCTCAGATTTGATGAAGGAAACAGTCATGAGTCAGTCAGAAATCAGAGATTCAACTTTGAAATAAATATTCATTATAGTACTAGTCCAAAAAGTCTTTCCATGGTAAAATCTGAGCCAAAGCAACAAAACCCCCTGAGAAATAACCCTTGTCTTCCCAGAAAAACTTAAGATACTTAGACTTGAGAGCCTCTCCCCAGAATATAGCAGTCTTTCAGGTGCACCTCACAGAACCCAGGCTGCGACTTTGAAGCAAGTGTCTCAAGAGAACATAAAACTGTACATAGAAACTCTTTTCATATCTCATCTTAACTAACTCTCAAAACAGTGGACATCACGAAATTAATAATTTCGGAAGCATGGTTTCCTTAATTTGGCTATATTCTGCCACCCCTTTTATGCAGGCTCCCCCAGAGCCTGCAGTTCACGCTTATCATCCTGAACACTAACTGGATACATCCAGTCTTAGAGCCAGACTGGAAACCACAGTTACAGCATCAACTCTCATTTACAACAATCAATACTTTGCCTGCACAGATGCTTCAACAGCTTTAGCTTATTTCTGCTTCAGCTGTGTATTTCAGTGTAGTAGATATTCTTTCTATCATGCATAACAGTTTCAGAAATGGGAGATCCATGAGTTATCCACCATTATTTGATAGGCCAGTACTTTCAGCAATAATAATGAATTTATGGAAAGCTTAGCTACTGGGAACCAACGCAGGTACCAATACTGAAAATGCCTAGTACTGTAAGAGGATTTTTTACTGTACATGGATTCATGGGTGCAGTGGCCTACAACACAGCAATTCTGATAATTTTTTTTATCAGAAAGATGTAGGTGTATCAAATAGCACAACATTTATTTTACTAACCCTCAGGCAAACCGAATGCTATTTTTCTAATTAACAAGTCCAGATTAAAAATACTACTTCTCTCTTGACAGTAACTCAAGAGATTTCTGCTGAACTTTATAAAACATGAAACAAAAAGCACAGCATGTCTATGACTGTTGTGATGGAAACATAAAGAAAAGCACTTAATGAATAAAACTGCGATGCTGCAGGTAGGTGGGAAAGAATTATCCCTTTCAGAAGCATTGAACTGTAATTCTCATTTGTCTATTTACCTCTACCTCAGGCAAAAGCATAGAAGAAGAAATAGAAAAGAAGAAATGTGGTCTCCTCTGCATTGCCCTAACAATCACCATTAACTGATTTAAAAGTAAGTGCAAGATTAAAAAGAAAACCACACAGTTTAATTCCTGTAACTTTTGCCCAGAGTAGATCTGTCATTCTAACCTAAGAAATTAACTTTCAAGTTTTTGGCCCCCAGTTGAGCAAATACCGCATTGCTTTCAGCGCGCACATCTTGGAGGTACCCAACTGCAGAGCAGTTCCTGGAAGGATTAGTTGTTTCCCACATTTGGACGATGCAAAGTGTGTACAGTTTTCTCAAGGTGCATCAGTAATGTGAATTGCAGCCCGTGGCAAAGACAGAGCTAGTACAATTTTCTTAAACAAGGTTTAATACGTGTAGCCAGTATCATCAGCTTTGTTTTGGATTACCTGTAGTTTCCAAGGAATTTTGAAGGTGGTCTATGATGGGCACTCGGTAATACAATCTTGATGTTGGGAAGGAATAAATAATGGTTGCAAGGTCAGGCTGTAGGAGAAATGACTACAATCAACTTACTAGGAACAGAGATGGCAGGCACTCTGGCCATGCCACAGGGGATTTGGGGAGCGGCTTGTCCCCAAAGGACCTTTAGTAACTTCATCTTGGGTGGAACTTAAACTACACATCACTAACCAGATGCATATATATAGGGTAATTAATATATTTAAGTTGCATTTTCCCCTTACATTACAGCAATTGTATGAAACACTCTAGGCTAGAAGCTGCTGAATCAGGAAATGGATCAGAAGCTAACTAAAATGCCTTTCTAGTTATTGATTCCTGTTCTCTGTTTCATGTCAGCTTCCTAGAATCCATCCAACACAAGCACGAAAGGGTAATGAGTTTCTGAACACACGCTCTAATAGTGCACACTGCATCAAAGCTTTCAGTAATTGCCTGGATGCTGCTTCCCAGCAGTACTAAACAACTTAAATATAATTAGCTGGAAGCCCTATGGGCTGCATTTCCCCACTGGAACACTTCTTACACTAATCCATTTATCAGGCTGACAGATGACTGAATGACTGGTACTATGGACCCATTCTACTAATACTACTTGCAAGCCAATATTTTGGTTCATTCCTTACCTGGTACACTTTTGCAAAGAAAAAAACTGCATTATTTAGAGTGGGGAATGAACCAGACATATAACACATTCATCTCTTCCCAATACTAAACAATGTTGTGAAGAAAACTATTTTATCATTGTATCCCTGTGGCTTTTGTTTCCAGACATTCCATTATGTAGACCTCTGCAGGGGCTGAAATTCTGGGGACTGCAGGCAAGGTCTTCCCAAATGTGACACCACTAAAGTGAAATAATTGTAAAAATGCTAAATTCTCATCAGATTCTTTTAAATTATGAAAGAAATTAGGATGTTATACTCTTATGCTTCCTTTCTAACAAGTTGTGAGACAGGAAATAAAGAGGCACAAATCTGGTAATGGCCAGTAAGAAGATCTAGAAAAAGAGAGGTTTTAAAAGGTGCCCTTTTTCTAGACGCGTTATACTGAGGTCAATAATCCATATTCTGGCTTAGAATCAGCAGGACCCAGCTAGAGTGGTAGCATGGTTTCACCTGCTTATTTCTCCTAGATGTTCTCATCATGGACAAAGAAAATCTTGATGCTGCAAACCAGTAAAACAAGAAATTACTCCTTGTACTACTAGGTGGGCCTAACCAATATGCTTATTGTAAAGCTGACAGTCAACATTCATGAATCCTCTTAAAAATAGTACTGCAAGTTCAGGTTAACCCATGGCTTCATCCTTTTACCTGGAAGGACAGCCATTCAGTATGAATTCAATTCCAAAGAGTGACTAAAATAACGACACTTAAATATTGAACAATCAAAGAGATAATTAAAATATATTCAGTGATCAGAAACTGATTTAGCTTGTGAATCAAGCAGCAGCAAGATGAGGTACAGCCAGAACTTCCCTGGATCAAGACCAACCCATCCATCTCAGAACACGGCCAAGGAACAGGAGCTACTTGGACATTAACAGATTTGATTTTTGAAAATGCAATCACAGGTGTTTACACTGACTGGTAAAGTACCTAGCAGCTTATTAAATACGGAGCTGTTTGAGATTTCTTCATGTGAATCAAGGAGCAGAAATCTCAGTTTCACATGCACTCTCCACCCACTCCTTCCCTCCGGCCTGAAACTGGAAAATTCATCCCAGAGACACTGACACTTGCATATCAGCCAGCCAAATTCCCTGTCATTCAAAGGCAGCCTCTTCGTTCCCAGCTTAATCTTCTCTGTTTAGTGTATTTTCTACTTCTACAAAAGAGCAGACAGTACCCCAAGCAAGGGCTGCCCTAAACCATACGAACCTCAACACTTGTCAGTCATACTTTTACATGAAATGCAGAATTTCACACTCCTGTTTCCATAGACCCCCTTGAAAGGCAATGGTATTGAGCAGAACAAACACCAGATCTAATCAAAAGAACATTCTGAAGTAAAAAACATTGAAAAATATTCTCCTGCTTTTAGCCATTTTTTAAAAAAATAAACAGATCATGGTAATGAATTTCCTAACTATAAACCATCTTTGCCAGGCAGGGAACGTAACATTACCTTCATTTGTATGTTTTATGAAAAAGCTAGCTTTGTTGTCAGTGAAGCTGAATTTCCTGGGTGTTATTTTTCATTTGAGACAATTCTTTAATTCTTGAGGTAAATACTATCTCTTTAAAGCACTTCCAAAATTATTACACAGATTCTTCCCTTTATTTTAAGCCGAGGGCAAGTATACAGCAGCTTTATAGTTAAATATTTGCACTAAATTCTTGGGTTTTTTTAATAGAAGCAGAAAAAAAGAGTTTGAGGAAAAGACAGGGATCATCTAAGAATAAAACTTAGAGCTGCAGTCATACTCCACTAACGACCATACTTATGGAAGATACTGCACACTTGGAAGGACATGGCACGCGAAGCAGTTAAGATACTGCAAAAATGCAGACGGCTTTGTGAGTGCAAATACATGGCTGTTCTAAAAAGCATGGCAGAAGTGACCTAATACATTGATCCGCAAACAGAACACTTATTCGCAATACTGAATTATTTTTAGAGTTGGAAGGGACCATAGAGATCATCTAGTCCAACTCCCCTGCTGAAGCAGGATTGCCTA
>JAOQGH010000001.1:130749464-130788401 GCA_025769975.1 Gallinago jamesoni
CTCTCTCAGCCTTTCTTCATAAGGGAGATGCTCCAATCCTTGAATCATCTTTGTTGCCCTTCGCTGGACTCTTTCCAATAGCTCCCTGTCCCTCTTGAACCGGGGAGCCCAGAACTGGATGCAGTAAAATTAGATTTTTATATTCAGTAACCACTATCTACAGCATTAGAAAGATACTGAATTTTCTCGCAAGACGATTTATGCCCAGTCTCCATCTTTGGACTCCTGACTGGACCAAACTGAGGACAGATGGGTCTAACCCCAGAGCTGGCCCTGCTTTGAGTCAGGTCTTGGACTGGGAACCTCTTGAAGTTCCTTTCAACACAAATTCTCTTATGATTCTACAGTAATAATCTTTCCTTATTAAAATTACATATGCTTGTTGTGCTATTTACATAGGAGCTTAATAAGAAACATAAAGGCACAAACTTGCATATCGAATCCAGAGAGATCCAAGGTCTTAAAGGTATCAAACATGAGATATTCTTTGTCATCATACAAAATTTATGCTGGTTAAGTAACTATAACAAAGATAAAGACTGATGATTAAAGACACAGAATGCTTTTGTTATACTGCAGATTACCTTTTCCTTTTACCTAAATCACTTGTAGAGCTACAGGAATAAAAACTACTTATATTAAATTAAATTACAGCTTAACTATGTGAATTGTAATCTTCCCCCAGTTAAAATGCATTGACATGCAGGAATAGGTTATACTGTCTGTATTTCAAAAATGCAGCTGAGAATATTGGCTAGAGAAATACACTAAATGAAAAAAAGAGCAGGAAGATGAATTTATCTGCTGTAAACAGGGCTGCGAAGAACCTGAGTATTTCAAAATATGCAGACAAAAAAAACGCTCCTACAAATGTCACACAGACTCCGTGGTAAAGAGCACTGGTCTGGCACCTTCTTGGTCTGAGGAACCCAATTATTTGAGCTGGCCAGTAACCTAGATATTTCACCCCATCTGAACTCTTAAATAACATATTGTAAGAGTCAGCAGTAGAAGCAACATTAAAAAAAAATACAATTATCACCTACTTGTTATGGGAAATGACTTCTCTAAATTTTGGTCCAGTTGTTTGGTTAATATGATTAATCTGTTTGTTGATACTAGCTGTCTCATCATCATATGCCTTACAGCAGTAAATGGGTATCCATAACTCTACACTGAGACCAAATTCACCTCTTTTTGACAATCACATTTGAGAATTTTGACTGGTACGTATGAGAAAAGTTTGTTTGTATAATGAGATTGGGATAAAGTCCTTTAATGTATTTCAGTAAAGTATTCTCTCTCAATATATGTATGTTCATTGCTTTAATGCCAATCTGGTACCATAAATAGTATGATTTAGCCATCTTTTTGTTTGTTTTACTTCATTTTTCCATCTACTTTTAAGAGATATTTTAGCTAATAAAGCTCACAGATTTTTAACGACTCTGGTCTGTACTTTATTGAAGGGACACACAGAAAGAGCAGTGAAGTCCTTAGTGTTAGTAAATAGTTATCTAAGTGTTTTACCCAGTACATTGTTGATAGTCTCTATCTCATGGTATGTTTAGACACAGTAAAGTTCATAAAGTATTGTTACAAAGCCATTACAAAAAATCTTAACTGTCAGAACTTAACTTAAAAGAACCCAACAAACCAAATGCAAAGCCACACCAAAGCTTGAAAAATCCAACTAATTAGTTAAACTTGTTGAGGAGGGGGGAGGACTTTTGAAATGCGGAAAAACTGCAAAGTTTAGTTGCTTTCCTTTTTCCTGAAGCCTCATGGCTTGAAAGCCCAAAGGTCCTGATTCTGTTCCTCCAAACATAATTTCTTGAACCCTTGCAAGGACCAAAGAGCTTAAGAGCAGAAAGGGGAAAATGCTTCTATTACTTCCAGCACCATGAATTGTCTTACAGTGTTACGTGCTTACCTGTGCAGCCACTTCATTTAATAAATTCTGTTAGCTCTGTTAGTAGGTCTGTTTTTTCAAATGCTAAAGTAAGAAATTAAGAACATCTGAAAGTCATACGGATCAGAGCGATAATCTGAATTACAATGCAGACTGCTTAAATTCAAATATATAAGTGTATGTCCTAACATAACACTGCACATTCATGTACATTTTATAGCACTGAATTTTATGCAGCCAGTATGTGATGTTACTTTTAGTCAGCATTAAAAGGTGATTTTTCCCAAGGTCTCAGAAGTGCAATTACTATTGACTTCAAAACAAAAGGGAAGTGGCCTGCAGTTCTGGAAACCATGTCAGTCTTTTCATCTTGGAAACTAAACTCTCCTTCTGTAAATTGAGAAAAATATGAAAAGAGAGAGCAAATATTTGCACAGAAAGATATCTGCTTCTATTGTGCTGTATGAAATGAGTCGGAACCTTTTTATTTCATGATGGAACACGTCAGAGATGTTCATGCCACTTAGCTTTGATTCCAATTTAAGTATTTGTATATGGATGCTGATGCCTAAAGCTGGGTTCTTTGAATATTCAGTTTTCATTATAATGAGTGGTTTTCTTGTATTATGTTATGCTAAACGAAGGACCTAAAAGAATTCACTGAAGTCAAAGAAGAATTATAGCACAGATAGCAGCAACAAAAAAAGGTCCATTAAGAGTCTTTTGGATCTCAGCTTACAGATTTTGTTTACTTTGCATCCAAAAGTTTTAGTGATATGCAAGGTGTTACAGCCATTTTTTGCCCCAGCCTTTGAAATTATTTAGGAAAATTCTGAGGCATAGGCTTAGAGGCTTATAAACTCCGCTTAGAAATTTTGGAGGACAGGTATTAAAAAGTTCATTTTCATCACGATAGCAGTTAAGTCTAGCTATATTCCCCATTCTACCCACTGTAGTGTGCAATTTCAGGCTGCACTCATGCTCTTGTTCTGAGTGAAGCTTCACTGGTGTAGCCTTATTCCCTTGCTTCTTGTAATGACTCTCCCCTTACATTCCTGCTGAACATGGCTGCCCCTCAGCATCTCTGTAATAACTGCTTATGTCAAAATGATTCTGATTAAAAGAGTTTGGAGAGTTGGTGTTAAAAAGTGTTTAAACTAACCTAGATTATAGTGAAGAAATTGGGTTAGGGAGTGACTACGGGATCAACCACATCTCGTGGGAGCAATACTGAACAGTTGTGAACAGCAGGGGACAGGAGGCTATTCAGCCAATTCAGCTGCTGCCAGAATAAAACGTGGGAGACACAGAGAACTGCCCACGGTCTTAGGTTTTGTTCCTTTATTTTCTTTTCCCAGTATCTAAAATTTTTATTCCTGACTCAGGCTACCAAGTTTTCTCAAAACAATTACCTCTCCAGCAGCATCCGTGTTCAGACGTTTAAGGCACATTGAGATGGTAGCTAAAAAAACCCACCCAAACTAAATGCCCCCACCCCCTCCAACCACCACCTCAGTAAACCAGCAAGGAATTTTTTAAAAACAGGCATGTTGGCGTCCTCAGTTCACCTTGTTTTTACACCTCCAGTTGCTGCAGCACAGACGGGATGCAACATCTCCCACTGTTTGGGGACTGCCCCTAAAGGTGAGCCATATGTTTTGCAATACCTCAAAACAGCAGGATAAGATAAGGAAATCTCTGCAGCCTTAAGGGAGCATTGCTTTGATTTCACTGCTTTGTGTCCTGCTCTTATTTATTTATTTATTTTATTGAGAGCTTTTGCAATTTAATTTATCTAGGTTAAGCCTACAGAAAAAAAAAACCACACCAAAACAAATACTCTCTGTGTGTATGTGTGTAATGCCTAGGAAATCTCCTGTGTTATCTGTCTGTGTAAGATTTTACCTTCCACTAGACAAATATATTTTTAAACAGTCTGGAATCAAAACAACATTCTCAGCATTCAAGACATTCTGTCATCACTGCCTATTTGTTGCCCTCTAGGTTTCTCTCAGCTGGCAAATTTCCCATTTAGGGAATTATCAGATTCATCTGCTTAGACAAGGCTGCAAAATAAAATGAAAAGCTGGATTATTCTAGAGAACTCATATTTTTCTTTCAGGGCAGAAAATCCAGTGCATGAGAGCTGAACATTAACAGCAAATGGAACCAATCTCTCAGACTTCACAATTCTACCTCACTATACTCTGCGAAATCTAATTTTGACTAAGATGCCACAACATTTATTTTACATTTATCCTTTATTTCTTTAAATCTGTTTATTGCCACTTAGTATGTTAACCTGTTTTGGAGCCCTAAATATTATGCTCATAGGCGATGGTTTTTTTTTAAACTGTAGTTCTATTAAGCATGCTGCTTGTGCATACTGCTGCTTCTATGCAATTTTTCATAAAGAATTACCAATTGTTTTGCTACCATTTTCATTACATCATATTTTTTGCAGAGAGAAAGTATAAGAAAAAAAGGAAGAAACCATATGAAAATGAATAAATTACCAGTTTTCCACAGCAAGATGGCTCAGGATTTACTTGTGTGATGTAACAGCTTTCATGCCAGAAGCTGTACTGCAAAACCATGCCTGTGTTTCTGGGGCCACTTGCTGCAGCACCAAGATTTCTGGAAGTATATACCATGGTTCTTAATATTATCATACAATAAAACTCTACACAACCTTCTCACATCTAAGTGTGGGAACATGACTTTCTCCCCGCTAAGTTGGAAAGAAAACTGTATGAAGGTCTGGAGAAATGTCTCAACGTAATTTTTTTTCCTACTAAACAGCTAAAGCAGCTTTTGTTTCCTTGTCATAGATGAGTGAAGTAACAAAAACCCGGTGAAATTTGGGGTAGGATTTCATGTGCTAAGTACATACACACATGCATGTGCATCCAGTTAAACAGAAGATGAACATAAGAGAAATCCTAAATGATCCTGAAGTGATTAACATAACAGCAAACCCATTACTGAGCGAGAACTGCTTTATGGAGCCTATTGCCTTCCAGTATTGATACTAAACCACTATCTTACACTGTTCACCCAAGTAGAAGTCTATTTCAAGGTGTTACATTGTTATAACACAGTGATTAATCAATTTCTTTTTAAGAGTCCCCTCTGAGAGCTTAAAAATTCATGATTCACTTTATTAGTATTCTGTACAGCTTTCCATATTTTTTGAGTGGTATGATTAAATTTATCTGTGGTTGCTAATGGTCACAATATGGAAAATGCGCCATACATGAAAGTCACCATTCCACATATACTCAATGGATCTCCTTAAAGCACTCCCATCAAAAAGGACTGTAAGTGACAAATCCTTTTTATTTGTTCTCAATCAGGCTAACCTGAATACGCTGCTTGTGCAAGGCAAACAGGATGAACTTGTGAAGCAATACTGCAAATGGAACAAATAAAGGAGAGCATGATATTTGCCATATTTTAAGGTTGGAAATTAGTCTACAGACTCATTTGGGCTTAGGCCCTACTGACTCACATTTCACAATATAAAAACTCATCTAAGATTTGATGCTATGAAATGAGTACTACCAAAAAGCATGCTGAATTTGGAAATTTGATGTGTACCAGTTCATCACTAAGTTTAAAAGATTTTCTACTAGGTTTCAATGGTCTTTATACTGCATAATTTATTTAGATGGCATGTCCTAGTAGCCCAGGCTTGGGCAGCAAAAGACACTAAGTACTACACTTTGCCATTCTGGGCATAAAGTATTAAAAGTTTATCAAAGAAATCAAAACAACTGTTTAATAAGATTGCATCCATCATCCATAGAAATTGCCAGACATACAGACCTTACAATACATTTTTGTTTTATTGAACGTAGCAAGATATAATAGCATACAATCTCATTAAAGAGCCATGAGATAAATAATTTTGTACTATCCAAAATGATAGTTCATTCTAAAACCTGAAGTCATGCACCAAAGAATAGTAAGATATATTGTGATTTAATAAAAAGCAATGTAAGAAGAGCAATGTGTCAAGGTATCTATCATTAAGTAATACTGTTATGAGGTTCTAGCAATGTAAACCATAGTTGATATCTGAGTGATTTCCCTGTTGTGCGAATTGCAATGTATACTATGGAAGATCAAAGTTCATTATGCGGAAGTTAAATGATCTTTTTGCGTCTCCTTTTATTTTTTTTTGTGAGCTGCAGAGCTATTTGAAACTATGTAACTGAAGGGTGTTTTCAGATAGAAAAAGTACCTTGGTTCCAGAAGAGGCACTGGTGTGACTTTTCAGAAACATCAGGTTAAAAATAAACCATCATAAAAATTGCATTGTATTGACTCCGTGAGTCTAAAAATGCACTCCAGACTGTCATTACCATTAAAGGTGATGAATGCATGCTAATTCACTGGTGATTTTTTGGGTACAGGCATCCCTTCACCAACATACTTTACTTCTTCCTCCCCAAGAAAAGGGGGCTCAAATGTCATCAGATGGCAATGCAGACCCTCCTCGGGGTTAGTGAAGGGGCACTTAATTAGAAGTCTGCTGACAGATGCAAACATTTTGCAAAATTCTTTAAAGCAGAAGCATGCCTTTAATTTCAGTATTTATTACTTTCTATGAAAGACAAGTGACTCAACATTGGCAAGGGCTTTACAAGGCTAATATTTCGTCCCTGTCTAATGCTTTTTTTGCTTCATGATGTGCCTACCTATTATAAGACTAAACTTATTCCAAAGAATAAATTAAGCAATAAGACATGACAAGCAGCGCATTTGTAGGCAATTTACTTACCACCTGAGGCACGCTGCTACGGCCAAAGGCTAAATAACTTGAACCATTCAATAAATGAAATAATAATCGAACTGAAATGTAGCAGACATTTCTATCATCATATGGAATTTACACATATCACCAAGTGCTTCTGTGCATCTAGTGATGGCTAGTAAATAAATGATATTGTTGAGAAACTTTTTCTAACCATTATTCTAAAAACGCTATCCAATACAAACTAAATGTAGAGGTTTATATACATTGCTCTATGACCAGACATTTTCTGTGAAATGACAGAACTACTGCCTGGACTGTAGGTCCAGTATCAGTTTTAAAAAAATCCATGCATACATGTATAAATACTAAAGGCCTGGGCAGTACAGGGCAGGACAGATATCAGCCACTCTAGACATTTAGCAACTGTCCTGCGCTATCCTGATCACATACCAATTAATTAAGGTCTAATTGTGGAAACAACAAAGATTTAATTTAAAATAATTTATTTTTTCTAACAGCACTACTTCATCTCTTTCTGAAGAGACTGAGCACAGACTTGCAGCTGTGCCACTGTAACATTGTTTAATTTTAATGAATAAAACAATGACATTATTTAGGTTCATGATCTATTCGCCAGTAACAGTAAAGTTCACCTCTTAAATAAACAGCGCGACAAGCTGACTTTAATTTGTACTTGGCATACTAACAACTGATTTTTCCCATAAACTCACTCTTTCTGCTCTGCTTTGTAACTACACAGTCTGATCTGGTTTAACCCTGGTGCAGAGAGCTGCCTTCCATCCACATTCCTAAAAACTCCACATAATTAACATGACTGGGAATAAAAGACGTGGGGTTGGACTAGATGATCTCCAGAGGTCCCTTCCAACACCGTATCATTCTGTGATTCTGTGAAGTGGAAAGGCTGGGCAGTAAACTCTTTTACAAGAAAGTACAGCACCTGCTTGTTCTGTTATCTTCATTCTGCTCTGATGCGTCTTAATCTGCAACGAGGGCCATTTTTAAAGACAAACATAAGAATAATAATTTCAAAAACTGAGAACTAGCTATTGGATCCTTTTTTCCTCTCTCTTCTACCCTACTCCCCCAAAACAAGGGAAAAAATCCATCCATAGTTGGATACTGGATATGAACAAATGTAAATAAAACCAAACCCCTTTAAATATCAGCACACTGGTGATATCACATCCAAGATTTTGGCAGTCAAAGACAGAAACATACAGCTCTGGGACAGGCTGCCACTTCTCTCTGCTAGCAAAAATCCAAACAAGACTATTGTTATTGTCTGATTTAAGAAATCATATTCTATAAAGATGTTTCTTGCAGTTCAGTCCAGACAAAATGTAATTTACAATCTTATGTTAAAAGTGTATTTGTGTTCCAATTTCTGTAAGTCATTCTTTCCAAGCATTTCAAAATTTTAATCTATTTCCAACAATTTTGCATAATATACACAATACTTAATTTTTTTTAAATACAATTTTAAAATTAAAATACCATAAACCCAGACTTACTAGATCAAGTTAAACTTGTACTTTAGCCAGTACTTCTTCTTTAACCATAGCAAAAGTAGGTATCTAATGAAGAATGTATGAACAAAGCAAGGACACAGTGGTTGGTACTCTCCCAGCCCCCAACAGCCAACAGCTCTGGGACCTCCTGGTGGTTCCAGTATTGAAACACACCAGGACATGTTTTAGTGGAACATTAATGCATACTCCCTGAAATTTATGAGAGAAAAATCCTCCCGTAGATTTGTGTCATTGTAATGTTATGGGAAAAAATACTTAACTGTGATTTTAGCTATCTTAATTCTATTAGTTGAACACAACCCTGTCCTTAATTTTTATATTTCTTGTTCTAAGCATGAAAAAAATTCTAGCATTCAACTCCTTCTTTTGAACCCAGCCCAAATCCTAACCCAGACAAACGTGAATACTTCTACAATGAATTTTCATACTGAAGCTACGCATGAAAACTGAGGATTTTCACAAACATTTATCCAACAAATGTGAAATCTTCACACACACGTACAAAAGTACAATTTGTAGAGGTGATAGAGCTATCAAAAAATCAACCAGAGAAATGCTCTTGCATATTTCTTCCTTTTTGAAAAACTGACTTCAGGAATATTGTGCCTCCGGTAAAATGGTGTTCTTTTCATGCGAATGTAATCACTTGGAATTGAGCCTAAGAACATACCCAAAGTATGCAGTGATCTTGAGGACAAGCTCATTGCTCATTTACATCCTCCAAACATTTAGTCTTTGGACTTCTATAAATTTCCTTCAAATCAGGGAGACAGAATTGCTGGGTTATTACTGAAGCATTCTTATATTTTGGAGATGAAGTACCAAAGTTTTATGTTAGAGCTGCTGCTGTTGCACTACCTTCTACTTTATTCTAGCTGAATAATTAAATACCCTTTAATCCTTCTGACAGTCCTAGACTCAGCATGGCTGTCAATCAATATCACATAAAAGGGAATTAGGTCTGGGCAACTGTTGCACAAGGCAGAATGGGTAAGGCACTAGAGAAAGAGATCTCTTTAGAACAGAAGACTAATTCTATGTATTACATGCCCTACTAAATGTGCACACAGACTCGTGAACACACGATACATACACAAATGTGTAAGGGAATCCAAATTAACCTCAGAGATCTGTCACACAGTAATAGCAACCAACAGTCACTTCTCCTTCCATTCTTTCCTAAACTCCCTATCTTCACAGGTTTTGGGGAACAAAGAAACATGTCAGCACCGACATAATTAAAGTATTCAGTTTACAGGGAAAATTTGACTGCATTAAGCCACTTCTGAAGCTTTTACCATATGATTGCAAAAGGGAAAGATAAACAAAAGACGACATTTAATTAATACTATCTGAATTCTGCTCAGTGCAAAACACTTAAGAAGACTTATGCTTCTAATAATTTGAGGAATGTTTCTAGAATGTCTAAACTAGCCATAAGTTATGTATTTTTTCATTCTTTTCTTGTCCTGTAATGAATCAATTTGCCGTTAAGAGCAATCCTAGGCTGAGAGTCCCAAGAAATGAAAGATTCACATGAAGCGGCGTATATTTTCCCCACACTACCCTGCCACGACACTTACGCTCTTGATCTACCCAGAGAAAAGGAAACGCAGTTCCCAAGTCCCTTCAACAACTCTTCCTTTCTGATGAAATACTCCAATATCAAATTTAGAAACACTTCAAACTTCCTATAAGGCCAGGAAATGAACTCTCAAGTCAAACAGCAGCAATTTCAGGTAGTTAAATACATAAGTTAAAAGTGACAATGATACCATCAAGCAACTGACAGAGGTGGAAGACTCCATGTACTCTTTACACTCCTCTGTTCTGGATGGCCTCTTACATTTCATGTTTAAAGACCTGCTATTTATAAAACACACTAATTCAACTTTAACCTTTGTACATTGTAAAAATAACAATTCTGAGTAAGGAGGAATAGACAGCATTTCAAATGGAAAACACATACTAAGTAACTGATTATTCTTGATGTTATACTTTCTGAAGCCTTCAGCTGAAATTCAATTTTGCAAGAAGCTAGACGAGCATTTTCCCCCCAGTCCTGGTGGTAATGTGAACAGAAACTGTATGTCTGTATCTAATTTATAACTTGTTTCTATTTTTTTGTCTCACCAAGATTTGCTTTGAGCCATAGGAAGCGTGCTCCAGCTAGCACCTTCCTCAAAACATCCCAGAAAACATCTTCCATGCAGCAAACAGTGCACACTCATCAATCACAGAAATAACAGCAGAACAACTTCAAACAAACCTGGGCTTTTTGAGTTTCTTCAATCCCTTCACCAGAACTGCTTAGCATCAAGGAAGACTGACCACCTTCTGGTTCCCAAGCTGGAGAAGCGATGCTGAATCGGCCAGGGAAGGCACTAGCAGGAGGGGCAGGGCACCTCTGGGCATGCAAGGAAGCAAGGCAGAAGGGGTGGACATGGTCTTTGCTACATGGCCTGAGCCTTAGCTGTATGCCCAGCCTAACCTCCTTCTGAAGGGGTGCAAATGGTGCCTTGCTGCTGTTATCTTCCCCTCCCAGAGCTCGCCCACTTCATTTCAGCCAACACCCTATGTGTTTTGTGGACCTTGGCCAAAAAGATTCTGGGGCTGCACAACCATTTACAACACTGATATTTTAGTTATTTTTTTCAGAATTTCTTAGTACATGGTGATTATTATACAGTTAAATACAATCTTTTCACCAACTCAATACCACAATCTACTTACCATGAAGCTGTGTTCCCTACATACTTATGGAATAATTTGTGCTAACCCACATTTACTGTTTTTACACACCATTTAGCCTGAAAGTAATGAATGATCCCCTTCTTTTATACAGGGTCATATTTTTTTAAATGGGAATTAAACTTCAATTAACATGTAAAAAAAATTCCATCTTTTAAACACAATAAGATCTTTCGAAACAATGTTTTACCAGTTATTAAAATGGATGTAAAATGTACATGACATTTAATAAAACAGTTCTTCATTTTGAACCAATTCAATACATAAAAAGAGGAATTACCTGTAACTAGTGAAATTAACTGAAATTCTGGTCCCTATGTCCTCCAAGATTTTAAGACCAACAGATCTCAGCCTCTCTTTCTTGGTTTTCTAATGAATTGGGGTAAAGTAGGGGCTTTCCTGCCTACTAATCTCCCAAGCAGTTTCTCATCTTTAAGCTAGTCACTAAATTGATAAGCAGAAATGAAGAGAAGCCCTTCACATGCTGGAAAGCCTACAGTTGCGAAATGTGGGTTTACTACTGTCATTAGGCCCAGGTGCATAGGTAGAGTCTTCTCACTGTTGAGTTGATGACTTGCTCTAAAACTCCAGCCCCAAATACTGTCTGAATATTATTTTCATTAGATCAATGACTCAATAGATCTCAATTTTGTGTAGAACTTAATGGGACTTACAGGTCATCAGTTTGTATTTCATATTAAATTGCAAAGAAAATCTGTTCCATTTCAAATAAAAATTCAAATATTTTACTTTTAAGAGATTTATATTGACTTGTGATTCAGCAGAATCTCCTCATGATGCAGCAATTATCTGGAGTGGATGCACTATGTCAAGGAATACTGCTAGACTTGCAGAACATTGATTAAAAAGCATGTCTTGCAAAATGGAAGTGGTAAGTACAACGATAATGAATCCAGAGAAATCCAAGCAAGAGATTAAAGACAAAGATACAGAAATAAATGCACAGCTCAGTTCCCAAAATAGTTTACATCACCGAACTAATCTCTCTCTCTGTAGGGTCACAGCCAAGTGTCATTGTATTTGTAATCTTAACTGAACCCAAAAATAAATATATACAGAAATAATATTTACAGAGCGCAACTATTCCACCTTCAAAACTTGATTTTCTATTAATATTTTAGAGGATGTCTAAATGCAAAGTAATTTCAAAAAACTACATTTGACAGAAATTCTAATTCTTGCTTAAAATTAGACTTCCCCTAAATGTCTTTATTTAACCCAACTCACCATTATGTCTAACAATTTAGGTCAGTGTAGGAAGACCTTATTTTTCCCTTCCATCAAAATGGACTGTGCCACAGAGCAGTCTGTTAGGTGGCCATCCTCATCCCTCTTCTAGACAGTTTTCCTCTGACACCTTCTTTTTCTTGTATTTACAGAGGCTCTGGTTAGGATGGAAAACTGCATGAGACAACCTTCCTTTAATTAGTGTGGATTGCTATGCCATGAATCAACAAATACACATCACCAGTGCTACCATTACAGTTGTTTTTGCCTACTTGTTTGCTCTAGTTTCCACTAGAACTCAGCTGCCTTAATCCCCCATATGCCACTCACCTTCTTATTTCGCTGTGTGCCAATTCTTCACACTAAAAGGCAGTCTGTACATGTATGGATTTTTTTTTTTAATTATGTCTCCAACCTACCAGCTGTCAAACTCTACTTGACATTTACAATAGTGTCTGCAGAGTAATCTGTATCTATTCCAGGTTTTTCCACTGTGAACTACTCTTGCTCTTACTTTATGAATTCACTTTCATTGTATACTCCTCATACAAAGCTTATCCTTCTTTGTATATATTATGGTTGAATACAAAATCTGAAATAGAGAAACAGTACATTCTTTATGATGAGAATGAATTGCCTAATACGTATTGAACAACTCCTCTTCAGTTTGGCAGGCAGAATGCACATTCTTCTCTCTCTGTTCAGACATTCAACCACCACTTTGGAGTTGGATAAAAAAAGCTAAATTAGGTTTTCAGTGAAGCTTTGCTATAGACCTTCTGATATGAAGTAAAAGCTAATTCAAGCAACCAACAGTCAGCTTAAATCCCAAACGTTTTCATGTTTTTGCATTTAAGGTTGGATGATAATTTTGCTCTTTTCTTTTACTCCAACTCTCAACAACAATGAGCAGTCTCAAGAAATGAAAATAGTTTCTTAGTCTGAAAATCATATGGAAAAAATCAACTGCCCTTTAAAAGAGGTTATAAATGTCTGGACAAACTTTTCCCAGATTTTCCTTCTTCAGTTATTTCATGAACATATGGTTATTTATAACGTGAGCTACACTTGTAGTATTTCAAAAATTGGTTATAAACATGCCTAGAGCTCTGCAGCTCCGCCCAGGACTACGCTGACCTCATTCAATACCCTTCCAGTATTGTTTGCTTTGGGATCTCTTTGACAGTGAACCCATGTTCTTACTTCAGTCTCTTCTCTGTGCCTCAAAACTTACCTTAGTTTTCTTCTCTTAGCAAGTACCTTAGAGCAGGTTACTTTAATTTCAGAAAGATCATAAAATCAGATATCAATTATGACAAATAAAAAACTTGGCCTGCAGTCATAGCTGATTAAAAATACATATAAAATGAATGCAAGCTCAGCTATATTTTAAACTAAGTATTTAAGGGACAATAAGGAGCCATTCCTTTGGGTTAGTGAAATGCAGCAGAAGCTAATAGCTGTGTTGATGTCTTTTCAACAGCTACAATATAGACATGTGTCCCAGCAAGGCTCTTCTCAAAGCCAGGAGACAGGCACTTCTGGAGCACAATACACCTGATGGGCAAGACTCCACGCCAGAAGGAGAGAGGCTGGGAGCTGGGAGCACCCAAGCCTGAGTCAGGGCTGGCTCTGAGGAAGACTGACACTTCTGTTGCCTGATGGCTGTGTAACCCAGGAAGTCAGGTGAGATGACCCCATCCTAAAGACCTTATGTTACTTATTAACAGAGATAACAGCTAAGAGAATAGAAATAGAGTCTTCTACTTGTCTTTTTTATGTATATGCATGTGTGTACTTATATTTTTTTCAAACAAAAAGAGATAGCCAGCATCACCCTGAAAATCCAATGACTCTGCTTCCATGTTTATATGGTTTATTTTACTCACTGTTAGTATCTATGGGTTTTAATGGAAATTCTCATGTAAATGTACTGGTTTGTTCAAAATTCCTTCCTGTTTAATGGAGATTTAATTCAATTCAGCGTATCATTTAACTCAATAAATGGTAAACCGGCAATTTTCCCTTTGCAATCAACATAAACTGCAGATGTAAAATGTGTATCATATGATGGTAAGCTTTTCCTCGAGTACTCTAGTATACTGTCTTTTCTACTTTTGAAATTTGATCCTACTGTAAAAAAAAACAAATCCAAAACATTGACTGAAACATGAATGTTCCATATAACTATGACTTCAACTGAAAAAGAAACTGCTCATTTCTTCAATTTCTTCTTAAAGTATATGGAATTACTCTTTTTTGTTTTAAATGTTTCTATTCACCCTTAATTGTATTTTATGCTTCATGTGGGGATCCCAGAGAGCTCTGTCCTTGACTCCCTTATTTTCCACTCACAAGGGAATCTCATTCAAAAGTGATTTCAGTTATCACTTATGAATACTCTGTGCTCCAGACTTGCCTCTTCTCTACTGAAATCTAGAATCCTTATCCATTTCTGATGTGATCAGGACTTTCGGCTGTCAACTCCAGAATCATTTTGAACACTCCATAGTCTTTCTCTTCTTGCTCTGCAGCCCTTCTTGCTACCCCACTACTTTTGTTAAGTACTGTCAACATCACAGTCATCTTCTTTTTGTTACACACACTTGTAACACTTGATAACATTATCTTTAACCTATGCATTATTCCAGACCTCCATCTGGAAATACCTCCAAATTTATGTCAGGATCTCTGTTTTTCTCTAGAATCACAGAATGGTTTGGGTTGGAAGGGACCTTTAAAGAACATCTAGCTCCACACCTCTGCTATGGGGAGAGATGTCTTACACTAGATCAGGTTGATCAAAGTCCCATCCAACCTGACCCTGAACACTTCAAATGATAGGACATCCCAAGCGACTCTAGGCAACCTGTTCCAGTGCCTGTGTAACACCTGAATGCAAGTCTCATTAATCACAGAATTTATGCATAACATTTCTAAGTAATCTACCACTAAATCACACTTTCACCTCAAAAGCAAACTTTTTTTTTTCATTTTTAAGGCCTTTTACAGTCCTTCTGTAACCTCCTTTATCTTACTTGCATGTTAGTACCCTTGTCTATACATTTTCAAACAGCAGTCTTCAAGTTTCTTTTCATGCTGGAAATGCTTTTGATTAGGAAAACGTTTATTTTAAACGTCCATAGAGATACTTCACTAAGGTCCTTTGTATTCTTCTTCAGAACTTTAAAAAAGATTAACGTTTTCTATGAAAAACCTTGCTTTTGTAAGAAAACAAAACATGCTATTCTAATGAGAAAAAAAAAAATCACTCTTTAAATTCAAATAGAATTTTACGCCATTTTATTCCTTCAGACATACTTTCAAAAATGAATGGGAAGAATGGCTACACTTAAGGGACTCCAGTTACTTGTCACTGAATCTGTTCAGCCTACCAGCATTATTCCAGATTCACATCCTGCAAATTCATTCTGGACTTGAAAGTCAAACAGATTTTCCCTGTTATGACTAACGAAAATAATCAAGATTTTCCATGTAAAAAAATTTTGCCACCACACCTGCTGTAATTCCATTAACATTACAGACACAGCCAGGATAAGGTTTGGCTCTACACTAGGAATTCAGTTAACGATCTAGTTGATGTCTGAGCCAGAAAATAATTTAATTTACAATTCCATAAGCATTTTTGCATGAATAAAAAAGCAATACATAGGAACTCAGCACACTAAAATACAAAGAATGTAGGAACTAATCCACAGAATAAGAGCTGAAAAATTAATCTAGAGTAGGGCTTTCAGTTTTGTAAAATAAAATTTTAAGTGCCAATCTTTTTGTACTGTATGCTCTCCCAAACACAACACGTTTCCTTGCTTGTTCTTATTGTGCCTGATTTTACTGTATGTTGTTAAAAAACCCCAAAAACTGTAACTATATCAGAGTGTATTCAGATGATATTTTATGACACAATGAAACCCTTTGAAAGCCCAGTTTCTCAAACACCTCCACATCCCCCTCAGACGCTGAACCCAGGTGACACCACTCCTGGTTATTTCATGTTTACCGCACAAACCCACTACCACCAAGGAAGGAAATTCCAAGGTGTGCTTCAAGAAGCTTTCCAAACAAAGGGCTCTTCTGACAGATGTTTTATGTTTTAACATGTTTTCCTAAGAAAAGCTACAGAGTCTTGAAAGCTTTCTAACTGGGCAGCTATGAGTCCTGGGTGCAATTTCTGCAAACCCATGTGTGGCTTTGTGAGAAAGGCTTTTGATCATGGACATCGGAAATCCCAGGGCAAAGACAATAGCCTGCTAACTTTTTATTCTCTGCTGTTCCACAATAGCTAACAAAATCAAGATTAGTTAACCACTCCTCCAAAAAAAAAAAAAAAAAAAAAATTAGATGGGTCACAGTCAGAGTTTTCCTTAGGTAAACCTCTGCAATGCTTTTATTGGGTTACGAGGAAAACATCAAAGCAAGCTCTTAACATATGCACCACACTTCTAAAAACTCTTTTGCCTCACTCTCCAATTTACAGCTTATCTAAAAGAAACTGGAGCAAGACTGGAACGACACATCAGAAAAAAAACACTTAAAATAAAGATGAAATACCCCAAGAAATCACAATTGATAAAGCAAACTTTCCTAATGTGGTTACTGAGTTTCCTCTTTCCTCACAGAAGTTAGGGTTTTTTCCCATCCCCCTATTTGTTTACTTCAAATTCAGCCAGACCTGATTAAGCATTACAAAAGTGCATTGTTTCTTCTAGTCTTTTCTCTCCATACACTCTGATCTACTTGTAAGGAAAGTGTAGTACTCAACTGGCTTAAATCCTCCTAAAATACAGTGGCCAAGATGGAGAAATAAATCCCTTGAGAAGACTGACTATAAATTGAGTATTTAATAAGTGGTATGGGTGTTATTAAGCACAGGAGCATACAATGAGATTGTGATATTCTCATAACTGTAACCCAGCCACTTTGTTTGCTACAGGTTATCACAAGATATGCATGTAGGCAGGAGCTGTTGGACTAGGAGGAGATTTTGCTTTACAAGGGGTCAGTTACAGAAGATTACCCAGTAACAAGAAGCACTGGGATGAAAACTTTCCCTAAAATCACCCCCATACACCCACCCCATCCTCCTCCATAGATGGTTGTTCTGGGTTTTAAACAGATCACTAAGAACTTACACATATGAAGACACAATAATTTGATGTGGGAAGTTCTGCTTTAATATAAATTAGCTCTTTGTTAAAATAGAGAACATTATTTATAATGTGAGTTTAAACTTTTCTCTTACACCCAAGCTGGTTTTTGTTTTCAGTAGAAACACGAACTTTATCCTGTAAATTTACTCAGAAGAACCTTCTTTCTCTTTCTAAAAAACTGTGCGTTATATTTTCAGTTCATGTATAAGGCTTTAGTTAACTGAATTGTAACAGCTTTTAGCATAGACAAATTGAAGCTTTTTATGCACTATATTTCATGGTATGATGTATGACATACATTGACAAAACAAAAGAAATTAACAATTTATATCCTGTATTGCCAACTAATGATTTCTTAATGGCACTAGAGAAAATAGAAAAGTAAAAGAAAGTGAAGGTTTTGATGTTAAACTATGCATCAAAAACACTGAACAGCAATTGCTGTGGCTGTACTGGAAACGGGGAAGATGACATTCCTTTTTTTCCTGCTCTGCCTCTAGCCCCCAGTGAGACCTGCACATGCATGTCAGATTCCTTTACTTTGGAAAGATAAGAGCAGAAATGACATGGTATCTCCTATACATGTGCTAAGAATTCACTAAAAATAGACTATCAGGTTCTTTCTGAAAAACTGAGGGAAAAGTGTTTTTCCAGAACAGAAATGTGTTCTAGATGTGAACCTTCCCAGATTCAAATGGGGTTGGTACCTCGCCCTGCTGATTCTTCACTGGCCACCAACATTTTCTCCAACTGAGAGATGAACACAGTCTAGGAACAGCATCCAAAACAATGTCATTTAATCCTGGTACTAATGGACTACAACAGCAGTTTGGGGCCACGTTGTTTTGTTTATTTGGATACACGGAAGCACACACACACAGACCTTCCCCAGCACCACTTCAAAACAAACAATAGCATAAAAAAACCAACAAACCCACCAAAGAAAAAACAAAGGCTACAGAAAGTCAAACACTGTAAGAAAGTACCAATCAGTCTTCTCCCTCGACAAAACAAAACCTTAATTAAATAATAAATAAGTAACCTAATATCTCCTTCTGCCTTAAATCCTTCCCCATTCCTTGTCGACCCCCACTTCCCTTGAAAACCAGATGGCCCCGGCAATATGCCCTGAAGGTCAACAGATGCACCATGTCTTTGGATGAAGAAAAGGTATATAATATCTTTAATAATATTTCCAGATGATAAAACTGGAAAACATATAGTGAAAAAAGCACAAAAACATCCACAGCAAGGAAACAAATCAAGCACAGTCACTGCATTAAAATATCCAAGACACCAATGAAAATAAAAGCCAAATAGTGAACTATTATTAATGCTATGAATAATAAATAACAAGTAAAAAGAAGATTGATTTTTACAAAAAAACCCAACAAACTACTATAAGAAATTACATAAAGAAAGTATACTAGATAACTCTGGGGACTGGTAATGGATATGGCTGCTTATTTGTCATGGCTGTCAGAAGTTATGAATTTCAAGATTTCCATGTTTTTATAAAAAGTGTCCCTGTCTTTTGGCTTCATAGGAAATTGTGTCAGTGGGTGACTAGATGAATGCATGCATAGGTGAACAAACAGGTGAATAATTTAGCCTGGAGTGGGTTGGCTGAGGCTGCACTTGGTTCCAGCAAAGTATGTCTGGAGAGAATCAAACAAATTACAGATTAAGCTATTCCAGATTTTCACTGGTGAATTTAAGATCCGAATCCAGGTCTGTGAATCTTAATGTAAAAACTGATTCTAGTGACAACATTATTGTGCTCTACACTTTCTATGTTTTGCTACTTCCAGATCAAATTTGTCCAATTCACTGATTAAAACAACTTTTTAACTGCCAACTCTATTAGAAAGTCAGGTAGACACCTTCCCTTGGAACATCCATAATAAAATATTTTACTCTGCTCCCTGTCACAAATGGGAAAATGTACATTCTTTACCTTTTGTGCATGGGTACAGTTATGATTATAACTGACTGCAGCATGACTCCCTGAGCTGGATCCCAAGGCAGATCTGCATTTAATCTGATGTTCCATTGACATCCTAGAACTTACTACTTGTAGGAATAGAGAGGTGTATCTATACAGATATTCTAAGCTCACGACACATAAAAAGTAGTGCAAAATAACACTCCTTCCTCGACATGAAATAACTTGTTAGCCCACAGTAACTTGCTTAAGTGTCCTTAGTTTAAAACTCTATGCTCCAGAAAAAATGCAATTCAGCTTTGTTTCTCACAGGTTCAGGGCTACACAGAAGTACCAACAAACAAACAAAACCTCTCCCAAGCGTATACATTAATAAAGCACCCTGAGTAGCTACATTACAATAGAAGTGGCCTCCTTTACTTAGATTTACACTGCCTTTTGAAATAAAACTTTTTGTACTTGTACACAAACAATATTATAAAGCCTAATCCTGTCTGAAACCGCAACCATACAAGTCAAAAAGCCTTCAGCTACCTGCTGCTAATAGCACAATGCTAATGTTGATACGCTGCTGGGGCCTGAAGGTGTTAATAACCTTTAGCCTTGGACTGATATCAGCAGTGCAAAGTTAGCTCCCACCAAAGCAAATGATGGAAGCCAGACAGTACTTCACTGGCAAAACAGAATAACATATCCACTTTAGCTTAAAATCTGGTAGCCAGACTTTCTAAAGTAGGTCTGACTTTCAGATCTGAGGACCTGCCTCCACACTAGAAAGCATCTCTTGGCCTAGTGGCGACACCATGCATATGACTAGGAAGTGTTTCTTTCCCATCAAGAACCCACCATCTTCCCAACTGGCACTAGGTACAATAACAAAAGCACCCACAGTTTGGCAGATGGGGCCTCTGCTGGCATCTTTCCTGGCCCTGCGGATGGCCCTTTACTCTTTTTCCAGTCTACTCCTTGTCAGCAGAGCCCTGTGGTGTAGACCAAGCCAGAAAGGGTAGCCACACTTTCAGGGGACAGCGAACTGAACTGCAAAACACAGCAGCAACACAACATTGTGGATGTACCATCAGTCTCAAAAGCTAGACTGAAGAATGCAACACACAGGCAAACAAAATGAAGAGTAGCTGAAAATCCCATAACCAAGAAAAGAGAGAAAACCAACCCAAACCACACGTGCTTTGTAATTTTCTTGGGGCTTTTTCCCATCAGTTTAAAGAGAGTAGAGTTCAACCTTGAAAGCAAGCTCTGTCTCGGGAGTTCTCAATCTAGAACTGCTACTTGAAATAAAAGAAAATACATTTGCAGACTGCTTAGGCCTCCTTTAGCCCTGTGCACACATGAGCATTGCTATGAAATTTACTTGGTAACATTAGTGGGAAAATCCATTTGTGTGGGAATATTAGTTAAGACAAGTTCTGCTCTGTGTTGGAGTTGTCAACATCCTCATGACTTCTGGTCCTCTGCATATTCCCTCATTTAAACACCCGCTGCCGATCCCCAGAAGCCAAATGGAGGTAAAAGGACGATGAAATGCAGGGAGAGACAACAGTGAAATTTCCTTCCCCATGAGGGGTTTCAACATTGTGCTCAGAGGCACGTTCTTCAGCAAATCCTTGCAATTTATATATACATGTTTTGCATTCAGGTGGGCATGCAAAGGCATCCTGACTTTCAGTATTATTGAAGATACAGTAATATTATACTCTTGATGAGAGTTTAAAAATCCTGAAGAGAATTTTATTTTTCTCTTCCCCTCCCTCTACAGAAGCAGAATGCATGCAATATACTATCACTTCAAAGCCCAGCTAACACAGAAGCCAGAGGGAGTATATAAGGGGTAAGGGCCAAAGGGGGTATATAAGAGACAGGGAGAATCAGTACATCCTAAAGTAGTACTGTAAATGTATATTCTATTCCAATAAAACGTAGAATAAAGTGCTGAGAAATTAAAGCTATTAATCTGAATCATTTTATTCATTTCCATAATCCCACTGTAAAGACTGTGAAATCTATAGAGAGACTTCACAAGATTTTTGGTGTGAATAAGGAATGACATCATTACGTCAATGGAGCACCATTACAATCTGGGAAAAGCCTATTACTGATGAAATTGAAAAATAAAGCAGCGTGCATGTCAGCCCAGTACAGCAAGCAGCTGATTTCTGGGTTTGATTGTGTGCAAAGGGGGAAGTTGTACAAGAATAAAAGACTGTGAAAGCTGCTCCATTTTTAGAACACAGAGAATGCAAAACTGTAAACCTTTTTACAGTAGGTCAGGTTCGGGGCCTAACATCAGCAGCCTAGCATTCTCATTGTGTAACAAAAATGCCAGCAGAGATCCCTCCAAAGCAGCTTGACATTATTAGTCCATTGAAATATTTACTTGGCAAGACAGAACATCAATAACATTATCTCGTAAGTTTTCTATTTTTAAAATATTTGGAATTGCATTAGATGGGCCTAATGCTCAAACCACTTTGTTGGAATGTTTTTTTTAAAACATAAACAAAAACTCTTAGCCTAATCTGAATTATTTATTCTTCTCTTCTGAATTACAAGCCAGTGAATATCAGCATAAAGTTCAGCAGCATCCAATCCAGCCAGCCATTTTCAAGACGTAACAGGAGACAGGAAGCCTTAATCAATAATAATGTATTGTTATTTGTGTTAAGCTGCTGCCTAGGAATCCTAACCATGAGTCTTCCATGCAAAATTTCATTAAAATCCAGAAAAATACAGGTAAAAAAAAAAAGAGACAAGATAACCCTTGTCCCCAGAAGTTAAAATGTAAGAATAAAATCAGAGATATGTGATGGATGTGATCTGGTAGATGAGAAGTGTAACAAAACAATGCATATGTCTCCAGGCCATACTGTGAAGCAGATACTCATACCAGCTTAAGTACTGCAGGACACGCTACGCTCCACCTTATTTATTTTCTCCTGTATAAAGTAGAACTGGCCCAGGTAAAGCAATGCCCTAAAGAAGCTGCACTGTTTTGCTAACCATGCTAATTTGGGCTCCTGTACAAAACCTCACACTGCGCAGGGATGTTACAGCCAATAAACAAACATTGCTCAGCATTTTCAATGCAATAATTTGTTCTTCTTTGTTTTAAAGTAGATACCTCTTAGAGTCACCTGATCAGCCCGCCGCACTCTGCCCGAATTCATGTTGTCGCAGACCTTGTGGGATCCATCCAAAACAAGGGACATAACGAAAGCAGGCAGCCGGGTAACAAGCCTGCTCCAAAAAGCACTGCAGTGGAACCTTGCTCAGAGGGAAGGAGCAGCACTGCCAGCTTCCATGCTGGCACAGCAGTACGAAACAGGTATTCTTTCCAAAGGGCTTTTCACAACAAAACCTGCAGTTTTCTTTCCAGTCCCATTTTCAGACTCCTCTGCTCCAGTTGTTAAAAAAAAAACGACAGTGGTAGAAGAATACATGTGAAGCAGACTGTAATGCCTCTACAAATAGTATCCCTCCTATTCCTTTGATACACGCACAATTTGAATGCATAGTTCCTTGAAAAAGCCTTTTTTTCCCCCAATACAAAACAAGGTCATCTGGACAGCTCTAGAAAATACAAAGGAAAAACAGTGAGGGTTTGATTCACAAGAACACATCTTCTGTTTGATATTGGCACAGCTGCAGTGATCTCTCTGAAGCATTTTCCCTAGGCTTGCAGCGACCTCTGGAAGAGGGAATCGGCTACGTGGGCACCCTCGTGTTTCCAACCCATCCACACAATCGGAGGTGCTCTAGCATAGGTTTCACAGGGCTGTATGTAACTGAGAAAAAGGGAGTCAAAACATGTCTCTTGTCCCACTTTTCATTACAAAATGAAGGGAGCATGCTACATTTTGCCTTCAACTGATTTGGACTGGACAGGTTGTGATTATGCTCAAAAGCAACATCGGTCCTGCAGAAAAGGCTTATTGCACTATTGTGTTAAAGAAATGACAGCAAAGTGGAAAAGCCTATTCAAGGGAAGAAATGGGTCCTCAGAAACCAATGTGTATCAGTGCCACAATATTGATATTGCTAGTAGTTACCTGAAACCAACACTTTTGAAACACCTCTTGGAAGCCGGTAGGGAAGGCCACAGTTAAAGGCAACATGAGTGGTTCTGTTTTAGTTTTTTTGTTTGTTTGGGTGGTTTTTTTCTACTCTTTTCTTTTTCCTCTCCCTTATGACTATAAACAGATGTGGATGATTAGGAGCCTGGCTGTTAAGAGCTCTGGTAGAGCACTGGAGAGCTCCCCTGCAGGACCTACGAAGCAGAGGGGGTTCCATGAGCCCAGGGCTACAGTGCTTCCATGGGAGCTCACAAGCTAGTTCACATTTGCTTCAGCAGTTGATGAAGGATTAAGCCCAGCAGATGAGTACAACAGATAACTGTCACATCTTAAACCACCACAGCTAAATCTACCAGAGTTTATGAGACAGTCGTTTACACTAAAGGTCCAAATGCCAAAGGAGCTAATCACTCTTTTTAAGTGACTTTCCACAGTACTCCAAATAAATTACTTTCTTGGTCTCCTGAAGTTTAGAATTCCTTGTATAATTTCTGCCTTTTTCAACAAGGTATTGAGAGAATTAATTCATTAAAGCATTGAGATTGATTGAAGAATCGAAGGAAACAAACTGCTGCA
The DNA here is from genome assembly GCA_025769975.1 of Gallinago jamesoni. Taxonomy (NCBI): domain Eukaryota; kingdom Metazoa; phylum Chordata; class Aves; order Charadriiformes; family Scolopacidae; genus Gallinago; species Gallinago jamesoni. The sequence goes on from JAOQGH010000001.1 coordinate 130,773,474, forward strand.
AAAAGTAGTAAAATTTGCTAAAAATTGCTTTTATTAACCCACTTAATAATGGGATAATGCACTTGAATAGCAGAGAATTTTGTAGTGGGTTATTCAGTGGGTTATTGTTTTGTGCAGATCATTGCTACATTAATATTAAAACCTTCTTGGCCGAGAGATTGTTCAATGTAACGGTTATATGCATTCCTATTTCACATCACATAATGTCTGCTTATAATGCAATGCTATGTCACTCAAAAGGTGAGAAAATTAAGAAAGAAATTTTTAGAAGCACTAAATACCCTAGAAAAGAACACTTAATTAATATCATCACTAAAAAGCGAGTGATTACAGTACCAGCACCTTAAAAGCCAAACTTCAAGCCTAAAATCTCACCTTGTAGATATATATGCCTATATATGGTGATATAGAGGCAGGCACACAGGCGCACACCCCTATCTCGGAAGGGTTCCCAAGGAGCACTGATGTGGGTTCGGAGTGACTCCTTCCCACCAGAGTAATAGTGCTGAATGGCAAATCTGCAAGGTCTCGAGTCAGGCAGCTACCTGGAAAGAGAAAGGATCCTTCACAGTGTATTTATAAATGCTAAATGGCCCGGGAAACTGCTGAGCGATTTCTCATGCTCAGATCCTCATTTTCTCTTGCGTGGTCATCCCTGGGACAGCTCTGGAAAACAAGGCAGCCATTTTCTCATAAGCTGTTACACTCAGCAAACCAGATTGAAGTGCTTGATAAGCTGCTGTTCTCTTCCGTGCCTGCAGCGATCGGAGGGGAAAAACAACCCATCACCCACAAGCAGGTACAACCACAGCCATTTCTGTACGCGCCCGCTATGAGTCAGGGCGCAGATGGGGCTGGGGGAGGCTGGGCCGGGGAGGATGGGATGCAAACACATCCCCACGCGTGGCCAGCAGCGCCCGCCTGACCCCAGCTGCTGACCCCGCTGTTCATCCCTGCCAAACCTTACGGACCCGCCAAGTCATGCTGCTTCCTCGCGGTTCTGCGTTTCCAAAAATTAACTGCTGCTGTTAGAAAATACATTGCTTTTGCAGAACCTGTGGGTCTGAGATACTGCCTTGTGCTTGGTGCGAAAAATGCCTCTAAACCTTGGGGTCAGCATAGGAAGAAAGTTATTTTAATGTGCAGTTGGCAGACACAGACACAGATATATATGTGCACCTGTACACACACACATACGTGACACAATTTTCATAAGCAACATGGCTGTAAGTAACCTCTCTCATACATAAGTAATCTACCTCAAATGATCTGTAGGGGACCAGACTGTCAAAGCCACTAAGCAACCCCACTCTTTAGAGTGTACAGATATGGATATTCAAAATCGTTAATTGCTTTGGAATATAGAAGTCTGTCCCCACACATAAAGCAAGATGCCATGACACCTACACTTATGCTTACATCTGTTTTCTATTACAAACCTTATTCTCGTAATTTTCATAAACATCCCTGGTTTGCAGCAGTGTTATGAAATTTGGCAGCAAGGAGCCCTGGGTGCAGGGGGTTGCCCTTTCAGTCCCAGAAACAAAATAAAATCCTACTTCAGTTTCATCAGCAGAGATGAGTGAAAACCAGCTGCTAAAGTCCCCAACTACCCCACGCCTGCTGCCTGCCCAGCCCTGGCTCTCCATTTCAACACGAAGTTGAGCTCGAGCCAGCCCCCAGCAGGCAGGCAGCTCTCCCAGTTCACCCAGCCAGGCCTGAAGGAAGCCCAAGCATTGGGGGGACACATGCCTCCCGCTTTGGCCACTGCTGTTGGCTTCTGCTTGGCTGGCGCGTGCGTGCTGCACCAGGTTTCTTCTCCACCTGGACAGTGAATAAGTAGAAGGTGATTCCGTGAAGCCATGGAAGTCCCCACTGCCTCAGGCTCAGTTCAACCTGAGTCCAGCAAAACAAGACCAAGCTTGGCTCTGCTGGTGCAAAGGCACATTGAACTCATTACACCCAAAGTGGACATCTCTTTCCAGTAGCTGGTCCACAAGAGTACGATCCTGCAACCTAAGGTACTTCTTTAGGTCAGCTTTAAGATATTTTTGTCACACAGTGCCAATGCCCAGAATCCCAAAAGTAGGACTGCTTTTAGTGTTTTTAGCACTATACTTATTAAGCTTACTTTCTCTATAGAAAACAGCATAACAGCCAAGAAGACGACACATAAGCGAAAATGTTGTTAAGACTGTGGAGACCCCAAATATGAGAAAAGCACACCCAAGCTGTCAAAACCGAAGGCATCTCTGCCTTGCTTCCTCTAGCCATGGGCACAATCCTTCTATGCCCTCTCCCTTCTGATTGCTCCCCCAGGCTCCAGGCAGCTCCTGCTTCCACCTACCACCACTCCTGTGCCGGGCACACGGCAGCAGCAATCGAACTTGGGCAATGCCAGCAAGGACATTTCTTGCCCTAGTGCCTGCTCCAGCTCCTGCAAGGTTGGAGTCGCTCCTGCAACCTTTGCATTTGCACTTTCACACATGCTTGCAAAGGCCATCGTTATATCAAGAGGGTACCCAACCCAGCATTCCTAATGGTGTAAACCCTGCAACTGTTTTCCAAAGTTGCCACATTACTTTACACTGTGCTTTCCAACATAAAGGATAGCAGTACCCCAGAGGTGACTCTAACTAGCTTTGCAGAAGTCCAGTAAGACAGAAAGTCTGAATAAACATGAGTACACATACTTCAAACACGATACCCTCATCAGTCACCAAAACTATTGAAACGTAGCCACGTTCTACATGATTCACTGGTGAAAAACACCCTCATTCTGTGACCACTGATTTTTACTGGGTGAAGTCATAAGTTCTGTTTTTCTGCCAAGTATACATGCACTCAGGCATTTTTTAACATCTTTAATTTTACAATGCGGGATAGTGTAAGTTTAAGAGTAGAAAGTCTCCTCACTCCACTAAAATTCAAAGTATGTAAACCCACAGCTCTATCAATCATGCCATCTGTGCTAAAAATGCCTTTTTTTTTTTTGGTGCCACAGTACTATTGTATCATGTGAAGGTGGTAACATCTAAAAATATATCACAGAACATATATGTAAAGCCAGATGATGCCTTTTCCTGATCAAAACAGAAATATAAATGAACCCATGATGATCTAAGCTCGTACTCCTTGGCACTGGAGGTTTTCTCACAAGAACTGCAACCCTCATGCTGAAACGCATTTTCCAGAGGGAAGTGCAAAGCTCCTCACACCTGTTTTACACCACTGAACCAAATAAAATGCTTGATCTCTTCCAGGAAGGAAGGAAGGAAGGAGTTCAGCGGTGGAGTGAGGAGTCAGACGAGTACCATATGGCCAGAAGGGAGGGAAGACAAAAGTGAGGGCTGAACCACCTCTCACAGAAGCAAAAGAGTTACGTTAGCTCAGCTGTGTTGTCTAATCCAGTATTCTAAATCAATTAAGACTGAAGCCAATTTGTACACATGAATCTTTGTATTTATAAATGAACCTAAATATTCCACAGTAATATTCCATACGGTTTAATTCCTGTAGTACATGGACAGAAACCAAGGACTGGCTGAGCTCATTAGCCATAAAAATACACTGGTTTTATCAGGCAAGCTTTTGTCCAGCAATACAAAAAAATGAGCAGTGAATGAAAGAATTCCTTCCTTCCTTATAAAACAGTGGTCTCCAATGCAGAAATGTTGGTTAAATGTCAGTACACTGTAGAGATGCTCTCTCAGTTGTGTGGAACTACCACCAGGTCCGAGCTCCAGCCTGCTGAGGTATTTCTATAACACAGCAACATCATGAGAAAATTTAATATCATCAGTCATCTAGTGATAAGACAGCCAGTGTTTGTAAAGAATTCTCACACGTCTTCCCAGAATACTAAATTTCTTGCAGGTTTTAAAGAAAACAGAAAGCGTCTCTCCCTGCCTGGAGAGTATTCCCCCAGGTTTTCATTTGGGTGGCTGGGGTTTTTATTTTTCAGGTTTTTATTTTGCAGGCAGGGCAGCATGGCTGCAGACACCCACTGAGGTAATTCTCCATGTGTGCCTACCCTGCCTCTCCACACAAACGGCAGAGCCACTTGTCATTCAGTGGCCCGGGACAGCAATTTATGGCCCGTTCAAGCCAGACCAGATCTGGCAATGGTTTGCTTTAAAAAGGTACACTGCAAAGTAAAGCATTTTCAGCAGTGACTCAGCATTGTGTATTAATAGCCATGCTAAGCTTATTTAAGACCCTAGACTGTTGCCATGTGTCAGGAACAGGGGATGGATGGGACTTGGTCTGGCTGGAAGCTCACCTCGCAAATGAAGCCATTTTTCAGCACTACATGGCTGCACAACAGAGTCAACAGGGCCCAGGGAGCAGGAGCATGGGGTGAGGAGCAGGGGAGGGAGGGCAGGAGGGCTCCCTTCTCGAGCTGCTGCAGTTGGATTAGCTCAGGTCAACTACGAAGAACGGGATGAGGGGTCTGGAGCACAAGTCTTATGAGGAGGGGTTGTTCAGCCTGGAGAAAAGGAGGCTGAGGGGAGACCTTATCACTCTCTACAACTACCTGAAAGGAGGTTCTAGTGAGGTGGGGGTCAGTATCCCAAGTAACAGGCAACAAGACAAGAGGAAATGGCCTCAAGTTGCACCAGGGGAGCTTTAGATTGGATATTAGGAAAAAATTCTTCACTAAAAGGGTTGTCAAGGTTTTGGAACACGCTGCCCAGGGAACTGGTTGAGTCACTGTCCCTGGGGATATTTAAAAGACATGTAAATGTGGTGGTTAGGGACATGCTTTAGTGCTGTACTTGGCAGTGCTAGATTAACAGTTGGACTTGATGATCTTAGAGGTCTCTTCCAACCAAAATGATTCTATGATTCTATTCTAGGACTCCATTGGCCCACAAGAGGAAGCAGAGGCTGAGAGGCTGCTGAAAGTGTGAAGAATTGGGCCCCACATAAGTCTTTATACCCACCATGCAAAACAAATGGAACAGAAAATAGCATTTAGAAGAATCTTGTATACTCATCCTGCACGCACACAAATATCTATGTGCAGACATGAAGAAAATCAGCTCGGGGTATATGCTTTTGGTGAAACTAAAAAGCACAGGAAAGGGAGAAATAGAAAAAGTCACCATAATCTGATTAACTGTGTAATTAAGACTAAACTGAGAGATCAATAAGGAAAAATATAAGGAGAGTTTTTTCAGCACAGTATGCTGGAGAGAAAATGGGAAATCTGGTGGAAATCTAATGGGATAAAGTAACAGATGGTAGGTAGACACCCAGGGGACATGGAATATGTTTAAAGATGATACTGGCTAACAGTATGATTAAGAGTATATGCAATATCACAATGCACTGAATTGAACTAGAACATAAGTAGTTAAGGCCATAAAAACCTTAATATTCTAGGTTTGACTTACACACTTGTATAGACAAGACAAATTGGAAAAACACTTACAAAAAGGCTCTACATAACACAAGTATCTGGGCTATTTAAGGGAGTGCCTCTTGACCTTGTCTCGAGAAAACTGGCAAACAACTGTCTACAAATATCACACAGGATATCACAAAGAGGGCAAGCAATTAGATTAATCAGCAAAGATATAACCAGAAATAATGGACTCAAAGCACAGAAAAGAAAACTATAGTTGTGTTTCTGGAAACATCTTGGAGAGCAGAACAAGTTATCAGGGGAGCTGTGCAAACCATTGTCATCTGGGTGACCTGAAGACTACCTGATAGCACATCATTCTATCAGGCCTGTAAGGACTTTAGGAAAAACAACTAGGTCAATGCCCTTCCATTTTTTCAAATAGAAATACATCAGTAACTTCCAGCAAAATCTTCCACATAACCCACTGTCCTTCCAGTTGGTTCACAAGCAGGAGTACGGACTGCAGTCCATAAGCTGAACACACAAGAAGGTCAACTCAAGGAGGTCTTTCATGCTCAGGCAACACTTTCAATTTTCTCTTGGGTACAATCAAGTTTGCTACATCAGTTTTATGAAACTATGGTGGTCCCGTGCCTTCCAAATATTTGCCAACAGCTAAATAATACCTATAAACAATACAGTCCAGCTGTAGAACTGCTTAGGTCTCCATAAAATAAATAAACATTATATATATAAACTCCAGATACATACAGATAGATGGATACATACATACATACATACAAGAGAGAGTGTTAAATGGAATAGATGTAAACAAATGATATAAAAAGATATAAACCAATGCTGCATTATTATAAGCCAGTTATTTATGTAGATTTATTTTAAAATATGTCTGATTGCATTCATAGCACTGATGAAGAGAACAGTAATGCACTAAACATCATTAAACACTTAAACTAAAATTCATTCTTGATCGTCCCTTCACAACCACTTTGATTCTACTCTACCACCGAGGACAAGAATAACCACATGACCTAAAGGACAGAAAATTTTTACTCTGTTATGAGAGCAAACGAAATCATTTCCAAAAGCAGAGAGCTCTCCCATGCACAATCCTGCTTTCGGCTCTCCCATCTCTGACTGGCACTAATTTAAATTAGGGGATTGGTAGCTTCAGCACTTCAGCTGATATCAATTACCATTATATCATGCAAAGCACTCCCTGAAGTAATCAGGAACCAAGCTGCTTATGGAAATAGTGGAAAAACTGCACCAGAAATTAAATAGAAGCCAGTACACAGCAGAGACATAACCAGCTCCTCCGTAAGAAAAAGAGATTTAAATGGGCAGCTGCATTCTGCATCAGCAGAATTACAACCATTTCTGTGAATAGTTTTAAGGTGCACAGAGAAGTCACTGTCTTCCATAGATTGGGTTACTGCAAAGTCAATGGCTAATAACTATATCAAGGAAGCAACTGGGTACTGGACTGCCTTAAAACAGCTGAGGAGAAACAGAATAAGCCGATATGATGCTGACTCTGATGCAGCTTCAGAGCAGGCATCGTCCTCTATTCTACTCACAGCTAGCTCATGAAAACTTTGCAGTGTTTTTACAACCATAAAATCCAATAAACTGAACCCCAAAGCACAGATTTTTTTTTCACAGTCCAGGAAAATGGTGAGAGGTAATGAGCTTGGGCCCAATTAAATGTGATATAAGGAACCAACAAGAAACACTCACTTCAGAAGCCTAAGTTGTAACAGTCATCTTACATTGCTCTGCTTCTGTCTTCTTGGTAACTCATCTAAATGGCTTTTGCCTAGGTACAAAGTATTTTGTTTTAAAGATGCTTAAACCAGTACTTGTCATATAGGGCAAGCTTGCTCAACTGAGGAGCCAGCTAAAGTCATTCAGGGCCCACCTTATCACACACTGAAAGGGCAGATATAGATAGGCTTCCTGGCACCATTCCATCCTACAATTTCCTACTGCTATTACACTGATGATTCAAATCTAATTTTAACAAGCAAGCAAGCCTTCTGCTGTCAGCAACCATTGTTCCAAGACAGAAGGAAAATACTTTAAGCACATTTTCGTGCCTTTCAACGTCTGCATTTTTGTACTGCTTTTGTTCCTGGAGAGGGGCACGGAAAAGGAAAATAAGGGAAGCACTTCCCAAGGTAGGGAGCTAAGATACCAGTGCTGTCACTTATCATTTCCTGAACAAGTCTAATTCTTCAAAAAAAATATTAATATATATTATTATATTATTAATATAAGAACTAATGCTTTGAAAGTCTAAAAACCTTGCAGCAGTAACAAAGGAAGTTTCAAAAACACATTCCCCTAAGACCACAAAATAATAATGGGTTTTGTTTCAAAAATACATAAACAATTTTCCATATCCTTTGGTAAATTGAGTCCTACACAGCCACGATATTTATTTTTTAAATAACAAACTATACGCATCTCTTTACAGCTAAGTTTATGTGCAAATAAAACTCCTCCACCAGTTTAGAAAGAATCTAAAAATGTCCTTGCTTGTATATGATCTCACAAGAGGACACCATACTGTGTTTCTAAGGGTTGCATAAGTGACCAGAAAAAACTAATTAATTTGAATATTCTTTTACCCATTTTCAGATGGCCTTCAAAAGCAAAGTCAACACAAAATAATGAAGAGCTGAGTTCATTTGTTGTACAGCAAAAGATGTCAACCAATATAATGTGCACTGGTAGTGAACTGAACATAATTAGTTCTGAAGATTATTGTAGAAGAAGGAAAAATGGTTCCAGTAACCAAAGCTAAGATAACAAAAAGCACAGAAAGTCTCCCTGACAAGGAAGAAACAGTCCAGTTTGTTCTGAGTTACAGCACAATCAAGTTAGCTATATGGCACATCCTGCTGTTTATATCATGTGATTTTAATAACTTAAAATACAAGATTAAAGCCATCTGCAGGACTCCTAAGCAAAACAAATGCTATACTGTGGTGCTGAAATATGTAAGGTGCTTCCATTACCTAGAATCCATATCATAAAAGGTTATTTATACATTGGAATGGGAAATATTTATTAGCATTTAACACTAACAGGTATGGAAAATATTACCTGTGTAACACACTGCCTTGTTTTTACAACCTGTGTAAAATACACTACTATACTGTTGACTGAATGTAGTAGTCAAAATATGAGGGATCAAGTGCTGCAGTCCTCTTAGACAGGCATTATGGAATCCACGCAAGGTATTTAATTTGATCTCTTTGTTCAAGACAGCGGTATTTGCATTCATTCACATTCAGCAAGTTATTTATCTAAAAAAGCTAAGATGCTTTCACTTTTTTTTTTCCTCCCAAACCCCACTTGTTCTTCTATATATTGCCATAAATAAAGTGCTGCATTTAGACCGTCTGTGATACTCTGAGCCAATTTCACTGCAGATAAAGGTCAAGGAAAAAAATTATTAAAAAGAAAATAACATTTTTTTTCCGAGTTCTCTATATAAAACATCAGTGCCAAGCATTCAAGCAAACTTTGAACATTCGTCAACCTTACTGGGCTCCTAACTGGGCTGTATGTTTTATCTGTCAGAACAGCAGCACTGAGCAGAAGGCATCATGAAGGTAAATTCTGGAGCAGGACAAATAACTGAACTAGTTCTTCTGTTTCTTGCACAGTAGCTACTGTGTTGCAAATGCATTCCAGAAATACGTGACCATCATCTCAGCTAAGTAATCGGTGTGTATGAAAGTCCTAACCTCAACTGGAGACCTTCATAAGCATGAAGACAAAAGGAGACCAGTACATTATCTAACTGGGTTTCCTCAATAACATAGGTTTTGAAACTCAAACATGCAATTTTTGCATTACACATAACTTTGAAACACTGAAAGAAATCTGTATTTTAGAAATTCATTGGAACAGGGTTTAAAAATTTTAGCTGAAGGACAATTCTTCATCTCAATTTCAACAATTTCCCAGCTTTAAAATAGCTATGAATACTGGGGGAATAACAAAATTGGTTTCCTGTTCGAATTCTCCCTTTAGCTTATTTCCAATGCATCATTTTATTTCCATAACTACCAAACAAAAGAGCCTTCTCACAATATGAATCTTCACACACCTGTTACCAGAAGATGACCAACTCACAATTTCAGTCTCTGACAAAACACGTTGGATTTTATCAGTTTCCTACCAGACCAATGAGCTCCTCCCAAAGTCCCAAACTCTCTCCCAGGTATGTCCAGACACTGTGAACTTCAGGTATGAGTACTGCACCTCCATACTATCATCCATTTCATATGGACAGTAAATACACTTTTTATTTGTTAGTTTTGCAATCCTGCATCAAAACATTGTATCACTGAATGGTAGATTTATGTGCAAGCTGTACGGTATGGCCACAGTGCACCTCAAGATAAACAAATGACAACTTCTGAATAACAAGCTTCTGAAGGAGTTTTAGATATCAGGGGGTTGCACAGACCAAAAGAAAAATACATCACCTTGCAATTCCTCATCACTATCTTTACAATTAAGTAGTATAATGTGAAATAATGAACTGAAGTGCACAATAACAAAACTAACATCTGAAATCACCTGGAGATCTGGAGCAGGGGAACAGGAGAAAAATGCTGATGTTCAGTTCAGAACAAGGATGTTCAGAAACAGCTCGACATAGCTTTTTCCAGTGACTACAACTGGAGCCAATAACTGCTGGATTTGCTTACAAGTTCAGCCAGTGTTCTAGGGACAGGATGCAGGACAGGCTTCTGCAAAAGTAGGAAAATACTTAAGCATGTGTTAGTATTGTACAGTATTAGCAGAGATACAGACTCTACATCTGGCTTTAAAGCACAGGAGATACTGCATCCACTGCTTTCCTCATGGCAGATGTGTACACAAACCACTAGGCTATTTTGGACCGATGATTAACATTGACTAGATAGATTAAAAGTTGCAGAGACAAGAAGAACTTGGGATTTAATGCAATGAAAAGGAAACACAGAAATACAACTGGAAAGTAACAAAGAGACACTATCTGGGAGAACACAAGATATAACTAATTTGGTACCAAAAAAGATTTAGTAATAAGGAACAAAGGAAACGACGGAAAAAACTGCACTGAGCCATAAATGAAGTAGGAGATAGCATGGGCAGACAAGCTACCTAGTTAAATTTTAAAAAAAGAAAAGCATCAAAAATCACGCTAGCAGAAAAAACATATATCCTCTATAAATTTAGGAGGACCTGGACTCCTGAATCTCCTGGTTAAATGAAGAGGGGTCTCTAAAAAGCAAAACTTTTAGGAACTAACTTTTGAGTAAAGACTGAGAGAGAAATTTGTACAGATGAGAAACGCTGAAGTGGGGCAAAAAGAAAGCGGGGTAATAGTTTACAAATATCTAAAGTAAGAATCTGCATACCAGGAAAAGGAAGACATTTTCTGTCAAGTATGGAATCTGAAAAAGGGGTAAATGGAAAGATTATTTTTTTTTTTTTTAATGGAAAAAAATATTGAGTGACTAGCAGGGAAGGCTTTTTGGAGGGGAACAACTGTTGGCCTGTGAAAAAAAACTGCCAGAGGGAATACTGCAAATCTACTGCTGGACAAAATAACAGAAAATGCACTGATGGTAACAGTCCTGTATCAGCAAGGAGCAATGCCTCAGAAGATGTAAAGACCACTTCCCAGTCTACCTATCTGTACACTGTGCATACTGTAACTAAGATATATTACCTGAAAATTTATGCTCCCTTTTTAATATAATGCTAATGTATTTTATTACTGATTTTAACAGGCTTTAATAGGAGGAAGCATATATTCAATTATTTTATTACATGCTTTGAATATAAACGGAGAGCATCTGCACCCTAGTTTACTCCTTCCTTCCTCGCTCTCTCATAAAAAAAGTGCTGGCATGTTTTAGAATTCAGAGCAGCCCTCCCCAGCCCAGCCGCTTTCTTGGCTGGTTTGCTGGGATCTATATATCCAATCTAATTATTTTGATTCCCATTTCCAACCCTATCAGTGGTGCAGCGGTGCAAGAAATCAAAATGCCAGTCTCCTGAATGTGTTAGAACCTAAAAGCTAACAGCTACTCATTTGCAGAGGCATCACTGTGTGGCCCAAAGCCCCTGTCATCATGCAATTTATGTTCAGCGTTCTGGATGTGACTCAAGAGGGGTTTCCCAGTGTACCAATACTGAGCATTTCTTATAACATTTCAGATATGCTACAGGTTGTTGCATCATCTTATTCTGCCACAGTGTAACTGACTAACAAAACCCAGCAATGTGTCAGTTTAGATTTTGTCTTTTTAAAGACTTCCTTAGGTTCTTCTTCTTTGGCGTTTTCCCCTTTGTTTTCTTAAGAGGGAAAAAACGGGATCATACAAGCTTATCTTCCCTTAAGTGATCAGAAGAGAGAGTCAGCAATACTCCTGCCAAAAGACCTACTACCCTCTCAAGTCAGGGGGATCATATGTTGCTCACTAGCTGAATTCCCTTGGGGGTCTTTTCCCTGACTATAAGCTTTCCCCCTCTTGAATTACAGTCTTACTTAGATTACTAATGCCTCAGCACCACCAAAAATATTCCCATTCATTTCCACAGTTTTTACAAACATGATAACATGATTTGTGTTTAAATACAAGCGTCACCATTTTACTTTTTATTATGAATATCATATGTTTGGCAAGCTGTCTGACCTTCCTTATGATGATGAATGCTGCAGCAAACAATTTGCTGTATCTTTAAAGAAATGGCCAATTCAATTACATTACTCCAGAAGCTTTCAAATCCCTCTCTGCCAAACGTCTTTGCTATATCCTGCCACAGACAGCCCATTTGTATTCCAGCACAGTAGGACACTTGTTTTATTGAAGCATACAGTTCTAGTTAGGTACTATCAACAGAGCACTATTTCAGTTCTCCAGCTCTGTGTTCCTTCCCACCCCCTCTAGCCTTGGTTATTAGGATTTTCAATTTTACTGACCAAACGTGTATGCATTACTAATTACATGCATGAAATCCAGTGGTTATTGACTGCTACAACAAAATACATTAGTGACCAATTACAGGAGTTCTTGGCAGCAATGGTTATCATTTGAGTGGATTTAATCATTGCACTTAAAGCGAAGCTTGAGATTCCCTTTGAGATTACACCACTAATTGCTTCTGTTTTGCCAGTTACTGCATGAGTTGGTTTGCAAAAAAGGATCGCTAAAGATGCTTTCTAAATATCGAAGAGCAGCAAACAGATGAAGCCTCCTGTAATGAGTCTGCCCCACCCCCAATAAAGCCACAGCATCAATTCATTCATACCACAACGCCGATCTCCGACACATATTCCCCTTGTCATCCTCTCTTTCCTTCTCATTTCTTGTTGTTTGGGCAGACGAGCAACACAGCTGCACTGCTGTTCATGTGAGTTGTAAAACACACTATCATTTATTTATATAGATAGTGAGAACGTTACACATAAAAAAAATAATAAATAAATCATTGTTTCCCCCACTGCCTTCTGTGTTTGCAGAGAGGATACTATTTGTTATTCTCATTATGACAGAATGTTTGAATAGTCTTAGAACTTTAAGAAAAAAAAAAGGAAAAAAAAAAAGAAAAAAACTAAGCAAACCCAAAACCCTAGGCAAAGTACATGACTTATTACACGCACAATACCACCAAATAGGCTTGAACACTCCAGCAATCCCTAAAAACAAACACTCCCCCTCCAAAGGAATTTGTAATATAACATATTGTTCTTTAAAAGCCCATGTCTACCTCCAGATCCCCACTAGTGATGAATTATCCGGTTTACAGCCTCATAAAGCAAAAGTGTCTATATATTTTAATGCTGAGGCCGACCACAGGACTTCAGCACCTTTCAAATTTAGTGATATACAACTTCCCAAACACCAATGAAATGCTGTGTCACTTGGCTTCAGGCAAAACAAGGAAATATAATTTCATCAATATTTTTGGTCTGATCAAAATAAGTTGTCTTTCAAAGACAGCTTTGTCCAGTTCTTGGCTCCCCAGTTCAAGATGGACAGGCAACTGCTGGAGAAGGTACAGCAGAGGGCTACAAAGATGATTAGGGGCCTGGAGCATCTCCCTTACAAGGAGAGGCTGAGGGACTTGGGTCTTTTTAGTCTTGAGAAGAGAAGGCTGAGGGGAGATCTGATCAATGCTTATAAATACTTACAGGGTGGGTGTCAAGAGGACGGGGCCGGTCTTTTTTCAGTGGTGCCCAGGGATAGGACAAGAGGAACCGGGCCCAAACTTGAATATAAGATGTTCCACCTAAACATAAGGAGGAACTTCTTCACTTTGAGGGTGGCAGAGCACTGGAACAGGCTGTCCAGGGGGGTGGTAGAGTCTCCTTCTCTGGAGACATTCAAAACCCACTAGGACAAGTTCCTGAGCAACCTGCTCTAGGTGGACCTGCTTTGGCAGGTGGGTTGGACTAGATGATCTCCAGAGGTCCCTTCCAACCCCATGTGATTCTGTGAAAGAAAACGTGGGAGGGAAGGTTGCAACTACAGTTCTGTTCGCCGTTTGAGAGCAAGCTATTTTAATAAATAAAATTGTTTAAATTAATGTTTGGTTTCTTTTTATTAAAATTTCAGCTACTGAAGCTTTCAATCACTCAAATGCCAATTTCCGAACAATAAAGAACCCCTCTCAAAAATATAAAAAATGACAAATCTTCAACCAAAAATTTCTCATAAAATTAAAAAAAACTTCTAGAATTATCCTATCGAATGTTAGCATTTTTAGGATTTCAGTAGATGCTAAGTTGATACAACTCTAATTAGAAACTTAATTGATCTCTGTGAGAGAGATACTGTAGAGAGTTTTAAATCCCCAGAGACTTCTAGACTATGAACAACAAAGCATATGATATCTTTAAAAACTGTCAGAAAACGTACAATATGATTTATAGAAATAATAACAATCTCCCTGAAATTAACTGCAAAAAGAAGTTGAAGAGCTTCATCCTAGAGTATCAACAGGCTGTAGCAACAGTACCAGTTGCTTCAGCCACTAAATACAGTACAGAGTCTTCCCTACCAATCCCTGAAAAAGAACATAATACAATACACAGAGGGTTGCATCACAGATACATTTTATCTTGTTTCAAACCCAGATGAAGATTTGCACAAACCTGTCCATCTTTCCAGAACACCAGGCACAAGAACTGCTAGACACAAGATGCTCTCAAAACCACGGCCAGTTCATTTCCATGCTTCACTAAGAAAATCTTGCCCCAGGGCACATAATTTCAAGTCCGAATGAGAAAATTTGCAGGTGATGCAGTAACTACAGTAACTGGCAAATAATAAACTGGATAAAACACCTAAATTAGAGATCAATCTTATATTCATAAAGGAATAGACAACACATTTTAATTGGATTATTCCCAGCTCTTAGTTCAATAGTGCTTGATTTCCGCCTTCCTCTAACAACAATTGACAGACGATAGGACAAGGGGCAATGGCTTCAAGTTACACCAGGGAAAGTTCAGGTTAGATATTAGGAAACATTTC
>JAOQGH010000001.1:130788501-130977201 GCA_025769975.1 Gallinago jamesoni
TTTTTTGTGGTTGGACTCGATGATCTCTGAGGTCCCTTCCAACCACCACAATTCTGTGATTCTGTGATTCTGTAATTAAAGACAGTTTTCAAGTAAAAAGTAACATTACGTTGACATGACATCTTTGTCAAGGCATAAGTCACTACACCTACAAAACCGGCAGAATGGCCACCTTTCTTTTGTATGGGTAAGCTCCCATTTCATGTACATGAGCTCAAAATTTAAGCCACAATTCCAAAAAGACTGCAATTGCACCTAGAATTTCTAGTGCTGCCTTCCAGAAGAGGAAAGAGGAAGAAGAGAGGGGAGGAAAATATTCTTGAAGAGAACAGCTGAGCTTATGTAGCATCCAAAGTACAAAAGATCAGGAAATACCTGTCTGTCATCACTGTCAAAAGCAATAGACTGAAATGATGCAGAGTGGGACTGATAACACAGGAAATAAATGTAAACATTTGCTGTGTGTTAGTATAGAAGTTAAAAGAAACAAGGCAAAAACCTCTCTCAAAGGTCCCTGCTGGATTTAAAATAGAGCTGTTGAGCCAATTTTGATTTCAAAATATGTCATTATCATTTAAGAATACTGAACTTCTCTCCTTTAATAAACCTTACACCTGTTTGCTAGTCCACAGATCTAATTCCTAAAACCACGCACAATGACTGCAAGTATGACAAGGCACAGTATTTGCAGAACTTCACTGAGAACTATAAATGATCAGGAAATCAACCAGTTACTTATAATACAGTCTCAGGCACTATTTGTGATTCACTACCTAACTTACAAATCAAAGAATGATAATGGTAAATGTTGCCACAATGCATTTCTGAATGAATTAAAAGTCTTATGTGGGTATAGTTTACAAAGGCGGGCATATTTTTGTTACATGTTTAATTTTGTTTAATATCAAAAGCAATGAGAGACTTTTTTTTCTAGTACTCTGTCACAAAGAAATAAACACAGTAAATACTACAGCAAAATGTTCTACACAGTGACGTGACAGATATCGATTTATACATTCATGCATTCAGTACAAGAATATGATTAAATCACAGCATGGATTTGGAATAAAATGCCCTGATAGCAAGTTTAGACCAGATTAAATCAAGAGACTCTCAGCTGATAAGCAGAGTTTGTAAAATTTAATGTAGATACCAGTAAGGATATTCAACTTACTGAAGCCTTCCAAAACTAAACATAATTCTTTTAGCATGATAAATGCCAGCAGGAAGAAAGGCTCCAGCTCTGGCAATTGTTTCAGAAAACTCAATTAACTTGCCCATTATTAAAAATATGTTACCAGTAGAAAGAAGTTTCAGGCTATACTATACTTATCTGCTAATTAATATTGCATGCTTTTCATGTATGAATAAGTATGAATAAATAAAAACATTAAATAATACAACAAAGTATCTTTTAGACATGTAAAATAATTGTTGTAACCAGAATAATGCTTGGCTTGACAAGAAAAGAAGCTAGGTGGGTAACTGAAAAATACTTTTCCTGCCTTTTCAGAAACCTGTGTTTGGGTTTGGGATGGGTTGGGGACCTTCAGATGCCTCGGAATGCCTGCCACACACCCTGTCAAAGTTGATGAAGAAAAGCTGTCCTTGTCCTGTTTTAGTGGAAGCTAATTCAACTATTTTAATGGAAGCAAACCCAACCAAGACAATAGCTTTTGTCTCAAACATGAAATGAGCATTTACCCTTTCCAAGACAACTATACTAGGCCACCACGAGGTTGTCATCTGAGCCTTCATCCTCTGATGATGTCATGCTTAACCTGACCTCTTCTTATGACTTCAGTCCTGCTGAATATCTCAGTGCCTTATTATGATCACAAACCAGCAAGATCAAGTTTAACTTCAAGAAACAGAGAGGTTGTTCACACTCAGAAATTAGTCTCAAGATAATTAACTGAAAAGGCAAACAAAAAAATACCGAGAAATCCTGCCTATAATCTATGTTTAATTTTATAGAGGCTCCAAGGGTAGCAATAAAAAGCAAACCTAAGGCAAAGCACAGAAAGCTCTATACAACATTCCCTTTAACCAGCTCTAGTAGTTCTAATCTTCTTCAATTCAAAAGCCAAGGAACTGTCTCAAGCTACAGATTGCAATTAGGCACAGAGATGCTGAAAAACATTTAACAGTTTTAACATTCTGTAAAGCTGATTTCCAGCTAAACTTTCACTTACTCAGGTGCAAGAACAGTCAAGCTCCCCAGTTTCCCCCAGATTTTCCCTTCAGGCCAGTTTTATCCTTAGGTACCTGCGTACAATAAAAAAAAAAAGAAAAAAACAATTTACGTAACTCCTCATAAGTCATCTCTTAATTATATTAATTCTTATGGCCCCAAATTGTCAGCAAGTCAAAAATCCAGACATTCAGCTTTTATAAAAGGATTATTTCCCATCAACTTGCTTAACCAAAAGTTAAATCAAAGCTTTTTCTCCCCCTGCAAAAAGACTAGGTTTTATTTGACCAGTTCTACATATATAAAAATGTTTTGCACACTCAGCACAACCTTAAATGAAAGAGTTTTCTGTGAGAATCCTCATGTAAATTCAACCTTGTATTAGGTGGGATTGCATGATTCAGGTATATTTCATCACTTGTTTTTAAGAGTACAAACAGACAGCAACACAGCTAAGGCTTTGTTAGCCACAGATTTAAGCCACCTTAAAACGAGAAAATCCTACATATCCAATTACCACTTTAAAAAGTGAAAAAAGGTTTGTGTAAAGGTGCAGTGTCACTTAGTTAAGGAGGAGCTCAAAAATAAAGCCATTCTGGCACTAGTATGAATTAAAGAAACATATTCAACCATATGGAATCAATTTTTGCAGACATATGGAGCTCCAATTAAATAAGCATGGCTTTGCTGACACAAGTCCACCTGCATATATTCAAATTTTCCAGAATTAGACCATCTCATTTAGAGCAGCCCATCTAACAATAACAGAGTAGAAAAGCAATGCATTTGATATGACACAACAACTGAACCTAGTCTCTCTAAAAGTGACATGGTATAGGGAAGTGGACTTGTTTGGGGGTTTTTTAGTTGTTTGGGGTTTTTTTTTAATCAGACTGAGATTGATAGTTGGACTAGATGATCTTAAAGGTCCCTTCCAACCTAGACAATTCTATGATTCTAAATAGTAGTTGCAGCGTTACTTTTCACCATGGTCAGAATATAACCAGATTAGAAAGAAAACAATGATGTAATTAGTTCCCCTAAAATATAATTACAATTACATAAGAACAAAAGAAAATTATTTTTCATCTTCTGCATCATGCAATTAAATACGTAATTGGAAAAGTAAGCAAGGTACAGTTTTTCAAAGAAAGTTTTACCAGAAGCCAAAAGAAATTAAAAAACTGACTGTAACTATGCTTCCTAGCATTTAAGTTTTCTTTGCACATCATGCATCAAGTTTTTCCCAGGATAAATATATGAAAAACATACCATTTAAAAAGATGAAAGTCAACAAGCTATATATAAACATCAACATCCTCAACAACTCTAAAATTTTAAAATAAGAAAGGTGTCCGATGAGGTAGAAACTAACAAATTTTTAAGGTAAGCACTTTAGAAGTCCAATTTTTTGTTTTTATTTTTTAAGGATATGGAGTTAATTGGGCCCACTTGTTCATATCTAGTCTGACTGGCTTTGTATTAGGTGATGACATGCCATTTTTTTCCACAGAACCCTGACCTCATTCAGTGAGCACAGTAGCAAGAAGAAAAGAGAGTTCTGAAAATCTACACATTAACTAAATTACCTATGGTCACAGCATAGCTCTACACTTGTATCTGCTCCAGGTTATTCTGTGCTGTTTCAAAACAGCACTCTGAGGACACAAAAGCTACTTCTCACACAGAGCTCCTCTTTGGTGCTATCAGGATAACTACAGATTGCATTGCAGTCCCCTGTGACACATGTCACATCATCCCCATAGACTGTGAACTTAAAGAATGAAACTTTGGAATTAGGAGCATTAAAAACTTTAATGTTCAACCAGAGAGTCCTAAAATTCACTTATCAGAGTATCTTGCCTTATATAATACTTTAAACTAATTTTCTGGCGAAGCTGTGTTCATCTGCCTTAACTAGGCGATGCATGTTTCCTTTCCTGTAGTGCATTGCCCCATTCACTGTCTGTCTTAAAGTTTCTACAATAAATAAAAGCAAGTTTTCAGAGACCCGTCTCCTTTAATGCACAAACTTCCTACGTTTCTGGTCCAGTTGAAAAGACCATAGAATTCTGAAATAATATACTTTAAAACTATACCATAATGCAAATGTCCAAGGTAGCTCAGTTAACATGTTCTATGCAACCTTATTTCTTCACCTTGCCAGCTTTGCAGCACTTATTCTCTCTAACTCAAATAACATGCTTCAAGACAGCTTTCTGAGCTTGGTTTAATTTCCAGGTCTTTTAAACACAGTAACCATCAAAAAAAAAAGCTCCATCTTGTTCAATACAGATGCCCAGGAGTCTCCCTCAAAACTTGGCCACCTCTCCTTCTCATCTAGGCTGTACCATTGCCAATTCTGCGGGTCAGGTGCTACCAGCTCCATCACATTGCTTGTTATCAGGCTCAGTCTCCTATTCCTGATCTCAGCCCTGTCTCCCTGCCTCTTTAGAGTGACTGCTTCATTCTCCTCAACTTCATTACATGATATATTGCTCCCTCCCCACAACCGGAATCCTACTTCCCATTCTCATATACTATCTTCACTTTTAATCTCAGCATCATCTCTCAGCTTTCTGTCCCTTCAAAGATCTCTTAGCTATTCTGTATCGCTTCTTACTTTCCAATGTTTTTCCCACTGCTTTACTCTCCCACTAGGCCTCCTGCACTTGCCTCTTGCCCTGGCAATTTTCAGATTTATTCTCAACAACCCACTCCCTGTCTTTTCCATATTTCTTTTCTGCTTCCCACAGAGTCTTTGTGATTAGTGTGCCATAGCCATGGCTGCTGAACTCATTTCCAACGATAAGCACTAAAGAGAGCTGTATGAGGGCTAATGAGCAGGAACACTTAATTTCAGGATCCCAAAAGGACTTTGGCAGAAGACAAGCCAAACCAGCACTGCGGTCTGTGCAGAAGTAGCATTTTAGGCACTTAAATCCCTCACTACTGAAAAATACAGACCCTGTCTATTTAGATTTCAAGGTAGCTGTATGAAGGCTTTGTGGACTGTAGGTTCTTCAGTCTTGGCGTAGATTAACACCATCTACTCTTTTAATTATTTTTTTTTTAAATCATTCTACAAAGAACTCAAAGTTAGACAGAGTCCATATCTCAATCTAAAATCACTCCACATTTCAGTTAATACAGAATTACTAGTATTTTTTTAGGCCGTTCTTTCTGAAGACAAAACAGCCCTTGATTCAATCAAATATATGAAGTATTAGGAGAATGAGGGAGGAATGGCTTTTAATTAAGAACAGGGGTTTTTTGGCACTGTTTACCAAGGGTAAGTGTGCTTCTCTTTATTCCACTGGAAGAAAGTAAACGGTAGCTTACCTTCACCTATTTTTGCCAGAAAGTATAAGCCGACCAAAGACATCTTCCTTATTTGTCTCAAATAGCGCCCCCCCCCCCCCCTTTTTGTGCAGGAGGCGCTTAAGGCTGAATTTAAGATGATTGTATACAGTTGGAAGACGTTGATTCCCCCATGACGTAAAATAATAAAGCAAATTAAAAGACAATGGATTTATTGCATAAGTCCTATTTTTAGAATAGTTTCAATATTTGGCTTGATAACAATAGAGTTTGTATCAACAGAAAATTAGCTAAATGAACACAAACGAAAGTCAGAATTATGTAATAAATAAATATGATAAGAATTTAATTAAGAACATTCTTCCTGCTTTTCAATACACAAAAATAGTTCTTTGGATTACCTCATGACATCACTCTTATTTATAACCAGTGTCTTTTGAAAAGAGGTAACACAAACCTTAATATAGATTAGGTGACTTCAGCTTCTTGGTATCAATGAAAACTAATAGCTAGCCATAGGATTGTTCCTAACATGGATTTACATATCAGTATCTTAAACCTGTCAGCTCTCCTACTAATCTGCCCTTTCATTTAATTTCTTTTCCCACATTTTATGCATACTCCTATCTCACCCAACTCCTCTTCTTCCCATATTTGTTCATTCCTCTTCCTCATAATTTCCTCACTGAAATACAATACAAGTTTCAAATAAGGAAGAATGCAGTCACCTTTCTGCATAGGATAATCAATACTTTGGGGGCACAACCCACATGTGCTGCAAATACTGCAGGAGCTTTTCCTTAGCTTTAATGCAATTCATCACTGGTAACTCAGAGAGGTGAACGGAAAACAAAATACTAAACTGATTTAAGTGAAAACTTTAGATCAATCTTTCACATTACTTGTGCAATTAGCTTTCTAAGATTTATGGTCTTGTTTGGTGTAACCTGTGTTGATTGCCCAGAAGATAGAGTTCTGGAAAAATAAAAATCTACAAGGGTCACACTAGATTTAAATCCAGATCTGTTGTTGTTTTTCTCAGCGTATTCTCAGTATTATTCCCTTTTCTTCCAGCCCCAGCTCATTTAAATACACACAGTGTCATATTTTCATGGCACACTTCACATGCCATTTTGCTTCACATGCTGGTAAATTTCTCTGTGCTTAACCTTTGCATTTCTTTCCCCATGAACAGCATTTGCACTATTTCTAAATAGTGCAAGAAATCACATAGCTTTTCTTCATTTTTTTCTTCTGAGCCACTATATTACCCCTTTTCACGATGATAAAACAGTAGCGGGTCACATCACTCCTTTTCTCTAACAGAGCAGCAGATCCAGGCTTCTCTTCCATCAAATGCAACCCCATGCCTTCAGGGTTACAACAGCGGTCTCAGTTCTCTCTCACCTAGCTTTGTGCTCTGCTGCCATCCAAAATCCTACTCCTCCCAAACAACTAATGGAGTCTGATCCTGAATCCCTCAACGTGACATGCACTGAGCTACTCAGGAAGCTGATTAGTGCGTGCAAGTGCTCACTCAGGAGGGGTAGAGAGTCACCCCTTCTTCAGGGTGAAATTTTCATATACAGCCTGGGAGGTTAAGCTCTAGGATTCTCACAGCCTGTAAAATAAAACCTGTGCAATGAATTCCCTTCTTGATTTAAAAAATCTCAGTCTCTGCTGAAATTATGTAGATTCAGTGAAGAAAGCACATATCCCTCCTGTGCTGCTACTGTATTGCTGAGCAGCCATTTAATAACAGCATACTTAATGAGTACAGATGAATGACTCAGTGCTAGAAAGTATCTGCTAAAGAGGAATTTCTATTATAACTTGATTCTTCCACTATTGAAACTAAAAAGAAAAAACATCTGATTTATCCAAAATAAAGATATTTATCCAAAATAAAGACTGAAGTTACATTTTATATTTAGATAACAAATGATGGATAATATTTATGTACAAGTCAGTCTTTCAACAAACGTTTGTGTGCCCAATATATAAAAATTAAGTATAAATGCAATATCATCAATGAATGCACTATTTACAAATAATTCATTCCACTGTTGAGCCACACTGCATTAAGTACACTTTAATGCTAAAATTGGTATCTAATTATCTTTATTTGACCCCAAATCCAACAGGGAAATAAAAACGTTCTAAATACTTGGATCTTGCTGATAAGCACTCAACATTAAATGGTCCCTGTCAGGATAATGTGAGATGGCATTTACTCTTATTTCTTCTGAAGAGGTCTCAAACAGTCACACCAATATATTTAATGTCGTACTATCTCTCTCTCTTCAATTTGGAATGTTGCCTGCTGGTGTTAAAGGTAGAATGAGATTCAGTCATCAGTATGGCCTGACCCTGCAAATCCACCACTGTCACATCCTCCAACCCATGGAGTAAGCAGGGCTGTTAATATGAATCATGCCCTTGGAACTAGGCTAAATAACCCAACGACTGTAACTCATAGAGAAGCCAATTATGACTGGTGATCCTAGACATTTCTCAAAACGTGGCACTCTCAGTCTCTCCTATTCATTAGCATGTTCACATTTGTTTGCTAGGTAGGGGAACAGTAACATAAATATCTGTAACAATTAGTAGTAGATTGATGTTGAATCAAAAAAAACCAACAAAACAAAACAAAACCAAAACCAAAAGCAAAACGGAAGGAAAAAAAAAAAAAAGCCCACTGGTAAACTGACCAAAAGGACATAAAAGAATTTCAGTATCTGTCTCCGCTCACTTTAGAGAGCCCTTCTCCTCTGTTTATTTTCTCTTCTGGCTCACAAGCTCCTGGCATCCCTCCTACCATGGTGTTTACATTCTATTTTCCATCACCAGCAACATGAAAAAGGCGCTTCATTCACCCACACATACCTCCTTGCCACAAAGGTCAAGAGAATCATTTACAAATGAAGGTCCATCATTTTCCCTCACAAATTACCCGTAGGAAGCCAAGAATTGCCCCCATCCTGTGCTACCGGCTGTGTTCAACAGCCGCACCTCATCACGTCACCAAGTGTCTGCACCTCCCTAGGATGCACACAACTGAAGGAAAAAAAAAAATTATTGTTACCATCTAATGGTTTCCTGACACAGAAAAATTGCCAGTATAATGGTGACAGAATCATAACACCTATTAGTTAAAATCTTCCATAAAGGAGTCTGGGGTAGGGTTTTTTTTGATAATAAATAGTTTTTTCGCTTAACAACCTGAATCCAAAAGAAGCCCAGCTCACTTTGAAACATCTTTCTTACTAGAATAAGAGGATTTTAGTGTTATGGCTACAGCATTTACAGTCTGGCTGATGCTAGTTAACTGCCTCACAGAGACAAGTCCTAGAACTTTTCAGCAAACAAGTGATCCGGGTTTATACTTTGTACAGCCTAAAGCCAATATAGTTAACATTTCTTTGATCCTTGAGCTTCACACTTCAGAGAGCTGCGGGAGAGAGAGGAAGTGCTGGAGGCCTGGTAGTTTCAGGATCCATTAATTATAGGAACTCATCATGAAGGCCATTGCTGGAAGTTTGCTTCAGACCATCTGAAAGTATTAGAGATAATCTGATGGTTTAAATATAAACAGTGCAGTTGCTGTCACACAGTTGTCCATGAAAGACTAAGTCTCAGTGCTTTTTTTCCCCTGGACTGACAATCCATAAGGTTTTGAACAGGAAAGAAATTTACCACAGTATAAGCTCCTTCCATTAAAACGTGTTCCCTAGCATGTTTTTCATGTTTGATCTCAAAGCAAATTATAAATCACATCCATTTTTTAACTGTCTATTATTCTATAAATATTATGGCTAAAAGTTTCTAAAGACCGGCTATTAAATTTAGTCAGCAAATTTAAAGTATGCACTTGTGAACTCACTTTTGAAATAGAATTCATCCTAAATGGGAGTTACAGTCTTTTTATGGGAAAAATTAAAAGTAACATTCAGCTGGCCACAATTATAAAATTAATGAGCTATTCAAAATTATTTGTGTCTTTTTCAAATAGTATGCATAAAAACACATGGCAAGTTATTGGTAAAAGCAGTTTACTTTCTTAAGAGTTCTCCACTGCCTAACAATGTATTTTATAAATACCCAGGTTTATATTATAGTCATTCCCTATAAGAATGAATTCTTCATTATGGCAATAGTCACCTAAAGTGTAGAGCCCTTTTCAGTCAACTGTAAATCTGGTGGCATGATATGGCCTGACCTAAAAAGACCAGCAATGTAAGAAGTTGGATTTTACTTTTCAATCTGAGCCTCTGCTGAAATGCTGAAAAGAATCTTTCTCTTTAAATCCTGTCCCGAATTAAATCTAGAAAGCCATAGCCCATCCTTTACCAGCTGCTTTTTCACTTACTAATTTAGGAACAGCACTTCTTCCTGTTGCACACTTACCAGGAAGCAGCTATGCCATGAATGTGTTATAAACACTACCCGTCTCACAGGCTGCATGGCTTTCTGAAAAACAAGACAACCTAATGGAAGTGCTGCTCTTTATCATCCTCTACTTCCTGTCCGCATTCTGGTTACTTAATTCAATACTGAAGTTAGAGGCCATGAAAGAATTTCACATCTCATTTTCCTTCCGTACTTCCCGTTTCAATCTGAGGTCTTTGATGATATGCTGACTTCCCTGGAAGTCCACTTTCTCACAGAAATACTGCAAACGCAAATGCAGAGGGATAACCAAAATTCAAGGCACCTTAAACTGAGAACAAACCTTCCAAGGCACAGCAGATGACGAATACATATAGTTTTCAAACAATGTGACAGGAAAACTTCTTTGCACCAAACAGCAAAGTTTGAGCAACAGAAAGAATGCAACTCCTCATCTGGATCACCAACATGGTGTTTCAATGCGTGCCTCAGCATAACTCAGAGATGATCCCTTTGGGATGGATGTGCAACTGCAGATAACCACACGATGAATGATCAGTTCTGAAGTTTCCATAGTATATCCGTTCCATGGGACCTAAATACCACTAAATGCTTCTCAATACCCTACCAAAGGCAAAATGGCTATAGGAAAGGCTATAATTATAGAATACCATAGACAGAGAGATGGAACTTGAGGGCACTGTCTATATCCTATGTCTTTGCAATAGCTACATATTTTTTTAACAATTGCCAAGTAACAACTTCTAAACAATCACAGGAAGTGACCCTGCACCACACAATAAAAAGGGATAAAAAAAAAAATAAAAATCTATTTTATCTCCTGTTTCCCAAGGGGGGACGATTCATTCCTGATCCCAGATCTTGTAATCGGTTCCATGGTGAATGTGAGATGATGGGGAGAACACAGGATAAGTAAAATCAGTTGTTATTAAAGGGTTTGGGAGAAGAGCAGAAAAAACATACTTCTTATCCACAAGCAACCACTGGAAACGCTGAAGCACGTTGTAAGTGCCCAATAAATATAATGAAAACAAACAGTTTCAGTCTCCCCTCGGGCCCCTTGGAGACCTCAATACTTCAAAACCAAAAACTTGTGCCATAACTTAACTTTCCACAGTCATTCCAAAATTAAATCCGCTGTGCAGATTACTAAACTCAGGCTTAAAACTGTTCAGGTTCTTTGCCCCAGTGTCCTGTTCAGAAGAAATGGTGAGGAAAGTTCTTATAATTTGTCTAAATTAATTCAGGACCAATTTATAATATCAATAGCAACAAAACTGGTTATACTTCAGCTAAAACAGTTCTTTGTTGGTGATGTTTACCCATAATTCACTTACATGGAATAACTTTATCCCTTCTCAACCTTCACTTGACTATACTAAAGGACAAAAGCTTTCTAATTTGCTCTTTGAAAGATAAATACTCTGTAACTCTGATCAGCCTAGTAGTCTGTCTTTGCACCTGTTCAATTTAAGTCCATCTCTCTGTTCACTGCAATGGAAGAGTGTCGGACACAATACTCCAAATGAGGTCTCAAGAAAGCTTTATGAAATGCTATTAGCATTTCTCCCTCTCTACAAAAATATGTCTAATGCATCATAGAAGCGCATTAGCCTTTTTCACAGCTGCATCACACTTGTGGCTCAGAGCCATCTTAGTGGCATTATCACAGCACTTTACCTAATTCAGACTGCTACAACCATTAAATCATCTACACAACATCCTGTGATGTTAACAGATGTTCTTCTCATTGTAAATATTTGCATATTGAAATAAAGACTAGCATGACCTGTCTGAGACCAGACACTGGGGGCTCTCAGAACTGAATTAGCAACCGAGATTTTCTGATTCTTAATCCTAAATATACAACTCGAAACTCTTGCAGCAAACACATGAACTAGTGCACAGTAACAAAGGTACTCCTGTTACTCCACACCAAATGCCTGTGCCTGCACTCAAAAGCCATTTCTAAATGGACGGTTATAGATGGCCACCTCTCCTCTACCATGTAATTGCATTAACCTGCTGAGGAGCCACACAGAAGATACTTAGAAAGGTCAAACCTACACCCACTTTGACATGGGGGTGGTGTCCCCACTGATTGCTCTCACCTTCATGTCCTGAGCTGGCACTGAAAGTGCCTTTTTGTGGTGATTCTATCTAGACAAGCCTCTAGGTGTTAGGCCACCTCCTCCCACAAGCATTTGCTCTTAGCTGTCAGAGCAAAAGCTGCTCAACTATAATGACTTCTACCATAGCTCGTTTTTACACTGATATATTCTCCTGAAAAATGTTTTCAGGATTCTAACTTTATAATTTCAGTGCTCTTCTCGTTCTAAAATTCAGACCATACTGAAAGTGATGGCTTACAATAAAAAGACAAAACAATTAAAAATGCAGGGGCACAAATTCAAACAGTAACAACGCACAAAAGAGCCAACTGGTACCAAGCAAACAGCTTTAATTTCACAATCAAATACTCCTAATACTATCTTTGCAAAAAGTTTGCCCAGAACATGAACATTTCTAAAACTAGACAGAACATGAATTACTTTCCCATAAAGCTCAAGATCTCTTAATTGCTTCAGAAATGCCATGCATGATTTGCAGTTGCGTTCCAAAAAAATACTTTTTCTTCCAAGCAGCTCACAGAGCCAGCACTGTCCTCTGAGCTAAAGCATGGGAATCTTCTCTGTAAATAAAGCAAGCATTCAAGTCAAGCAACACCCTACCACTTCTGGGAAAATAAATATCCTACTTGAACTTGGTTTCTCTTTTTTGTCCATCATCAGATGTACACCTTAACAATTTCCCATTCAGATCTGTAGTATGAGCTGTCCTCCACAGATGATCATGTTACTGGTAAGAGAAAAAGCTCACAAATTCCTAAGGCAGATGGGATGACTTCTGCTAGTACCTTGTAGTGTAAAAGTCAATGTTAGTAACAGTGCTGCACTAAAATGAGACAGTGTAGCTGTGCAAAGCCTCGAGCATTACCTCACAGAAATTGTAGACTAATAAAACTCACTACATCAATTCTACAGATCAAATACATATACTTTCTAGATATTTATGTTTTTAGAGCACTTTCATGCATCACGGAAGGCAGGTATGGACCTGAGTTGATGCGACCCAGCACGTTACCGCTGGTCAGCTGAGCTGAGTCAGGTACACCAAGGGGTAGATATTCTTCCCAGTTCGCTAACTGCCCACCAGCAGGGAAAAAATAACTCCACAGTGGCTTAAGCGCATCTCTTATTATTTTACAACTGACGGGATCAAACAGCCACCGTACAGCCAGTTTGCAAAGCCTGATGAGGACCCGTCTCATACCAAGCTGCAGTAAGTAACACCCAGCATTTTCTTAATCTGCAGTAGCGCAATTTGCCCCAGGATATGAAAATGGTTTTCTGTCCTCTGTGCCACATGTACTCATTAGCTAGGTGGGAATGTATCAGTTTGGCTCTTTTGTTTTTGATAATGGGCATAGTTATGCTTCACTGAAATTGCAGATAAACATCAGGCACAATTCTGGTTAGGTTCTTGGTCTATGGTACATGGAGTATAAAATGCACACACTTTTTTTTTGAGTCCACACTTGACTTATTCTGATAAAGAAGTAATCTGAAAACCAGGACAACTATCTCCTCATGTTTGCAGTTGAGATCTACATAAATAATATTTATATATTAAAATTTCTGAGTCCATAAATCTGGTAACACAGAAGTGTATTTTTTATTTCTAAGATGGAATCTCCATGCGGAAAACCAGTATATTTTCAGGAAGTTTTCAAATATTACTTTTATTTGAATAAAAATGGATGTACCTCTTGTAAAGTCCTACCATCAAAATCCACTCACATTCTTAATTGAAAAACACACATGCCAAGATACATTTGCAAATAAGACATACAGTTTGCATGTATACAAATACATACTTAAATCTTTGTGTGTATACATGGTAAAAGAAACATTGCAGTTTGCAACCAAAAATGAGCAGGCAGTGTTTCCAACCGACAATGTGGTACAGTGTTAAGAGGAAAGACAAGAATTAAAGTAATTTACAGTAAATTACCCGTATGGGCCAGAGATGACACACAGTTATGAGACTAAATCAAGGAAGTTTGCTCTACTGCCTTATGGTGCTTGATCTTTCAATTAATGTCTCAAGAATACTGGATTATCTGTATCTGAACACTGTTTGGTTTTGATGTTAGCATGAAAGAAATATTTTTTTTTTTAAATCTCAACACACTTGAACAGATTCAATTATCACCAGTACTTCCATTTCTAGTTGCCACGTCCCACTCCTCCCTTCTGACTGACCTTACCACTTTACCTTTTAATCTTTAGAATCCTATCTATCAAAACTATCAGAGTACCAAAAAAAAATAAAGTATAGGCCTAACACGGAGCTGGTGCCTATGTTAAAATGCCATTCAAATTCAGGGAATCTAAAGCTCCTAGATGTATGCTTATCTACAGCACACTCCTTTCTAATGGTCAGTGAAGAGTATCTTTCAATGAGTTTATTTTCTGAATGCAGCATGCATGTATGTGTATGATGCAAGAGAAAGTACAGGTGTGACACAAGATAAGGACTCAACATATGCAAATGGCAGTTGGGATAATAACCTGCAAACCAGAAACAATACACTATAGTTAATACCCATAAAAAAAGGAAGCAAGAAACTACACGAGGCGGACTCAAAAATTTTACAAGTGTTATTTTACCAGGTTTGCTAGAGGCATCAGTGCTTATCTTCAGAGATAATTTTGGCTTGAGTTTCCTAACTTTGATCAAGTTACAGTAAATTTAGATTTGTTCGGAAGATCAAAAGCAAAACACACAAGACCAGAATCACTTCCTTCAGTTTCCTGTCTTGCATTGTGCATCAAAGCAAGAGCACAGGCAATTAAGATTTCCTAAAACTGCTCATGCCACACATACCCATTGAAGTTCTCCATACAGCGTAATCAGCTGGCCACTCAGACACTGAGCAGAGGATTATAAACTAGGTCTCTCATCTTTTTTTAGGACATTCACAACATCCCAGTGAAAATATTCAGCATTAGCAATTAAATTAATGTTACAGGTGACATTTGGCAAGGTTGCCCACGTTCTGAGTTTGAAATAAAACCATGCTGATGAATCTCTACACCATGCAGATCTAGCCTCTTCAGAACACACTACAGGTGAATACAGGAAAACAGACTGAAAGTACAAGTTAGTTGCCACAGATTAGAGTGCCTGATACTTAACACACAAAATTGGACTGGTGATACAAAGTTACAGCTTTGTTGAAAGAGCCATAGAAACATTTGCATCACTTAGAAACTGAGTAACTCCTAATATGAATTAGTTGTACCTAAATGCCTGCTGATATATTTCAACCAAATGGTGCAGTATTTTTTGAGTCAGAGTATTAAACTAAGTTAATCTAAAGAAAAGGAGAAAGTATGAGAATAGAAGAATAAATATTTTTAAAATGCAATTTCATATTACTCATGTAGGACCTACTGATGAAAAAATACAATTTTTTAAAATAAAATAATATCATAGGAATTTTAGTATATTTTATTTAATAGACTCCTGTCGTGCATATCGGGCTAAACAGTCCAGTCAAGACCTCTGAAAATTAGTCTAGACATGAGAAGAGGCACACTCGGCATAGTAAGACTTTTGAAAGGCTTTGAAAAGAAACACTTTGGAGTGCATTCTCCTGAAGTACTTCTTTATAGAAAGATAAAACGTATTTTAAAACATAATTGTCAGACACCTTCACACTTCTGAGAACCAACAATTCTGCTCGTGGATTTCCTACTAGAGGCAAATGAGTTGCTATTCACCTCAGCAATCTCCACGTCAGTAAAAAAGCTTATCTGAGCAAGTTCCACCCATGTGTTGGCATTTGCAGGATTAGGTTTTTGGTTTGCAGTTACCTGACGTATGGGTCAAATATCTATTAAAAACAAAATACTCTCCAGAAATGGTTATGTTAGAGCAACAGAAAAAGGATGCAAGATACTTATTATTTACTTCAGGACCTCTGTTCTTTCCTGATGATCAAGCATGCTTATGGCAGTCTTCATCAAAATTATCCTAAACATCAATATAACAATAAAACAACCCATGCCATCTGAAAGAGCTACAATTCAGCACAATTAACACCAAAGCTTCTCTTACAGTTATTAAGTTCACTGAAAACATTGGTAAATAACTTAAAACACACACAGAAGAGCTTTTAAAAGGAGGTATTTCCAATTTCCCTAAAACATGTCCTGCACTAGTGACTACTGCATAGACACTGCTCTGAGTCAATTACACCCAATCTCAGATACTAAGTCAATGTTAGAATACTAATGTAGTAGCAAAAGACAGTAAAAAAACAAGTCACTGTATTGTTTTGGGGTAAATCCTGTTGAGATCAGGAAAGGCAAATGTGGAGGGGGAAAAAAAAAAAAAATAAAGGCAAAAGGACTCTACTCCAAATTGCTTCACTGCAGGATATCCACACTCATTTCAACATACAGAGAACACTGAAATTTTTCAAGGGAAACTTATTGAAATAAAAGCAATTACCAGCGATATGATGTTTTTTCCATTGAAGTTACTTCTTTTTAAACCTTTGACTATTTTTAGCACATTATTTTTAATGGATTTTTTTCAGCTTTAGATTCACACCTTCTAAGCTTCCTCCTCTCAAAGACACAGAGAAAAGAGGAAGTAAGCAAAATGCTTAGAAACACAGCAAGAAATTTTAATTAAGGGTTTAAAATTTCTGTCCTATTAAGTCCCAAGGAAATTAAATATTTTCTTTTTATCTTCAGCTATTTATTCTTTGCAGAAAGTATTTTCGCATGTTGTCAAAACAGCTCTTATCAAAATATTTGCAGTCTAACAGTCATGTTGACCCCATCCAGTCTGAAGGAAAAAACAGGTGAGTTGACCTGTGCACAACACACAAGCAGTGACCCTAACTGCGTACATTCTCCACCCCTTATTCCATACCATGCTCTGGTCCCACATTATCTAGTACACCTTCATTAACTACCAGCTCCCTTCCCATCTTTTAATACAATACACAGACCACCCCTGTGAAATATCTGTAAAATGTCCATAGATGTCCACAAATGTCCACTGAGTCCATTTAGTCCATAACTTTAGACTCCATCTTTTATGGTGGTCACTCAGGACAGAAGAGGCGATGTGGTGCGTGTTATTACTGGGCACCAAAGCCAGCTCAGGTCAGGGTCACTGCTGCACTTGCACTGCTTCTTGTAAGGTTTGTTCTCCATTGGTTCAGGTGGTTCCTGCTAGAGTAATACCTATTAACATGCAACTTAAATCATAAGTTACAACAATTTAAAGGTATATCCATTACAATCTTCACCCTTTGGACCAGACCATAGGGTTTAACATTGCAATGAACTCCTCCCTTGCCACTAGTCTGGCTAGTATCAAAGGGTTCCTGCTATAGTAATTCCCATAACATGCAACTCAAATAATGGATTATTTTCACCCAGAATTAAATCATCTTGAGGTACACATTAGAATTCCCCATCCTTTTGCATTGTCCACCAAGTGCTCCCAGGTCCTTAAGCAAAAACCATCCTACAAACAGGTTTACCATTTCCTGAGGAGGGAATAACCCGGCCTGTTTTTCCCAATAAGTTCCTTATATGTACCATGTGGATCTTATTTTCATTCCACAGTGCATTGAGGTTTTGATTGACAGGGCCAGGTCAACAGGCAGATTCACTAGTATTAACTAGCCAAGTGGCTTCTGCTTAAATGTGTATCCCAATGCTTGAATGTCCCAACACCCATTGCTCTCAGTGTAGTTTTTAACAGTTTGTATCATTCATTTTTCCTGAAGGCCGGTGCATAACAGGGAATGTGATACAGCCAGTCAATTCCATGCTCCTTAGCCCAGGTGTCTATGAGGTTGTTTCAGAAATGAATCCCATTGTCTGATGCAATTCTTTCAGAGGTGCCATGACACCACAAGATTTGCTTTTCAAGGCCCAAGATAGTATTCCGGGTACTCTGCTGCCAGCGGGATGGAGGAAAACATATTGGCAGTATCAGTAGTTGCATACCATTTGGCAGCCTTCAACTTCGGTTCATACTGGAGTTCGAGCACATCTGGTGCGGCAATACTCAGAGGTGGTGTGACTTTGTTTAGGCCTCCATTGTCCACTGTTAGCCTCCACTCTGCATTAGATTTTTGCACGGGCTGTATGGGACTACTAAATCACAGAATCACAAAATATTCATGGTTGGAAGGGACCACTGAGATCATCAAGAAAGGGTGAATAAATCTTACTGATCACTCCTTGACTCTCTGATCACTGGATCAACTCATGGATGAGAACCAAAGAGTCTCGATTGGAACAATATTGTTACCAGTGCACTGTCACAGTAGCAATTGGAACCTGCTGTTCTTTAACCCGCAGCTAACCCACCATAGACAGATCCTCTGAGACAACAGGCAAGCTAGACAAATGTTTAATATTATCTGTACTCAAGGCAGCTATACCAAAAGACCACAGGTACCCTTTCAGGTCTTTGAAGAACCTTCTCCTAAGGTAGTCTGTGCCAAGGATACAGAGAGCCTCCAGATCAGTCACAACAGGATGGTTTTTGCCATTCATTCCCAGTTAGGCTTACCTCAGCCTCCAACATAGACAGTTTTGGGGATCCTCCCATTACTCAAGAAGCACAGATGGATTCTGCCCCTTTGTAATCTGACAGTATTATCTGACAGCACACTGCACACCAGTCCCAACTAGAACTTTACACTCCTGTGGGCTGATGTGCCAGGCCACCAAATCCACACAGTCCAGTAAACTCGGTTATTCCGTTCCTCCACCTGCACAAAGGCAGAGCTGCTCTATTCCTGATCAGAGTCTTCATTTCTTGATTTCTGTGACTGCAAAACAGAGTCCCTTCATCAAGGTCAAAAATATGATCAGCCCTTCTACTCCACCCAACAGACACCAAAGCAGTAATTTTCCAGAAAGGATGCTTTTTGACTGTTGTTTTTCCTCTAAGTTCCTGTACCCAAGCTTCCATTCTCTAGGGAGGTTCACCACCCCACTTCCTCACATCCTCCCCCTGGTAATGCAGGAAGAACCACAGGGTTGCATATGGTGTGTGTCACCGGTACCCTTTCCCTTGAACAGAAAAAGGCTGGTTCTTAATAGCTGAAGCCTTGGTTGAAGTGCATGAAGAAGACAACCTTCTTGGCTTGCTCAAGCATTTTTTGGGTCAGTCTGTCTGCAGCTGAGACTCAGGGACACATGGAGGGAGTGAGATTATATTCTCTAAGTTTTCGGTCCAGTTCATCTATAGCTAGTGCATCCATGTCTGTCTAGCTCATCATTGCAGGGCACGGGTATATGATGTCGGTGCATTTTGAAGAAGCTTTTGCTACATGGACCACATTCACCGGACTTCACCTGATTGCCTGGTTGTTATAGATCACCTCCAACAAGGCTAATCCCCTCAGATACTTGATAACTCCCTCAATGTTGGTCCATTTGCTTCGGGAACTTGCAAGTTCCTCCTTGAAGGGATACCTGTCCTTCATATTTGACAGGAGTTGCCATCAAAGAATAAGGACTCCTGCCTTTTTCCAATACATTTGTCAATCGCCTTATCCTTAGCAAGGCATCCTAGTTGCCAGGCTTCCTTACCCTCTAATTCCTGACTACTGGCCCCAATACCCCAGAATCAGAGTAACCAGCTGAGAATTAACTCACCTGGTTGACAGCTAAAATCTTTTCACATATCTCACAGCTCACTTAGGCATAGGGACTGAGTAGTTTCTGTCTTATCTACAATTTCAGTCTCTTCCTCCTCCCATTCTTGTGACTGCTCTGCTGCAAAACAGGCTGCCTCTTGTGATTCTGTCTCCTGCTCTCTTTTAGGAAAAGCTTCTTCATCCCTTATTAAATGAGCTGACTTCTGCTTGCACTGTCTTTTTTTTAGTTATAGGGGCAACTGATATAGTGTTGGGTTTGGCCACAGCATCTGTTGGTTTATTTTCCCCTCTCTTTTCCCTGAGGATGCTGTATAATATTGAGCAGTGTTCAGTAGATACTGGCCAGGGCCCAGCACAGGGTGGGAAGTTGTGCCTCTTTGGAATAGCCATGGCACTTTCCCCCCCCACCCCCCGCCCCAAACATTCTATCACTTCATCAAGATCCTGTAGTTCTTTAGGAGTGAAATTCCAGACCATCGGAGGTGAGAAGTTCTCTAGATACCTGCCCATATTCTCCCACAAGCCGTTGCAACCCATGACCACATTTTTGGGGGTCATATTCCTAAATTGCACATTAATCTCAGAAAAAACCAAAGCAATATTTCTAAGAAATACCAATAGAAGTTTTTTAACTACCTAAGGATGTTCAAGATACTGATAAGTTATTATATAAAAAAATCACATAAGAAGGTAGTGAAAGTGCCAGAAAAAAAAAAACTTTCAGAGGAAGAAGTATAATTCTTAATTGTCTCCATGAGATAGTACCTGAAGTACAGCAATGACTTCAGTACAAAACACTAATACCAGATCAAGCTCAAGGTTAGTGTTTTAATAAGAAATCTCCCAGGCAAAACATCACTAATCAGTACAGAGCCCAGCAAACTGCAAAAGCCAACACCAATCTTTAACAGATACAGAAAAAAAGAGGAAAAAAAGAGCATGGTGCAGATCAGATAAACTAATAATATAGAGAACAGATGAATCAATATCGTGACTCGCAACTGTTAACAGATATAAATCCCTCCTAATATGCTCTGGTCAATCTGTTATTATCTCAAAGCTTTCAAGCCCCACGTTGTTTGCCAAAAAGGGACTATCATGGTTTAACCCCAGCTGGCAACTACACACCACACAGCCACTCACTCACTCTCCCCCAGCAGGACGCAGGGGAAGAGAATTTTGGAAGGGTAAAAGTGAGAAAACTCATGGGTCAAGATAAGAACAGTTTAGTCATGGGTCGAGATACGAACAGTTTAGTAAGTAACAACAATAATAACAATAATAACAATAACAACAATAATAACAATAACAACAATAATAACAATAACAACAATAACAACAATAATGGAAAGGAAAATAACAAAGAGAGATAAATAAAACCCAAGAAATACAAGTGATGCAAATGAAAAACAACTGCTCAGCACCAACAAACCGATGCCCAGCCACCCCCCATGTGGCAGCCTCCTGGCCAACTTTCCCTCCAGCTTTTTATACTGAGCATGATGTCACATGGTATCCCTTTCGTCAGTTGGGGTCAGCTGTCCTGGCTGTGTCCTCTCCCAACTTCTTGTGCACTCCCAGCCTACTTGCTGGTGGGGTGTTGTGAGAAGCAGGAAAGGCCTCAACTGTGTAAGCACTGGTCAGCAATAACCCCTGAGTTTACATCCCTGAGTTACCAGCATTGTTTCCAGCACAAATCCAAAACATAGCACCATACGAGCTAATATGAAGAAAATTAACTCTACCCCAGACAAAACCAGGATGCTAAGAAAGGCAACCTCACAGAAAAAGGGGTAAGATTTTGAACATTACATATGAAATTCGTAGTTTTACATATTTCAGCACCATTTTTATCAAGAGTATGTGTTTATGTGGGACCAGTTTAATCCCAAATGGAAAGGGAAATATAAGGTACCTGTAAACATTATTGATGTTTATGTTTATTGATTATTACGCTGCAGCATAATGATTACGGACTTTAAAAAAGGAAAAATTAATCTGACCAAAAAAGCTCTCCTGATGCTAAAGCTTTGATTTTCAGATCTGGCTGAGTTAAGAGCATACCTTTGCCTCACAGCAACATAAATATTGCATGTGCATTACTATATTTAGCCATCATATGCACTATAGATTGAAAGAAGCAGCTAGATATTGCCCGTAAAAGAGTAATTTTCTTCATCTTCATAAAAAAAAAAAATACCCAAGCCACAGAGGAGGTAAGTTTTCTTCTTTTCCTAGAACAAGCCTTGACAAAGGCAGTATAATATTATTCCATGATTTTGAGTGTAGGCTCTCAATTGTTTTGGTAATAAATTATGTGCCATGGGTTCAGAAAATCTTGGAAATTGAAACACCTACATGAGGTTTTTCCACCAATCTTCTCCAGTTAGCAACTCTTAGTGGACCAACAGCACACAATTTCAGAATGGTGAGAGCCTACAATATATACACGATACATTAAAATGAAGCAGGGATATTGAAGTTGCTAGCCCTCCAGGGCAAAAACTAAAATATAACCTGATCCCAACATGGAGTTCAAATAATAAATAATGGGCAGATTTCTAAGGCAAATAGGTAACTGAAAACTCTTCTACGTGCAAGACGACCCTGCTAAAGCCTGGGAATGCTCACCTTGACCAAAACTGACAAGGCAACCTTCTCCTACTTCTGCCATTCCCTGGCCATGTGGGCAGGAATAGGTGGAAGCCAGGGCAGAGACCTCCCAGGCCACCAATCTGTCACTATGTTGCACTACCTAAGAAACATATCCTAGAGGTATAAATTAAAATACACAGTAGGCCATCATGAGTTACGGTTACTAAAGAAATCACACGAGGAGTTTGTAGCCCAGAGTCTCAGCTCTCCGTGTGGTACATCTGCTGCTCCGGCGAGGTATGCCTCAGTTGCAGGAAAGCACCTTACATCAGTCACGCTCATTTTAAAGGGGAGATCAGAGTCAAAAGGATACTTTAAAAAATTATGCTTATAATGAGCAACTATTAATTTGAAAATCTGTGTTCAAAGTATGAAACTTACATTAAAAAATAAAGGTAATAAAACCACATTTCATTTTACAAAGTTCTGCAAGTAAAGACACAGCATGCCTCCCAACTTTAACCTCCACTTTCACTACATGACACTAGGAAGTTCTGATGTATTTGGAAAAAATGCTGCTGTCAATTCCGTTTTCAGCAACTGCTGGAAGTAAAGGCAACTTATCTCAGATCCCTCAGTGGAGCAAAAATAATTCTTCATTTACTTGCTGCTTTGTACTTCTCTGATTTTCACTTTGCTAGTGCTGGCCCAGCATGGGGATGTTTCTTTATTCTGGGGTGACGGCACTATTCCTGCATCACAAGTAACTCCCCTTTGGGCCAACAACCCACAGCAGCAACTGCAAGCAACTAAACAGGAACTGCAGTGCCACAGCATGCCCCACCTCATGATCTCTCTGCATCTCCAGAGGGAGAAGTTAGGTTAAGTATTCCCATACCTCTGTCAGCAAGTAGCAGAAGGTGCTTGTCACCAATGCTGGGAGCCAACTGCACTCACAAAAGCTCCAGCACTTTCACCAGGGTTTCCTTGCTATGGTAATCAAACTGAAAAAGCTGGTGCCTGTTTAGTTCACATCTAATACAGGTCAGGAGACAGCTGGTATGAACCCAGCTACCACCTCATGGCTTGGAAATACTCTCGAGTCCATTATCTTATCACAGGAATGTCTTTCCTTTATAGTCCATGCTTATGTGCTCTGTTTAATCACATTTTCACTCCTGTTTCCTCCCTAAATACACACCTTTTGGGGGGTCTAACTTCTTATTGGTCTCTTTTAGTTATTTGCCTTGATTTCTTGTTCCTTGCAAACAAGAATGATTATTCCTGCCAAGTGTTTTTAGCTTCCGTCACAAGGCTAAAGTTCAAGTAAGCATCACTAAAGTACATTTGATTTGCTGGAGAAATGGTCCTCTTTGGTCACTGAATTCAATTTCTCCCATCAGAGGCAACCACATCATATATTTACTTTCCTAAACTGATCAGCTGCATTATTACCAATGATAAGAAGCCAAAATCTGAAACAGGGAGCATAGGGGTGGAGTGCAAGGGTAGGGTGGGGTGTTTTTTTTGGGAGGGGGAAGGGGAAAACACACGAAAAAAACCCCCAAACCCAACCCTTATTTTCAAGGATTTAATCTAGACTGAAAATGCATTGTGTCCAAAGGCATCTGATATTAGGTCAATGAGCTCTCTGCACTGTCTCCATTTCAGTGTCATTTGTCCAGAAGAGTATTTCCTTGCTTTTTCACAATTGTTTGTTTTGAGAGGTGATAAATATTTAAATAACATTAACAAAAAGCCATTATTTAACTAATGGTTATGAAATCGTACTCTGAATGTAAAGTCTTTGAGACAAAATCATTCTGTCCTAGCACGGCAAACGCTTAGTTACGAGTGAAGATATAGAGCAACAGCAGAACACTTCACACTCAGCAAAGTTTGGAATAATACCACTCTCCTTCAGTAAGAATCTAGAATTAAAAAACGGGATATTTAACAAACTACGCAGGATTTATTACTTTTGAGATGATATTCTAATTTGCAAGATATAATCCTGTTTCCAAGGAACAATGCTAAAATGTAATAAAGGATCCAGATCTGATTCCTTAGCAACTCCTTCCATTTAATCATAAAAACAAGATAAATCCTTTTTACCAAAAATGAAAAGATGGACTAGGCAGATAGGAAACAAATCAGTTAAGTACAGACATCAGAAACTAAAGTATGAGTTGGCATACAAATCCTGTGGTTGACAGAGATAGATCTATCAGATAAATTCAGAAGAATTAGAACTGACACTAAAACTAAGGCTTGAGCAGAAGCTAGTACCAGTGCACAACAGGAAGACAGAAGGAGAGCTGTTTCAGACTTGTGTCTGCTTTGAAAATCCCCTAGCTTTATGGATTTGTGTCACCAATTCATCATCATTTTTAAAATAGCGTATTTCAGAAAATACTATGTTCCTATAAACTGGGATTTTGAGAACTGATATTATTTGCGTTGCCTGACAGTACATTCTGAAAAATAACAATATTCCAGTGAAATATCATACATATCAAGTTCAAAGGAGACCTTATATAACATACAATGTGCAAATGCAGTACTTACTGTGAACACAAACTTATTTACTAGCAAGGGATGACAGTATAGCTTCACTGTAGCTCAAAATAAGGTGCTCCTGCCTTATCAAATAAGGACAGTTTTTTCTGTGTCAGAAGTGCTAAATAAATCAGGAGTAATACACAAACTGATTGCTAATTATATGATTTGTGAGCCTGTTGCACTTTCTTTCTTCTCAGGACAGTAACAAGTTCAGAGAGTCTTGAGCAGTTGCTGCTGCTAGCAGTTGCCAAAGAGATGTTTTTCCATTCTCTGAAGACCACTGAAATGAACCATCCTCCAGCCACCCCTTTTTCCCCCTGCACCTTCACAGACAGTAGTGCATGCATCAGCCAGTCCTCGTTTCCTCTCACACATGAAGTATAATTATTCCTCTATGACTTGGAGAGCAAGAGGGCAAAAATTAACAAAGCAAGGAAGTTACCAACAAATTACACTAATTCAGAAAATGTCTTTCTTGTGGTATGCTTAACCATCACCAGGAATACAATACAGTGGCTACCACAATTACTAGGTCACTTTGTAATTCAATAATGCCCTATAATGTCTAAGGATGAAGACGTAAAAGATTAAACATCTAAAACAGTTCCTCTCAATACAGTCTGAAGATCAAGGAAGATGATGAGAAGGGAATTTAAGAAAGGCCCATTAGCAATTATTCGGCAAGAGGGAATGCAAAAATGCATGCAAAAAAAAAAAAAGAGTAAAAAACCCCAGATGTTTATGTTGATACACCTGATGCGATTACAAATGAAGACTATACATTCAGCATTTTCTACTTCCTCCTAAACACCACAATTTTGTCACAAGTGATGAGGTATTAAAAGCTCAGCATTTCAGCCTACCAGAGGGACTAATTAAGATTTATGTAACCTGTGAGATTTGCCAGACCAAAACAAGTACCTTTATATTAGACAGTTTCTTCAACTATCCTTCAGGTGGAGGACCCATTTATAAACTTCTTTGCACACAGCTGGTTGCAGTATGATCAGGTGATGTAAAGCAGCAATGAACACAACTATTACTTATCAAATATTTAAAAGGCAAATAACTATGCAATAGCATTACTGAATATACTGAAACATGAATGTGTCACATAAAGAGTTAATGTACTCCTCTCCAACTACCTCAACTTATTATTTGAAGCAATAGCCTTCTGAGTATTGCAATATTTCATCCAGTCTCAGGAAAAAAAAAACCCACCATGCACTAAGATTTTTATGTGGTGAAATTCCTCCCTCTACCATAGATAATTTTTAATTCAGTTCAACATACTGTTTTCATTACAACAAGCTACAAATTACTTCCAGCATAACCATAACAGGTAAGGATTATGTTAAACCACATTCTCAGCTGACAGCCTAGCCTTTCTTTAAGTGTTGTCATGACTTTCCCCAAATAAATTAACCCATCCAGTATACATGTTGACATTTTATCTCAAAAGAGAGAACCACACTGTAAATAAAGCGTTACAGAAAAATGGGTCAGCAGTGACTTGGCAAACTTCTAATATTGATGCAAATATTTCTGGTATGAAAAACAGAAGAGTGCTGTAGGTATGAAGAATGCTTCTGTGAAGAGGAAACAGGGCAGGCCGATACCTTAACACTTAAGCAAATGTATTTGATGAGAATGCAGGAAATGGATACAATTGGGTCAAAACCTTTGAGGCTACTACATCTTAGAAAGCGAAGTAGGAAGAGAATCCATAAGAAAACAATTTACTTAAAGGGTTTGGTCTGGAGTGCCTATATACGTCTGTTTGCATGTCTGGGTGTCCATACATGTACACATGTCTGCACATACATATGTACGTGTGCATTTGTGTGTGTGCATAGAAACCATCACTGGTTAATAATTTAAAACAGCTTGCAGAACAAAAGTACCTTCCATTTTCTGAGATACATACTTCAAAGAACAAGAAATAAAAGCTGCTCAAAAGTATGCTCAAAGAAGTATGAGCTTGTATCTTCCCACTCTCCCCAACACACTAAAAAGGCAGAAGGAATAAAAATACTCAGAGTAGACTTTACTTAAAAGATCCTAGAAAAATAAATAATAGATCTGAAGCATCATTACTAGTGCAATGTCTTAAACATGTAGCCCAGTCTTTTGCCTTGGGAGCTTGGGAGGAGAGCCACTGGGCCTTTCCATCACTCCCTCTTGTGACTTTCTACAGGAGAAAGGGATCCAACTGAAGGAGCCAAGGAGCTAGGTGAGGTCACCCAAAGAGTTGTAGGCAGACACCTACACCACCACCCTACAATTCCCAGGGAAAGTCCACAGCATCGGATGGAGATGAAGGCCAAGGAGCAGAAGGCGGCGGCTGCCTAACCTAAAATGAGTCAACTCAGGTTAAAACATTGGGAATACACTGCAGAGTATGTTTCCAGCTAGCTGCCCAAATCCAAACTATTACCAAATCTCAAAGCTGAAGATGAACTAATGCTTTCAAATCCAAATTGTTCTGGGTACCTCAAATCTATTTCAGTAAGTTAACTGACCATCTCAAGTGCAAAGGAAAATACAGAGCAAATACAGAAAAGATGCAGCTAAGGGGTGTAGAACTGAAAAGCAAGAGATTTTCACTCTGCATCTAATCCAGTTAACCAGACTGCCACCACTGGCTCAGCCCCAGTTGCTCTCCTGGTTGCTCAGTTCTTCCTCACTTGCCTCAGAGCCCATGACCCCATGGCTGCAGTGCAGGGAAGTGAGGAGGGAGAGAAGTGCAAGGCAGATCAATCAGTCTAACAGAAAACTACCCCCTCACACACACACATTGAGTATCCTTCTGTTGTAAGAGTTCTTCTAATTCAACTCTCCATAGTGCTGTGTGACCACCAGGGCTTGCATGTTAAAGTCATCAAGACAACAGCTACAAGGACATCCCTTTCGGTACCAGCCTACAGCGACAGCCAGTAACGTGAAATCACAAACCAAGGACACACCACCTCTCATCCCTCTCCTATAGCCAAGCCAAATTGCTAAGGGATAACTGAGAATCAGCTACTACAGAATGGGCTCCAGTTACTTCCCTTCTGAACCAGAAAGGCTGACAATTCCCTCCCAGACCCAATCAAAGGAGGGAGGCACTCACACAAACTTCTCAGCCTTTTTAGAGTAATCAGTTATATTTCTAAAATGTGATAGCACCTCAAAGCTTACAAACCTCGAATGATGCACATAACAGGGCAGGGTTGGAAAGAGGAAGGTACAGTGATCATTATCTATGTTTCTTCCACTCACTACCCTAGTCCTGGGTTAGCTGGAGTTAGGTTTCCTTCCACTCCTTAAATGCCCAGGAGCAGAAGACCCACAGTGGCACATAAAATAGGATTAGACCGGATTACAGCTAACTAACCCTCAACTCCAAGAAAGAAATCTGGATTACCTAAACTCTAACTACTTAATCTCAGGCATGTGTTCCTCTTCAGTCTATAAATTCTGCCTGTACTTACAAGGCATGCCTAAACACACACTAATAGCACTGGGGAGGCTACTGCCCTTTCCATTCAAGACCAGAGACCAAACCTTCCGCGGTTCAGTGATTCCCACTGCCTGGCCCTAGGTGGCTTCTTCTAGTAGGTGAACTTTTTGTGGATCACTCTTTGGAGATGCTTAATGCTTCTCTGCAACAGCAAAAATAGCCCTGCCATGTACATGAGGTATGTCAAGCAAATTGCACGTACGCATGTATGACAAGCAACTAAATTTTTGCACGATGCAACACCTACAAGGGAAGGAAGCCAACTATAGTATCTGGATAGAAAGAAATGCTCTAATTAACCTTCTAATTGGAATGAAACAGTGCAAGTGACTAAATTATACTCTGAACTTCATATCTGAAAAAAGGGGGCTACTAGTTTAATTTTTAAACATCACCTGCACATCTTTGATCACTGATTTGATATCCCTTGACAATATAATTATATCAAAATTTAATTAATTCTTTACATTAGGTAAGATCAATTAATTGACTAGTTTGGTCAGACAGCTTCTGTTATGGGAATTCTCTGGGATTTATTTATCATCAGTCAATAAAAGTATCATCTAAAACATGTATTATTAGTGAATTATATCAGAAACTTTCTTGGATTCACTTCAAAGCACAGAACTGTAATTGGGCTTATTTCTATTTTATCTTCTGGGAAGCTGATAGGGCATTTTTATCCTGGATAAAAATTTTATAACAATGGAAGTGACAGACATTAAATTTCAGAGTAGCAAGAAAAAAAAATAATATACTGGCCATATATTCCCCCATGCCTGCAAATCTGTTCTATTAACAGCACGATAAAAACCTTACAGAATGAGCTCTGAAACAAAACTGCATTACCAGTTGAGAGACATTGCCTGGTCTTGCACAGCACTGCCTACTGAAAGGGAGTATTAAAAAAACCTCTTTGTAGTCTTAACAATAGTTGAGACCATTGTAACATTTGGAAAGTTTCTTCATTCCTGTTTTCACTAAGGTTTTTTTTTGTCCTATTTTCACTGGGATATCTTGTGGCTAAATTATCCACACAAAAAAAAAAAAAAGGAAAATGAAGTTAAATGGGTGACATAAATGCCACATTACTAGAGCTTAGCACTGGAAAATGGCCTCCCAAGGATGTAAAAAAAATAGTTTGTGACTCACCCTGCTATTTTTTTATTAGAACACGATCCATATCTTTTCTAGAGATCGGAGGAATGTGTTGCGCCTCCAATTTTACTGGAGTAGGAAAGCTCAATATTGCCTCCCAAGTAAAACACAGCTCCAG
Organism: Gallinago jamesoni; assembly: GCA_025769975.1. Lineage (NCBI taxonomy): Eukaryota > Metazoa > Chordata > Aves > Charadriiformes > Scolopacidae > Gallinago > Gallinago jamesoni. The sequence continues at coordinate 130,818,137 of JAOQGH010000001.1, forward strand.
ATTCAGTGGAGACAGCTGAAAGCTTTTGCTACAGAATGAAAGTGGGTTTCCAGAACCCCAGTCTTCACAGTGGCAGCAATCTTTCCTTTTGTTTGTTTGTTTTTTAAAGATAGTTACTTATCATTTATTTGTGGCAATATTGTGCCATGCAACTTGTAGACTCACTTCTGTAGAAGTTTAAATGGGATCTACAAAACACGCCGCAGAATATCCCAACAAAGCCTTAACCTCCACGGTCACCTACGTGGGTCCTGCCGTTCTAGATACCCATGTGCGGGTTTCCCAAGGGCCACCTCACAGCCTGTGTGAAAGTTACGGCCCAAGTTGTACCAGCCGGGTCTCTGGCAACACACCTCTCCACACACCGCTAGCCCAGGCGGTACAAAGGCATGCATTACAAAGTACAAAAATCACAAATTACACAGGGCCAGGGCTGCGGCTGGTAGGCTGCTCATAAGGAGGACTGATTAAGTGTAAAATCTTGCTGATTTTACTTGGGAAAAAACAATCTGTGGTAATTTTGGGGTTTGTCTTTGACATGTGTATTTGCATAACAAGATTACAGAACAGCACCAGGCATTGCAAAACGTAGTCTCATGCAAACATATTTTTTTTAAGTGGTTTAATTGTGAACATTATCTTGACACATACTAAAATATTACTGTCGCTGCATTGTCACTACTGTGAATATCCTTTCCATTGGTATACAGGTTTTCATTGTTATCATATAGACCCTAAATATTTCCTTTTTCTGTTGAGTTTCACATACGTGGTCTCTCGCAAAATGGTACTTATTTATCTTTCATAATGAAGTACTAACTGGCAGAAGTTGGGAGGGGGGCCTCAAAATCTTGTAACATCAGGTTGGACTAGAAACAAGAGATTTGTTTTATCAAATGATCTTAGTTTTGGTCCAACGGATAAGATAAATGAGGGGTTTCTACTAGGCTGACAGATTTTATAAATTTTAGCAGCTTGCATGAATTTAAATGGATGTGGCTAAAACAGTCAGAGATCTAAATGCCTAGAAATTTTACATTGCATTTTTACAGAGTGCTAATTTCAGAAAATGCATATAACATAGAAAAGTTCTGAGTATCCTGCTTCTGAAAGGCTTTTCTTGTTTAAAAACAACAAAAAAAGAACAACAACAAAAATCAAACAAAAGAAACCCCAACAAACCAACCAACAAGCCACAAAAGATAACTGGACTTTCATAGACCAATGCACAAATACTATTAGCTGGTTTTTTCATTTTATTTTTTTTTAAGGTGTATCTGTTTCTATCTTGATTTGTTTAGAGCTGAAAACCCCACTGTAACTGTGAAGCACACCTGCCTTAATCAAAAATTAACTGACTGACAATTCTAAAGGTAGAAGGAGCAGATCAGAACTGCATGATGTTACCTAAATGGATCAGGTTATCTTTTGTGTCTTAACAAAAGCAAAACACATTTCTCATGAGCAGTGAACAAACTAACCGTATGTAAAAAAATCATGTGTGTTAAACCACTAAAAGATGTGTTTACCATTAAGCATGTGCACAAGTCTTTCCCTGTAGTGCTAACCCTATTTAAAATTAGAAACATTTGACTTAAAAATTAACCTTTTTTTTTTCTAATAATACGCTTTGGTTTTTTTCCTAGCCTGCTTTGATTTCTGAACTCCTCCTGCATGTCCATAAGACACACAGCAGTTACAGGGCTGCCAATTTGCAAAGTGCAGTAACCTTGCCTCCTGCTGTAGCTGTACCCTCCAGCTACACAGCAGTGCAGCAAAGCTCCCCAAATTTCTCACTAGTTACCTGTTTTGCCAACCTTATTTTTGCCTGTAGATCAGATCAGCAGCTAACCGCACTCACATGCATCTCTTGCCTATCAAACCATTTCTGCTCCTCTTGCTATGATAAAGTCTACCCAAGCCCCTTTTCTCTTAGACCATGGGAAGATGAAAAAAGGTAAACTTTCTAAATCTGGAAGATGGAGGTGAGGCGTAACACAGGTCCAAGACTTGGTTATCTCCCCTCCTACACCTGCAATCAGGCATGAGGAGGTAAGGACTAGATAGGGAAAGGACAATGGAGCAGAAATGAAGAAAGTTGTTTTTCATAAGAAAGAAAAAGAACTCCATTCTCCCAAATGGAGACTGGCTGCTTTCCCTCTAGTCACTGGACAAATGGGACATAATAGCTAAATCGGAGAGGAACCTTCACCCTTCTTGTTCCATCTGTACAGTTGGCTGAAATTCACAGGAGTCTGGAGCATCCTGTACTATGGCAATACTGCTGGCTTCTGCAAAGAAGGAACACTGGATAATTCACCAAGAGAGCAAGACTGCTTTCTGCATCCAATGTTTTAGTGTGCTTAGCATCTTACTCAAGGCATTTCTGCCTTCATGGATTAAAACCAACTTAATATAAGCATACACCTATTTTGGTGTGGTAGTACATGTTCATTCAAAAACCCATTTGTAAAAAGATTATAGAAAGATTGCAATAAGATCTCCCAGATAGCTGCACGCAACCACATAGTAGCCTTTTCACAGGTAAATCAAAAGACTGGAAAGATCAAGTTCTTCACCAGCACTTAAACCTGTTCTGCCAGTGACACTTCTTTTCAGCACTCAGAGGATGCCCTAGTGCTGAAAATGCAGTCCTTTATTATTACTACTCTGCATGGATACATGTACAGTGTGCTATCCTCCCATTTTGGGATGAATGGATCTACAGCACGGGAAGCCTTAAGCTTCTGTAATAGCCAGGCTTTGATGGCCTGTGTTATGCAATACTTACACAACAATACTTTCAAATTTTAAAATGAGCTCTGCATGTCATAACTATGGAAATTTTACATGTTGCTATAACCATATAGATTTTTATGATATTAAGTCAAATGACTTTCTGTAGAAGCAGTCAGTGCATTACAGGATATGACTTTATATTCAACTGTACATCACAGATGTATTCTGGAGTAAGGATACATTTGAGAGACTTTATTTTGGAATTAAGGAAATGGACAAAACTGTAGCAAGTGGAAGCTTACAGTGCTTTGCCATTGCCACATTACATTATTTTTTAAAAAGTTCTCTTGTTATACTAGCTTTCTGTGCTTTAATAGGACTACCTGCTAGAAGGTGCTGAAGAATTTGTGAACTAGCTGGAATAATTTCCTTCAGTGATTCCCGATAACTGAATGGCACCTATATAACCAGTAAGGATGACTGGCCTAAAGCCACTTCCAAAACTGATATGGTTCACTGTTCAATCCACAGATAATAGCATGCCTGAGACTAGACAAACAAAATCAGAAGTCAGATTTTTTTAAGTGCTGCATACAGCAATACCAACCACAGCTGTGTGAAAGCCAAGCATATAATACAAAACAATCTATTTTTCTCTGTAACACATTTTAACATGCGGGAGACAGGGAAATCACAGGACAGCTTTATTTGCTGTGAACACTTATCTATAGCAATCATCAACATACCAAGAGGCTCCATGGTAGCTCAGTCCATAATGGAAGCAGATAGATTTTAGGAAATGGCGTAAAGATGGATAGTGCATGGTACCTTTTGCTGTCAATACTATTTATTTTATTTTATTTTTGTTATAAATATGAAGTACTTACTCAATGGCCATAAAATGAGAAATCATTTTGCTGGTAAAACTACTGTGAGTACATTTGGTTAGAAATTTTGACGGAAGGATATTTCCCACCACTACACAGGAAAATAGATGGTTTTGGAACATATCCTGAAGAAATTTGATGGATTAAGTGCAAAAATAATTACAAAGAGGTATGATGCAAATTAAGTTGAAATATATATATTACAAAACATCATATTAGTAATAATTTAATTTAACTTAGTATCATACATGCTTAATATTGCAGAATGGTCAAAATAAAGTAATCAGTATGGTAACTGAGATTGATAACTTGCACAAAATTGAAGCATTTAGTTGTCTCGTTTTCAGTGTTGAATTTTGAAACAATCTTTTCATTTCAGTTCATAGTAATAAAAGAAGAAAACAATATAAAATGTTAGCATTCCCCATGACAGGTCTCTCACTGATTTTGGGTTAGAAACACTGGAATTTTAAAATAAAGGTGGGGGAGAAGGCGGCATTACTGTCCCTGGACCCATTCCTGCTCCTCTAAAAAAGTAACGATTGCAAGCAATTCACTGGATAACACTCTGTGTGATAAATCATGATTTTATCTCCAATTGCCTTTAAATTTAGGATAGAGATCTTCAAGAAAAGTACGTGGTTAAAAATGGGATTAATTTCATTTATGAGGCTAGCCAGCTGACAGTGGAAAAATTAGAGTTAGCCCCTAAATTCTGACCCAGAAAACACCAAGAAGAAAAATGGAAGAGAAAGTATACCAAAAGGAAAGACACCAACAATTATATATGATGCATATCATTTGGTCCTGCCATTTTCTTCATATACTGCTATAAATCACAGGAGATTTGAGAAGGTACATGGCCCTCCCTTCCTCCAGGCACACATCTCACCGAGGGATGCAGACTGAAAGAGACAGGTTAGTGCTGAACAGAAGTAGAATAGAAACCTAACTGTAAACATTCAAATATATCTGCATGTGAGAAGTTTTGTTTCAAAATACATGCAACATCAAACGAATTATTTACATGCAAAACTCGGCTGTGGTCAGAGAACATAAAAAAGGGGGAGAAAAAGCAGATTCTCTTCTGTTGGGTTGGGGGGTTTTTTGCCCCCTTCCCTTCAAATAATGATACAGACTCTATGGAACCTCACTGGTATTCACTCAATTTAAAAATCTAGGGGGGCTTGCGTATTTCACTCCGGTGTACAAAAAAAAAAAAAGGTACTTCTCAGGAAAAAAAAAATCAAAACAAACCCCACACATTAATTCAGAAGTATTATGCAACTGAATATGGCATTTTAGAACAGACTTGTGCAACCACAGCCATAAATGTATTTACATGTTCCACCTCCATTACCTGTAATACTAATGAACACCAATTGTTGTGGCCAGCATACAACATGCACAATATATAGAGCAAAATTCAGTCAAGTCCTAAAGCACCTTTACACACCAAACCATCCACCACCTATACATGCATGAGAAAATTTTCCCTGTTGATCACATCAGACAACAACATTACCCTACAGTTCATATCTTGGGTTTGTTTTTTATAGTAACAATTGCTAGAAAATTAAGAAGGGAGCCTTGTTTCAACTGGAATGAGTTAAAAAGGCTCTGAGCAATGACATAAATCTGACACGGTAGCTAAGTTAGTTCAGGTTAAACTGAGACAACTTCTACGTCAGGCTACAGGGCTGAATCCACAAACTTCAGCACTGATTTGGATCATCTGCCGAACACTTTTTATAACCATGTGATCTCAATAGTCTTATTATTTGAAAGACTATTTATTACCACTAGCAATTTGCTTGGAACTTTTTTGCCCGGTTATTAAGAGTTCAGAAGAGCCTGAAGGCAGGACCTGGTGTTATTTGTTTGTATTTGTTGATATCATAAACAGTTCTGGTTTTACAGCTCTCCCAGCACTGAAGTTCCAAGAGTTAATGTATATACACACAACAATGGGATTAGTGGGTTTAATTTCTTGGGACAGTGGAAGGCTTGAGGGTTTTGGCATTAAAAGACTGACCTAATTAAAGTTGATTCACTCTTCCCAGGTACAGAGTAGCCAAGTTTTGAAGCACCACACCCCATCATATCATGAGGGTGGAAGCAGACTGGATCCTTGGAACATCTGCTGACAAGTCTATACCTGAAAAATAATTCATTTGACATAGGATAGCAAGTACTCAGATATCCTTGAGAAAATTCAAATGGAGAAGGGTTAGTCAAACTCTGTTCAGATAAATATATATATGTATGTACTAATATGAAAATTACCTACATATGAACTTTCAGATCTTATTTCCATGCCTTGTTCCTTTGGTTCCAGCCATACATTTTTTTCCCCCTCCACATTTTTGGGTTTCACTTATATTTTTCCCGCTTTATGTAACTATAAGTGCTTTGCTTGAGAACACTATTTTGTATACTGCATTATTTATTTATTTAATTATTTGCCTCCTGATACTTATATAGGAAAAGTCAGTGCATAATGAACATTTATGCAAAATCTACAATAATAATTCAGGAGTTGTATTACTTCTTCTTTAATATGTATTTTAATGGTAACAAACTGCATTAAATTTTTTCTCCAACATCAGCATATGGCAATTCTTAATATAGAAAAAATATCTTTTCATTTCCACAGAAACAACACATATATCCATATATACACATACATATATATATACTGGGTGATATACCTATTACATTACAAATAAGAGTATGCATTTTTAAAAGTTAAGAGCAGAACTACTAGCTCTTCCTGGACTACATTTCTAATATTTCACTCTGTCACATATTTCTTGTCTTCACAGTCCTTCTCCATAATCTGCTATAGTCAATACCAGTCTCACCTGCTTTGATTTTTCTGAGTAACCCATATATGAGCATGTTTGTGTGTCACTGGACTATTAAATAAAGTATTTTAATATATTTTTCACTATGCATGCTACCATCCACTTTTTGCAGTTATCAGATAATTATCAACCCCCCGAGCTTTCACTTTCATCTTAGTTTCCACTGAATTTTGGGCTTAGGATTGCAGGTACTAATATAATTCCTCGAGATCAGAGCACATATAACAAATGTAAATTCTCTTTAAAAAAACCCCAGGACTTCATTACCCAGAATTTGGAAAGTTCACAGAACCATTTCAATAGACAAAACAATTAGAAAATACCCCTACCCTGAGATTTCTGTTAATGTACTCTATTAAAAAATCTAGAGGCAGAACTAAAGCATGTGACTTTATCCTAGTTTCTGCATCTATAAAATCAGGTAATTATATTTAACTACTTCACAGAATACTCTTAAGCTGTTATTATATATAAAATTTGTGAAGCTTTTAAAACTGTCAAGACATGACAGAACTGGAATCAGAATAGAGGGACTCCATTATTCTCCCAGTTAGAATTAAACACCAGAAGTTCAGAGATTTATACATTATGAAGGCTCAAAGAGAATACCCTTTTAGCTTTTTGTTAAGCTCAATACCTTAAACTCAAAGAACTTTTTTACTTAAGGTTTGTTTCCACCCTTTAATCATCCTTGTGACTCTTCTTTGAACTTTCATCTATTTTCTTCTTTACTTACGGGTACCAGAATTAGAGAAAACAATTCAGCCTTAGTCCTCTTAGTGCCAGACAGAGTGTAATCTCCCTTCCCCTCCCCAAATCTTCTAGCTTATGTACACTGAGATCATGTCAGCCTTTTGGCTGCTGCTGATGTTTTACACAGGATGCAGTCTACTGCTCTAAAAAGAACTACTATGTCTTTGTCTCTTGGTGCATAATATTACATTTGCTGTATTAAAGCAATGATCTTGTTTTGTCCACTGTGACAAGTATAATCACTCAGCAATTTGCTCCCTTCATTACTATATTTTCAATCTTTGAATCATCTATAAACTTTGTAAGTGATTACTTTTACAAAGGCACAGATTAAAATAAAAGTTAAAAGTGTGGAGGACTGGGAAGCCACAGGTACATACAGATACTCAAAGACCTCAAACAACTGTGAATTAGAATCATCTTCCTTTGGGCCTAATTCAGCTACTGTGGGTCCTCGCCTTACATTGTTCTTGTTTCTTCATGAAAATGCCAAGTAGCACCAAGGGATTGACCATCCTTAAGTCCAACGTATAAGCACCTCAACAACACAGCAAGGTGTAACAAGACCTACTTTTAACAAATTCATGCTGACAAGCATTAGCTCGATCCTGTAATTCTCCTCTGTCTTTTATTAACCAAGTCATACACCAGTTATTCCACCATTTTACCTGGATCAGTATCCAGGCTTGTAATTACCTCCGTTACCTGGCCTACAACACTGGCGCTCATCAAGGTTTCTACCATCTTCTTGGTATGCCAGACTTTTGTAAATCAACAATGAGAGTCCAACATTAACTTCTTCGTCAGCTCTTTTTAGATTAAACTACCTGCAGCTTTTAAAATAGCTAAGCTGAAAACTGGACTTCCACCTATGTACCCAATGTCCCAGGCCACATGCCTCTGGAGAGGCAACAATATTTTTATTTCCAGTCATTCTACATTTTAAACAAAATATACTCTTCCTATACCAATCTTTAAGACAGTCTCAAGTAGGAAAATCAAAGACAACCAACAAAATGTGCTTTTCTTTCTCACCCAAAATTTTAGTGTACATAAGCAAAGACACCTCAACAGAAAGTCATACAAGTGCATGAAAGAAAATAACTATAACACCAATATTCTTCCCACTGCAGGCTTGGTTTATTCCTTTTATACACATGTGATCACAAGGCCAATAAAAAAGTTAACTGAGCAAACAACAGAAGCGGCTGCTTTAATTTGCTTGTAAAACCATGAAAAACTAGAAGTGTTTCTGATCAGGGAATATGGATGCCAAAATTCAGATAGAAGACCTTCTTTAAAATATGCATAAGGAAAAGTAAGAGCAGAATAGGCTGTTACTTTTCAATTTGAGTAACTGGAGGTACCATAAATAACCAGGCAGAAAATTCATCTTCCCTTCTCTGTGACGTTCAGAGAATCTGAGAAATAAAGGTTGAAATGAATCAGCTCTGATATCCGAAGTAGGCAAGCTTTTGTGCTGGTAAGCATCAACATTTTAAAAATGAGAAAAGAAAAATCCCAGAACAAATACTGATTGATCCCTCTGTCAAGCTGATGCTGAACCAATTATATTCTTGGTCTCTAAAAATTTTACGTTGAAAAGCTCTGCTTTTGCGGGTTCTCTTGGATATTTATTTTTCAAATAATCAGTAGTTTTATTAGAGAGTGGGTTTAGTTGCCGGGGACTTGGATAGGGGGTGAGGGAAGAGAGGGGAGGAGGAGGGAGATTTCATGCCTATAAAAGAGCAATTGAAGATCAGACTAAAGCTCATTTAAAGACTTCCAGTAAGAAACTGTGACCAAGGCTTAAAACACACTAAAGAAGCAGCTTCATCTTGAACTTCAGGAGCAGCTGTGCTCTCATTCCCCTTCCCCCAACACAGGAAACAGACCTAGAAACAAAAATAAGACAGGAATGCTCCTGTGCAAGCTAATGTTGTTGGCTTCTTAAACATCCACTCCTCTTATGCCAAAAAAAATGAAACCTAGGAGGATTTAACACTTCAAAGGACAGTGGGAGACTGCTTTAAACATAGAATTTTCTACCAGAGACAGATATTCTTTCATTTTGTAAACAAGCTGGAAAAATGTTATCATGAGCGCATGTCAAGACAGATTTCATTTATATTCCTGTACTACTTATGCAGAAATACACTCCTGCATATTACACTTTTACCTATTTTAGACTACAATTAATGGTGTAGCAATGTTATCTCCCATCAGGAAAAAAAATGCAGCAGTTGAATCTTCTGATACCTTCCAAAGCATTCTATTACAATATGCAACTTGAAAGCTTAACACTACAGAGAAATGTTTGACAAAGAAGTTCTCTCCTTATTAAGCAATGATACATAATTATATGTTCAAGGAGAATGTGAATAACATCTTGCCAAAGGAATGTACGGCCACATATGCTACTCACAGTATTCCCAACTACAAATTATAGTTACGCTTTCACTTGTGTTACTAAGAACTTGGCCTTTGTTCAGTGCATTTCATTTTCTGAACAAAGGTAAAGAGAAGGAAAAGAAAGTGAGTGGTAGGCTAAGTTCTCTAACTTTAAAAAAAACCAAACCACTATCTAATTTTGACAAGTACAAATCATCTCAGTGGCTTGCTCTGCTTCACTCACCAAAAACAACTCATGTTTTCAACACTTAATTTAATATTTTGCAGGCTAATGGAAACTTTACATAACGCATTCTCCCTCATAAAGTTAAAATGTCAATGCAGTAGGATTGCAATCTTGATATGGAGAGAAAGGAAATGCTATCTTTAAAAAAATCTTCAGCCTAACAAACATGATGTGGAGGATGGGATGAACACTGATGTGAAGACAAAAAAGAGGGGAAAATAATCTTACTTATTTTAGAAGAGTGTCTGTGCCTCTTTTTGAGCATAGCACCCCCAGCCATATCTCTCTTAAAAGTGCTTAACGTTTGATTAAAATAGTTTCTTGGTCCCTCCTCATTCTGCTAGTGTCCTCCCTGTGGCAGGACATGAAAAACAGATTTAAAAAAATAAAAACCAACAGCTGATGTGATGTTAACAGTTATATTTCTTTCTAACTTAAAACCTAGCAAGTATTATCAGATTAGTCCTCAGTCATGATGAATTCCAACTCAAGTAGCTTTCTTTTTAAAAAAGGCCAAAAAAAAAAAAGCACATTTGAACTTTTCTTTGTGCACTGAGATTTCATGACCATGCAGCACTTGTGCATTCAGCACCTGCTAATAATTCCTCACAGAAACGGACAGAAAGCAAAAGCAGGTGAAGGGAGTATTTCAAGTTTTAACCATTCCATCCATTGATCACACCCAGTCCAACCACACAATGTGGTCACTTAAATCACTGTTTCTTCATTGCTGTATGTAGAAAGAGGGAAATAATTTGCAGCATTTCAAAAAGGGTACAAAATAATGTAAATGTTTTTTCAGTTTTAAGGAACTTCAGTCTAAATACAGATAATTAAATCTGAGCATGATGAGGAAACAAAAGCAAGCACTGGTCACGCCCTGGATGTGTCAGTTCAGGAAGGACCATTACAGATGGTGAGTTTAATCCTGGACAACCAATTTTTGAATTGAGTTCTCTTTCAGTTACCGGTGTAATCTCTACAGATTCTCTACAGAAGAGAAATCTGGCAAATTTTTTTGGAGGAAGACCTGCATACTTTCAAAATGCACTGCTCGTTATACTTGAAACGGAACAAAAGTAGTGGATCAATTGTCCACCATACTGTCACTTCACAAACCCTTTTTCCCCATTCCATAAAGTCATATATTTATGTCTACTACATCTTCTGTAATCACTGCTAAGAATAAGCACCTCATTACTACAGCAGTGCTTTATAATCCAATATAATGCCGTTCAAACAACTTGATTCTTGCTGGTTTACAGCAAGGGGACAGGTAAATGGACCAAGCTTTAAACAGATTATGACTGAACTTAAAAAAAAAAAAAACACCAAAAAACACCAAACCAAACCCAAACACCTCAGCACCTCTAGCCGAATAGCCCCATCTAACAGAGGTGGTACTAGGCTGTCACACTGTTTTTTACACTGTCATCATTACTGGAGCATAAAGCTTCTTATGCCTGGAAAACAATATCAAGAACAGACTGTAACAAACTCTCTGACTTGACTGCCAAGAGTGGATGTTCAAAAATGCTTGACCTGTCATGTCCCTGCACTCAAAGCAGGCTTTCTATCAAGTCCTGGTCTAAAGGAATGCCTGGGTATTTTTTTTTTTATTATTTTCTTCTATGCTTTGCATGGTTATAGTATTTATGTTCAGTATATCTATGACATACTAAACTCTAAAGATCTAATAATAAAATTAACAAGAGTTCCACAGCAAAAGGACCAACCTGGATGGGAATCATATCATAATTCATTTCAGAAAATGTACATACTGATGGAGGTAGGCATTTTCTTATATACAAGCTATATTTGGAAATGCCAGCCAGGTCATAATACAAAACAAACAAAAGCATAAAGAAAATTCACATTACTATTTTGGAGTTTGTGAAAACAGTCTGCAAACCAAGCAGTCTTTATGTATTGCATATCACACACCAACACCTCAAAGGAATTTATACATGTTTTTGTACATAGCTTAGTAACAAGAAGTCCTCATGCAAGTGTTACAGAAATTAACTACATAAGAATTCTTAATTACCATTATAAATTTACTGGTTGCTTGGTAAACAATAAATTTATCTGATGATTCTTCACGTCAACACAGCAATGGATTATTCTGCAGACATTTAGAACTCTTACATTTCTGTAATGATATACAACATGACAAATACTGCACACCATTAAATTTCTAAACATCATATTGTAAACAGAAGGCTCCAAACTTACGATTTATAAAGCTGCTTCATACCTCTAGCATGTGCTATATGCTCCCTTCATCCATCTAAAAATATCTCATTTGTAAAAATCCAATCTCTGGAAACATGACTAGATAGGCTTAAAATAGTCGGTTCGCTGATGGATTTATAACTTTGTCTACATTTCACAATTACAGTCAAAAGCAGATTTTAAAAAAAGTAAGTTCATACCCCTTCTGCAAATAGGCATTTGCAACAGCCTTTGAATTAAGTTCATACCAGACAGCAGCCCACATAATGAATAAATATGTTGTTCTATAAGAAGATGAAGTAAAAGAATCTGCTTTTTTACAGTTTCATATCCCACGTCTGCTGAAGAGAGCCTTACTAACTCCTGCTATGACCCAGATGATGATGTCCATGACGATGACAACCACAAACTGCCTGTCCAGTCAGTACATACATACTCAACTGCTAAGAAGTCTGCTGCCTCACAGAGTGAATCCAGAGCCACACTCTTCCTACCTTGGTAGGGAGAAGCACGACTTTGGTCTCCTTCACCTCCTCAACCACTAAGTAGTTCAACATCTGTAGGAAACCCCTGTCTTGAGCAAATTAACACTCTTGTCGAACGTGGCTGATGTTTAACAAAGCCAAGTGCTCTACCATGGGAGGGATGGACAGACAGAGACAACACAAACCACATGGAATCATGGAATTGTCAGAGTTGGAAGAGACTTCTAGAGATCATCTAGTCCAACTCCCTTGCTAAGCAGGCTTGCTTAGAGCACATTACTCAGGACTGTATCCAGAGAAGGGGACTCCACAACCTCCCTGGGCAGCCTGTTCCAGTGCTCCATCACCCTCACCAGAAAGAGGTTCTATGTTCCAGCCCATTGCCCCTCGTCCTGTCACTGGGAACCGCTGAAAAGAGTCTGGCTCCATCCTCATTAAACCCACCCTTTAGAGACTTATAAGCATTAGTAAGATCTCCCCTCGGCCTTCTCTTCTCCAGGCTAAAGAGTCCCAGCTCTCTCAGCCTTTCCTCATAAGGGAGATGCTCCAATCCCTCAATCATTTTTGTTGCCCTTTGTTGGACTCTCTCCAGTAATTCCCTCTCTTGAACTGGGGAGCCCAGAACTGGATGCAGTATTCCAGTTGTGGCCCCACCAGTGCAGAGTAGAGGGGCAGAATGACTTCCCTCAACCTACTGACCACACAAATTTTATTTCTTAGGAAAACTTCAGTAACACTTATACAGGTGATGCATACCAACTCGACATCCCCAAGCTCATTAGTACTGCCCAAGGAAAGTTTCCACACTCACATTCAGTTTTCACCACATAGACTAGCCTCTGTTAATAAGTGCTCAAATCAGGCAGAAGTCACACTAGCTGTATCCATCAACATGCCCAGGGCACACAAATCGATGATTTCAGTTTCTTTTTCCTCTCAACCTTTTCATACTCTTACATTCAAGCAGTCCAAGTTAAGATCCAGTGAAATGGCTATACTTGTCAGCTGAACAAAACACCTACACAATGTAACATTTCGCACCAGGGTAGCCAGTCAGACCATTTCATGAGGGAAAAGCACCATGCTTTGTATGTGCTTCCTCACCTCGGGGTAAGAATGCTCATTGTCCTCTAGACTTCATCTTTGGCTATTCAGTTTCTAGTGCTGGTTAACTGGCTACTGGCTGTGTGGAAATAGTAAATTCAAACAAATGGGCAAGGAAAAAAAGCTTCAGAGAAGCCCACAATAGTATGCCACTCTTAACAGCCCTATTTTTAATAGACAATTGGATTTTTAATTTTAAAGGCCATCATACTGAGTTTTTAATCAATGCTTAAATAGGATGAATCCATAAAAAGATGAGTTATTTAAACCAAACACCATATTGTGTTGTTGACCCTAATAGGCCTGTCCCTCTATGTATTACAATTTTGAAGTTACAAAAATATAAAAATATACAGTAAAGGAAGCTCTGGACGATGATATTTAGCTGCCTTGAAATTTCCTTTATGTTCTGCCAACTTCAATTCTGATTTGGACTAGAATGGTAACTGGTAAACGATAATCTGGCATGCACACATTAGCAGAAAACCAACAATATCTTTTTAAAAGTACAATAAACCAGACAAATTTTCATCTCATACCAGAAGAGCTTAGCTTCCAGTCCAATGTACTGTCTTTATTCTTTTGTTGCTGATTGCGCAAATGGCAGAAAAAGATTCTGTTACACATTAAGCTTTTAGCTGTACAGTCTTCCATTTAGCGGTTGCTGTTCCTCCTCTTTCCCTTTTCTCCCATTTTAAGAGATACCACCAGTGTGAAATCTGCTCAATTTCAAACAAGTAGGGTAGAATAGTTTCACAGGGTGAATCAGTCCCAGTTTTTATGTTAGCTTTTATGGATTTGAAAATGCATTTAATGCTATTTTTACTATTTAAAAAAATATTCTCACTATTTGATAAAGCATCCAACAGACCGGATGGGAAAAAGTGACCTCTGAGGACTGCAATGAAACTGACTGTGACAATAGTGTCACAAATATGCAAAAATAAACAAAAAGGGAAGGGAAAAAAAAAAGATAATTACATAGATTTCTTTTTTTATAGTAACCTTAGCTTTTCAAAACACTTTCGCTGTTGTACGATTCCAAGATTGAAGGTGTAGTTTTAAATACGGACATGTATGAAAAGATGAAAAAAAGAAAATAAAGTATTATTTTAAAACTTACGTTCCTTTTAGCTTCTAATTAATAGTATCTTCGTTATTTTAGGAGCCTCCTGGGTATTTAGAGGGCTAAACTGCAATAAAACCAAGGTAAATAAATGAAACCTATTAAGGTCGTCTTAGTCAATAAAAACTAATTGCATCAAACAATAGCCGCATCGAAGGGACAGTGAGCAGCAGAAGAGGAGGGCACCTCATGCAGTCCCTAGCACGAAGAGAAGGCTGCTTACCGCCCCTTGAAGCGTGACACTTCCAACCCCCCCCCTTGCTGCCCTCCCGCACCCCCACCCTCCTCACCCATCAACAGGAAGCCATTTGACAGTAACATTTCAACAGCCATATGGCTGTGCCATGCAAATCTGGCCTTGCTGCCTCATACTGTTGCTGTTAACCTCCTCCCCAGCTTCCCAAAACATCTCCTGACAGATGCATTTTGCCACAGTAAACAGCCGTGGTAATGTTTTCTTCCTCATGCTCTTCAGGGAGAGGCACAGAGGCTCCATCCAATGTGTTACCCTGCCCCAGAAGATGCTTCATCCCAGTCAGAAGGGATTTGCATGCATCAACACGCATAAGCGGCGAGGAGCCAGCCATGACACCGAGAGGTGTGATGCCCAGCACCATGTGAAGGTGGCACATGTCCTGGCTGGCCTGCTGGACCCCACTACCGGGGGCAGGCTCCCCAGAGAGACAGAATCCAACTCACTGACCTCAGAGCCATTCTGGAAAATAAGGTAAACAACAGAACTTAACAATATGAAAACACCTACATTGTTTCTAAAAGCATGGTGGTAAATGAAGCCTAGTCCCTACCTTAGACAGAAAGGATTTGAAAATCGTGTGTTCAGTGCATGAAGGAAAAAGTACCCCAAATACTTGTAAACCACTCAAACTCAATTTATACACTGTCTGAGGACTACATGAGTTCCCTTTTTTTCCTACATTGTGACCTAGACTGCATATTTACAACTGGTTCCCTCATCTGACTAAGGTCTTATCTGTCATCTCCACACCTGTCTCTTCATTTTAGCCTTTGAATACCCCTATAATTTATTTCATACCTGTGGTGACAGATCCCCTCCATCTCAGAAGGGAAGCATTTAACTTCACTAAGGTCTAACCAGGAAGAACTAACTATGACTAGACAATGTTTGCAATATGCATTTTTTGCTTTTTGTTGCAGAATGAGTTTTCATTGCTAGTGGATATATAAAATTCAGACTGCTAGATATTGAGATTACTTGAAACTTTCAAAGCACAATTCCACATTGGTATTTCTCATCAGCAATTAACAGAGTTGATGACTTTCTTATTAGTAAATGCCATGTTATTTACACAGGAGCCTCACAGACTCATACTTCCTTAAGAGCACTGCAGACAGCAGTCACATCCCTGCACCCAGCCTTGGCTGAGAAGGGATTGAAGGTACAGGAACAGCAATCAAACATGAACCACAAAGACGAACCAGAAGGCCCAGCGACTAGCTGGTCACTGCCCACCGAAAGCTTTTAGTTACCGGGTATTGTACTTAAAATCTACAAGGTAGAAGTAAGATGGACTTTAAAACATTTCTACTCCAGACAGGAAATTCCTAACGATTATAAACTAGCAATTAAGGCCGAGTCCTAAATACACACACGCTACGTTTTCTGCACACAAATTACTGCTGTTTACTTCCATGAAACTACTGTGTGTGCAATTATGCACAGGCATAAATATTTAATACCTACGGCCATATCCTATATAAGTAGAAATGTGTGGCCTACAATAAAGACACACATTTCACAAAAATATTCTTTAAGTATATAAATATATTTGGAAGGGAAGTCTCTTTTTTTTTTTTAAAAAAAAAAGTCAAACTCTTTTAAGATTCAACTTCAACACTAAAACCAAAGTGCTGTTTGTTGGCTGCATTTTGATTAAGAAGTATAAGTAAATGGAAAGCTAAATATTAGGGGAGAAATTACTTGATTAAGTTTACTTCTATGCCGAGTCAAGTTCAAGGAAGAAAGAGACATATTTGAAACTGGTAATAAGGTCAGTTCTTGGCTCTAAACACAGCTCCTTTTTAGATCAGTGTCAACCTGTGTAGTACTGGCAATCATACAACACCTGAAATGGTCTGCAAACTGTTATAGAAACAACTGGAATAAAGACATACATGCCTACGTAAGGAAGCATGATTGTATCATGTATCTTGTATCAGCAGGCATCATCAACTCCTTTATATAAATACTCTTTTTATCATCAGCATTTTAATTAAAATGCTTGCAATTATAATGACAAAATTACAGTTTTGTAAAATAAGAAAACCATATTTACTGGAAAATGAAGTATATCTTTCCAGCAGCCAAACAACTGGATATGATCTTCTTGTGGTTTAACCCGGCAGACAGCTAAACACTACACAGCCACTCACTCCTCCCCAGTGGGATGGAGGGGAAAAAAAAGGTAAAAACTTGTGGGTTGAGATAAAGACATTTTAATAGGACAGGAGGAAGGAAAACCAATAACAACGATAGAAGAATATATAAAACAAGCGATGCACTATGCAATTGCTCACCACCTGCCAACTGATGCCCAGCCAGCAGCAGCCACCCCTCCGGGCCAGTTACCCCAAGGTTATATGCTGAGCATGACCTCATACAGTATGGAACAGCCCTTGGCCAGCTCAGGTCAGCTGTCCTGGCTGTGTCCCCTCCCAGCTTCTTCCCAGCCTCCTCACTGGCAGCGCAGTGTGAGAAGCTGAGAAGTCCCTGATTTAGTGTAAACACTGCTCAGCAATAACTGAAACATCAGTGTGTTATCAATGTTATTCTCATCCCAAATCCAAAACACAGCACTCTACCAGCTACTAGAAAAAAATTAACTCTATCCCAGCTGAAACCGGGAAGGATTCAAAGATGCGTTGCTTAAAAAAAGTGAGGCAATTCTTTGATTTAGAAGACTTGAAAACACCAATATGTAATTTCCTTTCTCCCCAAACACACACATACCAGAAGAACCATGAATAGCAAGTGTTCTTATGAGAATGTTTTTCATGAAAAGTTCACTTTACCTCCCACACACATCAAGTTGACAATTGTGAATCAATTCAAAATGTAAGCACCTACATCCCAAGACAACCCTCGGTGCTCAGTTAAAAAGTCTGTCATCTGCTTAATTTTGGTTTGGTGAGGGATACAGAGAGGTTTGTTGTTTTGTGAGGTTTTTTGCTTTGGTTTAGTTTTGTTTGGGTTTTTTTTTGTTTTTGTTTTTGTTTTTTTTTAGATTCATCTGCATGACAATTTGTAGCCATTCATTAATACTTGCAGAACCAATTTCCTCTTTCAGAAAGGCCACTTCTCAATGAAAGGCTGAAAACCACCTTCCAAGAGATCACAGGCTCTTAAAGCTACTGGTTTGCTACCAGTCTCAAGCAGGCTTACCACTGGTAAGAACACCCAAGAAGATCAAACTTGGGAAAAGCTGGCGTGCGTGCCCCTCTGTGTGTGCCCCTCTCTCCAATAAGACCATGCAGTATCAGCACTGTTGTTTACTTCTCTCTCCCTTGCTCCCTCCCCCTCTCAAAAGAAACATAAAATCTAATAAGTGAAGCGAGATCTGCAGGATCAAAACACAATTTCTCACCAGCGTGATGTGGCATACACCTCACTAAACATCACTCTTCACAGGAAGCAGACTAGCCTAGAATAGGCTTTGAAACTATCAGGTTCAAAAACTGTGAAACCAATCATCAGAGAAACCTTTCTGAAACAGCAACTGCAAAAGACCAACAAAAAAACCTGTCAGTTGGGTGAGGTGTTCCTCATGCAAGGACCAAATTATACTCCTTTTCTCTAGCTTACTTTCAAATGTGAAAGGTCTCTTGGGACGGTAGCTTGCTGATATGCTTTATGCTTGCTGGTATGTCTTTATGTTTTCACATATTCTGGGGAGATGGGCTACCCTCCTCATTTGAACAGAGACTTGTGAAGATACAAAGGTAGATGCTGTACAACTACATAAATGCACGTATTAGTCACTGATGGTTGGAGAAATAAATGAAGTACAAAAATGGCCTCTTTCCATCACAAGCTGCATGCTCCTGTGACAGGATTCTACTGTTCACTTTTTTTTTTTAACTTCAGCAGCCAGATTCATAACTAAGATTTCCAGGAAATTTTGTCAAACAAAAAATTAATAAGTACTAATTAACAATTCTAAAGAAAATAATTAAGCAGTGTATGTAGTGTCGAACAATTAAACCCAGAATGTTTTGCTAGGTCAACATTGCAAACTCGTTATATTGTGATGAGCTGTAAAAGACTGCTGTCAACCAGCAAAAAAGATTATAATCGAAACTTTAAGTGTACATCTAAAATTTCATTTTGTAGTTTCTATGGCTTGAAATTAATTGTTCATATTTAAGCAGCCTAGAGTATGCCTCATAGAGGCCCACAACCTAAAAGAGAAAGAAATGAGAAGTAAGTCTAAGTTACTACTAAGTTACTATTTTATGGGTCCACCACATTTTGGTTTTCATGTCAGATTTCTTTTAATAAATATATTTTACTAAACTGTCCTCAGGCAGCAATCAGATATTTCTAAAGTATTAAGGGGAAAAAAAAAAACCAACTCTCCAAACCTGTACTATATAAGAATTATATAGAAATTGCAACGTTTATCATTTGATATTACTTATTTCTAGATATTCATACTTATAATTAAAATGTAGATCTCTAAGTTTGAGAGGCATTTAACTGTTGTTGGCTTTTTTTTTTAAATTAGGTCACTATACCTCATATTCTTGTTCCTTTAGGGTTTTCGTTGGCTTAAAAAAGAACAAGGTTCCCAGTTGCTACTAGTTCAACCACAAAACATGTTTTCATGATTTTCAAGGTAGGAAATATTTGTAATAAATACTAAATCAAACCACTACTACATAGTAGTACATCTTTCCACTATATCAAATGTTACATTAAATAAAACTAAACACATATGGGAAACAAACTTATTACAAATTTACAGTAAAGATCCCCTAACTTTAATACCAACCATATACCACCTTCCCGGAGTAACCCATATATTTTAAATAAGGGGCTGCTGCTGAAGATCAGGACCAAATTTTGCCCTTTCAAGAAACAAATGAAGACAAAGAAAAA
This sequence comes from Gallinago jamesoni, assembly GCA_025769975.1. Taxonomy (NCBI): domain Eukaryota; kingdom Metazoa; phylum Chordata; class Aves; order Charadriiformes; family Scolopacidae; genus Gallinago; species Gallinago jamesoni. The sequence goes on from JAOQGH010000001.1 coordinate 130,838,108, forward strand.
AAAAAAAACAAAACACAAAAACCACAAACAAAACCCCAAACCACCCATACACAGACTGGTGGTAGTCACTTGGAAGGACCTTTTTGAAGCACTACTTTATTTAATTTTGGGAAAAAAAAAAAAAAGATGGAGGTGATCTGTTGTTAGAATGTTATGGTGCAACTGAGTAAGAGTAATTACTTGTCCAGGCACTAAGCAGACACTAGTTCCTCTGATTTCAGTTGGAGCTGTGCATACTCAAGGCTTCTGAAAACCAAGCCATTTATCTAGGTACCTATATTTGAAAACAGTGGCCTCTTAAAGAACTCAGCTAGTGCACACAGAGAAACAAATTATTAGCAACATAATCAGCATGAGCCATAGCCAGTATACAAACACTCTTGAGTGTCTGTCATAAAAGCATAGAAATAACGAGGTGCATGTAACCTTAGTGTTTACTGCAATTTAGGTTAAACTCAACAGTCTGTTCTCGCCTGACAGCAACCTCAAACAACCTCTGGCTTTAGATCCAGGTTGCTACACTAGAAGCAGTACTTTGCTCCTAAAAATGTAGTCAGGAGAGGGGATATTACCATGAGTTTATCCAAGTTGCTGGTGGTCTAGCTGAAGTAGCCTACTGCTTTTCAGAAAATGTTTTAATGCCTCTAAAGGTCGATTAAATAATGATTGCCATTGTTATACATACCCAATCTCACCTTTCATTAAAAAAGGAATTACGCACTCACACTGAATATCTTACTGCTATGCAAGAAAATTTTAAGCAGTTCGCAGCCTTTGGAAAAAAGCTGTATAGTCTGAACTACCTTTTCCACCACATGTGCTAGGATGGTCTTAAGACTGAAGGTAACAGCTGTTATCTCAGTGGAACTGTCTTGTTTTTTGGTGTCATAATTATACACTAATATTTCTGGAGGGCAACAAATTTTGTTTAGAAAGCAGAAACAATAACAAGTTGAGCCACACCAAGTCCCAGTGACAAAGCAAGTTGCTGGAGTGACTGAGTGGCATTACTGCACCACTTAGAAAAAAATAGTAATGACACACACAGCATATAGCTTTAAGAAGCCTAAGACAGCAGGCTTCAGGAAAGAAAAATCACATGTATACAAACATTGATAATAAATAATAATAAACAGAAGGTCTGTTCATTATGTCTGTATGTTATGCAGAACCTGGAATAAATCATTATTCATCTGCCTGCCTGCTCAGTCTGTATTTTAGTCCAGTCTGCAGGAAATAATTTCCAATATTCCAACCAAAAAAAAAAAAAAAAGACATGAAGGTAGATGGCTTTGTGTATCTGATTTCATCAGAACCCTGAAACGTAAGTGCTGAAAACCAGAATAATCAAATGAAAGACTACAAAGCAGACTAAATTCACCCCAAAATAAATGAAAAATGCATGTACATACACGCATTACATAGAAATCAGAAAGAAGGACTCGTCATCAGCTCCTTGAGCCAAAGGTTATCTTGCTGAAAACAGAAAATCTAGTTAGCAAAAATATTTTGATTATGTGACTTTCCCTTTGGAACAAACTAGCAAGAAGGAAGGAGTCAAATTTACTTTTTCCTTTTATAGGCAATTCTTGAGGAAACTATAGCAATAGTTGTAATTTTCAGTACTTCTAAAAATGTCATATTCTAATTACAAAGTGCTGTTAATCCTTCTTCTTATGCACAAAAAGGTAGAATACAGTTTATTACATTTCAATCTAAGGGATTAACATATTACTATTTATTTTTATTGGCAGTGTGCCCAAATACCCCAGATCTGCAAGACTGATAGTGAAAAGGAAAATATTTCAGGCCTCAAAGAGAGTAGATCTATGGTTGCCTGGAATGTGTAAACAGCCACAGCCTGTTTTACTTCCCACCCCCACTCTCACCATACACACCTCCTCTACCTAACCCCTCCTTACATTAACATGGAGTGCTGCTCTCAGGCAGAGAGCACAGAAATGTAGTAACATCAAATAACAAAACTCTTGACATTTTAAGATGCAAGAATTTGGATTTACTGAAATGCGATGGTACCATATAAATGGCTGGAGTCTAAACAAAACCAGTACTGCATAAGACCCCCCCAAAAGGAAAAGAAAAATCAGCTGAGCATGCTTGCTATGCAACAGACCTGCTAAACACAAACTAAGGGAATCCAAATGCTTCTCTCTAGATTATTCTTTGTGCAACTAAAGCTCAGACAAATCTGTGTCCTATCAGAGAATACTGATCACAGCCCTACAAAAGAGAAGGGATATTTTCATAAAAATTTGCACAATATGACAAAACTGATGCCAAAATTTAATGTTTGTATAAACTACCATCGGTAAAAACAAGTATTATTACTTGTTTAATGATATATACACCCACAAAGCAGTAAGCCATAAAAATAGATATCATCACATCCTTAAGAAGTTTACAATATAATTAGATCAGTGGTTTTTAATCTCTTTAAATTTGTGGACCTATAAAGATACCTTGTACAGTGAATTTGAACAGAATGACAATAGACTTTCCTGCCCCCCCCCAATCTGTAAAAAAACAGTCTGTATGTCCCCTAGCAGCTTGCAAGCCACAGTTTGAAACTACAGAATTAGAACTGGTAAATAATACTGCTTTGATTTACCTAGTAGCTTTAGTCTTCAAAAACAAATCAAACAAGAATGTACCAAAAACAAATAAAAAAAGAAGATAGCCATTAAAACATATGAGCAAATAGCTGTGTATAGTGAGAAGCTCAGAAAACTGGAACAAATAAAAATTAAAAACTTGAAAAAAATATAGTATAATATAGAGTCAAACACTGAAAGGCAGTTTTATAATGTTGTTTACAAATAATAGGTCACACAGCTCTCATACTTTTTCTTTCTTTTAATTTTGCTGATTTTATGAATGCATTTGGCTAACATTCAAAAGAACACATCCATAGACTAATGAGGGTAAAATGCTGGCTCAAAGGAGACAGAAGCAAACGGTCTGTCAGTAGAATATTTGCAAACAGTTGAAATCAATAATAAATTCAACCTAACCAAATGCAATGCATACAAACAGAAATTAAAAGACTGAGGCAATTGGCAAATACATAAATGATATTTCAGGCCACAGGGCATACTTTCTCACATACGTTAGCTCATTAAATAGGCTGGCAAGACATTCACTCCACTTGAGACACCAGAGAAATAACCATATGTATTTCCGAAGACAAAAATAACAATCAAGACAATACCAGCAGCATAAATAATTATATATTTATGTAAAACAATTATTTGTAGAATGTCTGAGTCATCAAATGAAAAAAGTTTGAGCCACAAATTTAAGGTTTGAAAAATAAATGTAATGCTCCTTCTGCATAATATTCCACTGCATAATATCCTCTGTTGACATACACAGAGCGACTACCCCAGAGAAAAAAAGTACATTAAAATAAAATACATACACCACAACACCAGCACACAGACATTCCCATTCTAGGGCTGGGGTATTTTTTGCATTTAGCAGCAGTGAAACCTTCATATTTATTTCACATGACCAGCATCTAATACAAAGGATGAAGCGTTGCACTACACACTGTCAATCCTTCTGCCTTCCAACTGAGCCTCCCTGGTGTCAACCAAGCCAGCTGCAGGACTGTTACCTGCAGAAGGCTTTGCATAGCTGCCATTAACCGGTCAGCTGAGGTAGGCTTGCCCCTGTGGTCTCTACAAAGCAGTGAGAGCCAAGCTTGCTGAGATTCATTGCAGAAAGGATTAGTATAGCTCCAGCCTCTGGCCAATGTAAAACACATGGGGTATACCATCGCTGCATGGGAAGGCTGGCACGTGGTCTCGACAGAGGGCACAGCATTCATAACCCTTATGCAAAAGACAAGTATCAGATGCCGGACCTGATGGGTTGGGATTCTTATATGGTAGGTCGCAGCTGGCAGAATAATTTTGAGACTATACCTGATCTAGACAGGCAGCAAAGAGAGCGTCCTGCCACTGCTCACCAGTTACTTTACGGGTGGCTGCTGCCAGAGTTTCTTCAACCTTTTGACGTAGGCTGGCCTGAAAAACTAAGGGCCCTTGACTGAAAAAAGTCACCGTTCCAATTATCTATCTAAGCTGGTAACTTTACAATGTACGCGTTTGCAACCTCAAATTGCTAAGTCTTAGACATTATACTGCAAAATATTAAGCCCAAGTAAATTTCAACACAGCTCCTGCACATTTTAAAGAAACAGCTCTAAATCTTGACTTCATCTTTGCCAGCTACAGAAATTTCAAAGAACATTGTGAGGATTCAGATAAGAGCGGTATTCAAAATAGATTGTGGAAGTTACGCCATACAAAAAAATCTACGTACGTAGGCTACGGAAAAGGAGAGGGACTCCACAATCTCTGTTGCTTTACAGGAACGCTGACTGTCTGGACTAAAGCTAAAATCATGCACGTCACCCATTGCTTTAAAAAAGGCTCAGAAATGTTTACTTAATCAGTCAAGAATCTGTGCTGCCATCACATAAGGGCTGATCCTAGAAGTTGTCTGCACATGCCAAATACATTTTTGCAATATCAGGCCATGGCTATAACAAGATTTGTTAAATGTTCAGAACACAAATGTACCATGAACTCTGTCCTCCTGGTGTTACCCGTGTATTGTGGATCTGACAGAAAGAAAAATCATAAAACAGACAAAATGTGAAACACTTTTAAATAAAACAGCTTAAACTTCACTGGAGACGCCAATAGTTTTCACTGGGAGGGGAAAGGACATTAAAAAAAAAAGTTTAAAAGCAATTATAAAAAGGTTGGAAAAAACTAAGAGGCAATCTAATACTCTAAACCCAACTCTGTTAGCCAAGAAACTAACTTACAGATTAACAGAAGATTAACAAATTAAAGCAATCATTACTTCTAACTTTAAACTGACCACCAAAAGGAAGATGAAACTTTTTTTCATCATTTTCTTTTGATACTGCGGTATCTTAATTCATAAATTAGTGGGAAATGAGACTGTACTTCAGTAAGCAGAATTTAACATTCACACTTTTTAAAAAACTGGCAAAAAATGAACTGACAATGTGTTTTGATCTTTTAAAATTTTTCAAAACCAATCATTAATAAAATGTTCACAGTAGTTCTGCAGGATTGTAGGCAGATAAATCATTTACATAAGTGGAATGTAAATGATTTATCCAGCTGTGGAAAGGAATGCCCTATCAATTGCCTTGTAAAAATGTTAAGGAACAGATTTTTTCTTCTAATAGATATATATTCAAATTTACTTTAAAAAAAAAAACAAGGAAAAACGTACTTCAAAATAATCTCATGGCAATACGAATACAGGAGCAAACAACTACAAAAGTATTCAAACTACAAAAGCATTCAATGTAATTATCTGAATGCTTTTTAAATATGTACAGGATACAGGTCACTATATTTTTAGTAAGAGGAAATTAAATTTCTGTCTTTCACACTGGACGCCATGTACATAAACACCTGCTGTGCACAACAAAACTTATCTACAAAGCCACCATTCACTGAGTATGACCACACTGACAATGCATAATTCCATTTAACATGTTACCATCAGAGAACACAGAAGCCTTCCATATTTCAAGTGGGTGGTTTTTTTTAACCCAAAATATATGCTGCTGGTAGTGTAATAGATACCATAAAGAATATATTGTTTACCCTAAGCAAAATTTAAAATAAAAACAAATCCAGCAGTGAGCACATATGCATATGAACATTAGAAAAAACAGACACACACAAAACCTCATTGCTTTAACCACAAAATAACACTAACATACTAGAAATTACCCACACAACATATATGCTACCATCATAATACTGAAGACATACACAGGAATAAGTGTTTTGAAGGCATGTCATCTTAGCCAAGAAAAAAAATACAGTTCAGAAAATTCCTAAAAAGTTTTCATTGGCTACTTGATGGTCAGCAGATTAAAACCAGTGGAGTCTAGCTTTTGAAATAACCTACTCCTGCTCTTCCTCCTTCTTGTAAACTGACCATTGGGGCCTAAGCTACATTCTATTTTTTAATCTAACCTCTACCCAGCATTACCAGACTAGGTAGTGAAGACATGATGTTGGTCTCCCAGAAAAGTTGATCTTATTCACCAGCAGTGAAAATAATCATTATGTTAATGCTTTAGTAAATTTGAGCTGTATGTAATAAATAGGATATTTCCTTCCACTCTAATACTGCATTTAGGGCCATCCTTTCAGCTCGCCTTATGTGTTTTTCCAAGCACAAAAAATCTTGTGAGAAGGAAGCTGGATGAATTTTTACTACCTGCTGTCACGCGCTACTTTTAAACTAATTGAGTCTTTTAAATTAACTGGTTATGTAAGATACTTACTGATACAAGCAGATACAAGTATCAGAGCCAGGCATATTTGGGTTTTTTAATATAAAACCAGACTCCTGCAAATACAAATCAACCCCCAAAAAACACTAGTAGTCAAAATGGAAATAAAGAAGCCTTGAATACCTTTCACAGAACAACACAAAATCTGTCCTGTGAACACCATGCAATGTTATTAAAACATGCCTCTGCCCTTTACTTTCAATTTTTGAGAACTGGAATAGGAAGGAAGATGTGCTCCTCATTAGAATAATCCTCAATCCTGCCTTTTATTTGTGCCTTCCAGATTCCACTATTTTAGTTTAAAAGTCAACAAATTAAAAAGTAAATTACATTAACTACATAAAACTACAGAAGCTCTTACATCAAAAAAAGACAAAACTGAATCCAAAAAGTAAAAAAAAAAAAAAACACCAAAAAAAAAGGCAAAGTTAAGCTACAGTGAAATAGAGCTGAATGCATATAAATGGTAGCATTACCATTTCTTCTGAAAAAATCAGAAAATATTTGGTGTTTTTCAATCAATTCTATAATCATATTCCTAGAGGTCTAATTCATGTGTCCATGTTAAAGGGCATAAGAAGAGTTAAGTTTGTTTTGTGACTGTAAAAAATACCAGATAGATATCCTTGGAAACTAATCCCCACAATACGAACAGGCACTGTCTGTGCTTGGATTTTCTGTCCTACCCCGTCAGCAAAGCTCAGCCCTATCTGTGGAGAATGCTCAGGAAGAGGATAATTTTGCCTTGATCTCTCTGTTTACTTCTAAGAGCAACCAAAAACTGAACAGAATTTAAAAAAAAAAAAAAGGAGGAAAAAAATGAAGAGATTGGCATTTTGAAGTTTGAATGCATCCCCTAGCCACGTATGGTACCTCCTCAGTTGGTCTCACCATACTGAGTCAGATGTATGACTGACTGACACATTTCAGCAAGCACATCACTGAAGGTTGCCGCACCTCTGCCTTCTCCCAAAATCTGATATCTTGCCTGGCCCAGTCCTACACACATTTTGCTGGCTTTGGACCACCTCAAGTGTTCCTGCCAAGAGCTTGAAACCCAAGCATATCCTAATTAAGTTCAAGAGCCTATCCATCACACTCCAACACCATTCTCCAACTTCAGGGTGACTACTTTTTTCTCCAAAGCTACTTTTCGGACTACCTTAAGGCGAGTTACATACGTGTATGTACCTGTGCGTGCACACACGTACAGCAATTAGCGTAGTTATGTCAAACAATTATCATACAATCACAGAATGTTTAGAGAAAATTAATACTTGTGAAATTTGAGTTGGAATTAATACTTGTGAAACTGATTACTGGTCAACAATCCCAACTGAGACTATGTGCTAACAGAAGTCTTGATACAAACGGGTCTCTGAATACAGAAATATCCTCTGCCAGTAGCAACTACACTGAACCCACTGGCATAGACAACAAGCAACTTGTGGCTGCTAAATGACACTGAAACTATTGTATGGTTATAACAATTCCTAATTGTAAGTTACCAACTATACATGGATTTGCAAAAAATCCATATTTTCACTTCACTGTATAAGTCTCATGTGTATATTAACTGTACATTGTGAAGATAAATTCTTTTGGAATAACATCTTTCCAATGATTTTGCTGTAGGGTAGAGGGTTGTGTTCAAATTGGCACAAATTAATCAATGGACACTTTCTAAGCATGAAACACAACAACAGCTGTATATACGTTAATCCTACCCATGCAACAGCTTCCTTTCAGTGGGGCTATTATAACATGATTATTCTGTTCAGAAATATACAACATAAATAGTTGGCTTCACTTTTGAACTACAAAGAATATTCTGCAGACCCTCCGTTCAATGGCAGAGGCTTAATGAAGAGCTGATAGTGCTACCCAGCAAAATACAGCAGAAGACAAAGTTGTGCATCCAGTGCAGTTTACTGCCTTCAAAACCAAGCACAACAAATGTGGTACTCTGCAGAATGTCAAAGGGAATCTATCCACCAAAAGAAAATCCTCTTTGTTTTCTTGAAGATAATGTCAAAGGATATTTTCCAAGTATTTTTAATGCCTAAGGGAAAAACGTTGCTTCTTTGGTACATCAATAATTTATTGCAAGTATGGGAAAGTTGTGTTTCAATCAGAAAAAAAAACTAAATCACATTTGATGTTACCACATCTTTCCACCTAACAAAATTATGATTTTATGTAAGAAAATGCATTCTAAACCCACTACATAGTATTAAGGGGTTAAACTGTAACTAAGACTCGGGAGATCAAATGAAATTTAGGTCAGTAAATACAATCATGTTTTGAATGGCAGTGGAGCAATGTATAGAGTAATTGTTACATATTAATTGTGAACACTGCTTTTTAAAAAGCCTTGTTTCACCCTCCAATAGCAAAGAGAGTCAATAAAACACAGCACTTAATTAGAAAAAAGTATTTTGCTGAGTATATACATATATCATTATTAGTGCTACTTGTCTGTTCATAAATAGGCTTCAAGCAGAGTCTTCTAAGCATCAAAAGGCACAGTTTTGTCCATGTGTTTAGTGTACTGTGTAACTTTTCATAGCAAATGAGTAAGATTCAGCACCCAAGCAAAACTGTATTTATGCAATGGGCTTAGCTAAAATATTAAAATAATTGCTTCTTCATACTACAGTATTATTGTCATGATTTGGTATTGCAGATTCGGATACTAGAGGGTTCTTCGCATAAAATTCCATTACAACTTCATATAAAATTATGACTCTTTACACACACTCCAATTTAAATAGGACATGTATTGATTGTCCATACTACAAATAGAGAAGGTCAAGAAACAGGGTTAAACACTGGGATGCCCCTTTTATTGCATAACGTCAACAAGATTATAAAAATGGAAGCCAAATAATCAGATGTGCCAAACCCCAAGCCTCTTTTCCTACTGCAGTCATACCAGTAACCCAAAGTAAAGAAAGGGACTGGTGGCTGGGACCAGGACAGAGACAACATACGGACTGCATGTGCACCCACATACTCTTCTCACCTCAAACAACAAATGAAGAAATCCACTACCTGCTGCTAGAGTCCAATATTCTTATGGCATCAATATCACTTAAACTAAATAAAAATATGCACAAGAAAAGCGATGCAAGATGCCTGTGCTCCTTAACCTTCAAAAAACCAGTCATGTATCCATAGTTAAACTTGCTTTCAGTTGAGCTAGCAGGAACAATTTTTTATTTCTATTGAATTACTAAATATTAGTTATTATTATTTATAAATCTCCATCTAGGGTAAGATCTCTATGCAAGAAGAAAACAGGTAAGGAACCACGACCTTTTCTTATGAGATTAAACATACTTTTTTGATTCCCCCAGCTTTTACACAGTCCTAACTTTGGGAGGCTTCCTGTGGTTGTAAAACTGAATACTGTCCGTCATTCTTAAATGAAATTCACTTATATTACTGGCCAGACAGCCACCAAAAAAAAAAAAAAACCAAACCAAAACCCACACCCAAAAAAACCCAACAAACCACTTTAAAATATTCTGTTGTCTACCGAAGAAAAGAAGAATAACCTAAACCAAATTTTTCACCTTTGGATATTTGTTTCAGTATCATTACAATGACAGATTTCGTATTGACAGGAAGGTTGCTATTCCTATGTAGAGCTGTAGTTCCAATGTTTTTGTTTAATTTCAACCAACTTGTCCAAGTAGGCCATTTGGTAGAAACCTATAAATGGCACCCAGGGGGTCTGGGTTTTTGCTGTAAAGAGGTCAGCTATTTCCTCCTAACTAAAAATAGGCAAGAGGCGGGAGGGGAAGAGAGAATTGAGTTTAATTTAGCAGCTGAAAAAGAGTTTACAAAATTACTTCCATCTTGCCTCATAATGAAGATTATGAAAAAAAGGAATCTGCCCTCAAGAGTTATAAAACCTTGATCATTTTATTATAGGCAGGCTGGTGTACATAATCTAAAAGAATACTAGGCATTAAAAGAGTAATAGTAAAAAGAATGCAGGGTATGGATTGCACGTCGCAAAGGCAAAAGGATACCCACACCCTCTTTCCGCAAATTTATAGGCAGCGGCACTGCCAGGTGTTAACAACTCTCCTCTCTCCTACCAGATGAGGTCACACTGTTGTCCTACTGATAAGGCACTACAATCAGCTGCTGTTCCCCTGAGTCAGTTTTTTCCACCATTTACCCTCCTGGCTTTTTGTCTCCCTCACTTACTCACATTACAACCTTTTCAGGCCAAGAATCATCATCTACGATATTCCCAAAATGGCCCTGATTTGAATGGGGGCCCCTTGGCACTACTAAAATACAAACATAGGTTCAATACCGACTACAGCATGAATGCTAGCACTGAAGCCAACAGAAAATAGCAAGAGCTAATGGCACCGAAACACTCAACCACCCTCCATCTACAGCAATCACCAGGCTAAAGCCCTAGGATGGGTTTTCCAGCCTCCTCTCCACCATGAACCAAATTCAGCATAGTGCTAGATCTTAAGCATATGGCACTGCTAACTTACCTCAGCTACCAAGAAATAACATCCCATCCATACCAAAGGATGTTCTTCTCTACTCCTTCCAAGCTCAGTGATGTAGGCCTTTAATAACTGCCACTGCCAGAGGAGTATCCGTTCAGGAAGTTCCTCCAGGAGGCACAGCACATTAAACATACCAAGTGGACAACAGGTCTCCTTCTGGTCCCACTGCCATGGAAAGGAGAAAAGTCTATCCGTAAATCAATGGGACAACCAAAGCGGACAAACTGGTGGAGCAGAAGTTTGACAATTCCCGGCACATACGTGTACCCCTTCCCTTATCAAGGATTTAATTTATTTTTGCTCTTTCGACACGCTTATTGTGGAGCACGGAAGAGAAGAATAAGCAGCATAAGTCACAGCAGTGGCATGGCAGAGGACATAGGAGTTACCTTACTTAATCAGGTGGGGGATGGGCAGGGGAAATCGGACAACAATTTATCTGCACAGGGTAGGGTGTTTTTTTGTTCTATGAGACTTGGACAGTCGTGTAGTTGCCAGTGTTTACATGCATGTGCATTTTTTAATCATCTTTGCTTCTGAAACACACTTTTTCATCTTAGGGGGAGAAAAAACAGCCTTGGTTGGTTGGTTACCTCACTGACGGTGTTAAACCGAGATGACTTCAGCAGCTCTGCTCAAACCTCCATCATTTTTAGCATTACTGCATGTAGTCCAAGAAAGGTTTAATGTATTTTTAATGTGATAGCATCCTCCCCCTCTCGCTTTCCTTTTTCCTCCCACCCCCTCTACAAACCTTCTGTGGGAAAGCTTCCCTTTTTTACTATCACTGTCGTTGAGATATTGCAATTATTATCTGCAATTGTTTAAAAAAAAAAAACCAAAAAACAAAAAACAAAACACACTAGGACAATCCTGCTCTCTTGCCAACAACATCTACTATCACAGAACGAATGTATTTGCTTCAAAACTTGCCTAGTGTCTCTGTATTTGACAGTACCCTAACCATAAGGACAGGAAGAGGCCTAAATCCAGCACGTGCAGCCACATGGTGAGCAAGGTATATGATGTTAAATCTTGTACATGCCACACCAGCGGTCTCAGTTAAAGGATGGCTAATAAGTGAGCTAAGGAAGAAAGGTATGACATTGTATTTGTCATGAGGAAAGAGTTTGTATTTGTTACCTACAATCAGATTTCCCTCTGACAGGATATATTTGTTTTCATACCATTAGCTTAAAATACCAGTCTTGAAATTTTAATTTTACACTCCATTTTATTCAAATTATCATTTGAGCGCTTTTCAATGGATTATTTCAGTTTTCTGCAACATTATGCTGCAATATATTTTTTTTCATGAAACACTCAATGAGCTCCACTAAACAGACCACTTCCCCTCCCCCACTAAGATACATATATAGACTTCGAGACTTGTGCGTTGAGAAAGGAAAAAGGCTGTACAAGTCCTCGTGGAGAACCTCAAGAGACATGTTAAGACAACATAAAGGAAAGCCTTTATTCAATCTAAACATCGACTTTGAGAAATTAACATGCAAGCCTAACTTTCAGGGTGTGGCTTTGTGTTTTTTCCCCTTTTTGTGCCGCGCAGGATGTCTGCTCGAGAACCCAACAACATATAATTAAATAGGTCAAGGGTCACTCGCTTTACATCACACCACACCAACCCTGAGCCGCACACTGCACCACCACACCGACTCCCCCCTCCCCCCAACGAGATCTCACCGGGCTCCCCCAAAACGGGGCGCAGGCCGCGCCCGACGACAGCGGTTGGAGGGAAAAGGTGTCCTCCACCCGTCGTGTGTGTGTGTGTCCCCCACCGCCACGTTCCCCTGCAAGGGACCGCACCGGGGCCGGGCACGCCGGCCTGCAACAAACTGCTGTGCAACAGGTCTGCTGCCCCGCTGCAGCCCCGCACCGCCCGCCTACCAGCCCCCAGCTACCCCCTCTGCGGCACCCAGCACCCCCCTCACACACAGCATTTCACCACCCCCCACCCAACCTCCACCACCCAGGCCCTCGGGGGCTCCACCGGCGGCATCACCGTCAACGGGGCTGGCAGCAGCATAGGGCAGCGGTGGGGAAGGGGGTACGGAGGGCGAGGAGGTGGGGGGACACACACACACGCCACTAACTTGTTTACCTACTTGGAAGTAAACTTCGCTGTGCGGGAGCGACCGGCCCCTCCGCCCGCTGCTGATTCAAGCCCTGGCGATGAATGGGCTCCCCTCCCCCACCCGGGCTCTGCAAACTCCACACTCCAGCGTGAATACCTCACATTTCCCACCCCCCCACACACACACCCGGAGCATTTTTTTCTTTTTTTTTTTTTAAAAAAAAAAGAAGAAAAAATACATTAAAATACTGTCTGAGAAGAAGTAAGGAGCCGCTCCAGAAACTGCCCCCCACAACCACCACCACCTCCCCACCCCCTCACCCCCACCGGGGGTCGGTCTGCCCCCGGGGGCAGAGAAAAGCACACCCGCCACCGAGACAGCAGCCTCTCATACATCTCCAAAAAAAAAACCCACCACCCAACCTCCCAAAAACCCCCAACAAACCACAAAACCCTAAAAAAAAAAATCCAAACAGACCCCAAATATGTCCAGGTTCAAAAAACTTCGTCATAACAGGCAGCGCCTGAGCGACCCCCACCACCCCCGGGCGGGTCAGGGCAGGCTGTGAGGGGACGTGGGGGGCGACGGGCCCCGGTCCCACGCTCGGCTCCAGGGAGGGCGGGGGGGGGGGGGGGGGGGTAGGACGCTTGTCACCTCAGTATAAGTGAAGAAAAAAATAAAAAAATAAAAAAATAAAAGAGGAAAAGAAACCCCAACCAAACAACCCCAAAACAGTAAGGTCCTCAGAATGAATAATCCGCCTCAGAAACTCACCTCACGCAGCGGGCGTCCAAGGCGCAGCTCCCGCTCCGGCGGGGATGGGGGGAGGGGGGGGGTGAGGCGGGAGCGAGGGGGGGGGGGAGGGGGGGGGAAGCCTCAACTTCGGCGGGCGGTGCTGGCGGAGACTTTCCCCTCACTTGCCGCGCATGGTGCAACTCCGCTTCCCCCGGGGTCCCGGCCAGCCTGCGCCCAGACGGTAAATCCCCCTCGCCGCCACCGCCGCCGCACACGCCTCCTCCTCCCCCCCCACCCCCGCCCCGCTCCCCGCGCACAAGGAAGTCCCGGAGAGTGGGAAGGGGAAAGCGGAAAGTTTTGGGGCGGAATGGCGGTCGGGAGAGTGCCGCCGCTCGGCCTCGGCTCTCTGAGAACAGGGCGGGCAGGGGAGGGGGGGAACGGGGACGTCGGTTGGAGCGGGGCCGTTGCGGGCGCGCGGCGGCGGCAGTTAGCGGCGCTGAGGGGAGCGGGCCGCGCCCGGGACCCGGCCGCCGCCGCCGCCACCAGCGCCGGGAGGGCGGGGAACAAGGGGGGTGGGGGTGGACACCAGGAGAGGGGGGAGGGGGGGGGGGCGCGAAGCTGTCCCCCCCCCCCCCCCCCCCCCCCCCCCCCCCCCCCCCCCCCCCCCCCCCCCCCGAAGCTGTCCCGCCGCTCCCTCTCCCCCCACCCGCGCAGCCCCCCACGCACACGCGGCGGGCGAGGCGGGCTGGGGGTGTCCCCACCACCACCGCCCCGCCGGTGCCCTCGGGTGACTCCCGGCCACTCGCCTCCGCCCCCCGTACTCTGTCTTGTGGAGCTTCAACACACACACCCCCCACCCGTGACAGAAACACGGTGACACACCGAGCGAGCGCGCGCGCACACACACACCCCCGCGCAGGGCGCCCGCGGGCACCTGGGGGGCCCGGCCGTTGGCGGCGGTTATAGCACTCATCGTTGTTATTATTATTATTACTATCATCGTTATTATTATTATTATTTATGATGATGATGATGGCGCTGGGGGCCGGTGGGAGCGCAGCAGGCCTGGCTCTGCAGAGGCCGCATTGTCTGAGGCCCGGCGCGGCCGAACGCATCACTATCGCAACTATTATTATTATTATTTATTATTATTATTATTTATTATTATTTTGATTACGACGTGTGGTCCCGACACACCGCAGCCGGCAGGCCCGCGCTCCGCTCCCGGGGCTGTGGGGGAGGGGAGAGGGAGCGGGGGTGGGGGAAGGGCAGCACCGCCGGGGGCTCGCTCTTCCCCACCCCCACGCTCCGCCGGTGACGCCGCGGCCGCGCGCGGGGTGACGGCGGGCTGACGCGGCCCCCCCCCCCACACACACACACCGCCGCCGTGAATCAGCAGGAACAGGGCGTTATTGCCGGCCGGCGGGAACGCTGCGGCTCTCCGGCGGTCTCCCGCCTGTGTGCCCACCCGCCACACACACCCGTGTCCCCCAACGCACACACATCCCCCCTCCCCACGGGCGGCGGCGGCGCGCGCGGCCCCGCGGATGATGCAACGCAGCCCGGCCCCCACGTGCTGCCTTCCCCTCCCCCCAGCCCCCGCGGGCTCCCGTGCGTTGGGTGGGTTTTTTTTTTTTCTTTTTTTTCTTTTTTTTTTTCTTTTTTCCGCCTGGAGGGTCACCCGCCGGCGGATTGATTCTCCTTTCGCCCTGCCCCGGCACTCGGCGCTTGGAAAGTAAATAACAAGTTGACATCATTACCGCGCTCCGCAGCGCCCCGCCGCGCCGCTACCGCGCAGCCTCGAGTAGCTGCGCACTCAAAAAAAAAAAATTAACCACCCCACCCCCCCCGAAACACCCAGTTGCCGCCTATGCACTCCCCCCACTACTCCCCCGAGTCGTACCTCCGCCACGCCAGAGTGGGGCCCGGCCGGTCGCAGGGACCCACCGAGCTTTTTTTTTTTTGGCGACTTGCCTCCCCTCCCCCCACCATGGCTAATGTCACGCAAATAATAAGACTATCTGGATGTTGCCAAGGTGTCTTCTGTAAGGGGGGTAGGGGGGGCTCATCCTGGTGACAGCCAGACTCGTGCAGCCACAGATTTAATTATTTATCTATTCTAAATTAACTTTCCACTTTTTTTTTTTTCGCTCTTATTTTGACATTAAAGGGAATTTTGTGCTCATTTATACATTTAGGCCAAAGCCTATGGAGGTGCCATCACCGAGGGCTCTTATGGAAACTTATGATGTCGCCCGAGGCAGAGCGACACAGATGATGGCTGCATACATCCATCTGCCTCTTGAAAGGAGAACTCTGGGAAACACTGGGAAATGTTATCGCGGGCTCGTGTGATTCAGTGTCATGTTCGGAGCCCGGAGGCCACAGCACGAGGCCACCAGTGCTTGGACAGACATACGAGCAAATGTCTCCCCTTCCAAGTAAGCTCCTGTTCAACTTAGGTTGTTTCAACACGAGAACCCAGGTTAGGTTTTTATTACTTAACAACATAAACAAACAAAAACTCCTCTGGATTTATAGTGGGATGGCATTGATTTTTTAAGTTCTTGTGCTCTTTGTTTGTTTGCTTTTTGTCTTTCCTAAGTCCCATGGGCCTACAAATGAAGCAGACCCATCAGAAAACGGTCCTGCGTCAAGACTTGGGTGGCTTCCCAGGCTTGGTCACCCAGCAAGGAGGCCAGGACCGTTCCCACTCCTCCTGTCTTCTGCCAGGAGCCAAGAAGCTTTGGGTAAAACCAAGCAAAGCTCTCACCCCCTCAATTCACTCCGGTCCTTGCCGCTCAGCCCAGGGGGGTCCCCCCCCGCACCGGGAGCCATGTGGCTGCAGCTCGGGAGGGCTGTCTGGCCGGGAAGCAGCGGGACAGGGATATGTCCTCAGCAGTAGGTGAGATGTGGCACAACAAGTCTGTCCCCACATGGCCTTCCAAGCCCCATCTTTGGTTTGTTGTGCTCATCCCACGCTGCCCAGACACCCTGGCCATATTCCTACCACAGCGTCTGAACCTCTGACTTGGAAAGCCACCGGGTTCCCGCTGGGCACCACCCGGCCAGCTTGTCCTAGGCTGGCCAGAGCCTGGCCATGCACATTCTTCTGCCAGGTGGGCAGGGAGACGGAGCTAGGCAAGGGAAGAGGAGGTGGCAGGGAAGGGAAGGTGCTGTGATGGCGGGGAAATTACACTGCAACCTCATATAGATAGACTGAAGTGACTTTCACTCCTTTTTTTAAACCAGGCACAACCTGCACAGCCTAAGTCCTGCAGGATGAGCAGAAGACAGCAGGTCTGACGGACCACAGCTGCCCACCTCTCCTCGCTTCCTGAACCTGCGGCCAGTCCGACCGTCTGTCTTGTAGCCCTGTCTGTGCAGCAGCAATGGCAGGCACGGTCTCAGCTCCACCGGGAAGCCAGGCGGGCTGCAGCTAGCCCCGGGGGAGACGAGGTTAAATATTGATGTAATGCTTGCCGAGAACTTAAAATGAATTCTATCAAGGAAGGCGTTTTTTTCAAGCTATGCTTGGCTAAGGGGAGCAGCAGAGAACCCATGAGAAAGACTTGGGGTCTTTTAAATTAAAATTTTAAAAAAAAACAAAAAACTATGAAGTGCTGGTAGAGTAAAAGATAGAAGAGTGAGTCGCTGCTCTGGCCATTACAATAATTATGGCTTTTGTGTAACAGAAGACCCCAAAGCAACCATGTATAAAAGAAATCACGGGGTTTTTAAGAGTCTTGTTTTCTTGGTTTCATAACTCGTGACGCAGCGACAGTGATGGGTGTCAGTGCTGTGACCCTGCAGCTCCAAATGAAGGAAGCCAGAGCTGTGGTTTCTTACCCTCATTAAAATGGAAACCCAAACCTGAAACAATCAAAGTCAAGGGCTAGTAGGGTTGGCCTACTGTGGAGATAATGGGATCATAAGACAAAATATTTTGCATTTTAAAAGAGGAAAGCCATTGTTATTTTTCTAGTGCTTCATCATTGTGTATTGTGTTGGTAACTGTTTCTAACTGTGCTTCCCCCCCACCATGTTTTTCTGTTCTCTGACTATGCAGATAAAAGTAAGTTCTCTTGAATAAGTGAAACATTCAAAAATAAATAATCGGTTCTACTTTAATGTAGCTGTAGTTAAATAATTCTCCTCGCAGAAAAGTCTGAAATACGGATTAATTATTTACTCCTGTTAGGAGCTGTAAAAAATGTGGATCTGCTAATCTGCTAATTACGTTTTTATGAGAATTAATATACAAACTTTTGATATGATTGTGAAAACTGAACTGGTGTTTTAACTTGACTGGATGCCTCAAGACTATTTGGATACAGCTGCAGTATGCAATTCTTATGTTGCAATACATAGATTATAAACTGAAATGTGACATGGTAGGCACTAGTTCTTCAATGCCCAGAAATATGTCTAGTTTTACTATTATGAGTTGTTCCACCAGACAATTCCTGATGGGAAAGTAAAGACTTTTAGCACATCATCATTATCATTATTAATAACAATACTATTTAGTACATCTGTGGCAGCAAACATTGATTTCTATTTTGTGAGCATCTTTACAGTATTTCATATTTTTCAGAGAAATGTTCTCATAGAGTCAATCATGTGAGCAACTGCTCTGCAGCAAAAAAAAATGGTTTCTCATTTAGCCACTTGTTAATACCAAGAGTTTCAATTTTAAAAGGAAATTCTGATTGACTAAGATATTTTCAGGAATTGAGACCATCGCTGGTATTTTTTTTCTTCACATATTACTTCATTGATTTCTTTGGACCAGACTGAAAGCTTTTGCTTAATTCACTTGTGCAGGCAGACCTCTTGAGTAAAACATCAGCATCAAAAATCAAAAAAGCAAAACGGGAGACCTCGTCTCAAATTTTTCAAAAAGCAAAACTGTCAAAAGTGTTTTGATTTTGCAAAGCAAGCATGGTCTGATCCTTTTTTTGTCCTCTCTACCCTTTTTCTCTCCATAGTTTCCTTCATGTGGCTTGTAATACCTGCGCTTTCTAGTGATGTTTTTTCATCCACCTTTTTGAGATGAGAAGATCTAGGTTCCTGGGGCTCTAACAGGAATTTGATCTAATCTAATAGGAATGCAATTGTTTCTGATAGGAATTTTGATGCTATTACACTGTTGCAGAGGTTGCAAACCGGGATGCACTATTCATAGCCTCTTCCCTGTGCCATTATACAATCAATGCACATCTTCCGCTGCTCAGGGACACTGCGTGTTAGGTAAGCATTACGCTGAGTGTATTTTTGCTTCTTTATGTAAGATGATAAGAATGTATTCAGTGATTCTTCAAAAGTGCAGTTGCAAAAATGTAAATAAGTTAGGGAAACTCTCCTATTCACTGCATGAAGATATTGTGTAGTATGTGGAACATGTGTAATTGTTATTACTTAAGGTAAAATAAATCAGAAACTTTGATGTATGTAATCTACACTCCTCTGATCTATTTAGTGGGCTGACACAAAGGGCTGAGCTAGCTATATGGGTCCCTTAGGATCCTCAGATGGAACAGAGATTTTTTATGTTGCTCTAATTTACTTTTAGAGACAGATTGGCCTCCTGCCAGTCTGGGATAGAAAGAAGAGGGAGATGATCATCTCTTTCCTTGTCTTCCCTCATCCATGCAGCGTTGCCTCTCCCCAGCTGTGCTGAATTAATGCCTGGGACAGCTTATGATTTCAAGCTTTTTTGTCCTCCCATGAAAGATTTTAGAAGAGAAAAGTGGTTCTATCTAAGGTCTGGCTTCAGAGAGTGAAACACCTAGAGAGTTAGCGGGATCAGATCTCCTGCAGAGAAACCAGACTTACACAGAGGTTGTGCTATGGATTTGAGAGATGATAGCCATGCATCGTGTCCCTTAGTTGCTCAGATATTCTTGAGGTATGAGAGTCCTGAGCATTGTGACAGTGCTATTAGATGTCTCCCCTTGTCCTGTGAGGATAATCTTACCTTCTGAGGTAAGGCCAGCAGCAGGAGCAGCCCCACTAGTATACATCTCAAAGTGGTGACATGGGAACAGGGAAAAAGCAAGGTGGGAACAGGGAGCCTGTCCCTGAAGAAGACCTAATCTTAGAATCATAGAATGGTTTGGGTTGGAAGGGACCTTAAAGATCACTGAATTCCAACCCCCCTGCCATGGGCAGGGACACCAGACCAGATTGCTCAAAGCTCCATCCAACCTGGTCTTGAACACTTCCAGGGATGGGGCACCCACAGCTTCCCTGGGCAACCTGTTCTAGTGCCTCACCACCCTCACAGGAAAGAATTTTTTCCTAGTATCTAATCTAAACCTCCCCTCTTTCAGTTTAAAACCATTAACCCCCTGTTCTATTGCTACACTCCCTGATAAAGAGTCCCTCCCCATCTCTCCTCTAGGCTCCAAATCTTCCTGAAGTCCTTGTCAATATAGACTATAGGAAGAACGCAGTGGGAATTTTTTCAGGAAAGCCTCAAGGAGAGCCCAGTCCCTCGCATGAGGAGTGTGCACACACAGCAAGCGAACAAGAGTTTCATGGAATAAGACGCGGCTCTGTCCAGATAAGCAAGTAGCTCGGTGCAGGTGGGTAGGATAAAACAGTGTTTGTAGGGACCAAACATCTGCATTGCACCAGCATCAGCCTCCAGATGCCTCTTGGGGCTGGTCCCAGGCTGGTCCCACAGACTGCCTGGCAGTGGTGGTTTGGAGCCCCTTGGACACGTGCCTGGGGTGGGTGAGTTTCAGCCAAAGGGAAAGCAGTCCTCATGCTCAGGAACTGCTCTGCTCTGCGTACCGAAGCACAGTGCTGGGGGAGAGTTAGGAGATTCGTTTCACAAGTGCACCCCTGATTCAGACTAGAGTTCTGAATTCAGAATACAGCCATCAATAGTTCCCTGTCTCTATCAACATTCCATTGTAAAATATTTTACACTTTAAAGGGTTCCTCTTAATTCAGTGGGATTACTCAGGATTTAAAGCATGATTCACTGTTGGAAAATGCAAGACATATGGATTACTTCCCTTGCCAAATGCAAAACTTTTTGGTTCAAGAATTCTAAAGTGGCCTTTCTTTACTCAATCACTATGGCTACTGTGGCGCGCAAGGTACGCGATGTCATTTCTAGATGCAAACTGCTTGTTTTGGGGAACAATGGAGAGAGGGGTGAAGGTTTCTAAAAAAAACTCATATACATAATGCTGGCAGAAAACTAACCTGACTGGGAGCACCTCGTGTGGTGCCACGGCCAGAAGAGCTGCTGTGATTACCGGGTACACAGGGAGGGACACGTAAGGAAGAAGAAGAACAGAGGTTATACTACCTCTCTGCTTGGCACTGGTGGCATGGCTACTGCTAAAGCAGTCCCACCCAATTATCCGCACTTTAAGAGGGATGATGATAAATTGGAGTAACTACAGAGAAGAGTAACTGATAGTAATGAAAGAATTGGAAAATGGCTTACTTTTTAAAGATAGCGATCTCTTTAAGTTATCAATGAAGTAACTCAACCCTCTGGAAGAACAAACGCATGGGAAAAGAGCTAGCAGAGGACTCGTCAATCTAGCACAGAAACGTAGGGACGTCTACAGCTCGAAGTTACAGACAAAGCAGCAGGTTTTTAAGGACAGAGAAAATTAATCGGTGAAACAATTGGTGTGGGTAGTCTTTAATTGGAATCTTAAATCAAGCACTGCTACTGAATTTCAAAAGGCACCAAGAAGTCCTATGGCTTATGTTATATTATATGCTCAGAGTAAACTATCATAATAGTGTTTTCTAGCCTTAAATTCTTCAAATACAGACTCCTGAGAAGATGCATTTTTGAGAAGTCAAAACTCTGGTTGGCTATTTATGTATCAGTCTATTTAATACAAATTTCCATTAAAACTGTTGTTGATCTCCTGACAACAGAGTTTTACTTTACCTTCCCAATTTGCACACACATTATTTCTACAGGTGTGTGTAAAGTGACTCTCTTTCTATTTTTAGCAGGAATAGCTTTGTATAAAACAAGCTGTTTCCCTGAAGTTTTAGATTTTTAATTTTTTTTTTTATATATATTCCAAAAGTCTGCTCTAGGACCTTGTCCAAGAAAGAAGAAACAAAGAAAAGTGTAATATCCAAACCCTTCGCTCAAGCAGTAAACCAAACTATTACAAGGGTAATGGGTCAGACCTGCTTTTCAGTCTTAATTTCCATGTGACTGTAGTTGACTTCTTACAGTTTACAGCCTCTGTTCAAAGGATCCAGGGCTTCTACATGGGCATGAATAAAAATGCATGAGAAGGAGAAGAAACTCAGCTCATTTTCTGTGATTGAATTTAAAATACGGTACTAGTAAATGTTTAAAAGACAGTATTATGATATTAAAAATGCAGTAAAAATGAATATTTAAAAATTCAAAATAAATTTCCTAATTCCACATTTTGGCCAGCTGTATTTTAAAACTAGATATTTAAATTAAAACATTCAGGTACCAAATCTATTTTTAGTCTCCGTCTTGTTCCCCTTGAAATCAACAGTGGTTTTCCAATTACTTCAATGGGAGTAGAATAAGGCCTTTCACTTTCAATACCTTGTAACTACTGGAAAAACAGTGGATACAACAGAGATGAATGCACCGCTAGTAAGTAATCTCTTTTTTTTGTACTATTGCAGTTCCTAAATAACACAGTAGGTCATTTGAAAGACTAAGCAACAGGTTCAATAAATCAGTACAAATCTCCATTACAACCAAAATGATTCCTTAATTCTTTACTGTACTTGCTCTCAAATCAAGTAGTACTACTTAATCTGTCAGTGCTGCTAAGTGAGAAGTTCCTTCCTCCCTCCCTCCCTCCCTCCCTCCCTCCCTCCAAGTCACAACATAAATCTCATTGCATTAGCCCCCCAGGTAGCCCATGTTTGCTGCAGCCCCACAGCACGCAAATGCTACGGTTCCTCCCTTTCACTGAATCCTCCATTAATGATCTTCTCTCACTAGTTTCAGGGTTTCCTTTAATGTTGGTATTCGAAACACAAATTAGGGAAGATAAAAGGAATGAGGTAGTTCCCGCATGCCCCTTGGCCATCTCCCTTGAATATCTTCCTAAGGTGGCTAAGTTTAACTACACATTTTGAGACTTCCAAAATCAGACTTGACAGCTTGGGCTTCAAACTATAGCTTCCTCTGCATTGTGTCACGGTGAATTTGTGACTGGCAATATTTTCACAAGCTGCAGTTGCTTATGATTCCTCTGTGTAATTGGCTCTGTGTAGGCTGCTGGCTTTTTTCTTTATTTCTTGATAAAGAGGGGAAATATCAAGAGGACACAGCAGATTACATTGTGTTGTATTTTCTGTACTGAGTTCTTTTGTTCTTTTATTTTCAAGACTTTAAACATATCGTTTAAATTAAATTAAAATTTTGTAATGAAGAATGCAAATCTGTGAGTCAGCTTGAAATATTTTGGATCATTTACATAAAATTCCTCATTATAGAAGTATTTCCTTACTTGCCCTTAAAATACAATTAGCTCATAGAATTATCTCATCAGCCCTACATTTTTTCTTTCTTTTTTTTTTTTTTTAAAGGATACTAACCATGTAATTCTCACTGACTTAACTAAGTTATGTCTCTAATTCTGTCAACCATGAAAGACTGGAGAAAACATAACTTAGATATGCAAGGTAAGCCCAGAATTTTCATAAATGTATCAAAAGTGGAACTGAAAGTACCCTTGGGTATATGGTGATTAAACTTACTATGGTTCTTTTTTTTAAAAAAAAAAAAAGAAAAAAACTTTGAATTGAAAATAACCATTGTATACATTATCAGAAATTAAATGCTTTTGAAAGAAAATTTATATGGAAAATCAACATTTTTATAAGACTTCTAGTGTAACACTAATTGCAGTGTTTTCCATTTCTGTATGTTAATAAATTTAGATCAAGCCCTCTGTGTTAAGAATAGAGGTGGTGCCTTTGCATACTTATCGTGCATATTTGTACGTTTATTCACTCACTTCCCTATTAGGACCTGAAGGAGCCTGATACTGAAATTCCCCTGAGGCAAAAATACTTCAGCCAATATGCAATATACAAAGGATTTTGACAGCACGGGGGTACTGTAAGGTTAAAAAGATACCAACTGACATGGCGCCTAATTTCAGCACTAAGCGTTCACAGAATCAGCTTCAAGATCAGGATGAGACCGTGTTATCACTCGAACTGATTGCTCTGTCGCTTTTCAAAGACTGTTGGGGTTTTTTTTAAGGACTCTCAGTTCTATAAATCTCAGTCCCTCCAGATGAACTTGGACTTAATTGGGAGTTAGAGCAGCCGCAAGATTTTCAGATATCACACGATTCCGTAAGAGTCTACATTTGCACTCATCAATGTTTGTATTTACTGTTGTAAGAGTAATGAGTAGCCCAGCTAGAATGATTTATCTGCAAGCTAGAGCCATGTGAGGGTTTGCAACGGGAGTGTGGTCACGAAATACAATATAATGACTTTTTATCTCTTTCCTTTGCGCAGTGCCAGCAGAAGCTAACCAGCTTGCCTTCCATGAGGGCAAGCTTCCGTGGAAGCTTTCCGATATTGCTTGCAAAAGCACAGATTGCCTGAATCTTTCTGGTAGGGTGTGCGTTAACTTTGCTTGTTGTCTTCTTCTACTGAGTGTACAACTTGCTGGAAAACAGCAGAGCAATCATCAGATTTATCAACCAACACAACGTGATGAAAGTACTTGTTTTTCAGTATTTGAGGGCTCACAACCGGAAATGAGTATTTATGGATATGTATTTGCACACATCAATAAACACGCAGACAAAATAAGCAAACCTGCTTCCTTTCATACCTTGGATCTAACACGTTAACATTAGAGTCCAGCTGAAATCAAGGGGACTGATGTGCCAGCAGTCCTTTACTGCATCCTAATGGGTCAGAGAGAAAGGCTCTGTTGTTCCAGTTGCATTGCAAGATTTCTATTGTTTAGTGATATACTGAGACCCTTATTAACATCCATCCAATTATCACCACATACCCTTTATTTCTTAGTGGTAATCAGAGCTTGAAGCTTGGGATTAATCTCTGCTCAGTCCCCGATCTACCCAAACCCAGGAGCAGAGCAACAATCACTTCTTTATGCTTTTCCTTCATTTGGAGGGTAGCAAATAAGTGTTATCTTGAGGGTTTCTTTTTGCTTGGAAGATTTTGTAGCGACAGAATTATAGAGAAGCTATTTCCCCTTTTAATTTCTAAAACTAAAGAAAAAAGCCCTTCACATTGTCATCAGCTTACTGTACTTTAAAAAACCCTACAGTCATCAGCTAACTTGATAACCAAAAACCAATCAAAAAACAACAACAACAAAAAAAACCACCCCCAAACCCCAAAACTTGAAATGTAGCTACACGTCCTAATGTGTATTTTAGCATTGCTGATCATACCATTTTGTTGCCGAACCCAGAGAAGACCATGGGGAGGGATGTGTGTAGAGATGCACATACACATTTGCCTCGGAGAAAGATGTGTCTCCACAAGGATCCTCTCACGGAGGATCAAATGGTAGAACCAACCCTCTCACTTGGTAGATGTGCTGGAGTAAGACAGGATGAGTTTCCTGAAGGCCTGGGTCACCAGCGTGGAGAGCTGTGCCACCACACGGCACCCATGCCCAGCTCGGTCGGTGTAAGGTCCTGTTGCAGCAGCAATTGTAGAAGACCTGAATTCATCCAACAAGACAACATCCTTCTCAGATGAAATGCTACCCTACTTATCCCTCCAAAGAAGGCTGAAGAAAAGAAAACCAAGGGGCTTGTCTGTACTAGAATGGTCACAGGTTCCGTTTCAAGAGAAACTTGTACTCTGTAGAGGTGGTCGCAGCAGTATGCCTTCTCCTCCTTCAACAACGGAGCAAAATAAACCTTATTTTGTCAGGGAACAAGAATTTATGGTGGTTTGAAAAAACCCAAAAAACTAAAATGTCTCATTCCTATGACTGTAATTAAAGCAATGTTTTTTCTAACATGGATCAATCTGAAGTGACTGCTTGGGGGCAGCAAAGAGAACAGGTACCCAAATGGTGCCCCAGACCCTCTTCCCCAGCTACTGGAAAATACCCCCTCCCTTTTCCTCTGCATCAGAAATGTTTTAACATGCAGGGAGGATGTCCAGAAGAAGTGCAATGCAGCAGAGCTCCATTAAAGCCAAGGGAGTTCTTTCCATTTACAGGAGCCATGGGGCTTGTCCCTAATTTCTTTCTGTAGAAGAACGTGCAAAGCAGATTTTTAGATGTTTATTATAAATTGGACAGGTTGCAGGCTTGATGTACTGACTAGAGATCGTCCCAGAGTACAAAAGAATGACCAAGAGAGAAATGTACCTCTTGTAGGTGATACCTAATTTTTTTTTCCCCTCCTAAACTGAATTTTGCACATTTTTTTTTTTGCAGTGAATGTAAGCATTGAATACAATCATTGGCATGATTGTATTATTCCTAAAATGGGTTGCTAATACTTGAGAAATGCTGTCGACAAAAATGGAGTAATTTAAAACGCTTGTAATTATCTCTAAAATTAGTACCCCTTATAGAGTGTATTTACATGACCCATCAACAGATCACTTAAGTACTTTCAGTACTTCTACTTGTATTTAGCAGAACAATTTCCTTGCTGAAGTACACCAATGAGTGGGAGAGATTGCAGTTAACAAAGTAAATTAGAAAGAAATGTTTTGAGAATTTTAGGCTTTTTTTTGCTATACTTTGTGTAGGATTTGGAAAGAAAAAAAACAAACCTTTGATTCCAAGTTCAGAAAGACCTCGCTTACATTACAGTAGTTGCCTTTCTGTCTTAAACCAAAAGTCTCTACTGCTGTGAAAGAGCATGAGCTTGAAAAGGAAAGCAGTATAAAGTCCAGTGGGTTCCAGATTCTCTCTACAGACATTCCCCTAGTTTCTGAAATTTTAGGGTGGAGTTCTGGCTTTATTAGAATCCATGGTAAAATTACCATAGGCATAACAATACACTTTTAATATTAAAGGGTTGTGTGTTTAGGTTTTTGGTTTTTTTTTTTTTTTAATTAATGAAAGTTGGCACATTAGGGAATAGATGAGATTTCATTCCACACCAAAAAAAAGAGCAATAAAAAAAGAAAATAGATTAATAAATGAGCATACTAAAGTAAAACTAGAGTTACACGAGCATATAACATAAGAAATGAGCATTTTTCTTTCCTAAAATGGTGGACAAAGTCACTATTAAAGTAAAATGTGACATGTGGGCAAACTTTGTCAATGAGGTATTTAAAAGTATTTTAATATGTATTTACATTTTTGTTTACATTTACATTCTAGGATTTATTTTTTTTCCCTCTCTAGTTAAGATTCTGTAAGCTCAGTAGGACGAAACCCTATGATTTCCTTTGTGAGAAGGATGTATAGTTGCTGAATAATTTATATTGTATTCATAAGATAATTTGTAAGTGCTGGTGCTTCTCTTCCCCCCTCTCCCCCCAAATCTGAATGCTTTCCACATTAATAATGCATTCATTTTCCCGATTCCCTGTGAAATAAGGCGAGGGTATTATCTTACAGAGATAGTAGCAAACACATAAAGCAATAGGGTTTTTGACTGTAGTTACAACAATACGATCTTGGTCAGGACATTTTGATGGTAAATCATTGAGTTTAAAGCAGGGTACGTGTGGTGTGAATCGGTGGGCTGTTACTGCAGCTGCAGATGGCACCAGCTACCACTTGGGAACAAGTTCTAGAAGTATGGTCAGCCATGTGGATGAGATTTTTCTACCCCTCAGCAGAGATCATTTGGATTTTAGTGGCACTTCCTATCTGCTTACGTGGGGAACAGGCAAAGAAATTGAGCTGGTGTGGGACCAGGTGGGTAGAATGGGAGCTATTGTTGATATTCTGGTGGGCAGGCCCAGTGGGATCTGGGCAGGAGGGAGAAATGGGCTAACGGGAGGAAAGTGAAGTTCAGTGGAGGCAAAAGAAAATCCCTGGCCTCAGGGCTGGAGCAAGCCCCTGCAGCAGAAACCTGAGGGGCATGAGAAAGCCGATGGCAGAGAGGAGCAGGTCTGGCAGGGGCACTCAGGGGGCTGGAGCCCAACCTTGCTGGAGGAGAGGACAGGGGCACAGTGTTGGTTTGGCTGGGAGAAGGGGAGGTATTTGACTCCCTGCAAATACCTCGTGGGAGAGAAGGGGAAAAAAAAAGCATCCCAGCTTTGAATTTGGCCCTGTGCTGGCTGGGGGCTGGGACAGACGATCCCTTTTCCACCTGAATTTGTGTGAGACTGTGATTCCAAGTTCACAGGCTGACTCTGCTGGAGCACGGGGGCCGGGGCAGCACCTCTGTTACAACAGGATATCCTCAGGAGCCTAATTTCTGAGACACTCGTGTCATGGCAAAGTGTTTGTTTTACTTTACCCTAAGAGTCCGCTGAAAGGTAAAACCGTCCTACACATGCTGTAGGGGAAGGCAGGAGTTCAACACTTCCAACAACAATAAAAAAGGAGAATGTTTATTTAGAAACCTGAGCCGGATTTTAATGGCCTAATATTAATCAGCCAGGTTGGAAAAGGATGGTGAAATTATAAATAGAGCTGAGAGGCACGGCATACAAAAATACAGTCGTATTTGCATTATAGATTTTATATAAATAGAGGGTAAAAAAAGCCCTGAAATTTTTCAGGCTTGAATTTCAGCTGCTCCATTTATGAGAAACCTGTTCTTTCCCTTGTTATTTTTCATTCCTGCGCCTGTGAAACCTGGGTTGGGACTGACCACCTCTGTCTCTTGCTGCTGGCCCCTCCCTCTCCAGCCTTTACAGCCCTGTGACTGCTCATTTGCTTTGCACAGGAGAGATCCAAGAACAGGTTCAATGTTTCTCACTGCAATCTGCCCCCTTCCATGCTAAAACCTAGCACGGGATTGTTAAGAGGTGGGTTCCCGTGGAGGTATTTGGGTCTAGCATGGGCACAGCTGCCTGGACAAATGTATAATTTGGTTAAACTTTTTAAGCACCCCTCTTGCAGCCTGTGCTCACCTATGTGCAAACTGCAACTGCTCAAATCCCCCCCATAGTTTGGAGACCATGGCTGGCAGTAAGACCCTGATTTTGCTCGGCAGTTGCTGCTCTGTGCAGCCCTTTGCAACAGCTGAATTTGTAGCCAGCTCATTATTTAATCAGCTTCTGAAGAAACAAGCACGGAAAAATATTTTTTTTTTCATTCTGGAACTTTTTTTTACTGAATTTTAGACATTATCTGTTAAAGAAAATTAATCAGGCATGGTACGAGCTATACTGCCTACTTATCCCTTCCTATCCATCCTCCGGCTTGCTTTTTCCTTCTTGTCTCTCTCTGTTGCTGCTAATCTGCTGTTTTCTGCTCTTGTATTCTTCCTAAAGTGCTTTGACATTTGTGTGTTTATTCCCTAAATTGCACCAGCGTGTTCCCATTAAAAATAAAGTACCATGTCATATTGTTCCTGATACCACTTGGGGTTTACTTAGATTAATGTTGTAGCTGTAAGAGTCAGTGGTGCTGCCACAGGTGCCCTGAATGCCAGGATCCTGCCGGGCAGCTTTGGTGGAAGCCCTTGGGACACCCTGGTGTTGGGCACACAGGGATTCAGCTGTGGCCGGCAGCTAGTACTGGGCTTCTCACTTTTGGGTGAAACATTTGGCTGCTGACACCAGTGGACATTATTGTGTTGGCTTGGGTAAGAGCCAGCCTGGATCTGCATAGGCTTTGGTGAAAATGTAATTCAGCTCACAGAAACCTTTTCTTACTTCTGGGAGGTTTCTTACTCCAACAAGTTGTGAAGCAAATGGCCTGGATCGTAAATTTATTTCTCAGTCCTAAGTAAGAATATTCTGACTTGAAATTCCTGACTTGGGCAAGAGGGAAATACGCTATACAGGGGCTCAGAATAAAACATAGCATCTTTTCTCTGAGTTCTCTGCATCCATTCAGCCACTCGTAAGTGTACAGTTATAGATTAGATTGCTCTTTGCTCTTCCTACCACTACCGTCACCCTTTCTTGCCCTAATTTGCTCACAGTGGGGGCATCAGATCCAGTTTTCCTACACACTCAAACATATGGGTTCAAGATGTGGGCTGGTCCTGTAGAAGGATATTGTATTTTCTACTTTCTCTGAAACTGCATAAGCAATTGTCACAATCCAAGCTATTGTGCTGAATTAAAAAAAAAAAAGAGTTTATGAAATGGGAGACTGTGTATGGGTGGCAAAACCAGGCACTAGGTAAATGTGCAGAGCAATAATATGCTTATTAAATAGGCAACAGAGAATTAGAGGAAACTATTTCAGTTTACATTCAAGTATATTATGAGACCGTTTATAGGGCCCAAAAGAACTTTCCGAGCATTAACACATGCAGTATGAGACACAGAGGTGGTAGATTCTATATAAAGGTGAATAGACATGTAAAACCAGAATAACTTGTTAGCATTTACATTGTTGCTGCCTTGAGGCTATGGCAACTATTTCACCCACCTTTTAGAAATTCATTCAGCATTTTTTTCTGTGGGGTGGATTAAAAGACAGCCTTTTTTTAAGGTCAGGGAGCAATGTCAATGATAAATCAAGCTAATATTATGCTCTTCTTTCAGAATAATGAAGGACACATGTGAGAACCCTACAGAAAAAAGTTACTGTTACTAATAATGGATTATGAGAGGAGGAGGGGAAGGCTGGGTTTATGTTCTTTTTTCCTTCCCTTTAATTATAAAGATCAGATGATGTATCTATCTCTGGATCTATACATTAGTGCCGTGGTAGAAATGAATCTCTTATCACCCTTTCCTAGGCAACTCCTTGGAGTCTCCAGACTTCTGGAGAAAGAAGAAGAGGAGAAAATTATGACAGCAGAAAAATCTATGCAAATAAATCCTGAGTAATGAAAGGGAAGGTGAGCTTTATTCACACTGTTTGGCTTTGACTTTTAACTCAAGTACTGCAAAACACTCAGGAGAAAATTTATCTCTCTGTCTTTCTTCAGGGCAGAAAAAGTTCAAAGCGAACATGTGAGGTCTCTGATGACTCCTCGAGCAAAGTTATAAGAGAATTAGCTGTCCTGGTAGCTTAAAGGTGAAAAATCAAGAAGAAAATGCCTTCCTCTTACACATTTTATCATGCATTTAACCCTCTTCATAAAGTGTGAAACATGCCAATTAACAGTTTATCTTTTAACACATTCTTATCTAGATTTTTTGAACAAATAGAGAATTGGATGGGCAATCATCCATCTTTTTATTACTTTTTTCCCACATTAGGGAGTGCTATAGATTTCCACAAGCCATAACAAATGGTCCCATTTGCTGTAGGATTTGCTCTCAGCTGGGACACAGACTGGCGTGGTATGTCTTTACTACCCAAAAGATGTCTGTTTTAAAGCAGGGGAATCAGTATGCATTACTGTCTTGCTTTAAAACCCCAGTAGTGTCAAATATAGTTTTTACTGCACTGCACCTCAGTGAGGCCAGCACTGAACTTTAGAAGAAAAGGTCATTTACCCAAGTATTTTAGGATAAAACCAGGAAAGATTTTTTTTTTTTCCTTGAGGGTTTTACTGCAGTGGGCGTGGGGCAGAAAGAAAACTCCCTTCTTTTTGTAGGAACAAGAACAAAATAACCTTTTGTGGGGAATGGTGGGATCTAAGGTGGGTCAGAAACACAGGAAGGGAAAAAAGATATGTCTGGTGGCTCATCCTGTACACCACTGCATCTTGACTCTTATGATGTACCCATTGAATAGATTCTGTAATTTTAAAACATGGCCAGATTTTCAACAAGTATGCGTTCCTATGAATCCCGTGAAGTCCATGGAGCCATGGCACTTACAGTGGTTGAAACCTTGACCTTTTAAACTTTTGCCTTTGTCTATCTATGTCACTGCTTTTCCCTTTTAAGCCTTCTATGGAAATACAATAAAATTATTTTTTACAGCATTTAATTACTGCTTACATTATCATCCTCCAGGAAAGCTTGAACACTCTGGGTTTATTCACATATAGGATTTATTTAACATTTAGGGATTATTAATTTTAGCACTAAACCTTACTGGCTACTAGAACATTGTCTATATCTGAAGGGACATGTGTATGAAATTTAAACAGCAAACCCTGTTTGTGTTCCTTGTGCCACAGAAAGCGTTCTATTTCCAATCTATTTAAACCAAGATGTTTTGATAAAAGACATGCTTTTTGCTTGAATGACTGTATCAATGCTCATGTTTTGCTAGCTGCATCAGTTGAAGGCAAACTAACAGAACGCTTTCATAAATCAGCTTTTTGCTTCAGCCATAAAGCAAAGCCCCCTTAAAACTTTTAAACTTGAATTTAAAAAAAAAAAAAAGAAGAAAGAAAGAAGAGAAAGGAGAAATTAGTGATATCTGCGTTTGGTTGCTGTCATGTTATGTCAAGCAAAAAGAAATTACACCTACTCTGGGTGGAACGGTGATTCAGATCGTTCACCTTTAAGTTGAAGAGCCTCTAAAAAGAAATTTGGTTCTGTTTCTAAGTTGATGTGTGTGGGAGACTGACATTAACACCTTGCACCGAAGAAACCATTCTCTGGGTCCCTTTTCACAGCTGACTAAACACAAACAGTGCAGGTTTAACAAAGAGCCCCAGACGGCAGGGCTGATTACAGCTCACGCTGAGTGAGGAGCTTGATTCAACAAGGTAAATGAAGGTCAGATTAATCACGGATCATATTTCCCCGACCCACCGAAGCCCTTACATTACATTATACGTGTCATTGTGCTACATTTCTAGAACCTAAAGCCTGGACTCTCCACCAGTCTCATTAGCCCTTGGAGCAGGCTCTGCTGACTTTGAGGTCCATACCTGTGCCACCCCTACTGCGGTCAGTGTGAAAGGACATTAAAAGAGCAAGAGAGCAGCACAATTTTAAAGGTGTCCATATCTCTTTCTTAGCTATGTTGCCGAGCCATATCAACCACGACACGAAAGACTCCTTTATTTAGCAGGGCAGGTGTGTGCTTTAAAAGATCACTTGACAGTTACTTCTGATAGATGTTCTAGTAGCTTAGGTCACCTAATTTGGGCTCCAAGTCGGAGGTAACAGCTAGCATAAATCTCTAATTTCCCTGCTCTGGCATTGCTTTAAGATAACGTTATCTGCTCCCTTACATTTTTTCCCAATTACTCTACGAGGTTTGACTGCATTTAAGGAGATAAGGACCTCAGGAAAGGCTCTTGACATTCAAGACTTCAAGCCAAATATTTTTATTAAGATCTTTCTCACATCATGAATATTAAGTATTTATAGCCGTACTGGGCCAAGAAGAAGGCAGCGCTCAGGTGCTTCCGCTGAATTATTTCTATAAAGTTGGCAGACCTTCTGATTTACTTATTTTAATGACAGCGTAACTCCGTTCACTTAACATGATTCAGAAAAAAAATATATTATGAGTGGTCATTTAAGCTCTATTTCTCTGTTTCCCAAATCTGCCTGGAAAGCCTGGGAAATCACAGTAATATACCTGAAGGCTGCTAACAGAGGGGTGTCTGCATGCCAGGATGGGGTGCCCCATAGAATGTCTCTCAGGGCTACAGGCAGCAACTGCTGCGGGGGGGGGGTACACACACACCGGCTGCTGCTACTGCCCCCAGTCAAACTGCCTCTGATATCTTTGTCTGACTCTGCACAGTTCAGGGTAGATACATCTAGATGTTCTCCTGGCAGGCACTTTGTGTACGCTGCCCGTCTAAATCAGAAATGGAAATTTAACTTCAGGCTAACAAATAGTTTGAGGGAAAGGTTGGAAGCCTCTAGCGTGACCGTTATAAAGGCTTTTGAAATATTTGCTGCAGTCCCTTTGTTTTGGCCTAAAATCATCAGAGATTAAGTATATCAAA
Organism: Gallinago jamesoni; assembly: GCA_025769975.1. Taxonomy (NCBI): domain Eukaryota; kingdom Metazoa; phylum Chordata; class Aves; order Charadriiformes; family Scolopacidae; genus Gallinago; species Gallinago jamesoni. The sequence continues at coordinate 130,871,775 of JAOQGH010000001.1, forward strand.
AAGAGTCCAGGGATGACCACAATGGTGTTTTATTTTTCATGGGAAAATAAGCCCTCAGGGTTTCTAGTGTGCATTTTGGCGTTGGTCTTTTGGAAGTGCTTGCCTAGGACTAGAGGAAGGGAAGAGAAAGAGGCCAGAGAAAATGAAACATAATCAGAAGGTTGAGCATAATTAACTTTCAAATCAGTGTGGTTTAAGGTGTGTAAAGAGATAGAAGTCAGGTTCACAACCAGGATATGAATGACTTAAAAAAATAAGACAAAGTGCAGAATGAAATAGTTCTCACCAAAAGTGAGCTGACAAAAAAATACAGGGAAGATAAGAGCCATGTGTCACAGGTAAAAACAATAATTATGAGACTATAGGCAGAATCTTCTAGGATAATTTTGATTTCCAGACATCCTTTCAGTGGCTGTAGGCATTTCCTGCTTTCACTGCAGTTTACTCAGATGTGTAATGGAAACAGGAAAAGATACTCAATGAAGTTAAATGCAGTCTTTTGAAAAGTGTGAATATAAGTATGTATAATCCATGGACTGCTTTTAAAGTCCAATGGAAAATGCATACATTCAGTAAAAGGTATAAATTGGCATAACTATATTTGATGGGAATACAGCAATTTACCTCAGGTGAGTATTTGGCTCTTTTTTGTTCATTTTGTGCCAAGACTTTTACACTCTCACGGTAACTTTATTAATACTCTGCTAGCTATTTATTGAACCCCACCTGGCAGGGTTCAAGTACTTCTTCAGAGGTGCTGGATGTTCTGAGTTGACGCTGCAAACAATGTACCTCGGAGGTTTTCAGAATTGGCCAGGGCACGTTTCGCGATATAGAAGACCAAATCCTTCATCTTCATCTTAAATAAAACTGGTGTCCTGCATTTTGTTTAATAGTTTCACACGTAATGACCTTGATGCATTAAAGTGCAAGATTATTAATGAGAAATATTATGAAGAGCTGAGAGTACTAGAAAGCAAATGTCCAACAAAAGGAGAGATACTTAGGCTTTGGGTCCATGTAAGACCCTTTGGACAAGGACTACTTCTGTTTTTATTTGATTAACACCTAGCATGCTTAGGCCTGGCTCTCCAGCTGCAATATCTATCAGTTTCCACCACTCAAATAATACAGCAGCACGTGTGTGCACATATGAAACTTCTAGCCACGTCTTAAACCAGTATCTAATTTGGAGCGTGAAAGTAAATCCCAGTAAAGGAAGGGAGCTAACTCTGTGCTTCTGAACACTGCCAGGACACAGCAATTGAGGAAGGAGGTGCTGACAACCCTCTGAACTCATTAATTCTCAGGTTGGTCACTGCAGACAGGGCACGTACTGGGGCATGAAGCGAAGAACATGGGAAACTCTTGACCCTCTGCTGAGCCAGGACGCTTCCCCTGGACCTCCCCTTCCCCAGCACGGAGTGAAGGAGGAAGCTGTATAAGGTGATATCAATCCCCACCTGTGAAGCAGTTATAGGAAAGCTTATTTCCCAGAAGACAGGGTTTTATCTGAGATTACAATGCTAACTTAGAACCACGTCATGATTTCATTAAAAAGCTCGTATTACATGCAGTTAATATGGAAAGGATCGAAACCGGGGCCACTGATAGATACAAAATGGAGTTAGTATTAGGAACGTATAAAAAAAGCCTGGCTTTTTTTAATGGGCTCACCAGAGAGTGGCTGCATCTGATGAAAGATCATTCTAGACACTGACATCACATCTGTGCTAATAATGTGTGCAGATGACAGAGAAATTGGCAGAGTAGTAAATAAGCAAAAAAAGTTACCTAATCTGTGCAAGCTGAATGGCTTAATTAGGTTGTCACCATAGGCAGGATGTATTTTAATAAAACTAAATAGAAAATAATACACATGGAGCAAAATTGCAAGTTCTGGTTAGAAGACGGGAGAGCGTCTTGGCAAGCAGTCACAAAGGGATGTATTTAGTAATCTGTGGTAATTGCCTGGAGGTGAATGCTCAGAGGAACTCCATGAACAAGAAAGCAAATCTCCCACAGGCATCTCTGGATATCTTGGATCTTGGAGGTACTGAAGAGGGCACCAAGTTGAGAAGTGGCTGTGCCCATACATGTAACGCTGAGTGTAAAATCTTATGTCCAAGTTGGGTAGTTGCATTTCAGGAGGAAATCAGAAATTTGAGAAAAAGATAAAAATACAGTAAAATGAAGTAAAAACTACTAGGCAAGTCTCATTATATGCGAGGAATTGCACTTACAAGTTAAGAGGAGAAGATCACTACGGATAGACACTTAAACCCTGAATAGCTATTTGGTGGTGTGATCTTTTTGACCTTTCCATAAAGGCATAATAAAATCTAATCACTGGGAAGTGGAGTTTGAGAAATGGAACTTCAGAATAAGGTGTAATTAAGATGATTAACTCCCAGTATCATCTTTCTACTGGATGCTCCATTCTGCCATCACGGTTTTGTGCCTCAAGATATTATGAGAAATTTACATCCAGCCACAATTTCAAATTTGACTTTAATTTATGGAAGAAAATCTGCATGTTCTGGTTAAACAAAGAAGCCAGCAAAACTAGCTAACAACTACCTCTCTATTAATTAAACATCATTGGTCATTATCTACTTGTGGATTTTATGTTGATGATCATGCAAAGGAGTTAATGCAAAGGATCACTCAATTGCAAGAATCAAAGCATTACGCTTTAAATCATAAAACTCCCTGAAAGTAAACATAAACAAGGTCTGCAATAATGTTCCATTACTGGTCCACAGTAAAATACTCATTTAATGAACAGAAATATCAAACCACGTTAACTGTTTGGATGTATTTTGGCTTTCTTTGTGTTAGAGCATATTTCACACCTCAAATGGATTCATCAACTGTTTACTTCAGAATGCCAGGCTTATTACGTCCACTGGTTTTTTACCAGCCTATAAAATCTGTTTGTCTTTTACATTTTAAGGAAATAGAGGGAGTTGCATAAACACCATATGCACTATTGATGACAAAACTTTCCACATTGACAGGAGTTTTTATTTCTTGCTGTTGAAATAGATCTTGAGTCAAAATTCCTTAAAAAAAACCTTCCCTCCATGGAAATACATTAAGGATGGATTAACCTTTGCAGATAACTTTTGTGGAGGTGTATGAGAATTTCTTTATACAATACGACACGGTTAGTAAGGCCTTTGCCCTTTTAGCAGAGCAATCATTGCAAAAAAAATGTGCTGATATGGTAGATACTAGTTAATATGTTATTACCATGTATGTCACAGTACTCAACTTATTCTTTAGTGTCTGCGTGCATCTAAATAAAAGGAATGAAACTGATGTGGTATTTCATTCACTGCTGGGAGCCAGGCTGCCGAAGAAAGAAGCTTTAGCAATACTAACATAGAAAATAGGCTGTACTGGAGATGCCAGCAGGTGGGTTACCTCCAGCTTCGTTACCCAGCTCCCCTGCATCCCTACTGTCTCTGTTCCTGGTGGGAGATATACACATAGACCTAAAATTCCTGGGTTTGAAATTAACACCTCCATTGAGCACCCTCAGCGAGAGCTGAACAAGTTGGTTGATTTTTCCTCTAGCAAATTACTAATTTAAATTATTTAGGTATTAACCTGACTTATAAGTGAAAGCTACTTGAGTCAGCACCATGACATCTGTTCTATACGTGTCCATGGGGATGAAAAAGATAAAAGACAATTTTCAAAATAAAGTACTCCTGTGTGATTGCTGTGTGTGCTGTTATTGTGGTTTGATAGTCTATATTTTTGTGAATGATAAAGTATGAAGTCTGACATTGTAAAATACATAAAAATCTGTCCTTGAATGCTATAAATCATTAGATTAATTTAGTTTGGTAAGGAGGGTTAAAGAGAAACCAAATACCTCTGTGTGTGTGAGTGTAGGCATGTGCACACATGTGTGCATGATTGTAGGAGACTTGTGTGCTAACATATCTGATAGAGGGGTATTTATCTAACAAAAAACAATCAGACAAATCTCTGCTTTAAATAGGACTGTGACCATAAGATAAGGCACGTAAAAAGCTATCTTGCTATCTTGGACTATCTGGGCAGAAACATGAAATCTTACGGTGAATTGCTCCAGCAAACACATTCATAGCAAAAAGCTGTGTCAGAGAGCTAGAGCCAGAGGAATTTAGAATAAAAATAAGAGGCCCAGTTTGTATAGTGAGGATAATTAACCACTGAAACTACTTAATAAAGTGTAGCTGAGTCTTAAGAACTTGAAATTTCTAATCAGGCTGTACAGTGTTCTCCACAATATATCCTAGCTTAGCTCAGGAATATGAGTTTATGGTAAGAATCTATGGGGAGAGTCTGATCTCAACACAGGAAGGACATGGACCTGTTGGAGCAAGTCCAGAGGAGAGTCATGAAGATGATCAGAGGGCTGGAGCACCTCTCCTGTAAAGACAGGCTGAGAGAGTTGGGGTTGTTCAGCCTGGAGAAGAGAGGGCTCTGAGGAGACCTTATAACGGCCTTCCAGTACCTGAAGGGGGACTACAGGAGAGATGGGGAGGGACTTTTTATCAGGGAGTGAAGTGATAGGAAGAGGGGTAACATTTTTTAAATGAAAGTGGGGAGATTTAGATGATTAGATATCAGGAAGAAATTCTTTCCTGTGAGGGTGGTGAGGCACTGGAACAGGTTGCCCAGAGAAGCTGTGGCTGCCCCATCCCTGGAGGTGTTCAAGGCCAGGCTGGATAGGGCTTTGAGCAACCTGCTCTAGTGGGAGGTGTCCCTGTACTTGGCAGGGGGGTTGGAACTCAGTGATCTTTTAGGTCCCTTTCAACTCTAACCATTCTATGATTCTGTGATTCTATGATCTTTCTATGAGGTGATCTTTCGGCCTTAAAAATGTCCAAAATAATTCTTTGAAATACTAGTGACAAATGTATGGACTGTGGCCAGTGTCTGAGCACTGCAATCAGTGTATGCCCCAAGTCCAGCTTGGTGGAACCCCATCTCATGTTCTGGTTAGTGACGCCTTGCTGAACTCACACAATGGGGTTGATCTCAGCCTGGGATGTGGAGAAACAATGCAACCAAATCTCCAGATGTTACAGTTTAGGTTTTTTTTATAGAGGAAGTGCTGTATTATCTGCACCAAACATTGGCATCGATAAGAAAACAACTTGCTGGCTCTGAATGGGATGGAGGACTCGATGACCTCCAGAGGTCCTTTCCAACCAATATTTTTATGCGTCTGTGAGTTTGCTTGCTCAGTATTACCTAAAATATATACATAAAATATATACATTCTCAGGCCAGTCAGTAAATCTGAGTACAGTCACTGAAGTGGGTTTTTTTTTTGTTTATAACCTCTATGAGTAGGAGTTAGTTTTACGTAATTAGTACTTTACATGATATTCCCCAGTAAGATAATTCAGATTTTGGTGACAAAATGTTGGCAGTTTCCTCCACACTTATGCAGAGCTTCCTCTTACGGTCTTGGAATATTTCTGACATGCATGAACTGAATGGTGGATATGGGCATTTATAAACGCTGGAAATGGAGATTAAAAAAAAAAATTACTGAGTTTAATTCTGGACATAAAAATTATAAAAATATTTATATTTATAAAGTTATATATATGTATTTTTATAAAAAATATATAAAATTTACTTTGAAGTGCCGTACTTGACAGTGGCTTTAAGTTTTTCTTATTAAAGTTATTTTTAATGTTTTGTTGAAAACAAGAACTAACTTTTTCTGCCTATGAATACAGTTATGAAAATATTTTAAAATAAATTTTGCAGTCCAAATAGCTGGCACAGCATAGTATTTTCAGCATCTGCATTTCCATTTTTGCTTTATGTATCCTTCTTCTCATGGAGTAGGAGGAAAACAATGCAATGCGGTCATTCTTTGATGAGCAGATCTTCCAAGAAGCCAAATCAAATTCAGGATTTTTGTGTCATCATTGTTTAAAATCCATTAGTTGTAGAGTGAATTAAGTAGGAAATCAAAGGCAAAACGGGACACATTTTTTGCTTGAGGAAACACACAGGATATTAAGTTAACTCCATACTAAAATAAAGACGGTGAATCATATGTAAGAATGAAATACAAATAGTAAGGCTTTTTTGTAATTGTCAAAAATATTTTCTTTTTTATATACGTGTGTATTTAAAACTCTCAGTCTTTTAATATCCATGAGAGAACTAAAGGTGCCTGGGAAAATAAATCATGTGAGAATTTCAGTACTGGCTGCTGCAGAGCCCAGAGGAGGTTTGGACAATGCTTTGGAAAAGTGAAGTGTTGTGGAAAATATTACAGTGTTGTGGAAGAAGTAATAGTTTATTAAACATAAGGCCTGCAAAAATGAAATGATGTGTGGTCTGGCAAATGTTTTCTTTTTAAAGTTATGCATCCTGCTCATCCAAAAATATGCTAGAAGAACCCAGAGCTAGTTGAGGACCAGCAGCTGTACATGCCTGCTGAGCACAACAGTCAGAGGGAGTTAATGCAAATCTGCCCTTGGCGCTTCTCTGATGCAGATTACAGCCACTTTTTTCTACAAGCAGAATAACAGTGATAAAGAAACTGTTTCCAGAGAAATATATATAACTTTATGTATGTAACTTGTATAACTTCAAGGATTTATTTTAGAAAGAACTACCAGCATTTTCTGCTCTGTGCAAAAAAAAATCAAAATTACGTTCTTAAATGACCTGTATGCTTTGTGTTACTACTTTGTGTCAGGATAATACTCTGTGCCCCAAAGCGTGCTGTTGTCCCCTGACCCTGTGCGTGTGTCGCTGGGGCTAGGACTGAAGGCCCCCTAAAGTAAGACCAGAAACTGGGGGGAACCACGAGCACTCACCCCCTTACACTGCACGGCCACAGGAGGAGGGTGTAAAACAGATCCATGGCCGTGGCACTGCAGAGTTAGCTACTTTGTGCAGTCGGCAGCTGATAGCATTGTGGCAGAAGAGCAGGAAACATTCTAGATTCCTGTAGCTCTTAATAAATCAACCAGTGTCACCTGAGCCCTTTGCAAAAGCTACTCCTATTTAAATACTAGTTGCTGTGAATGCGTGTTGGCTTGTTAAGATGAAACATTTTGTGTAACTCAATTTTCAATTCATAATTGGAAGAGTTTCCCCCCAAGATTCCATAAAGAAAAAAGTTATGGTCCTTGTTCTGTTTTCAACAACCTTGTCAGGAGTAGTTTTAGGTGACTTCAGAAGTCTTTGTTGCAGGTTTGTGTAGATCTTCACAATGATTATACTACGGCAAAGCTGGTTGGTGTGCTGGTGCAAATGAGTTTTGAACACTTCACTAAACAAATAGGAACATGTGATGAAATGAAAGGAATGACGCATTTCCAGGGCCTGAATTCCAGAGCTAGAGCTCCCTGGGGCGTCGCACTAGCACAGAAAGCAGTCTGTTCCTTATTTCTTGACCTCTCCAGCACAACCGGCTTCAGTAGGAGTTTGAGATGAGAATCTGATAAAAACTGAATGAGGGCAGAAGGGGATTCTGAAGTGGAAGATCTGCTCTTCAGAGCCTTAAGGGGAACCCTAAATAATTGACATAAATGGCTGGTGTGTCTGAAGACAGCAGGTGCTGAGTGGGCTAGATATATATCATTCCCTAAATAAAATGCGTGTCAAGAAATAAAATTAGACTGTCATCATGAAAGTATATTCTTCTAGCATTGGCATTAAAAGCCAGCTATATCTTTTCTGTCATCCAGTGTTAATAAAAGATTATTACATTCATGAGCAAAATAATAAAAATTATCCAAAACTTTTAGAAAAGCATCAGCTTCTTTGCTTCTCTGCTTTGCAAAAGCCAATTGTTTCAAATGCTGCAACTTTAAATGCAGCACCTCTGACTTCATTTAAGTCACTTGGTCAGATGAAGTAACATTGTAGCTGAATTGCAAATCTTACATCTTTTTCCAGATGTGAAGACTTTGTAAAGGAAATATAAGAAGCTTTCAGGATGGCTGTTGTCATCTGCTTTTGACACCAGCTGAGGCCTGGCATTGCAAAACAGCCTAAACTAGTGCAGCAATCCTTTATGTATTGCATTGGAAAAGGGTTTTCCTCAGCAGGAAGACAAAGAAAGAATTCAGCAATTCCCTTCTAGACTTACTTGCCCTCTCTATCACTGAATAATGGATGAAGATAGTGGAACTAAATCATCTCCAGCTGAAGCTTCAAGAGAGAAAGAAAAAACAGCAACATTTTCTTTAAACTAAGGAATAGTTTCTCTTTCATTAAGCAATGCTAAACCACCACCAGTGGGATCCTAGAGGATGCTTTTGTCCCCGTTATGAGCCATGATGCTTTGGGGTCTTTGCAGGCAGCCATGGCTGCAGGCGTTGGCTGCTGGCGTGTTGCTTGCTCAAGAGGGATAGTCAAGCCAGCGTGATGATGCTACACCCCCAGGGAGGGTCGAAAATTAACAGGGGTGGCCATGGGTCATAGAATCAAAGAATCATATGGGGTTGGAAGGGACCTCTGGAGACCATCTAGTCCAACCCCCCCCCGCTGGAGTGGGTCCACCTAGAGCAGGTTGCACAGGAACTTGTCCAAGTGGGTTTTGAATGTCTCCAGAGAAGGAGACTCCACCTCTCTGGGCAGCCTGTTCCAGTGCTCTACCACTGTCACAGTAAAGAAGTTCCTCCTCATGTTTAGGTGGAACTTCTTATACTCATGTTTGTGCCCATTTCCTCTTGTCCTGTTACTGGGCACCACTGAGAAAAGACCAGCCCCGTCCTCCTGACACCCTCCCTTTAAGTATTTGTAAGCACTGATTAGATCCCCCATAAGTCTTCTCTTCTCGAGACTAAAAAGACACAAGTCCCTCAGCCTTTCCTCATAAGAGAGATGCTCCAGATGTAACCCACCCCTGTGTACAAAATTATGAGCACCATTTGATCCTAAGACAATTGCAGATGTTTGTACATAAATGGCGTCACTCCAAACGTTTTGGTGACAGTCCCATTGGCAAAGGCCTCATGCTTTCAACAGCCTGGGTGCACCCTGACACCCAGGATTGCCCCTCTGGTCTGCCCTGTCTTATTCAGCATGGCACGTGTTCGTTTGTGTAAGAGTTTGGGGCCGTCTTGCCACAGATCTAAAGCTTGAGCGCCTGAGATGAAAGGAAACTTTCTTTTGCCCTTTAATTCAGAGACACTTAAAACTAAACAGAACAAAACAGGCAAGATGTTGCAATCAACAATTTTGTAATCGTCAGTCATTATAGCAATGGGCTTTAAGACACAGTGAGTGGCATTTTTTCAACACCAAATTATCACAACTTAGGCAAGGAAAAAGAGTGACTATGCCATGTTTCTCTAAATTCCCAGTCACAGTGGTTTGGGTTATGGCCAGTGGTTGCATTTAAGCACAGTGTGAGAATCTGAATAGAGTTGCAGGGCCATCTTAGGAAGAATTTTTTGTTTCTTTAAGTAAAATCTTGCTTTCAGTGCATTAGAAGGACACATTAGTGTGGCAAATTGTTAGTGTCCTTCATTTGTCTGTTTTTCAGATAGCTATAATGCTGCATGCAGGGTGTTATATCTAGCTATTCTCCCCCCTTTATGATTCACTATTTCCTGCGCTACTTTCTTGCTGCAAACCCACATGTTGTACAGGTAGTAATTAGCTAGACTTCATATAATTTCTTTGTATCGATTTCAAGCCTTTCTTTCCATTTTCTGTATGGTGAAACTGTAAATGTCTTTCATCTTATACTGATTTTAGATCTAATAAAAACATGGAGCAACAAGGCTATTGTTACAAAATTAATGAAAAGAGATCCCCCTGTAGATAGCAATGAAGTGGAAGAAATTAACATAAAACTCTCATGAAAAGAATTATTTTACTGTATAAAACCTCTATTTTGCAGCACCTGCAATTGTAATAGCACTTCAGAGAACAAGCCCAAATAGTTTACTATTTCATTTCAGATGCACTGCAATTTAGAGCTTGCTTCCAAAATAAAAAGGCTTTTGAGGGATGCAGTTAGGTGACATGTTACTCACCAATTCCAGGGGATGAGGTTGCACGCTGGGGTTCAGTTGTCTGTCAGCTTGCTGTACATAAGCTCTGTTGGAAAAATTGAATTTTAGGTTGCCAATCTTTGCATTGCCGTGCCACAGCAGTGGCAATGTAGCACACCTGGATGACACTTTGAGAGATGAAGAATAATGGAGAAGAAGAAATGAAGGGTGAATTTTTCTGAGGTGGGGACAGATCTGATATCAAACTGAAAATTTCTCAGCTCTTTAGGGGAGGTGTGGGATGGTGACATAGCAAGCACTGGCCTATCAAGCACCTCTGCTCTTGAAAATTACTTTAATAATCTCCAGTGTCTACATCCTCAGTCCTTGTTGCCAAAGACTCCAAAAAGAGTGATGAGCTGATACAGGGAGTTGTTAGGAGTGCAAGGCTAAGCTACGGAAATAAGAAGAGATTAAGAGGCAACCTAGGACTGTTTGCTCAGTCAGAATTTCTGCAGATGACAAACAGGAGTTTTTGCCTATGTGAGGCCATCAGGATTTTGCCAAGTAATTTACAGAAAGTATTAAGTGGATGAGATCAGAATCTGCTCCCAGTTACACAGCAGTAAATTCAGAGTAACTTTATTCACTGACATCATTGGAGCTACTCTGGATTTACACCAACTTCAGTGAGAGCTTATAAGGGTCTATTGAGAATTTAAACTTCATGCTTGAATGTGCAAGAGTGAGAATTGGCTGAGTTATGCAGAGCTCAGCACAGACAATTGTGTCCAAACATAACACTGAAGAGGAGCTTTTTGCTGCCATTCTTATTGTGCTTCTTGCACTATTAAATTCTGCTCCTGTTCCAAATGCATTTTTAAGAATGAAAGACTTGCAACTACAAATGGACTGAAAATTATTTATTGTTCTTGCGCTTATTCTCAGGATAATATCCAAGGGCCCATAGTTATTAATTCTGCATATTCCACAGATGGGTTAGATGACCCACTAGGCTCTTCAAATGTCAATTTGTTCATTCTTAGAATCCATTATAGCACAGATATACAAGATAGTCCTTAATATATTATCATAACACTTTGTACTGGTGCGTTAAATATTTCTTTAATAATCAGTGGGCACACTACCTCTGCTTCCCATGCTTGAAGATAAACCCTCCTTAAGTTTTTGAAAATCAAGCTCATCAATGAAGAGAAGCAATGAACAACCTCTTTGAAATCACCTGTATTCTGCAGCTCAATGCCAGGGGAGGATGCAAGGAATTCAAAATCAAGTCCATTACGGCTGGATGTTCACATGCATGTGTATCGTATGAGATGTGAGCCACAGAAGGACCACCTGGTGAGGTAGCTCTATCTCTATAAGATATGTCCGATTTCCATACATCTACTTTTTCCTCCTGTTATCTATAACATGTAAAGACAGATGTAATCTGTCAAACTAGGAATCTGAACAGAGGTGACTTTTTAAGACAATGCTATTTGTGCCTTAGAAAGTATGATCCTGCATTGAAAACCTGATTTATATGTTTTTATTTATTAGCTGATGACCATCAAAATATTACTGCAATCACATGCTGAATTTGCGTGTGTATTTAGGTATGTATTTTTGATAGGCAAGGCACCTAGTAAGAAGTTAGGCACAGCACCCATTTAGCTTTCTTTCTGAATTTCACTAAGCACATATGTACCTTAGGCAACACTGTAAATCCCTTCCCTGACCTATTCTTAGCCATTAAGAGAAAGTATGTTTCCCCTAAGGAACTTAAAGTCTGTATTAATGGACATTCCTGAAGAGGTAGAAAACTGTTGAGATTTCTTCCTACAAAGTCACTAAAATTAAGGATGGGCTGTTTGGGGCAGGGAGGAAACTCAAAGAAGCATCTTCTTTGCTTTCTTGTTCCAGTGTGGCTGAGCAGATGACTTAGTTTTCTTAACCATCTCTGCTTCAATTTCCAGCTTGCATGATACGGTGAAAGTTTTCTTTTTTTTTAATAAATATTTTCTTTGAGAAAAATGACTCTTGGCTCAAGTTCCAGGTCTTTGCATTCTGAAGCAGCAATTAAGCAATTAAATTAAAGCCTGTAAATAGCGAATGTTTCCATTATAAAACCACTAGCAGCTCCACCTCTTTAAAAAGTACTGTGATAAAAATGCCTCAGAAATTCTTTGAAATCAGATCTCTGACAAGTATCTAATCTTGATCTTTAAGATAGTGGGAAGAACAGAGGTTATGTAAAATCCATGTATTCCTTCCAAGCCAGAAAGTGCTCTGGTTTCCCAGCTACCTAAATTACCTTTGCAAAGTTTTCTTTAATATTACTGTACTTAAGGCAGTGTGGTGCTTCAAGTGCTTTAGTGCCATCGACTTTGATTTTGATCGCTTGAAGAAGATACATGTTAATTTTTCTTGTTTCATCCCACCTACTTTGTGGTCTTTGCCATCTCTTTCATTATACTCCAGATGTAAACAGCTTCTCACTGCACAGCTTCTCTGCTTTTGGTTCTGCTTTTTTAAAACAGCAGCATTTTTGGCTTTGGCATCAACATGAGGATAATTACCATGTGGTCACCATTTGCTTGTAGGTTGAAGACCCCCACCCTAGATCAAAAACAATTTCAGTTGACTGAAACAGCATTTCCCAGCAAATGGAAATGAGATGCATATCTGGCAACTTTTCAGTGTAAAATGAGTCATCAAAACACACTGAGTGTAAGCATCTTCACCCTTCCTTCCCCCAGCTCTTAATCCAATAATGGCTAGTCAGGGAATAAAGCTTCATCTTCAGTATGTATACAAAATACATAGGGGTACAGAGATAAACACTTGATTGCGAAGCAGTCATATAATGAAAAAGCATATAATTTGAATCAGATTGGGCTGAAATTGAAATTGCAACAAACTATTTGCCAGACATTCAAACTGTGGAGAGAAAATTCACTCTTTTCCTAAATTCCTTTCCATCCTCTCCTCCTCTCTCCCCCCTTCCCTCCTCTCAGTGTAGGAGTTTTGCATTGCCTCTTGTTTATTTGGCTTCTGATTAAAAAAAAAAAAAAAGATTGAAGAAATCCACTGCCACTCATACTTCAAGTGAAAAGCAAAATTTAAAAAAGAAAATGCTGTCAACGTTTCTTTAAAAATCTCAGTGATTAAATATAATCTGCTCTAGGAACAGAAGTCGGTGGTGGTTCTTTAACTGCAAAGTAATATTTGGGGCAATATACAGAATAATCGTATGGAAAAGGGGAAGAGTGCAAAAAGATTTGAGGCTCAGAAAGAGAAATCAGCAATGTACATATGCCACTTTAAAAATCTGAAATTTATAAAAAAAGAAATCTTGGCATGGGTGCCTTAGTATCTGGGCAAGCATGTGACTACTACTACTACTACTGTGTTAGACTCACAAAAGGGTTCGTTAGTGAAAACCAGTAGAGCAGTGCCATCCCTTTAGATGACTCTCATTTCCTAGGGGAGGACTGGATGGGTGTCAGCTAGTGGTAAAACCAGTGGTCTTTAGAGCCATATGCATAATCGTGGTAACGGGTGATGTTTCTAGCTCGCCCCTGTTTGTAACTTCCAGCTTGGATGAGTTCATTATCAGATTTGTGATGAATCAGTGCTGTAGCTCTTCAGATTCATGAAAGCTCTGATAGTAACTCAGGCGGAGAGGCGTGAGAAACCTGCAGTGGTTGTGGTCTGGGGAGGAGAACCAACACTGGCCCTTAGCCCTGTCAGCCACGCTCACGCTTTTGGTCTATTTGATATGCCTTCTGACAGACCTCTTTTAAAAAAAGGTGTGATGCGCTCATTCTGCTTTGCCCCAGAAGTCCTATTGCCTTATTCAATGAGTACATAAGCCTGCAGCAGTGTCCGAAAGGAAGGCTCAGCTGTGGAGTCTTCTTTGTTTTTTTTTATTTTATTTTTTTTTTAATTTGCCTTTTTACAATTGATCAACATAATAATACACCTTACCAAAATTCAGTAATGATTGGGGAAAGTAGAAAAAAGGCATTGCTGTATAATTCGGTCACTCCTTTAGAGCACATTGGCAAGTGTGGGGAAACTCTTAGTCAAGAGATAGGTAGACCTCAGTATGCCACACATACGTACATACATACTTCCCTACCTACTTCCATATTATCCAGCACCCACAACAACGGTACGCGCCCAGAAAACGTGAGGTGGTGGAGAAAGGCTATAAGGCAGCTCGGGCTGATGCTTCCCCATGCTCTTTCTTGGCACTGGCTCTAAGGGGAAGGGGAGCCGTGTAGCTGCACCAGCGTGGTGCCAACCTCAGGCTGATGCGCTCACAGGCTGCCTCTCAGCTCCATCTTCAGATGGTGCCGTTGGCCCCATGCCACCAGAGCCACCAGAGCAGTGCCAGCCAGCAGAGCATGGGATTTGGCCTTCCATTTTTAATGCATATAATTGGTTTAGACGGCGAGATAGGAGCTGACGACGATCTGAATTGAGAAGCTGAGCATCTTAAAAGACGCTGGAGTGCAGAAAGTGTATCTGTACAATTTTTTTAAAAAGAGAGAGGATTCTCTTATTTTTCAGTCCCCTCTTATCTTCGCTCTTTCCCAATCTGTAAACTTATCTCCCTTTAGCTGGCAAATATGAGTTTACAGGCACTTTGATTTTTTTATTTAAACCTCTGTGCTTTGTTTTGAAATTACATATATATATTTTAAACGAGCATCTCCTTGCAAGGCATAATTTTGCCTCAGAGTACACTGGCATTTCGTGTTTTCTCTTGTTATGGCTCACACTCAGTGTCAGAGTTATAAAAGCTGCTACTGTTAATTCACATCTGAGGCAGGAACAAAGGGAGCTTTCTGCAGCCCATGCACCTGGAATGTGAAGTGAGAATGGTGACTTCTGCAGGCTCCTTCTGCCAGGTGGCAGTCCCTTGCTTCAGCGCAAAACCAAGAAAAAAAATTGTGAAAATGTTAAAGGGTTGGCTACATTATATTTTAAGGCACTAACCTTGTTTTATGTTGATTGCCTGTTCCATTTTTAGGTTTAGAAGCCATACTGTTTTGAATTACTTAGCTATCCATCTACAGAAAGCAACAAAATTGTCAGCTCCTGTAGGATTTTGCAGCAATGCTAAGCTACACTAATTGTAAAGTTTCTTTAGAATTTGTGTTATCATGATGCAAAATGCAGACTGTACTTTTAACAGACAGAAAAGGAAAAGCTCCCTTAATGGGTGTAGATGAAACAAAAAGATATTAAAAATGCATTTGTGTTTCTGCCAAAGCTAAATACAACAGTTACTTGTTTCCTCTAACAATACTTAACATTCATCTTTTTTCAAAGACTTTATAACATTATGTAGCTATCACTGAGACAGTACTCGGAGCAGTTTAGGTAAAGGGAATACGTAGAGAGAAGTTGCCTTTGCTTATCCACAAGAATTAGTGCAGTAGTAAAATCTGAGGCTACAATATTTTCAATTATATTTAAATTTATTCAGGTTTTACCTTCTCTTACAGAGGCATTGGTTACACTTGAGCTGATGGTTTTGCACTACAATATTGGAAATAGCATCTAGCTCACTTTTCTGTTGAACTGTTACCGAAAAGAGCTTGCATGCCAAAAAAAAAAAAAAAAAAGGCCAGAAAAACCTGCTATGTGGTTTTAGAAAGCATGCTTGAGATCTGGCAGATACAAAGATCCAAGAGCAGTCCTGGAAGCTCTAGCAAAAGACTTTTACTTCAGTTCTCAGGAGACTGATGACTAGAGAAAAATTAGAACATAAGTATTTGGATAAATACAACTTCAGGATTGGCTCCCCAACAGCTTTTTGGAACCAGAGAAACCTCTCTTGAATGGCCAGGATTAACATTTCATGTTAACTTTAAAAAATTGTGCCAGTGATTTTTATGTCTTCATGATCTAACTGTTGTTTTTTAATATTCTAAATCCCTTTCAGGCAATAAGACTCTCCCAGTAATTCAAGTGGAAGTAAAATTTGCCTAAAACTGAATACATCTCATCAGTATCTTGAGCTTTATTTCCTCCAAATCATCAGATAAATATAATCTTTCTCTGTTTACTTTCTGTACTTGAATATCTGGAGTTGCTTAGATCTTCTACCAAGGCTTGATTCTGATTGTCTTTGAAAGACGGATTAAGGCTTTCCTCGTTGTCTTCTACTCAGCAGAAACACAGATGTGTTATTTTAACAGCCTTTTTTTGCCCTTCTGGCCGCATAAAGCCCACCTGCTCCTCTGGGAGGCTCCTGTTTTTCAGAAGCTCTAATTTGCACCTGGGCTGAAATCGTCCCTGGGGGATAATCAGGTGTCTGGGAGCAGATCAAGTACCGTGTGCTTTGGCTGTACCTATTCATGAGCATCTTTGTCTCCAGCAGTCTGGTGAATATGGGATAACTAGCCTTGTATAAATGCAGTGTCCTCATTAGGATGTGAAATTTTCTGTTAGAAAGGTTTGTCTGTCTTCTTATCCTTTTATACAGCTGGGACAATGTAAAGGGTGTGAAATTCTATATGCAACTGGTTAATATATTTTAAAACAGTCAGAGCAACAGAGTCTGTACCACAGTGATTTACAAAATTCCCTTTACAAGCAAGTTTAGTTCTTCCTCCTCCTTTCCATCTACTTCTGCCTCTTTGAAAATGTCAGTCTTTGCATTTAGCTGCTAAGTTTTGTATATTCAGTATGGTTTGGTCAACTCTGATCAGATGCGATGCGATGTTCAGATTCCCTCTGGATTCATATACTTTTATTTCTCCTATTTTCTTTGTCCCACTGCATGCATTTATAGTATATATAAAAATCTCTCCACTGAACTCATTACTTCAAATTTTTTTAGACTTTCTCCAATATACTTCCCTTTTGATCATACGCTGCCTGTTTCACCACTTAAAATTACTTCCCACTTATCTCCTAATTTTAGCCAACTTCTTCTTTCCTGCCTTTTGTTTACTTCTCTATGACATGCCTCATACTCCACACTCATCATGTTCTCCTTTGTCTTAAAAATAAATAAAGCTCCATGAATTGGCTTAGTCAACCTGTCCAGCTAGAGTCAGGCAGTCCTTTAATTCAGTGTCGTAATTCATGTGGGGAAAGACATAGCCCCACTATGGAAAAGTTCCTCTACCACATCATCCATCCCAGCACCACTCTTTTGCTTGTGGCTAGGTTGGTTACAATTTTTTCTCTTTGTCAGTTTGGATTTCACCACAATTTGTTGAATATGTTTTCATGTAATTCCAGTTGCCTGCCTTCCCATTATCACCATTTTGATTTTCTGTGCCCCAGCACCTTGTTCATCCCTTACTTCTACTTGGCTTCCCCTTTTACATGCATTTGTCTCTTCAATATCCTTATTTCATGCACTGTCTCCAAAAGGATTTTGCCTCAAGCAAAAAAGCTTGAGCCATGGTTGCAAGAAGCTCATGGTCATGCTGTTATTATTTTTACTTCACCATCTCTTCAGTGCAAATCCTATTGGTTATGCAATGTCTCTATATATTTTATATAGTCTTCCTGGAAAGTATCAACTGAGTACCCAGCATACCTTCAGGCACTATGTATACTGTAAATTTAAATTTAAATCTCTAGTGTAAATGAGAACAAGCCAAAAAGTAATACCGTGTTGCCTTCTATTCCTTCTTAGTGAATGTATCATCTTGCTTTTCCTGTCACCAGTAGCCCATTTGTTTTTGCTAATCTTTCCTCTCTACTATGCATAGCAGAGGCTCCCCCAATGTGAGGGTGCTTTTCTAACAGATACTGGTCACCAAACATCTCAGGGATGAGCATTTCATCCTCTGTGTTCTACTCTTGCAATTTATAATGCTTTCCAAGCCCTACACAAATTCAGTGTGCATGTGTATGTTTTATATATACCTATATGCATATGTATACGTAAAGACAGATGCATGTGCACACACATGCACAAAAGAAGGATGGAAGGGGCAAATTGAAGATTTTGGCACACATTGGGAGCCAGACCTGTGAGGCACATGACACAAAGAGACAGAGACACCTACTCCCACTTCAGTCCCCAGCACACCAGGTGTCTGCCCAGCACCACAAACACCTTCTGAGTAAAAGGAGGGAGCCATAACACAAAAGAGCAGGTGACACAACTTTCACCAGATACTTCTCACCACTTTCTAATCCAGCTGCTGTCCAAAAAGCCAGGCAACAAAAGTAGATTACAAAATAATAAACATAATTCACCTCTGTTAATCCAGTCCTTCCCCTGCTAAATGTCCATTCAGCTTTAGTGCGGAAATCTATTTCATGCAATTGACCACATTTACAACCCTGACATTATTTAACCTGAAAAGGTAATGATTTATGCTGGTCTCGAAAAAAAATTGGAACCTGTTTATAGAGAAAATCTATTTAATTTTTGGATCTTTGTTTTAAAGCCAACAGAAGCCAGTGTCTTTAATTTTAGGTCTAGTCAGAATGGAAACCAGCATCAGATTGGACTAGAGCTGTATTATATTTAGTTGGAAAGTATTTATATTTGTATCTGTAATAATAGTTTTCTTAAAAATCATGCATTTTAATTTAAAAATGTTTTACTCTTTGGACTACAAATGCATTACATGGAACTATAGATAAGCTCAATCCACCAACAGGCAGGCTAAAATAGACAGGCACAAAATTAGAGTAAGAGAAAGAAAGTAATAATTGCTTGACCTATAGGTTGAAGAATAAAGAATATGAGATCAGCTCCAGTTATATGCTGTAAAGCTTCAAAAGTTTCCAATTGAATCTTAAGATTCATAGGTTATTTAAAAAAATAAAATTTAGTTTATAAGACTTATTAGCTTGGAAACACAGTGGTAATAAATAAAGACTTGCAGTAGACCAGAGGTGAACTGGGACTGAATACATTCCCCTTAATATATATAAGCCAAAGGTGATATTAAGCAGAGCTTTTGTCACCTTTGTTATTATTAAGATATAGGAAAAACTTTCAAGGGAAGCAGAGGAAGCTGCAAGCTTCAAGAGTTTAAAGCGGAAACGCACACATATCTGGCTATACTTTGGTTTTCTCAGCTCATCTGCTGAAATAAAGGTCACCTCTAAGTCCTGCTGAAGGACAGAGGGTTGGTTAATAGGCTGAAGGCTTCCCACATCCACCTCCTCAGCCCCTTTAAACTTTGCTCAAAAATTCAGTTGATTTGTGTACTATTCCTTTACCTGAAAAATATTTTATTCCTGAAGGTGAGCACATTCAGACCAAAGTAGACATGCTTCCATTTTTACTACTGAGCATAAATTTACTTAATTTACAAATACTGGTGATGGATGTGAAATTTTAGTTGAGATTTATTCCATGAATAACATGGACAACTTCTGGTTTTTATCTCCTCCGCCTTGGCAACCTGAGAAGGATCATGACTAAACTATACATTTGTGCAATAAATTCCCCTTAAAAAGTAGAGAGCTTGAACAATTGAGGAGGAAGATGGAACAGAGGAAAACCAATACTGAAATTTTTGAAATAAAGACCTTTTCCCCCCCCCTTTGACTCTCCTTCCCAACTCCCTCTTAGTGGATGTCTCCCTTGCAAACACCAGGGTATCGACCTCTTCCTGGGCACCTCCATGGGATGACACTGCAGGTCCAAGGGTTTCCAGGGGTTTGCAGGTGGCCAGAACAGCCCTCAACACTGGTGCCACCCCAAACCCCAATTCAAACAGCCACTGTCTCAGCCCCACTCATGAGTATCCTCAGGCACCCCATGTCTCAGCACCAAGAAGAAGCACACCAAAGGCTCTCACGCCACAGTGAGTTCTGCCATTAGCTTACAGGATGAAAAGGTCATTTCCACACTAGGCACTTTCAAGAGGAAAGGAACTAATTTAAAGGTAAAATATTCTCAATTCCAGAATCTGGACACAAGAGTCCCTGCCTGTCATCCCACAGAAGAACTGAACTAAAGATTGATAGTACCTTAAGTGGAAGAAGGACCTACTAAATTATACTCCTGGCATCTCTCCAGCAACAAATTTCCAAACGCTATTCCGATACTATACTGGACTGCCCAGCATTGGCCCTATTCGTTAGGGCATGCAATTGTGGGGCTACTCTTTAATTAGGAAAAATCAATCTGGATCCAGACTGCAGTTTCTCTAGACCTTGCCAAGATCTGTCATGTGTTCTGCTCTTCTGCCTGATATACCTTGCATGGTTCCAGCCCCTTAGGAGTGTCTGCAGGCTGGACTCTTGAAAGTGGTGTCCAAGCCACTGATACACTGTTTTACTACAAACAGATTTCTGTAAAAACAGAGTAGTTCTGCAGCAGTTGTTCTAGTAGTAGGAAGCTCTCCAGACAATGGCTACTGTGATGCTCAGTTAGGAAATGCAATCTATTTTTCCTGGGAAGCCTTCAGGTCAGGTTACCAAGCTCATGCATCTGGAGCTCATTTACAACTCAGCTGCAAGGTGTATAAAGGAAGAAGGCAAGAGGGGACGTCTTTTATGGTGGGAGAAGGAAATGGAACTATAGGTGCTAAAGTAGGTGGCTAAGCTTTCATCTGGGTAGGAGGAGAGCTATGTAGTGGTTTTCTATAATGCTGGAAAAAGGGAAAAGTGCAGGTTGTCCTTTTTTTTTCAGATTTTATTCCAGTAAATAGAAGAAAGAAGCTGTATTAAAACACAAAAACATTCAGGCTAATATTAAACTGCACAAGAAGAAAGCAAATGTTATTTTCTATTTCTAAGTAAAGAGCTCAACCAGTGCCATTATACATTTTTTTGATCAAAGATATATGCTTTGTCTGGAGTCATGCAACATAGTATTAAGAGTTTGACTCTGTTGGTAGTGTACTCTTAGGATGGAAAGATTGAGACACTTTTCAAAGACATCATAGCCGGGTGAAGTAAAGTTGAATGTGCTTTCACTTGAGTGAAATATTCAAGGGAGATTTGTGAAGGGCTGCTCTGGAACTTTACAAAAAGAATGAAAGACAACTAATATACCCCTTCTATTTATTCTTAATAAATTTGCATTTTTAGTGTAATCTCAGTTTCCACCTGCATGTTTCTGCACCTCTTTTCCATCTAACGTTTGGGCATTGGTCTCACTTCTGATTTTAAGTGCACAGACAACACCCATTTGCTTTTGTTCTGTGTGCTCTGACTAGGGTCTTGGTCGCTGCATTCTGCTGTATCAAATAACACACGGAGAAAAGGAAATTTGAGGGAATAGATTTATATGCGAAGTGCATATTCAGAAATAATTTGATATTGGAATGCTACCCTCAGATAACCAAGTTTAAATAAATGGTATTTATTGATGTGGTCTTATTATGGCTGTGAATCATCCCTTAGAAAAATGTGAGTGTTCTGCTTATGCTTGGTGACCAGAGACATGCTTAGGTTCTGTGGCTCTAGAAATCTGAGATGCTTCTCTCTCTTCTCCTTAGCCCCTGTTCCCCTACTTTCTTTTTTTGCCTCCTGCCTCACCCTGCTACATATACCAGCCCTTCATTTTTCTCTTATTTTGCTCATTTTGACCTATTTTGTGTATCCAGCTACCTATCCTTCTGTTAAATCTCCACTTGCTATCTGCCAATTTCTGTTCCTGGTGCCTCCTCAGAGAATTTTTTTCTTTTTGCCCCACATCTTTCTTTTTCTTTGTTCTTAACTATCTGTGTTTCTCACCCTTTGCATTTAATTGAGTTACCACCTCCCTTCACCGATTTAGTTGCCGGAAGCACAGAGGTATGATAAGCACAAGAGACAACTCTTACTCTTAGTTTTGACATTAAGCATCACTGTAGTGGTAGTAGCTGTTGACAGCTACGAAAAATGAGTTGCTGGGAAGGCACTTATGCTCCACTCCTCTGTACGTGCATATTCTACAGTGAAGGTCTGTGAGTTTTCACGTAGGGAAGCTGGATTAGCATCTTTGTTGAAAAATCAGAGACATCCCAGGCCCATCTCCAGGACATATTTTTAAGTCACTTCCCCACAGCATAGAAGTGCAAAGGATTTCAAAGAAATCAAGACAGGAACGTATCTAATACGGAACAAATAAAGACATTGCTTCATATTTCATTCTTGGGAAAGGAGAAATTATGCTGGATGAAACTTTCCAAGGAAATTCAACTGAAATAAAGTTCAAATAATGTTTTTGGCAAAAATTTTAACAACTGAAAACGAAATCTAAACATGTGAAATGATGCATTACTTCTGTGCATGTTCTGCAATAAAAGGCACACTGCTGCTACCCAGTGCAGTGCTATATAGATAGAAGATGGCTCAGACTAGGTTTGGGTGTGAAGAGCAGAAGAGCCACAGAAGCACGTCTCTCTGCTTGGGCTTACACTCCTTGCTTCCTGATGTCACGAGTCCTGAAGAACAAAAAGCTTTTGCTCAACTATAAATTGTTTCTGTGTGAACATTAGGCAGTATAGAAACAGGACGCTGCGGGTGAGATTTATTCAACCAGATGCAGTTATTTATGACTGAGCTGCTGTACGGATTTCCTTTATGGTTAGTGAGAAAGATTATCATTTCAAGAGTGTGACTCACTTCACCCTAGGGTAGATATCAACATCACTGCCTAGAAGTGCCTCTATTTTATCATTGACTTTAAAGGAAGGTTATGGTGTCTAGCTCAGATGTAGACACCTAAAGTGAAAAGAGGTAGACCTCGCCTTGCATCCACAATATAGCTGTTCAAACTGGAAAATGACTTTTACTCTCTGCAAACACCCAGGAACCATGGAACCATGCTGAGGAACTGCTGTGCAATAGAAGTCAGCTACAATCTTTGAACATTTCAGTGTTGTGGATGCGCTTCATAAGAGCCTCCAAAAAGCTGAAGAATGAAAAGAATCACATCCTGAAATCAAAGAGCACATCTGCAATGCCAACGTCCCCTCTTCTTTCTGTGACATCAACAATACTTCTCAACAGAGAAAAAAAACCAAACTATCCTTTACATCATAATCATAGATGGCCTGATTTCAGAGGGACCAGCTTTCAAGAGACAGAGCAGCAGCAGAATTTTAGCATTTGGTTCTGCACAGCTCTTAACTCTGGGCTGTGACCTCTAGCAAAACAGAGTGGGATCTCGTTGTGGTATCTCGTGGTACATCTAATACTTTGGCTTGCTGCATTTTGTATATGAAAGTACTATGTAAAAACAAATCACATTCTTACTCTTTTTATTTTTTTTTCTTTTTTTCCTTAGAGCAAGAGCATTTGTACTGGCTCTAGTAAAAAGGTTCTCAAGTGCATTGTAGGCAGAAGCAGGAAATTTGCTCTCCTCATGGATCAAACAGAGTCGGCACTAATGATACAGCACAGGGAAAAGAAAAAAAAAAGAAAAGAAAAAAAGAAATGTTTAGCACTCAGCACTAGAGGAGAGTGAAAACAGAACACACTTTGAAGAATTTCCTTGCTGCAGCATAGCCCTCTGTAGGAGAGGCTCCACAGTCAGACTCAACATGTTTTGAAGTTTCTCTGTTTGTTTAATCTTCGGGTCAGGTTTTGGCACTGTGCTATGATTGACACTATATAAAAGAATAAAGGTCCAAACAAGGCAAGGGGGGAAGAAATCCTTAGGAAAGTGTGAGACTTAGTAAATCAAAACATCAAAAAAAACAGAGCAACCTAGGTGCTTTAAGGACTGGTGCAAAGTTGTGTCTTAGACCAGAAGACCTAGAGATAGCTCTCTTTCTAATAACCAATGGCCAATAACTAATGGCCAAGATGGTAGGTAAGAAATTATCTTAAAATCAGTCCTAATTGCAGGGGCTGTGTAATGTGAGAAAACAACACTTTCCATAAAAAATAGAGCTAGAATACTAAAAACACACACAAAAGGTCAGTGTAAACTATCATTCTGAAAGTTTGTTACCACAATAATAATTTAGTTAATGTGGTTATGCCACTGCAAATGCCTCTCCCTCAATTCTGACTCTCTGAGGAGGATGTGAAAACCTGAAAATTCAAAATCTTCTCCATTTCTTGGTAACAGAGACTCCCTTTACTACCGTTTTGGACTGCACTTGGTTTGACAACTTGTGAACAAGTCCGAAGGAAATATTGGACTAAATAAAGAGTGCTTCCCTACAAAGACATGGATGGGCATTATAATTGCAGCCCAAGCCCATCGGGTGAGGTGAACAACCCATCCCTCACGAGCACAAGGAATGAACACCCCAGAAGGGCACCATCTCCCTGCAGAGGCATTGCAGGGTTCGCTGGAAGGCAGACTGCCAAGTACTGCCTCCTGCTTAAAAGCAGAGGGTGCGAGAGAAAATGGGAATGGGCAGATGGGATCAGATGGAAACTTCACTGTGTCTAGCCACAGCAGCCTACAGCGGGTGCCTAGGGAAGGACATATGAAAAGCTGAAATATGCTTATATTCTTTCAGGGCATAGAGACCCGCACCTTAGAAACCTCCTAAACCATAGCTTTGTGCGTAAGAAGAACATCTCAAAAGACTTTGAAGGCTTGCGGCCTTTCAGTACTTAAAGGGGGCTTATAAGAATAATGGGGACAAATATTTTAGCAGGGCCTGTTGTGATAGGAAGAGGGGTAATGGTTTTAAACTGAAAGAGGGAAGATTTAGACCAGGTATATGGAAGAAATTTTTTATGATGAGGGTGGTGAAACGCTGACACAGGTTGCCCAGAGAGGTGGTAGATGCCCCATTCTGGAAACATTCAAGGTCAGGTTGGATGGGGCTCTGAGCAACCTCATTGAGTTGAAGATGTCCCTGATCATTGCAGGGGAAGTGTGACGGGATGACCTTTATAGGTCACTTCCAACCCAAACTATTCTATGATTGTATTCTATGATTCTAAACAGAGTGTGCTGAAAGTATCTGACCTAAGATTGTTCTCTTTGGTGTGACCCCAGATGTTGCCATAATGCAGATGGCCCAAAGCTGTCTCACCTGAACCTGCCCTAGATAGCAGGGCAGAGCAGCTCAGGAAAATGTAAGGCACAGAAGACAAAATTTCATTCATTAAGCAACAGGCTGAATCATGATATATGACTAACACCCCATATCCTAAATTGGAATTCAAATATCCAATATTAGCATTATCAAAGAAAAGAGCAGATCTCCCATTGTCTTCAGGGTTTATGGAATTTTTTCACAGCCTTAAGTAAATAATAATAATAATAATAATAAGTAAGCCTGCCCTCATTTACAGCATTTAATATATCTTGTTTTACCAGTGCAAAGAATTCTGGCTTTCGCTAAAGGCCATTCTTTCTTAATAATGATTTTTGACTATTGCATTACTCACTAAATTTAGTTAGTGCATTTGTAAACTACATTAAAAAGGCAGTGCATCAGATAAAATACAGAGATGGACCCTGTTAAATATAGATGTAACTACTGTTTCACAAGGAAACACTTTGGATTAAGTACTACTAGGGTTTTGCACTGCATGAAGAACGTTAAATTAAAAATGAAAAGGGAAAGTGAGGGTCAGGTCTGTTAATTTGCTGGGGGGGTTTTGTCGTTTTTTGGTTTTTTTTGTGTTTTTTTTTATAATGGGAGTAGTTTCTATTGTATTCAGTATATTATATTTCAAAGTTTAATAAAACTTTGAAAAAAATTTATTTCAGTCACTTATAAGCTATTTTTACCATATATTTCTAACCTTGTCAGATCAGAGTATTTTTTTTTTTAAATCAAAATATCATGACAGAATCTAGAAGCTATAATAAAGCTGCTAAACTCTGAAGTCACTACTGACATAACAGAGATTTACTATGAATTTACATCAGCGTGGCAGTGGGATTTGGCCCAAAGTGTTCGTGCGGGGAGCTTTATTCCGTAGTGTGAGCGTTCAGAGAGTCGATACGCTGTAAAAACCCAGATTCCAATTTCCAGCCTGAAAAGATGGGAATTAATTATAACCGTATGAGGACACTAAAAACCTGATTAGCATGGTTCCAGGCAGCAGAGGGTTCTTTTCTCAGCCAGTTTGCAGAATGACCCTCACCTTTTTATGGCTCAGTTGCAGCCCAGCTGGGGACTGGCACGCAATGACGCTGTTTTCACCAGCAGGGTGATGCCTCCCAGCGCCTCTGGGGTGTCAGCCTCGAGGTGATGACTAGCCGTGAGGAAATTATTATCTGAAGGTGGGGTCGATTTGACGGATTTCCTTTCAGCAAAACAAAATCACATGGCGGTGTGGCTTGGGCTGAGGAGGAGGTGAGGGGAATGCCAGGAAACGGGGAGGAAGAAGTGTCCCCAGACGCGCCCCATTTTTGCACTGCTCCAACCCATCGCTACAGCAACCTTGCAGGGGACCTACCTGCTCTTCAGGAAGACGAGCGAGGCAGGATTACTTATTGCTCTGACGATCCTCGGTGAAGAACGGCTGCGTAATACCTGAGCACGTCATGCGTGGTCCCAAAAAAGGTCAAACTGAACCTTTTGAGCTCTTGGTAACAGCAAAATTCCCAGCTAGAATCGTTTTACAGAACCGTGTGCTTTGGAGGATCAGGGCAGTCCCTGCTTCCACGTGACCCCACACCCAGTGCTATGACCAAGACCCTTGAGCTAATTCGCCCCCACTACCACCAACAGAGAAAATCTGTGGTAACGGCAAGAATGGAATCATTTCCATGAACTAAGAAAGCAACTTAATGTAGAAGTTATAACATTTTACACCATAAAATACACATTATGCTGTGCAAATTAAACAAACCATCTCTTTACAATTACAGACAATAAATGTTACAATACCAGTCAGAAGTTTTCATCCACCATTGAAAAAGGCAGTAACCATTTCAAATCCTGCATCTTCTAGTTTTTACCTGATGACTGCATGTAACCAACCTATAGAAACAATCTGTTTTGATATTGTCCCTTCACACAACAGCTGCTTATGCCCATTTGTCTTCAAATTTACACAAATCTTTCCCTTTGACTGGTGTCAATGGAGAGTATATTCCTGAGTCTATTTTGGTTTCTGTAAAAGTTACAGTATAGTCACTCCATGATAGGGTGATCATGCAAGATATATGTCTCACACATCTGCTCGAAAGGCTGAATGAACGTGATCTACCAGGAAGCTGATCCTCACCCATCATTCTACTAAAACAAACAGATTGCAGTTGAAATTTATGCTAGCAGAAGAATTTTACTGTGCATCACCTTCCCATTTCTGCCTGAAATAATAATATGCAAACTTTCTTTAACTTGTTTTTAAGGTAGTAATGAACAAGACAGAGAGGAACAGTGTTTGTATGGCTGGGGTTTGTAATTTTGGCTCTAAAACAGATTATGAAGTCCAGAGAAATAGATACAATGCAGTCAGGAATGTATCAAAGAGGGGAGACTGTCAGAAGACATGAGAGAGAGAGACAGAGAGAGAAGGAGTCATTTAGTCACATCATCTACTGCAGTTGGATTACTACAAAGCTGGCAAAAGACGGGGTAAAAAAAATCTCTATATAATAGAATATTAATTTACAGTTCCTTACCTCACAGCTTAAAGTACAGCCCCACAACTACTGCTTCAGGGGATGGAAGAAAGAGAAATAGCTGTGGTACCTATGAAACATTGCCTGCCTTTTTGGAGCAGCCAGCTGGAATTGGCTAAAACGCAGAATGTCACATCAAATCTCATACAGATGAGAGGTTTGCTTGCTTTCCAGTAGAGATAACAATCGTGATGAGCCAGCAGAACTTAGTCTGCAGCAATATGAAAGACTCGGCGTATGAACCTTTACTAACTCTGAATAACAGGATGAGCCAACCTGTAAGTGCACCACACCTTTGCAGGGCCATCAATTTATTCATTCACGTATTTTTCCTTTATAAAACAACACGAAGAGCGTGGGCTCACTCTTCTCATCTTTTGTGCACCCAGTTCCTAGTCTGGATCCTAACAACCACAGTTTCCAGAGAATATGGTGTGCTGGCACCATGACAGGTTTTTTTTTTTTTTTCTCTACAGCCTTGGTGAGCCTGAAAATTCTCCCTTTTCTTTTTTTTTTTTTTCCTTTTTTTTTCAGAAACAGCTAGCTGGAGTGCAAGTAAAATCCTCCACAGATGGGGGACAAGCTTGAGAAACAGCAGTACGAGAGGTAATATTTTATAAAGAAAATGATGAATGATTCCAAGAAAGAAATTAGGAAACAGAAATCTTCTCAGACATACGTGGAACACCACCATGGTGTAATGGAAAACGCACAACATTATGGCCGGTGGTTTGATAATGAAGGGAAAGCTGTGAAGTGACAATGCAAAAAAATAAAAAAGACAGAGCGTGTTGATAATGAGCTGTGAATATTCTTTCTTTTCTCTTTCCCCCTATTTTGTCACCTTTGGTCTGCTTGGCATTCACCCAAATTAGAAGACTGACAGTCTTTTCTCTTTAATAATCACTCTTGGAAACTCAAGAAGCACTCCCTTTTCAGCCCTGTCAACAGGGAATCATTAACACTGAAAAAATATATATATGTGTGCTTAATTGTTTTTACTGAAATAAACACTCTGGGTACCCCCTGCCGTTTAATGAACATGCACTAGGTTAACTACAAGGGCTGCTACCACTGCCATCTTTGATTACATGCTGGTGGCAGATGAAAGCTTAAAACACACGTATTTTTTGACAGTAAATATGATTTCACTTTTTTGGCTTCCACATCAACCCACCCTTTTCAAAGTAGGGCAGACTAGCAAAGGCTGTCAAAATAAGGCTAGCAAGTAAGTGGAGTAGCAGCTCTCTACAGAGTTTGATTATTCTTCTGTGAAAGAGTCTGTAAACAAAACCTTTAGGCTTTTGTCTACTAAACAGTGCTTAGAAATTCTTCCAGCCTAGCATTTTTAATATGTGGGAACATGACTGCAGTAGGACTCAAGAGCACTCATCATTATGGAAAGGAAGGCAATTTATTTTTGTAACAAAATGTGGCCTCAGAAGCCAAAAATGCAGGCAAAAGACCACTTTTTCTTTTTAAAGAGAAGAAATTCTCTGTGTGCATGGATCCTCTGAGCTGTATGAAAGACGTCTTTCCTTTGCTTTGATTATGCATACCAAGAGAATAACAGAGCAAAAATTATTTTTGAGTATCAAAAGGTTTTAATACCAATTTTGAGTTTGGAAGTGAAGCC
The DNA here is from genome assembly GCA_025769975.1 of Gallinago jamesoni. NCBI lineage: Eukaryota > Metazoa > Chordata > Aves > Charadriiformes > Scolopacidae > Gallinago > Gallinago jamesoni. The sequence goes on from JAOQGH010000001.1 coordinate 130,900,888, forward strand.
CAATTGAAAACATATCTTCAGGTCTTATTTTTCACTTCTGTGCTTTGTGCTGTTATAAGAAGCCAGCTAGTCTGAGGCCCAATGTCTCTTCAACAACTGGTTCTTTGAGGTGGCAGAACCTTTGGAATGAGCTATGTGCATTAAGGGGCATGAAGACTCAAGTCTCTTCCCTTCCTGGGAAGATATTTGATCTAGGGTTGAGGGGTGCTTCTCTTCACCAGATCAACCCACCAGTTTCTGAACACAGCCAGGAACTGGGTGCAAATTTATGCATGCCTCAAAGCAGGAACCAATGGGATATTTCCATTGGAATTTCCCTCCCATATACCTACAAAAGTAAGTTAAATGTTCCCTGAACCATCCTTTGACCCTGTGGCCATACCCAAATCTATACCATTAAGCTCTTCTAGCCTCCAAGGAGGATGTACACACCAAGGCTGTCATGTGGAGACGGTCTCTGCTTTATGCAAAGTCCTGAACTAAGCTAAGGCAATGTTTGGGATGGCCATGGTGGATCCAGACCCAAAACAAGCCAAAGACCATTCTGACTCTGTAAGAGAATAGAAGATTTGAGTTTCAGTGCCTGTTAACTTTCCCTGGCAGAGTTAGTTATCAGTATGGACACAGCCATATGGGTCAAGGCGATTTAGACAGCAGCTGACCCTTGAGTTAACTGCCAGCTTTACCTAAATAGATGTCCGAAAGGGAAACCAGTTCCTTAACAGCACTGCTCAAATTTAGCTCCAATCAGCCAAGTGGTGGATATCGGTTCTACAAGTTTTTGTATAGGTTTTTGCTTGAGGTTGTAAAAGTTATTGCCAGTGTGATTTTGGTTTGCCTCCTACTATGTAAGATCTGTTGATCACTCTACCTCTAACATTAATGGCTATCTTTCAATCATCTTTCAAAGACATTTTTGTTGTTATATATTAGACAAGTAAGTGCTAGATATGCAAGTACAGAAAGCAAGGTATAATGAAATCTTTAAAAAGTACTTACATTTGGATTCTTAGAAGGGATAAGATTTATAATCTGGTTAGCTCTTCTTCACTTCAGAGACTTGCTGAAAATTAGGTATTACTGCATCCTCCTAGTGTTAGTCATCAATCCTTATACACATCACTAGTGTTACACCCACCTAGCGGGGACAGTTTTAAGTGTCTCTCATAAAAATGTAAATATCAGCCAAACAATTTTTGCAGACTACAAATACTGGTGACAATGAGCCCCCTCCCCGCCTCAGCTGTCTCTCCCAACCTTCTCAATGCTACCAGGCCACTTCTGGCTTCGTATTAGAGCAATTCTAAAGAGAGGTATTGGTGTGATCAAAGAAACTTGCATAACGCAGAGAGCAATACACGTGTGTCGCTTATGGCCATGGCAACACCTAACTTTTAGCTGCCTTGCCACCTACTACAAGTGACTTCAACTTGTGTGACTGGGCAGCACATGACTCTATGTTCACACCCCCACCCCCCCCCCCCCCCCCCATACAACCTATCTGTTCCCCCTCACTGGAAAAGAGTGACTTCTAAGATGAAACACAACTAACGACGCACATCTACACTAAGAAAACTCTTGGAAAGTAAACATTAGTATCATTGATATTTTCTGGGGTAAAAAAATAAAGCATACAGGTTTTGAAAAACTCTTTAGTCGTAACATTATTTTTAAAACTTCCTACATATTTCCCTTTCAAATATGCAGGGATAACATCTCTTGGATTTTATTGAAAGGCCAAGGATTTTCCTTCGAGATTTCTACGTAAATGTTGATGCAGCATCATTCTGTGTGATCTGAAGAAAGGCTTGTGCTATTGCTTTTTGGTGTGTATGTTACTATTGGAATTGCTTGGAAATAGGCTTTTGATGTAAAGTGAAATTTAAAATTTTGGTGATTTTTTTAAAGTTTGTTTTTTCATTGGAAAAATCAAATGGGCCCAAATTTGGCTGTTCCCCCCCCCCCCCAATTTCCCAGTTTCAACTTCTTCTCAGAGCAGTGTACGAAAATCAAGACTCGTATAGATAAACACTGAAAAAAGCCTTAAGATCTCATCCTTTAGCTATTAGAGATACTAATTGGGGTTTTTTTTTGAGACCATCAGGAGCTCAGTTGGAAAAACAGTATCAAAATGGAGGCTGAAGCCAAAACCCTCCTTTGGCATATGGAAAGTAAACTGGAGTAGACTCTACTGGAGTGAGAAGAGCAGGTCTGCAGTTTGCAACATTCCACACTCTCCGTTCTGGATGGGAAGATCTCCAGGGTGAAAGGGACATTTTCAAGACTATCTTGTGGATGAGACAATCATTTCACCAATAATAACATGAAAGCTTTTGCAAAAGCTGCATCATGTTATTTAAATATTCTCTCTGTTCTTATTCAATTCAGGACGGAAACATTTTATTGGAACAAGCAGAGAAGAGTTACATGAACACTAAGCATTTCTTTCCTTCCTTTCTGTCTCCTAGTATAATATGCATCTCAGGTATGTTTCAAGTTCTTGTGTTCATTGTGATAAAGAGTGCATTTATTTTGAACATCCACTTCTGGGCATATTATTAGAGATCTAAACTCTCATCCGAAATGCCTGTTGTCCTATTTTATTGTGATAGAACATGCCATGGACCTCAATCCTCTTGCTAGTTGAGCTTTCTTTGCATTATGCAGATGTTTTAACCAGGTGTTTTGAAAAGGATTGCTTACTCTCTTATCTTGTATCTGCTTTGTGTTATTTAGACATAGCACAATTAAGAGGTACAAAAAGAGATGTTTTACGTTTGCAGTTTACAGCTGCAAGGCGTAGTACATAAAGACACTTACAAACCGTAAGGTCATGCAACCTTTGTCTTAATTGGGTAAACAGGGTGTTTGGAGTATCACACAGCAGGACCAGGCTAATTAAATATTGTTCAGATTTCTCACTGGGGAGTTTATGCAACTATTGAACTATAAGCCACAGTGTTGCAGCTCAGAAACCTTGTAATTAAGGTACATATTTTGGGGTATGACTGCCCTTCCTTTCCTAAAGAAACGCTGCAATCAACCTGCAGTGTTTTGTTGAGATGGAGTAAAGACAATCCGACTGATCTGAGCTGTTTGGAGAAAACTGCTGCAAATACAGATGTTTTTGAAGAAACAAGCAGATTTTTAACTTACTAGGTCTTCAAGAGACATCCCTTGAATAAGCACATTTAAAATTATCACTTGGGGCTAAATTACATGAGTGAATTTAATGCCTTCATTTGTACTTCTCTATCCCTTTGCTAGGAACCCTCAATCCCACACTTCGGCTGGAGAACCTCAGGAAGATTTACAACATGGAGGGGAGGGGCAGACACGTCTCTGCTGGATGTTCATGCCAGAAAACAGAGACAATGACAGAAAACAACTCCCTCCTGCTTGCAAGAAAGGAAACAGGAAACAAGAGGGCCACCAAAGGTGAGACTGAGAGAATGAGCACTTCTAGTGACACGCAGTTCTTCATTGCCTCACCTACGTCACTCTGCAGGTTTTTCCTGGCCTTATTACTTCAAATAAGGTAACATACAGGAGAAGGACCAAGAATACCAAGGCCTTGACAGGAAACCCTCCCATGTTGAGACATTCATAGAATCATAGAAACATAGAATCATAGAATGGTTTGGGTTGGAAGGGACCTTAAAGATCATCAAGTTCCAACCCCCCTGCCATGGGCAAGGATACCTCTTGCTAGACCAGGTTGCTCAAAGAAGCCCCATCCAGCCTGGCCTTGAACATTTCCAGGGATGGGGCACCCACAGCTTCTCTGGGCAATCTGTTCCAGTGTCTCACCACCCTCACAGTGAAAATTTTCATCCTAATAATCTAAATCATTTAGGCTATAATTGGACTATGGAACTCATAAAACCATCCCAACTCCTCAGGTATCCTCCAGCTACATCCCTCCAGCTGTGGATACTGGGAGAGACTCTTCTGTGTTTAAAATCAGCTGTGCATGCTCCAACAGGTTCTCCAGATGGCATGACCTGTGACTGCAGATGCACAGTAGGTGCAGCTGAGGTGTAGTTTTACAGACTGACTTGGTCCTCACAATCAAGCCACAGCTGACACTAGAAGTGGGATTCCATTGGCCTAAACTGGGGTGCAGAGTTTTCTGACTTGAGTGGACAATATCTTGGCAGTAAATCTGAACTAAAATATATAATGATGACAAATACATAGTCCCACCAATGTGAGGATGCGTCTCCCACTCCTATCACTCCTGTACTGAATGCTACACATTGCTAGCGGAAACAAATTTCTCAGCTAGAGTAACTCCCAAATAACTAGATACAAGATCTGAAACAAACATCTGGATTTAAAGGTAGGAACAAGCACAAAACCACAGATGAAATGCAAAGAGAAAACTTATTTTCATTACGTTGCCAGCTGGGGGATGCCCAAGCAGCACCCGGGCAGAGGCACACAAGCAGGGATGCAGGCACCATGGAGCTCAGTCCAGGCCAGAGGATCACCCAAACTCCTGTTTTCACCTGTATTCAAGGGTTGGCACAGGCGTAGTTTACCACTGTGCTTTGATCTCTCCCACAGCAGGGCAGGAATCTCAAGCATGTTCGACAGGGTGCCTCTATCACAGACTTATGTTATCGAAACATAGATGTCCCAAACAAAAGGCTAAATAAAAGGTAGTGTGATATATGTGTTTTTCTACACCTCAGCTGCAGGTTGCTCCTCCCCAATCTTCCATTATTTTCTCACAAGCAGTGTGGGTACTATTTTTTTTTTTTTTGTAAAATTTTATTCAAATGCAGATATATAACTTCATCATTTAAACTCCAGGATTGTGGACATTGTAAACTTTTCTGTTTCCTGAGAACACAGTAATTTTTATCAGTAATTGCTGATCATGTTTTTGCTCTCCTTAATAATTTCTCAGTACTTCTTATTCAAAGCAGACCTCAAGGTTACTCTAAACAGGAGACCACAAGCCAAATTATGATCTCAGTCCAGTGTAAGTCTGCTTTATTCGCCTCTGGTAGACAGACTTCATGTTAATTTTGAGATAAGTATATGAGTGAATCTGAGCCAAAACTACTATTTAAACTCCTTTCATGAGATCTACAGTACCACGTTACCCCCGAGTACAGATTCACCTGGAAAAGCTGCTTTGCTTGATGATGCTTGTGCATTTAGATCTTCATAAAAAACCCTGCTCTTTGCAAACCTAAGTCTAGCTAATGCATAGTCTGGTAGTTGAGGGAAGATTTTCCTCTGTGTATTTTACTTTTAGAACACATCTGTCTGCCCTTGAAATAGTTTGCTCTCTGAACCATAATCCTTCTTTTATCTGGAGAATACCTGAAATGTCCTTCAGTTTTAGCATCGCATCTTGAATCCAGCAGAGATCTCTTAATACACAGAACAGATGAGAATTTGTTTCTCCCCATTTATTATACCTGGAGCATACCTCAAGAATCCCTTGACACCTCCTGTTTTGCTGACTCAAAAGTACTGTCAGAGAGTAGCAAGTAATTTGAGCTATTCTGGGACTCCAAAGCCTTACAGCAAGAAGGTCCTCCAGCTTGGAAAAAATGTGAACTTTTTGAATTTGTTGTCCACTACTGCTGGAAACAGAGTTACAGTATGAAAAATAATTGCCTGAAGGGCTGTTTGTTAGGTAAGTGTTCAACAACAGGAGATCACAATGTGGTTAGTGTGAAATTCATGGAAAAAACATATTTTTTCATTTCCTCAGAATTTATAAAAACATTTTTGTAAGTTACTGCATTTTTAAATGTCATTCTGAGAGTGTGCCTACACTCCCCAACACATTTTCCAATTGAATTTTGAATGTACTTCAAAATTTTGTTTTAACAGAGATGAAAAAAAATCTAGTAACAATAAATATAGATGAACTCTGAAATATGCGCTGAGCTTGCATAAGTAGAATCCATTGCTGTGAAAGTTGGGAAGGGCGAGGAACAGGATTAGATGGGGTAGGCAGCTATTACTGCTAGTTAAAAAAAAAGCAGTATGCCGAGACACCAAAGAACAATTTTGCAATAAAAAATAAATATGCAAGCAGCTGCTATCAACACTGATAGAAATTAAATGCCAGCCTAAGTGGGATTTTCAACAGCACTTGGCACTAGTTTAATTTACTTTCTGCTGCAGTGGTTGGGACTTTTGCTGGTGAGGTTAGCTGAAGCCACATTTCTGAAAACACCGCCCTGAAATTACCCCTACCTCTCCTGCTCCTTGATCCTGGAAAATATCCGTATCATCTTCAGAATAAAAAATTCAGGACGGAAAACGTTTCTCTGCTGTGTGACCTTGCAGCAGCAATTGCATTGATACAAGAGTGGGTTTTTTTTTTTAGAGAGTGGCCTCATGGTTCACTCCCTCTCTGCCCCTCCAGCAGACATGTTGAATTTTGTCTCAGCTAAACCCTGTGGGCCGGAAGAGAGTTGTTCATCTTTGACAGATCAAAATGTGTGCAGCTGAGCTGAAACTGTGAATTGAGTTTCATTTTCTCTTTGCTCTGCCCCTCTGAGCTAGTTCTGACCTGACCCTGTCCCCTCAGGGTGCCAGGCAGTCTCTGCTTTCTCCTCCCTTTGGCCATGTGGTGGACCACCAGAGGTGGTTCTGTTTTTTTTTTTTTTTTTTCTTTTGCGGTAATGGGGCACTATTAGGATTTTGACTTTTGCACCAAGCCTTCCTCTTCCAAACCATGTGCAACCAGACTGCTCACCTCATCCTATCCTCACGTATAATTACCAGTGTGCTTAGTTACCATTCAGCACACCCCTCAGCATGGGAAAACAATTGGTGGGTGCCAGAGATGATGAGAAGCAGGAGCACTGGGTGAAATTCTTGATTATGTTACTGTACACTGTAAAAGGGCTTGACTGAAATATGCATCACCTGCACGGAGTGGCAGAGCAGCAACTTGGCCACCTTGAGCAGTTGTGGCAATAGACATACTATTTCCCAGGTTATGGGAGATCTCTGGAGCAGAATGCCATCTGGCCTTGCCTTCCACACAACAGCAGCCCTTGGTCCATTCATCTCTAGCAGATGTCTCTTGTGATATGACAAGGGGTAATGGTTTTAAACCAAAAGAGGGAAGATTTAGACTAGGTATATGGAAGAAATTTTTTACAATGAGTGTGATGAAACACTGGAACATGTTTCCCAGAAAGGTGGTAGATGCCCCATCCCTGGAAACATGGGTCATGCTGGATGGAGTTCTGAGCAACGTGATCTACTTGAAGATGTCCCTGCTCATTGCATGGAGGTGCGACTAGATGACCTTTAAAGGTCCCTTCCAACCCACACTATTCTATGATTCTGTGATCTCCCCGTGAACTTCAGCTTTGATTTCCCTCCGAGCTGGATTATGCCACCAGGACGCAAGCCAGCGTTCAGCTCCCCACTCCAGAGCAGACAGATGTGGTGAGGATGAGGACTCTTTTTCCTCTGAAACAAGGGGAGGGAAGAGTCTCGTGTTTTCCCTTTCATGCCTGAATTTAAGGATGGCAGAAAGCCAAGGAATAGCACGGTGTGCACACCTATGTAAACTGCAGACGAGGGATATAATTTTCTAACCTTCAGACCAGCCCTTCTCACGAGCCCAGGGGACTGTAGCTGGCTGGCAGCTGGCTAACAGCGTTTTCTCAAACACTCACCGGCATAAAACCACACGCTTTACATTTAAGCTCAAACTCACAGAAACGGTACTAATACAGAGCTTTCCATTTTTACTCATTTTTTTAAGAAGAATCACACACATTTTGATTCTGGTAATGTGAATCCTTTTTTCACACCCGCACCTCTGAAACTGCGGTTAGCAACAGCATGATTTCACATTCAATATTCTCTCTTATAGTTTCCTTTTACCATCTGTATCATGAATTAGCCCTTTTTTCTCCATTTTCTAAGTGAAGAAAGCATTCTTAAGGACAGCTTAAAATTGAACCCAAAAAACTCCCTTCCTTTTTACTGCTCCCTAAATCTAGTAGTGAAAATTTATTCTGTTTTAGTGCAACAGGTCAGTACTGTGATGATGTCACTAGGCATGCTTGTGATATTGCATAAAAATAGACATACATTACTCATTCTAAACTTAAGAAGAAACAGCTATAAAATCATCACAGACTTGTCATACAGGGTGGATCCTGAAAAAAAAAAAAAAATTTCAATTTCCCCTTGAGTGAAAACAAAAAAAATGACCTGATTTAAACCTGTGACTGATTCATATTTCGAAAATAAGTTACTTTTGTCCACAGGGATGTCACGATTTTCGTGCTGCAGTAGCTGTTGAAAATGTGGCCCACCTAGGACAAAGAATTAGGGTGAAGGAATAACTGCACCAGGAAATCAATTGTGCCATTATAGAAAACATGCACATGGTTCAAGTCCAAGTTTCTTAAGGTTAATGCATTAAAGATCAGAGTTGGGGACAAAAGCCAATCAATTGAGAGGTATCAAATATAACGTTTCCAGTACTGAAAGTAACAAATTGACTTGTGCAAGTAGTCCATACCATATGCCTTTCTATCCTAATGTTTCAGTGAATTGCTTGAGTAAATAAATTAATTGCATCATCATGAAGAAACACACATGGAATTTGCTTTACCGCAAGGCAGAATGTAACTCAGTAGGTGACCCAAATGGATGAGCAACAGAGCTGTGGGGAGCTTCGGCGGAGTTCTTGGAAAGACACCGTTATTTGCTGCAACAGTAATTAGACAAGAGCTGGCAAGAGCTGATGGTGGTGCAGTTTTATTTAAAACTTGGTATTTATTAAAATGCTTTGGATAATGGTTGATACTCTTTGCTCAACAATTTCATTGTTCCAACAGCCCCGAAAGAAGAGTTGCGAGAACTCAAAAAAAGTTCCCATAGCAACAGCAAGGAGATGGGACTATATTTTTCTCCTAGCCCGGGGTGAACAGCAATGACACGCAATTGTGGTAGATGGGCCCTTCCTGCGCTGGGCGGGTCTACTCTGTTTTGCAATTTCATACGGAAGAACAATATTTTAACAGCCCTCCCTCCCCCCCCCCCAAAAAAAAAAGAGATGACTACTTTTCTGTTAAAATTATTATATTATTTTTGCTCTAGGGGGGACAAAGAATAATAGAATAGTTTAAGTTGGAAAGGACCTTACAGATCATCTAGTTCTAACCCCTCTGTAGGAGGGTTCCCCCAGCAGGGACACCTCCCACTAGAGCAGGTTGCTCAAAGCCCCATCCAGCCTGGCCTTCAACACTTCCAGGGGCACCCACAGCTTCTCTGGGCAACTTGTTCCAGAGCCTCACCACTCTCACCGTGAAAAATTTCTTCCTGATACCCAATCTAAATCTATCCTTTTCCAGTTTGAAGCCATTACCTCTCGTCCTATCACTACATGCCCTTGTAAAAAGTCCCTCTCCATCCATTTTTATTCTCAGAAACAAGAAGGATCAAGCAACAGCCAGCATGCATGCATGTCCCAGACTGCAAATATGGAGGGCAGTGATGAGACTTGATGACCACCTCATGGAAACTCCCTCAAATCTGCGCCTAAGTGAGGTGGGGGCTACCTGCTCACAAGCCCCAGTTTTGCTCCCAGCCTGTGGAATATTCCCAGTGTCTCTGCAGGGACCCTGGGGCACCCTCCAGCCCTCTCGTTGCTGCTGGCATCAGCAGTGGGTGACTTCCCCAGAAGATTCATTTTCTACACAGAAATGGAGATAACGGGCCAGGCTACGAGATGAAGTGAAATGGGCTACTGGGATCTCCCCTAGTTTAAGATGAGCCCCCCCCAGTTTTTTTGCAGTTGCCTTCAGGAATGTAATGGCTAATCACAGAACCTGCAAAAGTGGCCAGAATAGTCCCAAGGGTAGCATGCTTCTCTGCATATCATGAAAGTTTTCATTTACAACAGGCTTTTACGCACGAGCATAATAGTACTTTCTAATGCAGACACATCCTAACAAAAAAAATCATGTATCCGTACTTCAGGAACGTGTTTCGGAATAGCGGCCTCAATTATTTCAGGATCTCCCAGATCATGTAAATAAGCTATTCTCTTCTTAACAGGAAAATTTGCTAAAAATACAAAAGTATGTACTACAATTTACGTGATCTCTATGCGCTGCATCTACACTCAGGCAGTAGAGGCGCCTTCAGCGCTCTAACGCAATGCAATAGTTTCTACTTAACTTTCTGTGTTATCCGAAAAGTTCAATGATTAAAAATCAAGTTTTTAATTAACTAAGCACAGTTCCTGCATACTCGATGTATCAATTTTTGCGGCTCTTCCCTCATTGAACACAGAATCACAGAATCGCCTAGATTGGAAGGGACCTTTAAGATCGTCTAGTCCAACCATAAAAAAAAAGCAACCAAAAAACCCTCCAACACACCAAAAAAACCACACACACCAACACTAAACCATATTCCCGAGCACCATGTCAATTAGCCTTTTGAATATCTCCAGGGATGGTGCCTCAACCACTTCCCTGGGCAGCTCATTCCAACCAATTCCCTACATCAAAAGGACTTTTTTGGTTGAGGTTACCAGCACTGTGAACTGTGCTCACAACCCCAGTAGGAATTCTTACACTTGCAAATGTAGGAAATCAATCCCTCTATGTGCAGGGTACATTTGGTGTGCCAGACTGGCTTATACTAGCCTATTTTGACTACAGGCTACAGTTATGCCTACGCAAAGTCCTGCCCATGCAGGTTGGGCTTTTTTCCATCATGCTAACCGGTACAACTGGTAGATCAGGCCTTGACCCAAGTGCAAAGGAGATGGCAAAGCTGTAAGAGACTCCTGTGCTCTGGGGGTTTTCCTTTCCACCAGCACTGCCTCTGTTGCTCTGGTCGTCACATTCCCAGCGGGAAAGGTCCGACATCAAAGGCCAGTGCCGGTCAGAACCGCCTGAGGATGTAGAGTGCTTTCCCTGTGTGCAGTTTTGCAAACGTTTGGGGGTTGGTCCGGAATTTCTTACCAAGGAAAAAAGAACAAAGATCTAGATGAAAAACTGATAGTAAAGAACTGGCAATTTTCTGCCTTCATAAATTGATAGTTCTTTTAAAATGCCTTTTACTTTAAAATTCTAAAAAGTGAAACACAAGAAATATTTTGTGGGATTTTCCATTTAAAAAAAATCCATCTTTTTCCTTAAAAGGCTCTGATGAATTTTCAGCCATATGAAAGAGAATATTCCAAGACACTCATTGCTCTAGGAAGGTGCTGGCTTACCAATTTACACTGCTGAAATGTGAACAGTGTAAGACCAGCAAACAGTACTTATAGAGAAGCCATTCAAAGAAACTTCTAGCACCTACAACTACCAGGCAGCTATTGATAATAAAGTATTATTTTATACAGTTAGGGAAACATTTGCTCTCATATACAACAGTAGCTTCATTAGTAAATGGAGTCACAGTGGTGGACTTTGTGTAAAAAGCGAGCCAGATGTGTGTTCCTTCTCCTTGATTTTAAACACCAGCATTATAGATTGTAAAAGATTAAAAAATGAAGAAGTCATTGTGTTAGCTGACAAATTTCAGGGAAGCTCACAAGAGTTAAATCAAGCAGCAGAGCCCTCCTCCTCCCTTGTATTTCTGTGTCCTCAAACAAGAGTGCTGAGAAGAGCTCAAGCACTGCCATCCCCTCCCCCCAAAATAATTGAGCATGCCCTCAGCTCCCATAAAGTCAGCCTGCACAATCCCGAGGGAGGTGGAAATTCCCATAAAAGGATCATTCCAAATCCCCGGGATAAGTTTATTTGGCATGCTATTCAAGCAAAAGGAGCCTTGCAATTGTTTTCCTTGACCTTTTAACCCGCTTTTCTTATCCCAACAGAGGTCAAAGGACAAGAACCAGGCTCCCCTCCCCCAGGCTCTCCCTGCCCCGGCCCCTGAGCACACCCCGGCTCAAAAGGGGAGAGTTTAACCCAGGCAGCCAGAAACAGATGTCTGCAATGCGAGGGCTGGGGGAGGGAAGGGAAAGGAAGTGTAGGAAAGGTGACACGAAGCTGGTATTTATTTAATTGATCATTAAGCCTAGGAAGGAGAGAAAAATCGAAGAAAGTTTTCCTGCGGGCAAAGAGAGAAATGGGGATTAGGGCACTTTGTGTATCGATGCTGGTATAATAGTATTTTTTCTCTGCTAGTTTCAGCGGGGCAAATCTTAGCAATGCTTCAAGAGATTACATCTGACTCTGCTGCTCTCCAGGAGGCAGAGGAGAGGGGATTTCATCACATTTGCATTCCCCTTCAGAAGCCAGAAATAATCCTGCGCTGTTTACACTTTGAAGCACTCTCAGTTTCAGTTCTTGGTGGAGCTGCAAAGCCCTGAAGAGGAGGAGGAGGAGGGCCGCTCTGAAATGGGGGCAACCCCCCCGCGAGGGCAGCTGTCCCTGCTAACCCCAAAGGCTTGTCATGGTGACAACCCCTCATACAGGCAAGGCTGAACCCACTGTGCCTGCCTCACGGACACCATGCTTTGCACGCACCTTCCCCTGCCCTACTGACAGTGGAGAAAATGGAGGCACCAGATGGTGGCTCATGTGGCCGGAGGGGGTCTTCCAAGCACTGAACAGGCCCAAAGACTGCCGGAGTTATTTGCGGGTGCAGGACGTACCTGCAACTTGGTGTGGTGTGTGGGCTGGCTCTCCCACCGCGAACAGGCAGCAGCCAACACCTGCCTGAGGTGAGGCCAGAGCTGCGTGAGGGGTAGGCTGCGGGGGCCATGCTGCCCCAGGCCCAGCCTCAGGCTCAGGCTCTGCCCCAGACCCCTGCCCCTGCTCGGCCTTGCCCCAGGCCCAAGGCCGGCCCGTCCGGCGGGGCAGCACCCAGAAGCCGCGGCCCCCCCTGCCACCGACCCCCCGGCCCGCACCACCGCACCCTGCCCTCCACACCCCACGGCGGGGGCGTTTCCCCTCACGCTGGAAGCGGCGGCCCGGCTGGGGAGTGCCCCTCTCTTCGAGGGTTGTCGGTACCCGCCCGGCGCGGCGGCAGCCGCCGCTGACCTCCCCACAAAGAGCAGGTTCACTGCGCCGCCCTTCCCCCACCCCGCCCGGCGGCGCAGCGCGCGCAGGGGGAGGGTGGGTGAGTGGGGGAGGGGAGGAGAGGGGGAGGGCGGCCCCTCCCCCTTTGCCTGGTCGAGAGGCGAATGTTGGCGGTTTTTTGTTTTGTTTCCTTTTTTTTTTTTTTTTCCAATCAGAAATGTCTAAAATGTGCAGTTTCCTCCGGCGGCCGGGGCGGTGTTATAAGGCGCTGCGGGGAGGCCAGGGCCAGGGGAATGGACACCGCGAGGCCGCGGAGCCGCTGGGGCCTTGGGGGGGGGCGGCGGCCGCCATCTTCCTTCCCCGCCCAGCTATAGGGTCTCTCCGTAACCCCCCCCCACCCCCCGGTAACCTGGCTCCCCTGTTTGCGGGCGGTAGGACAGTTTTCACCAAAACGAAGGAGAAAAGGGGCGAGGGAGAAGCGATCCGTGATCCCCACCCCACTCGTGTGAGGCTGGGTTCAAGCCGCCGCCCCGGGGGCTCCCTCTCGGCCCCGGCCACCACCCCCGCCCCGGCGCCGGCCCGCCTGTGGCGGGTCAAGGCCTCGGGTAGGTTTTCCTGTGAAATGTTCGGGCAATTCGTGTAGTTTTCAAGAAGTAGTTAGTGTTAGTAGTAGTTAGTAGTTAGTGTAGTGTGCCAAAGCATCACTGTAAATCTCCTTACTTTGGGTCGAAACCGGAGCGAAATGGGAGATAACGCGTGTTCCTGCAATGTGGCGGCTCTGGCAGCATCCCAGTTCCTTGCCACTTGGGCTGTGGGTGCTGCAAAAATGGGCTGGAGTATGCATTTCAAAGCCAAGAAGGCTATGCATTCAATAAGTTACGTTCACAAAAGGCTGCTTATATGTTAGAGAATTCCCCTCTAAATTTTCACACGGAATAAGGAGGTGGGGATAAAGGAAGGTGCTCTAGAAACCTTGGCCTAAGGCATGGGAGGCGACCCATGGATGCCCCTCCAGTCTGGGTGGCAATGGCACGTAGGTACTGCACTTGTGCAGGGAAAACTCCTCATGGGACAGCTTCACCTGAATTATTTGGGGATTTTAGGCAGCGGGAGCTTGAAATGTTTGGGCCTGGTGAGGTCCCATCCTTCCATCATGAGTTCACGGCAAGAACTGTAGCTCGTTGGCCTCTGAGGTGACTCCTCTGACTCATCGCTGTGAAACAGGGATTGTGCCCTCCTAGTGCTGGTTGCCCTGTGGAGTACCAAAATCTGAGAACCCCACTCCTGCCTGTCTGCACCATGATCTTCCATGCCAGCCCAGAAGCAGCAGGCAGAAGAAACGGTTTGCTGAGCTGTCCGTCATCACAGGACTTCCTGGGAGTGATACAGCTTCGGTGTCCTCTGCAACCTCAGCTGAAACAACAAAAAAGGGATATCATTTATTTGTGATACCAATGCATTACCTCTCGAATTTCCTGATTTTTTTCTTAAGTGTTCACCAAACTAAACAAAAAAAAAAGTCCGTCAAATGCTGTCTGGAGTGAACAGATTCAAGGCAGTCTCTCCAGAGACCCTGGGGCAGATCATACAGCAAAGTCAATGGCGATATGAAGCTGCGCTGCAAGAGTGCACTGTGAAACTCATTCCAAGGGTAAAAGACTGATGTGAGTGATGTGGTATTTCATGGGGATGTAAAACTAGGATACACTCAGAGGGCCAATTTCTCTGCTGACCTAATCTAATGCCATTCCAGTAATCTCAGAAAATTGCACTGATTAATACAAGAATTGACTCTGATCCTGGAATGCTGAAAGTAGTATTTCAGCAAAAGCAAGTAAAGGGCACAGTAAAGTTCAGGCTTGGTGTAAACTGATGTTTACTTAAAACAGTAATTGTGTCCATAATTAACACAGGATCAGTTGAGAAACTATCAGTGTGATTTTAAAGCTTTTGGAATTAGTTTTGAGTGTTAGAGTGGCACCAGTGGAAAAAAGTTAGTAGCTACCCCTTTTCTTACTAATTTAAACTTGCTATGCAGCTTAAACTCCAACTCGCATCACAGCTGAATTTGACAAGTTAGCTTTTGTTGGGCTGTTTTAACACATTTCAAGAGTCCTAAATATAATTCTAGTGTATCAGCTCTTTTTAAGAAGAAAATAAGGAAAAGCTAAGCTTTTTTTGTGTGTTTGAGAAGACAGAGATGGGTATCAGGAGTCTAGCATTCTGATAAACCATCTTTTGTGGAAATAATTATTAAAACATATTTTTATTTTTAAAGACTGTTTGATTTCTTTTGCTGCTGGAGGTATGTTGCCCAGTCTGTTGTCTGAAAGAAACTCATGACAAAATGGGCAAACTGACAGGAAAATAAGACCTAATGATGGAGAAAATCCAAATGGAAAGCCTGCTGCAATTTGACAAGGATCCACCAGAATTACTGGACACATTACAAACACCACTAATTCTTGCAATCTCAATCCAAATCATAAAATACTTTTTTTTTAAAGGGCTAGGGACAATTCATTGTATAGCTAAACAAAATACAATTATTCCATCCTGCATTGTTTGGGATTTTATTATTCAGTTTGCCTCACTAGTGCATATGCAGTCGTGTTTATCTAAGCTAGAATATCAATAAGCTTCAGTTTTTGCCCAGGGTTTTTTCTGAGCAGTTACTGTGTAATGGAATGAAGTGGGGCGGCCAGAACCACAGGGTCCTAGGCGTTCTCTCCCTGTTTAAGTAAAATAAAGTACTCTCAGTAGGATGTCAAGAAAACTAAAAAGAAAAATACGCAACTGCATCAGTCATGGTTATAGATCAAATTACGTTGTATGCAAGTGAATGTAAGCATGCACTGGCTGTTACAATTTTCACTTCTGTAAAGAACTTCCTTGCTACACCGTAACAGGCAAGAGCTTCACATTTGGTACTGGAAATTACCTGAAAGCAGAAAACAGAAGCCTTCCCAGTAGCTGATTGCTGCTTTTAAAAATATATCAGTTGTTAATCCTTTTAAATAAGAAATGTGTTTGTCACAGGGAAAATACAAATTCTCTTAGATTTGCTGGGCTTGGGAACATAGTGCCCTTGGTTGATGTTTATTCCAAGGTGAGGCAAGAAATGTAATTATTATTTTCCCCTTGGGCCTTGTTGTGATGATGTGAGCATGCATAAATAGTTTAAGATCCCATTTATTCTGTTATATTTTGGGTAGTTACTGCAGGATATGCTGAATCATCAGATCCTTGGGCAACTTTGCCATCTTCCTTTTCCCAAATAGCTCCTTGGTTTTAAGGCTCTCCTAGCCCATCTCTCCCTTTCCCACCTTACTCTGTGTGAGAGAGGTTTTGATTTTATTTTGCTGCAGGCTGTACATTGCAACTCATCTGCTTGTATTGACCCCAAAGCAGAGTATTGAAAAGTTGGGGTGCAGCTCTTGGTGTCAACACTGGGTAATGTGCAGTGCTGCCTGATTTCTAACTGTATACTGAAATCTCATATGCAAAAGGTAAAACTAATATTTCTTTCCATTTACAACTGAAATTAAACCCTGCTTGTTTTCAACAAACATTCCTCATTTCTTCTTTTCAAAGCCATAAGGATTGTTGACCTACTTTTCAGGTGGAAAAAAGAGACACGGAGGCTGCAAGCTGTTTTGTAATACACTGTAAAATGATTTCCCTCCACAAGTACATAAACTGTTATTTACATTTAAATACGGTTGGCCTTCCAAATCTGAAAGTATCTATCTCCTTTGATTCCTCAGATGTTGCTTTTTAAAGTGAGTGGTCACAGATTTAGGGGAATGCAGCATTTGCTCCTTTAAAATAAATCTTTAGCATGTCTGTTTTTTCCCGCTTATTTGAAAGCAGATTTGTTTTTGTTTTTCCAAGCTTGTATTCTGGGACGGGGTTCACACAAGGGCTGGGATATATATGTGATCCTTCAGCCTTCAGACCAAGACAAATTAAACCGTGGTGCATTTATGAGACCTGTGGGTGTGATCAAGAAGCAGGTTTTTCAGAATCAATTAGACGATGGCGTGGTGTGCTGGAGAGGGAGGCAGAGGATCTGAAGGGAGTCTCTGCACGGCTGATGCCATTTGGAAAGGGTCTCTGCTGCAGAGGATCGGCAGCCTGTCATCCGCCGCCTCCCACTTCAGTTTCACCCCATCAGTAGAGAAGTCAGAGTCTGGAACGCAAAAGCTACTTTCTCAGATTTCCCTCTGACATCCAGTACTGAATGTACCTTCTGTGTCTAAACTGAAAATTTCATCACCTTTTTCACTCTTCTGATTTCTCTCTCCCCGGTTCGTTCCTTACATAAAGCAGAAAACACACACGAGGAGAAGCAGCCAGAAGGTCCCTCAGTCTAGAGGGGGGCTGGGATGTTGTTGGAGACAATTACTCCGGGAGACTGTGTAGCTATGCAATAGCAGAGCCAATGGAACCCTGGGGAATTACATCAGCTTTTTTTTTTTTTCTTTCTTTTTTTTTTCTCCTAAGGGGAAAAATCCTGAATAGGGTTATGAGCTGTCTAACTCTAATCAGCATTGTCCTACTTCACAGCAAAGCCTGCAGAATGAACCAGGAGCAGAGCACACAGAGCTGCTGCAACACACTGTGTTTTCAAAAAAAACCAAACAACCAGCAAGGCACATAATTTCCTGCGAATCCCTGAAGAATGGAAGGGATAATATGAAACGCAGGCTTTTTCCTGGTAATCCTCTCTGTGTATACTCAGTTTCACCTTCAATCTCCCTTTGTCTCCTTGCTGTCGTTCGTTGTTCATGACTCAGCACCGCCTTCCATACGAACCCCGTGTCTCTCTCTTTCTCTAACAGGGCTGACAGCCTCCCGCTCCTCCTGCAGGCCTGCAGATCTGCCTCCTTTGTCTGCCCACGTAACCTGACTCATCTCTTCTTGGACACCGGCCTTTGCCACTCACTTCCTGACGGTACGAAATATCACACTGGGTCATAAAAAAAAATAATAAAAAAAATACAAAAAACTCCACCCCAACATATTTCCACTCAAGGATGTTAATGTTGTAGGATTACTCAGCTAATTGCAACGCTAACTGAGTGGCGGGTTTCAGCCACACCAGGAGCTGGTACCTCCTTGGCTGGCCGTGTCTCCCAGGGCTCTGCAAGAGGGCTCAGCCCTGCTTCCTGCAGCACTGTGCCACCTGCACAGCCGGGCATAAAAACCCCCAAGCCCCCTTCATCTCTCCCTCTGTGCGGTGGCAGCACCCGCTGCTGGTCCTTTCTTTGGCTTCCACATCGCTTGGAGCACCATCTCCGCCAGGCAGACATTTTGCTTTGCTTCATGAACATCCAGAGCATCCCCTCCCCACCCCCCAACCTGTGACAATAAGGAGAGATTTAAGCAGTTGCCAGCCTAATGGTTCTGACATGCAGACAAAATGAAATAACTTGGAGTGGAGCTGGCAACCAGGAAACTTCAGAAACAAATTGATCTGGCAAGGAGTTTTCATTATGCTTCAGGGAACAGGTTGATCTGACAAAAATAGCAGTTGGCAAATAGATTACCTCTTGGAAAACAGCACACCGAGGTGGTGCAGCGAGATGAGGGGTGGTGTCTGCTCTGGCTCCAGGAGGTAGGGTTGGCTGGCTCGGTGGAAACAAGGAGATCGAGCCCTCTTTGGAACAGAGATTTTGTTATTTGTGTGTTTCATAAAGCACCGTGCAGCTTTCTCCTGCAGCTCCTGTCACAGTCAGGAGGCTCTGCCAGTGCACATCAGCCCTGACTTTCTGCAACTCGTTCTGCTCTCACTCGGCACCATCATGGTGTCTGCTTGCTTCTGACCTTTCCTCCCTCTGTCTCCTGGGCTTCTGCTCTGCCTCAGCTTCCCTCATGAATGTGGCCAGGGAGAATGAGGAGCCCTGGAGGAGATTTTGCCCAAATTGCCCAATTGTGGTAGCTGCTGTCACGTGTACCATATGTTTTTATACCTGAATATGTTTAATCTGTTATGCCGGCAGAGGAGAAGCTGTTTATAACCTGATATGTAAG
Source organism: Gallinago jamesoni (assembly GCA_025769975.1). NCBI lineage: Eukaryota > Metazoa > Chordata > Aves > Charadriiformes > Scolopacidae > Gallinago > Gallinago jamesoni. The sequence continues at coordinate 130,919,913 of JAOQGH010000001.1, forward strand.
CCTGTAGTATTGCTGATGGGAACACCAGGCCTCCAAAACAGAAGATATTTACGGTGCACAAAAATGTTTTGCCATCAGTATTGAACATGCAAACCATTCATTCTCTTAAAAAAAAATTCCCCTTCCCTTTCTAGTAATTAAAAATGATTTCTCTGTCTCCACCTGTGAATATAATTTTCTAAAAAGTAGCCTGTTCTTTCTGTAAATTCCTCCTGTCAGCTCTCTCTTGTGGTTTTTGTTTTTTTTTTACCAATTCATCTTTCAGCTACTCACTGTTACCTTATATGGTCTCCCTATAAGTCTGGGCTTTTTCTTAGTGTATGGTATTCTCCATACCCTGTTTTGATACTTGGTAAGAATTATAACAACTTACTATTTTATAACACTGTAGGCATGAAAGGTTTTTAAAAAAATAATTAATGGGTATGTTGTTTTTAACAGAGTAAGTACCATCAACTGAATGATTTAGCCAGGTTGTGTAAAAAGAATAAATCTGGGTCGCCAAAGTTGATCAGAAGTCCTTTGATTGGGAAAAATACTAAATACTTAGGCCATAGCACGCGCAGACATTTCCTACATATCTAAAGATGGAAAAATAGGAAATAAAAAATTATTACAGAAATATTACCTTGTCTTTTTCTATGGTAATAATGATGTATCTCATTAAACATTAATGCACTATAATAAAAATTAGAATACATCACAGCCACAGTTTAAGGTAAGGTTTATTAGCCGGTCTGTGAAAACAAATCAAGTTGGCCTAAAAAATTGTTGATTCAATATCAGCTTTGATGGGTAGCTAAAGGACAATTATATATTCACAGTCTGTTGAGTCCTAAGATAGGCTAAAGTTACATATTTCATGACAAATACCTTATGAGCATAAATTACTGTGGGCGATGAGGATTGTAATGTTATTTAGAGTTTGAAAGACACTGCAAAAGCTTGTTGAAAAGACTTACATGTTATAAGGCAGTTTTGTCTTGTCTTCTGTCATTTTTAAAGCCAATCTGAAGAATCACTGAATCAAAAAAGGAGCTCTTCACTTTCTTTCTTTCTTCCATTTTTTCTTCTTTTCTCCCTTACCCTTCCCATTTCCCTTTCCTGTTTTCCATTTCCATTTTCCTTCACCAAAAGAAATGGAAGAAGCTGCTTTTTATGTAAAAAGTATATTTATCTTCCTCTCTGACCAGTAAAAGATTAGCTGAGTTAGTTTCTCTGGTATTAGTAGATACAATATTGTGTGAGTAGATGGAGGGTGAACAGATGAGGAGAAAGGACAGTCAAGCCATTCCTGTAATGAACTCTGCCAGCTGAGAACTGGGTGACCTGGGAACTCTTTCCATTCTTAACCCACCTTTCCTGAGGAAAGAGGGGAAAAAAAAAAAAAAAAAGCATGTGAGGTTTAAACAGATATGTGTATTTTTAAGTAATTGACCTTTACTATTTTCTGTATTCTGATTGTTCATTACCCCAATCTTTCTGAGATGGGAAGGAAGCGTTTCATCACTATACTATCTCTTTTGGAAGTTTTTACAGCCTGTTCTTTGCAATATCACTATAATTTGAACATTGCTGGGGAAAAACATTTCAGCTTCCTTTGCCCAAAAATATTAAAGGTATATTTTTCAGAAGCATGAATTCACATTCAGTCTTAGGGGGAAAAGAGCCTGAAATGTCATGCTTTCATGAAAATGTGAAGAAAAGATTTTTTTTTCTCCATTTTGATTGTTCTGAAATTTCTCAGGCAAATCTCATTGTGTGATTACTGCTGCTAACAAAGGATTGTAGCAGTATGAAAAGAATAAGGCAGGAGGGGAGGGAAGGAAGAGGAGGTGGTTGATTATGAATGTGAAAGCTTTATTTACACACACACACGAACAATCAGCAGCTTTGAAAAAAGAATGCAGAAAAAAGCACACACGCATACATTTTTTACATTTCTGCATGCATAATGGGCCTCTGAAAGAATCGACCAATTTGATACTTTTACTCCGCAGAGGATTTGTTATGCTTGTAAAGAGGCAGCATTTTGAATGACGCTGTGTTTTGTTTTTTTTTTTTTTTCTTTACGCTTAGTGCTCATGAGATTAAGTTGACAGAAGGCGGATTTTTTTCCTGTAGTCATCCAGTGCTCAGCATGATGCAAGGCTGGTCTGGAGGGAAGAGATAGAGCAGTTACTGCATTTTCCAACAGGTCAGACACAAGGGAGGTTAAACATGGTTCCATCAACAGATCTGAGAAGCCCATAACAGGGACACATAAGTGAGTCGAGGTGGAAGTAGAGCAACAGATTGTGCTGCTGTTGTGCTGTCAGGAGCAGGTCACCCCTCACCGACCTATTGCTGATCATCCTGCACCCACAGATTTGGAGGTTGATCCTCTGGGTGGTGGCTATGCTGGCAGTGGCCTCTCTCATCTTTAGCGAATGATGGCTTCCCCTCAGGTCCTAGAGGTGCTTTTGCTGCATTGTCTAAATTATTCAGCTCAGCAAAGAGTTGAACACTGGGCAATAAGCATCCATACAATGGCATGTTAAAATCACTAATAAGAGGTGATGAAGATAAGGATTATGTCTGTGCTGTTTTTGTTTGTTTGTTTGTTTAAGAAACTTAACTTTTTTGCCACTGTTGATGCTGCTTTGTCACTGGTGGCTGATGTAGGCTGATGCCGGCTTTTTAATCACTACACTAATCAAGGCTGGCAGTATGTCTATGCCAGCAGCACAACTGCGATGAAGAAGCCTAGCCTAGGCACTGTTTAATGCCAGTGGATCAACATTTTCAGCTTACATATTAAACGCAAGCTGAAGGAAGAAGATGATACAGGCTGGATGGGGCTTTGAGCAACCCGGTCTAGTAGGAGGTGTCCCTGCCCATGGCCAGGGGGTTGGAACTCGAGGATCTTTAAGGTCCCTTCCAACTCTAGCCATTCTGTGATTGAGATTAAGAGTTAAAAATAAACCCTATCACTATTCTCCTTTTGCCCCACTTTCCTGGGGGAAAAACCTCCTTGGAAAGACTTCCAAAGAATCCCCTCATGAATACATATACATGTGTGTGTATGTGTGGGTATAGGGGGTCTGCGAGTGCACCGTACATATGTGCAGAGGAGTATCCACCTGGCCAGATTCTTGCTTCCTTCCTTTTGGAAGGAATGAAAAGGTTCTTGAGAATCAGAGGGAGAACAAGACAATCATTCATTAAATTTGTCAGGAAGTCTTTTGGAAAGATTCTTCTTTAACGTGCTTTGGACCTTATAGAAATGAGGAGGATCAGGCGTGAGCAGCCCCAGGAGCTTGACTTCTGGAAATTTCTATGGAAGGGGAAAGGGTGGAGGAATCAAGAATGGGGTGTGTGTGTGTCCACGCGTGTGTGTGTGCACATGCATGATCTGAGCTGTGTTCCTTGATACAAGATTTCTTAGGAGAGACAGGTTTCTCTCTGGTCTGCCTGTCCATCTCCTTTAACCTTGATTTGTAGTGAGGAGTAGAAGATGGGGAATAAGTCTTTGGAGAATAAGTCTTACCAGGAGAGGCTGAGGGAGCTGTGGTTGTTCAGCCTAGAAAAAAGGAGGCTGAGGGGAAACCTTATCGCTCTCTACAACTACCTGAGAGGAGGGTGTAGAGAGGCAGGGGTCAGTCTCTTCTCTCAATTCACAAGCGACGGAACAAGAGGAAATATCCTCAAGTTGCACCAGGGGAGGTTCAGACTGGATATTAGGAAAAAAATCTGCAATGAAAGGGTTATTAAGCATTGGAATGGGCTGCCCAGGGAAGTGGTTGAGGCACCATCCCTGGAAGTGTTCAAAAGATGAGTTGACATAGTGCTTAGTGACATGGTTTAGTGATGGGATTTTTTATCCGTTAGGTTAGATGATCTTAAAGGTCCCTTCCAACCTAGACAATTCTATGATTCTATGTATACACGTGGTGTGGGTGGGTGCTGTGTAGGGCACAATGCTATCAGTAATGATGAGCTACTAATTTGGTGGGTGTTCACGTACGGCCATGGCTATACGGCCAACTTTAGCTGCTGGTTGCCTGTTGCAGGGTCCTGTTGTGGGTCCGAGGCAGCCTGTGACCTGTGCTCCCAATGGCAGGACCCTGTTTCAGAGTGTCAAGGGGCAGGTCATAATTCTTTCATGGCAAACACCTTGCTAGGCTTTTAGGTAATCCCAGGGCACATCAGGATGTTATTTTTCAATGGCTGAGTGCGAGATTCATTTCTTGTCCCCCAGTCCTTGCCAGCAGTGAGACCAAAGGGCTCTCACTGGTCTGTGCTGGCTCCGTTGGATCCCTAGTTGTCTGCTCTCCTGTGAGAAACTGTCAGGAGAGCAGGTGAAGCTGGAAAAATCTATTCCAATTTCAGTGAGGTTTAGCTGTATTCAAGTCGCTGCTTTAGGTATTGTCAAATATACAACTTATTTATTAATTTCTGCAACAGCATGCACAATTAGGAAGTATGTGGTTAAAATAAAATAAGTTAATATTTGCCTTTGTTTAAAAATGGAGTGTTGCTATTGGGATGCAGTTGGAGTTGCATCTGTCTCCGGAGGGACACTAGCCTTTTTTTTAAAAATGCTTTATACGCAATATTTTAAGTCCTCTCTATTGATTTATCTAGAATGTTGAAAAATAATATAATGCTGTGTTAGATACAGGAAGTAATCTTTATTTTGAAAGTTGTTGTATTATGGTGAAGACACAAGGTACTCTAGTGGTATATAGCAGAAGAAAATACGTATTATGCAAAATATGCTGTGAAGGGTGGACGCTAAGAATGCTAAACATTTTCTACTGTAATTCCTGTCATGACAAAACATCTCTCTTACTGATGAGGTTTGGATAAATATTTAAAACTAAAACAATTTGCATGGAAAGATGCAGATTCAATGGCATGAAAATAGTCTATGGACTTGCGAGACTTTGTTAAATTTCATGTTGAAAAAAATCCAACACATGCCAAAATAATCTGAATATTTTGTCTCAACTTTCAAAATGAAACTTTCAATTTTTTATTTCAAATGGATTTCCTGCCTGGAACTCTGCTTTCATTTAAGAAAAAGCTCAAAATTGAAATGATGTGTGCAACACTGACAGGATTTTCAGTTCAGTGACAACTGCTTTTTCTGTCCTCGTTCCCTTCTCCTCCCCCAGTGGATTTTTCAGAATTGCCATCAACTAAAAATATCCATGATATTTGTAGGTCTGTGCCTGAGTACTCTGCTTCACAGATCTTTCCCTTTGCACTGTGTCACTTCCACAGCTATCCCACATTTCTTACACATTGATTTTCAAAGTTTTCATGATTGCCAGTCGCCTGTCTTACCTCCATCACACTGAAGTACCTTTTCTCTCATCCTTACGCCAAGTGACAGAGTTGGAAAAAACTCTGGGAGAAACTTATTTCCATCAGTTTGTTTAGAGTTTTCTCCACCTGCATGAGGCTTTGGGTTTTGCATACAGCCCACTCTGAACTCTGCTGTTTCTTGGCGAATTTCCCCATGGGTTTCATAATATCAGCAAGACTGGGATGGTGCCTCCGAAATCTCAGAGGTCCATTTCCAGTCAGTGCTTGAAATGCAGGAAACTTTTTTCGTAGCTCAGGGACCACTTTCCTGCTCCTTTCCACCCCACAGTGTGGGGCTTGTGGAGGGCTGTAACTGAGACAGGGGGCAATGGAGGTGCTGGAAGCCTGGCTCTCCATTTCTACACTGCTGACATATATATATTGTAGGTAAATAGTTTGTCGGAGTTAGCACAATTCTGTGATAGGTCCCCCACAGCAGAGCCATTTTGCAATCAGAAGCAGCTTAAGCGGTGCAGGGGCTGGAGCTGTCAGTGAATCCACAGTGTGACAGGGAGCTGCTTACCTCCATTTTAACCTCCATCTCACCCCTTGCTAGGATGCCCTGATTGAATGGTACCTAAGCAGAATGGCCTCAGTTGACAGCTAATTGCTTTAGATCAGAAGGGAAGTGATGAAACAATGCAGGAAAAGGGTTCTTTGCATATGCGTTAGACTCCACAAAAGGTGATTTATTACACGTTCATGATGTGGAGCACCCAAGACCACCTCACTGCAGAGCAGTGTCAGTTCACTGATTTCAGTGGGAAAACGATTATTTTCACCTCTCTGGAATCTCATCACGAAAAGAGACTTGAAGTAGCAGTCTGGATCTCAAACGCTGCACTCCAGAGAGAGCAAGCTTCAATCCCAAACGCAGAAGAGGGGCTGATAAATCACCGTGTCAGGGCTAACATGCCGCAGGAGGACAAGAGTAGCTTCAGACAGGGAGGACAACAGCAGTTTGTTCACTCTTGTGCACCTGAGGCCATTCCCTGCAAGAGAATATTTTGTTTACATCAGCACAACGCAAGTTACAACAGCTTTTTCCTCTCCTATGTAAGAGAACCAAGAAGTGGCTCTACTTAATGTGGAGATTTCTTCAGAAAAAGTATTTTCATAGAATCATAAAATGGTTTAGGTTGAAAGGGACCTTAAAGATCACCTAGTTCCAACCCTCCTGCCATGGGTAGAGACATCTCCCACTAGAGCAGGTTGCTCAAAGCCCCATTCAGCCTGGCCTTCAACACTTCCAGGGATGGGGCGCCCACAGCTTCTCTGGGCAACCTGTTCCAGTGTCTGACCATCCCGATAGTAAAAAATTTCTTCCTGATATCTAATCTAAATCTACCCTTTTCTAATTTGAAGCCATTACCCCTTGCCCTTCCTTTTTTGAAGCTGGTTTGTGCTGCTTGAGTGTGCTGAAACCACCATGTCAGGCCAAAGGGACTGGTGCCGGGGCCCACATGAGCTCCCATTAGGGAAACTCAGCCTGTGCCCTGGCCCCGCCATCAGCTTTGGCACCCATCTCAAAGCGCTGGTAGCCACTGTGGAGACCTGGGTGACTGATCTTTAAGCTGGCTGGGAGGACTACACAGCCTCCGAGACACACAGCTGCCTTTAATTTTTGGTGGTGGACACCTACACGTAACTGTACTCTCTCATTTGCCAGCACTTCACGTCCACTTCAGTCACACTTTCAGATTGTAGCATGAACCTGCCCAAACGTGTCTGTGTCACAAAACCAGCAAGGAACCATGCAGGAGTGTCAGAAACTCCAGGGCCTGGCATCCTGGGCCCGTCCCAACCCAGCCAGGCACAAAGCAGCTGGGGGCACCAGGGCAGCCCCAGCCCTGGGCATTGGGCATCTCCCCGGGGATGTGGACAGGGATGGGTCATGGGCCCATGTGTGGGTCCGGCTCAGGGGTCCCATGGCTGGGCAGGGCAGGGATGTGGGAAGCTGGGGACCAGCCCTGCTGAGGCATTGCTGGGCTAGAGCCTGATGGCCCTGGGGGCTGACATGGGGTCCTGGGCCCTGCAGGGTGGGAAATCCTGGGGGGCCGGTGATGCTCTTGAGGACATGGTGGAAAGCATGCAGGTGAGCAGACATGGTTGCCTCCTGTAGGTGATTTAGTGATAGGCTTGTAGTAGCAGATAGAAAGAGCAAATAGTAAGTCTCAGAAGGCCTTTAATATATAACAGATTGTTTAGTCATTTTAATAAAATCATTTATTTTTGTGAATTGAAATTTGGCCCTTTAACTGCAGTGTGTAGGTCTGGCAAATGTTCCATTGTGGGGAGTATCTGACTCTCCGGGCAGAGCCTGGAGATACATTCAGGATTTTCTAGGTTTCTCTGAGCTGTTTCTATCATATCTTTGTTAGACGGATTATGCATTTTATTTCCCATTCCTAACAGTGAAATACAAACCTCATACTTTGGCATTTCCCACAAAGAAGAAACCCCTCCGCGGCTCACAAAGTGTTGCATGCTGATTTACCGTTCAAGTGTGAACAAAATAAATTTCCCTAAAATCTGTTGTTTGGCACGGGGGGTGCCCAGCTTGTCCCTGCAGCTGTGTGGGGTGCGGTTGAGGCCTTCTCCCCCACGCAGCCAGCTCCATGTGCAGGACCTCTGCTGGAAAAAAGAGCCCCAGACAGCCTGGGAGAGGAGAGGAAAGCGTGCACAGAAGGTCAATCACGGCGGTTTTCCTTACAATAAAATTCTGACTTTGCAGTTGCAAGGTATGGGTTTGGAACGTGGTCCTCCTCCTCCTCGGCAGCGGCCCTTCCAAAGGGGTGTATGCATCTGTCAGAAAGGCAGAAAAACAGATCAAAGCAAATCATTCAAATGTGAGTGTTAGGAAAATGCATAGGAAAATGCAGATAGAGATACATTGTCATCACTCATACTCTGTAATGGGCTATCCAGTCCAATTCAAGAAACAGAACAGTTTTTTTGTGACATTTTTTTGAGTGGCACTTAAAGAAGATCCACAAGACCCTGCCACAGGACCCAGGCTAAAGTCTGAGACTTTACAAACTTTGTATCTTTTGACACAAAGCAATATATCAACCTGTGAACGTATGTATGTTAATGTCTCGATGTAGAGATGTAAACACATTTAAAATTTTGTGCAACTTTATGTAGCCTTTTTGCACATTATAGTCACATAATTATGATAAACATTTTTATCTGCCAAAAAGTCCTGGGAACAAGCTTACTGACCTGTGGCTTACTGAACGTTTGAACTCTCTTAAGGCAGAATATGATAAATTATTAGTGAAAAATGAAATACTTTTATGATGTTAGTGCTACTGGCAGTCAGGAAAGCTTTAGCTTCTTTGGCATGCCAACTGTAAAAAAGATGAGAGATTTTCTTTCCTTCTCTCTCTTTTCATTTTTAAGCCCAAAACACCAAGTAAAATTACCTGTAAAGCTGAATAAAAATAGTGTCCATGAAGCCCGAAGGATAAAAATATATCTAGACGATCAAGTAAAAAAAGGTTGGTAATGTGCTCAATTGCGAAAGAAAAAAATCATTAAATGAGAAAATCTACTGAAATAGATTTAGAGATACCACAGTAAAGGAGAAACTGAAGAAAAAAAGCGACCCCAGAGGATCTGTCAGTGTGTCAAGTCATGTCACACAAAGCACTGGGGGTGAGTGTGGCATTAAGAAAGGATTTTATGTGTTGCTGTCAACAAAACAGCATCTCAGTTATGCTGCAAATGCTTTCCCTGTTTATCAGGGGAGAGAAAAAAAATCTTTAAACAAATAGGCACCCTGATATAGGAATTCTGACCTCAGACCCATTCAATTTCACAGAAGTGAAGTCTGTTAAATGAGGCTATGTTACATTAAGGACAAATTTGATATGTCAGGTTTAACTCAGTTGTTCTAAAGACTGGGATCCAATGGCACACAGAATACTATGGCTGTAGCATACAGAAGAAGAGATATTTTGAGGTGAATGATGTTCTGTCCAGTAATGCAATTGGAAGAAACCCCACCGTTTCCCAGAAATATATTGGTCTTAGTAAAAATGTTAGTTTCTTTTTTTTGCAGGAGGGATAGCTGGTCATAACAAAAGCAGCTGGAATAGCTGATAGCTTGATGTCTGTAGCACTTATATATAATGTGAAAACTTACGGTTCTCCACTTCTCATTATTCTGGGCTTGCCTTTCTTGCTTCTCTACAAAAAATTATAAGTCTCCTTTTCATTGCATGATGGAATGAAGATGCTTTCTAACAACATTATTTTACCTGGAAGTTTTCTTTTTGCAATGGCCCACTTATCACTTTTTAATTGCACAGTTTGTCAAATCACATCCTATTTGTTCTCTCATTAAAATATTAAAACCATTTTATAAGGAAAAAGGTGAGTAAATAAGTTTTACATTTTCATTGTCAAACATTTTTCTCTGTCTGAACTGTTGCCTCCTGTGTTTATTCACAATAATGCATGAAGTCGCTTCTTGGAGAGTTAGGAGTCTGCAGAGCTATGAAGAATAAGCTTGTTTAGTTTAGATCACAGCTCCATGTACATTAATCCTGGATCTGTCCGCCATCAGACTAGACAACAAATATAAATTAATCTGGATGAGGTATGAGCACACCATCATATTTTTGCTAAATTACCCAGCACAAGCAACATGGTGTTTATGACACATTTAGGCTTTATTCTGACTCAGGGAAGGCAAAAGACATCTGATCCATCATTAATCTGCCAGGACAAATTTATTTCTTAAAAAAAACCAACCCAAAACAAACTGAAAAAACATGAACTTTGACTTTAGCAAAGCCAGTAACAGAGTGGACCAAAAGGTGGGTAAAATATTGGCCAAAAGGGTAGAGCTACTGATAAGTCCAACTGTCTATTGGTTTCTAATGATATCTCACAGGTGATAGTGCAGGCACCGCTACTGTTTAATGTCTTTATCAGTGAACTGAATGATAGGAACTGGTTTCCAGATGATTCCACGCTGTGGGGAGCGGCTAGTAGACTGAAGGGTGAGGGATGCCATTCAGAGAGACCCTGGCAGGCTGGAGAAATGCTCTGAGAGCAACTGAAGTTCAGAAAGCCAAGTGGAAAATCCTGCATTTGGGATGGAGTAAACCGATGCCCCAGTGCAGGCTGGGGACTGACCAGCTGGAAAGCAGCTTTGCGAAAAAAGACCTGGTGGTCCTGGTGGGTGACAAGCTGAACGTGAGTCAGCAGTATGACTTTACAGCAAAGGTGGGCAACCCAAACTTGGGCTGAAGGTTATGGGAACTGTGATGATGCACCTGGAGAACTGTGTCCTGGTTTGGACATGAAAGACACTGAGTGAGTCCAGTGAAGGCTGACCAAGCTGATCTTGGGCTGGGTCAGCTGTCCTAACTGACCCTTGGATTGGGTGACTTCCAACCTGCATGAATCTATGGTTCTGTCTAGCGGTTTGCTCCAGTTCAGCACTTGGTGTCACGTCTGTGTGCAGACTCTTGAACTGCCTTTGCTGTTCCATGGAATCATGGCCTCATTTTCATTAGCTGTGCTGCTGTGACTCTTTTCCCAGGGTTTTAGAAGTGGAAATCCCATGCATTCATGCGTGTCGGCTCTGCCAGTTGCACAGGCTGGAGGATTTATTGCAACCTGAAGAATGTGCTGCCTTTTGTTTCTGAGCTAAGGACCAAATATGCATGAGCACGTGCATGCACATTTCCTGGTTAGTGAAAAATAAGTATCTGGGATTAAAGGGAGTTCAGGAAGATTTATCAACAGTGTCTTCAAGGCAAGGTAAGAAAAATACTTAAAAATAACAAAGAAATTCTACATATTATAATTTCCTGTTGTCACCTTTTAGTTAGAGTGCATTAACTTAGAAATTCTTATGGATTTTCAAAAATGTTGTATCGGACATGAGTATGGTGTAGAAAATGCCCAACCTTTTCATACGAGGCCATAGTTTTGTAGGGGGTTGTTAACTCTTACCATTGAAATTCTTTCAAAATTAAGCAAGGGAGTGTTTCGCAGAGTGACCTATAGGATAGGATGTAACTAACTGAACTGGTGAGTACCTGCTCTAGTGGGAGGTGTCCCTGCCCATGGCAGGGGGGTTGGAACTCGATGATCTTTAAGGTCCCTTCAAACTCAAACAATTCTATGATTCTATCTCCAATTCTGAAGCTGTATTTTGCTGCAAGATGATGAAAGGCTCATCTGCATTGCCTTTTCTGTATGCTGACCTGGGGACAGTTTTCCCTGTTGGGTGGATATATTCTCTGAGTGCTGGTGGGGATTGATTTTGACAATATGAAAATTCAATTTCCTGTTTCATCTTGCATATTTAGTTGTCATGCGTTGTCTCACAACACGTTTCTTCTTGTTTATTCCATTTTGTCCAGTATTGGACTTGTCATAAGGAAGTGGTAATATGTGACAATAATTAGGTAGATTTACCAACATGAATCAGACAGGTAGATATTTTAGATCTAGATACTTCAGAGCTACTTATAGCTGAGAAAAAAAATTTCCCCTTTTATACAGCGCTCTTTCTTTTAATCTGTCAGTAGAGGGAAAAAAAGGAACCCTATCTTTCTTTAAACATCACCCAAAAATTTGAGTTTTGGTCAGAGAAGATTAAAACTGAAATGTGGATCTGGACTTTGATATCCAGACCTGAGTATGCTTCATTCCGTGATGAGCCTACGTGGAATTATAGGAAATGGTTTAGGAAAATAGGCCCATTTGCATTTTCCCAAGACTGAAAATTTCATACCATTGAAGCATTCCTGAAGGATTCTTATATCCTAATAAGGATAAGAATGTTTATTTTCTTTGCAACACATTTATAGTGAGCATTCAAATCCGGATTTTTAATTATTTGCTCACTGGAGTATTGCACACTGAATGTTCTTTTGGTACACAAATATTCAGAATTACTCGAGGGAAAAGGAGTATTACATGATGGAGTTCCTTGAAATGTTTTGACTGCTGCTTGAGGTATTTTTAGAAATAATCAGAGAACCATCTGATTTGGAAAAGCTTCCTCTTGAGCCACGCAGTCCATGCTCCTGTGCTGTGGCGGAGCTGGATATTTCTGTGCGATGGAGGAAACATGGGCCGACACTTGCTGATGAGTTTCCTGTCATTATCCCAGCTGTGTGGAGCTGCGGTCACTGCACATACTGCCATAGGAAAAGCCCTTACCTAGAACAATATAAAGAGGAGTCTGTTCACTGTGATCCATTAAATCCCTCACAGTCCCAGTCCTTTAAGGGTCCACTCCTACAAGCCAGACTCCTGGTGTAAAGATTTCAATGCAGAAAGTAGTCCCCTTGCTGTCTAATTCCACTGCAAATTTACCTAAGTATTTATTTGGTTTCCATCATGCTACTAAATGAGTGAGAATTAATTACTGTGAGAAGAGGAAGAGGACACAAATCTATTTTTGGTTTTAAGGAAATGAATTAATTTAATCTGATAGGGTTCCCCCTGACAAACACACACTGAGTACCATTTCACGTCACCTCATCAAAGCATAAAGATGTTTACAAATGGACAGAATCATTAACATTTTGCCAGCTGGCTAGCTAGGTTGCTTAGGCTTTAACTGTTGAAGCTCCATTTTTGTGTGTCTCTATTATTTTAGAAAGGGTGTATTGATATTAACTGTAGTAGAAAGCAATTTTAGCTTATTGTAGTGTTACAAGGTGTGTGCCAAACACTCATGCCTGAGAATATGGCTGAGGTGGAGTTCTGGTGGTACACAGAAATGTTTACTGTAGGAAACAAAAAGAAAGTAGTTTAAAATATTTACCATTTATCCATTGACATGGGCGTAAGTCAGGGATCAGTTAGAAAGTCTTGGGATAATTGACATACTTACTAAATCACGAGCTGGGTTTATTTGGCATGGACAACACTGCCCTGATCAGCTCTTGTGTGCCGAGCAGATAAAGGCTGTGCTGGCCTGGCAGCAATGTGTCCGTACTTGTTCTGTGCTGGAATTGGAGCTACAACAATCTACCAGTAACCTCACACACTATACAGGGATCATTACACTGGGTCTGAATTACCTAGGGCTTCACACCAGTGAGTTGGTGAGTTTGTATGAGATCCATTTGGTTTCCACTGCGGTAAAGCTGCTGGAATGATTATTTCCTAGTAATCTGTTGAAAGTGCACACTGAAAGGGCAAATGTTTATTGCAAGTACAGCTCAAGTAAGGAACTGTTTTTGGAAGGTATTCAAACTTTGAGAACTGGATTCAGAATAAGTGTGCAGAGAGACTGATTAATCTTGTGACACTGAGGAGCATTAAATAGCTCTAGGAATTAATAGTTTCTTTGAGCTGAGACTGTTTATTGCTTTGGAAAAAAAAAAAAACAACCTCTCTTTCAGTGGCAGGAGAGTTTTGAGTCCTAACACCTTTTTTTATTTTCCTTCGTTGGATTGTTTGTTTTTAACCGAGGCTGTTTCTGTCTGAACTGGCTCATCTGGAAATTGAGTTGTGAGGTTGCTTTGTACCTTGGAGATTTTGTTGTGAGAAGGAATTTACGTTGTAACAAGGAAATGTGTGGAGACAGGGAAACACAATGAAATCTTAAGTGCTCTTTTGATGGATTTAATGATGAGTTTTCTTTAAGGAACCACATAATAAGATAATCTTGGGATAGACAAACTCTTAACTTACTTTTTTTAACTGAGTTTGTTTTGATTTGATTGATTTTGGATGAATGCCCTTTTGCTGGAGGCTTTTATATTGTTTAGACTTGGCTTTCAAAACTGATTTGGGAAGGTTTTTTCCCTCAGAGTATAGCAAATACATTATGTATATATTTGGGCTAACTTCTTTCCAGGTATTTATCTTCTTTTTTGACTGTTGATTTTTCAGTCTTCAGGATGACATTAAAACACCTGGATGTGTGTGTGTTTGTGTGCATGTATGTGTATTTGTCATTCTTACAAAATAAATCTAATTTATAAGTGGGGCTACATGTGAACCAGTACTGTAATTTGCATGTTGCTTTGTGGTAAACCAAGTTAGATCTTTTTCTGCCACATTGTCCACAAAGTTTCATATTGTTTTGGCTGTAGCATAAACAATTCCCATTGTACTTGTCAGTACTTTATTTAGTTTCATCTTTGAATATATTTTCGTCTCAATATATTGATACAGGGCTTGCAGTGCTAGTTCTTGTCTTGCTCAGTGCAGTTCATTTATTTGCAGAAACAGAGTGGAGAAATGGGCATAGCTAAAGACAGCTGGGAAACAACACATCTCCTGTACAGTATGAGATGGATTAATGATCTATTCAGCGTAAGATCCAGACTTTGGCAACAATTGGAACTTAATGAATTAGAAAGAAGATGCTTCCCTTCAGCCCTGATAAGAGCAAAGAAGCCATTTGATGTGATCCTGTTAGCTGCTATTACAGGCAACTCATGTACTGAAGTCAGGTAAGGATATGCAGGTGACCCATCACAGAGGTGTGGGTAACAATGAGAGAAAGGAGAAGAGACTGAGTCAGATCAGAATAAGAGTGGGGAGGAGTTGGAGGACGCTTTTGGCTGTTGGCCCAGTGCCCCATTTGTTGCAAGCATTAGATATCGTGCTATGAATGAGACAGAGAACTAAGGAAAGGTAAAATTACTATTTTTGGTAGGGCAAGTGAACGTCATCATGGAGAGCTGATTTTTAATGTATTCAGGACACTATTCTGAACATGTCTCAAATCTGGCTTCATTCTTTGATAGGTCTGCTTGGTACATGTCTTCAGTAAGACTATTGATACTATCCAGCTTGAAATTTTTTGTAAGTGATTTCATGAAATTTGATCTTGAAGAGACAGACTTGGCTGGAAAAGCCTTACTGCAGGGTTATCAGCGTTTCATTGCAAACATGGAACGATACTTCAATTGAGGTCTTGCCAGGGTTTGCTCTGGACTGTGTTCTTGTAAATGGAAGTTCATTAGTAACATGTGTGATGGAACAATTCACTTATTTAAATGTGGAAACTTGTTAGGGTAAATTATAAGTTTAGAGGAAAGATCAGAATTCAAACTGTGTTTGGGAAATAGGAGAGAGAGCTCCCATCATTGCAGTGGAATTTGATAAGGAAAAGTCCCCAGTGGTCTGTTAAGGAGCATGAAGTTTTATCACAGATACACAACGGGAAATAATTGATGTTATAACAACCAAATCACAACAAATTGGCACAAATTCAGGTTGAACCTAGCTGCAAGCCTCCTGTGGGAAAATGCTCTTGGCATGCAAGTTCTCATGGTGCAAGTAAGAAGCTGGAGTTAGTTTAGAAATGGAGTAGAAAAATTTAGAAACTGGGATGTGTGGGTGTAGGAGGAGAAGTCTACAGAAACTATAGCTCCCCATGGTTAGAAACATCCCTGCCGTGCAAACGTTATGATTGCATCCATCCTTTTGAGCTGGCCCCAAATGCCAAGGCACTCTTTGCTAGCCCCAGTGACTGTAGGAAGTAGGGGTGCTTTCATGATGTTGCCTTTACAGCACACAGTTCACTGCAATGGTGGGCACAGCTTTATGAGCAGCTTCTTCCCCTCCATATAACCAGACCAATGTACATGTCTCCGGGTTCATATCTGTTCTCTGGAAAATAGGAAGGAAAGGCATAGTGGTTGATCATGAGAACAGTGAACTGTGCTGCTTCTTTGCTGTTCATTTCCTTGGGATCAGAGAGGGACCACTGATGAAAGTACAATGGGGGGGACCTATAGGATGCCATGGGAGTGATTGCCATTCATTTCCCAAGGCAACCTGGGCAGGCGTGTTCATGGAAGAGAATCGCAAACAAGACAGATTTTCCTGGTTGGCTTTATGTAATTTATGAGCCATAGATAGAGCACCAAGCTATGGCTTAATTCCTGGGAAACTCATCTGGTGATTTTCTTTCTGCAGTGGTCTTTTCCCAGTAAGCTGGGCAAATGCTATTAGACCTGTTCTGTGAGATGTCTTGGACTGAAAATCCCTCAGTGAAACTGGGTGAATAGTTGAGCAACTAAAAAGTCATCTCTGTCTTGACTAAAACACCCGAAAAGGCTTAATTTAAAATTAGGTTAGAGCATGTCTGCAAGAATTTCAGTGACAGCAGCTTGGACAGAGAAAATGCTACAATTTGCTTGCAGGCTTATGGCCAAAATTTACACTTTTCTGGAATTCTCTGAATGTATAAAGCAAATGTATGCACATACTTGGAAATACGCGTAACGTAGACAACTGAACCCCTTTTGGCTCCCTTCTCCTAAATGAGACAATGTAGTCAGGGAAAAGAAAAAAAAAAAGACATATGTTTTTCTTCTTGTATGGATATTATCTACAGAGTTGTTGCTCCCCAGTGGAGTTATAAACAAAATGAATAGAGGTAAAGGGTTCTTTTGTTATTTCTCATAACTGCAGAAGCAGAAGAATTTCTCTATTTAGGAAGAGAGAGTTATCTTGACTGGAGTTCAGCTGTTACGTTCACCCATCTAAACTTACAGCTCCCTTTTTCGTTCACTCTGTACTTGGAGTTTTATGAGAGAGTATTCTCTCACATTTCTCCTAACACCCTTCTGCACACAGACATTCACAGACTGTCTGACTTAGTGGTATAGCACTAGACAAGAATTGGGCTTAACATGGGCACTGACATTGTGTTATCTTCAAAATGTGGTCTTTCTATCTTCCACTTGAGATATTAATAAACTTCAAAAGCTACTTTCAATCTCAAATAAAAAGCTCCAGGGATATCCTTAACTATGTCGACACTGCTGCTGCATCTTGATGATAATCTTATCATGCAAAGGTGGGAGAAAAAAGCTGATCTATAAAACATGTGCGGCACAAGCCACTGCAATTTCAAACTACAGATGTCTGGGTATTGACCCATGGATCATTTCAATTACTTGCTTCTGTAGATATGCATGATCCACCACCAGCCTACCGCAATTTGGTTCAGATAGTGGATAGGCAAGCGGAGAGAAATGTTTCCTTTAAACTGTTGACATGCTGTCTGATAAGTAAATGCTTAAATGATGTCATGTTGACTTGCTGTGATGTGATGGAAAGTAACAGTATGAACTGTGTATGCAACAGAAAAAAAGACAAGGTCATTTTCTGTGATATCATCATGCCCTCGGCAGGATGTGTTGGTGCAGCAGAGCTGAGTCGTCAGTACTGGAGTTCATCCGTCAACAGTCTGGAGGGAAAAGGGACAGGCATTGAAGGCGGCTAATTTGCAGAATTTGTGCTCCTAAATTTCTGCAAGGCAGTGGATGAATTCAATAGGGAGAAGAACTACTGTGTGTTTAAATAATTAAACACACTTTGGGAAATAATTAGTCCTTTTTTGGGAAACTAAGTGACGGCTCTTGCCTTAATGGAAGGCTGTGTTTTAAGCCATGGTGCAAATGCGATGTGATGAAAATGCAAATGAAGACAAAATAAGCAATTCTTTTTTAAAATTTTGATTCAAGTTATGTGTACCTACTTGAAGAGAAGTTTGAACACTTTTTCATTTGTTTTAAAACGGCCTATGCACAGACATGATTTAGGGTTAAAAGTCCCATCACTCCAGCCATCCTAGTTAAAGGTCCAGGCTGGTGCTGACAAGGGTTTAACTTTAAATGCTGATAAAAATTCCAGTGGCCATTACTACCACTGCTGATCGAAGTTAACCCCCGACACGACAGTTGCCCCTAATTAAGTAACTGCCTGACAATGCTTCAATCTGCTTTATAATGACAGAAAAGACCTAGTCAGTGGTAATACAAAAGATAGTACAGGCTTGGCTTCAGAGATGAGAAAAAAAAAACCCACCTTGCACAGTTTCAATGAAAAGTACAGACCAAAGTGATAGATATAGAACAACACTTATGCATACGTATATAAATATACCCTCTCTACTTGTATACATTTGTATAATGAAATCCCTTATGTCTTCCTTTCAGTTCAGCTAAGCCAGTTGCTAAAATGGGGCTGTTTCCAAGTGCAGACAGGGCTGAGGCATGCATTATTGACTAAAACACTCCATTCTGGTCTCCTGGGGCATATAAGCATTTCAAAACCATTCATAATAACAGAACCCAATCCTCTGCTGCAGGGCAAATGACTCTGCATCAAATGGCCAGCACAAAGCAGCCAGCCATGGCGCATCGTATTACCTCCAACTGCTCCTCCCCCATGCTGTTTGTGTAGGAAGTGTGGTCCAACATTTTTTATGCAGAATCCAACTGCGGAAAACTTGGCACATCTATATCCTGAGCTACATTACGTGCTCCTTAGCTATAGTGAAAGATGTCGTCAAAAATACGTGATTTCAGCTCAGAAAAGTGTCGAAAACCAGCTTGTGTACTTGTTTAGATTTCCTATTGAATCGCCTTCCCTCAAACCAGAGGTTTATAGGAAATTCTGGTAAAGCCATAATTGCAATCATAAACAAATGGCTCTCTACAATGCTGACCTCCTTCTGTAGAGCTCTCCTAAATGTTAATGGCAGGGCTAGAGATCTATATTAGGCACTGTGACAGCAGGAAGAAATCTGGCAGCCTTACAGTGTCATTTTGTGGAAAATACATTGGAGCTGCTTCTGGAATAAATTTACATGAGAGCAAAGAGGAATTAAATAGAGACGAAAGCACAGATTTGCTTGTGATGATGTGGATGAGGATGGCAATTGCACAGAATGTTTAGTTGCATGTCTCCCTTCTGTTATTGTGCTTCTGAGTGATCAGCAGATGTCACTGGTGATGGGTGACACAAAGCCTGTCTCTGTTCTTTGGATCAAAAAAGAATTGTCACAGCATTTCTATTCCTTGGTGGCTTGGGAGTGAGACAGCTAAATGCCAGAAGTTTCAATGCAAATGACCACGTATCTTCAGCTAATAACATGTGCTTGTGTAGCTAATGAGCTGGAAGATGGATACCTCACGATCAGATCTTCCTGTACTAAAATTGTCCCCAGAACATTTAAGCAGACTACACGCAAATATACATATATGCATGCATACACACATAGGGATATATATGTGTATATATATGTAGATATATGTTTATATATAAAAGCCAAGTACTGGAGGGGAAAACAGACTGTGTGTGCAGCTCAGCATGGCATCTTACTGCCATTTACGAGCTTCCTTTTCTGTTGTCTTAGGTCCTCTGAAATGCTCCAGATGGGCAAAATTGCGGAAACCTCTACCTACATACTAGAAAAAGATAACTTTTTACTTTTAGGATCAAAAAGAAGAGAAAAATGCTGTCTGAAAAAATAATTGTGTTTGTTTCCTGATTAAAAGCCAAGTATTCAGTGACACAGTTGGTTAAAGCAAATCTGAAAATGTCTGGGGGACACCAAAGCACCTTCTTGCATTAGGGAATAAAAACTCCCACCAGTCTGCTTTGGAAGAAACTAAAAGCAAAATAAACAGAAAGACTATGTCAAAGAAGGGGAAAAACGTAACAGCGAATGTACTTTCCAGAAATCACAGAAAGCCAAATAACCAGAGGCTCGTGTCAGAAGGATGTGAGTAAAAGAACCATCTTTGGAAACAAATGTAATCTTTTCAAACCAGCCCTCACCCAGATACGTAACCACTCTGCTGCTTATATGAAATAGAAAGAAACAAATTATGGCTGGCATTAAACTCCCATTTCTGAAAAGGTTTGTGAATTGCAAAGTGAAGGGATTCAGAAGTGTGTAACGCTCTTTGCAAAGCGCTAAGCATTATCACAGTTTTAAACATTTTGCAGTACTTTAAAATCTACAGGCCAAAATGTTTTTCTTTGATCAGTCTGCAATGATGTGTATAAGATGACAGACTTCATA
Source organism: Gallinago jamesoni (assembly GCA_025769975.1). Lineage (NCBI taxonomy): Eukaryota > Metazoa > Chordata > Aves > Charadriiformes > Scolopacidae > Gallinago > Gallinago jamesoni. The sequence goes on from JAOQGH010000001.1 coordinate 130,940,086, forward strand.
GAGACGGCTCTCAGTGTACTGGTTCAGAAGCACTGGAAAAGATCTTGGCTTATTACTGTGTTTATTTATTGCTGGATTCACTAACAGGTCTGTAGCTGGGCTGAGATAGACCAGCATAAAAATCCTGCAAAACAGGAGAGGTGCTGCTATACAGCTGATTTTTGAATCTGTGACAAGTGCTGGTTACATACAAAAACCACAGATTCAGGGTTTAATACGGTTCGAGACAAAAAAATCCCTAAACTGAAGGTAACTGGTTTGTAAATCTACAGGGAAGCTGTGAACACACAGCATTTCAGAGGCTTGGTTTGTTGTGGATCAATAACCTCTGAGTCTGAAAAATAATCACCATACAGAATTTCAGTTTACTTACATTAAGTCTTAGCATAGATAACTACTTTTTTTTCTTTTCTTTTTTTTTTTTTTTGTTTTACTAATGCCTTTGAGACTGTAACCTACTTTGTTTGGAAACAATTCCATTACTGGAGACAGGCAAAAATCTGAAATTAACTGTGCCTTAAATCAGTCCTCTAAATAGGGAAGAGTCTGTTATTACTGATAATGCTTTTACAGAGATCCAGCCAGGGAAAATTTATGTACATATAACACAGCTGTGCTGAAGTCCTTTCAAGGAGAGAATAGATTGTTGTTTGGAGCAGAAGGCTTAGAAAATGCAATGATCTAAGTCACAGCAATTAAAACCATTCCAGTCCCTTTGTCCAAATTTTAACGTTAAGGCTAGCAGGCCCAAAGATAAATATTTCTGAGCTCTTGGAGGCCAAGATGAAGAGAATCTTATCTGTTCACTAGAAACTGCCACTAGAAGCCTGGATGTCAGATTTTTTTTAAGCTATTGCAGCCATTTTTCACAGGACTTTAGCACCTTGCTTCGACATAGTAGCTTAGTGATAAAAAAAGAAGTTCCATTATGGCAATGTAAAAAGCGACGCTTTGCTAGCACATTTTTACACTAGTATTGAGTGGAGAGGAAAAGCACAATACCCTAAAATCAGTAGATGCTTCTAAAATTACACATAAGTGCTATCAAATCTACAACACATGATAGTGCAACAGGTCAGTTTAACAAAGCTTTTAACCAACAGGCAACTTGCTTTTCAAACGTTGCTTTGGGTGGAGAGATGGTCTCGCTGCCTTTGGCTTCTGCAGCACTGGAAATGTGGCTTTTTGTCGTGGTGGAAAGAAACCAAAAACTTATGTTACATTGCGTTCCGTTATGCTGTGTTTTTGGAAATTGCTTCAGTTCATTGTAAAAATACGGATATTCAAATATGCAGAACTCAAGGACAGTAAAACAGCTTAGACTGGCTTAATGTGAATACACAGACACAGGTGCACATTGTACGAAGGTGTGCAGTTCTCTGACAGCTCAAATAAATGTCCAGGCTATTCTAAATTTGCAGAAATGTAAATTCTCATTAAAAAAAAAAAAGATAGTAGTATGAGGAGGGTCTGAAAACCAGTCAGGCTCTGATGAATTAACAAAACGGTTGGTGTGTGTATAGGTTTATGTGTGATTTTCCAGAAGTCCCTTGTCACCAAGAACATAACCTTCACTTTAGTTAAGACTCTTGTAGTTTTTCATGAAATCGTTCCAATTAGAAGCAATCTCTGAAGATTATCTGGTCCCCCTCCCTCTTCAAAGCATTATCAATACTGTCTTCAGGACTTCCTTTCTTCCTGAACTGGAGGGTTCAGCATTACCTTAATCAAATTAATTCCTAGCAGCACTAAAACTTTATTTCTGTTACTTTTTTCCCAGCTTGTAGTACTGATAAGACATCAGTAAATGACATCGTTTCTATGTGCTCAGCTTAGCCTTATATTAATTTGTGTCTGCTCTCTATACCTGGATCCCTTCTCATGGTCTGGCAGTGGAGGATATGGAAAACCTAGTAGTAATCTCATTGTGTATTTTCACCTGAAATTAATTCTTTTCTGGAGGAGATGGACATCAGGGGAGTAGGCATGGATCTGCTACTTCTTGCAACAAAATGAATAATTGATTTACCTTTGTGATTCATATATCTTAAGAGAAAGCCTTAAGGGATCATGCAGGTCTTGGCCTTTCTTTAAGATCCTTACTCCTTCTACTTCACCTGTTGCTCTCTAAGCCCAACGATGCTTTGTGAACCTTTCTTACCATTACTCACCTGTCATAACACATGACAAGTAAGCAGTAGAAAGCTCTTCTCTGTGGAAAATGTGCATTGAAATTGGTGTAGTTTTATTATTCTGAGTAAGACTTTTATGCCATACTCATTACTATAGTGTGTGAGTACTCTCCAGTAGCATTTTAAAGAACATGACTAACATCTCACACACTCCGCGACTCCTTGGGTGGGGCAGAGAAGCACTCGTGGTAAAGTTTCTGGTGTTTCTTAACACATATGCTATGCATTACTGTTAGAGAGGACAAGGTCAAAGAGAATGTGCCTTGTATTCGTGAAGTGCTGAGGGTTGTGAATGTTCTTAGTGTCTTAGGAATCCACTCCACAACTGTAGATCAGCTCCTGAAATGATCTTTGCCCTCCTTGCAGAACACAGCTACTAAATTTATTTTTACAAATAATTGGTTACTTTCTGGGGTTCATTGGTTTTAGGAGAGGTCTGCTTAATAATTTTCACAAGAGTGACAGAACAGGAACTAGTGGATTGCTTCCAACTTCACAGAGACAGCACTTTTCTCTGGAAACAGGGGAGTAGTTCTTGCCAGTGACGAGGGGAAGGGTGAGCAATTTGGGCTCTGGCACAGGAGCATGAAGCTATCAAGTATGTGGAATCACAGCAAGATCTGCTGAAAACTTAACCAGTGGCACAAATCTGGAGTTGTGTGCCTCTGCTACAGATAGTTCTTCTATGGCAAAAAAGCAAATATTAAATCATTATCCCAAAACTTTAGGTGTTGTTTTTTTTTTTTGTTTTTTGTTTTCCTGGTGGTCTGCAACCTAGAGAATCCTTCCAATAACAACCATAAAGATAGCTATGATTCCAAATATTCTGGGAAGCTAAGATAGACAGAGGAGATAAAGTTTTACGTGTTTGTGGTGGCATAAGTGGTTGAAGACGCATTCCAGCACTTTGTTTTAGATGGACTTCCATAAGCACTGGTGTTTTATGCTGGGATCTAATGTATATTGCTGTAACTGAGAAACACTGAGTTACTGCAATGTTCTCATCCACCATAAAGAGCCAGAGTTTTCTTGCCAACCTGATATAACCATCTTGTTTGAGCTTGGCATTACCATACTCTTCAGTATTAGTGAGAAATCCCAAATGACTTAAATATAGATGTCTAAATGTTATAAGTCTTAGCCTGAGCTATTCATCTAGATTCTTTTTATATCACCTATGAAGAGAGAGAGATAGACACCTCCACACAGTGATTTATCTGACCTGTAGACAAAATGGTTTGCTCTCAGGAGGCGAGAATCTCTCACTATTGATTATGTAAAGGGAACCTAGAGTAACACTCTCTTCCTTAAACATGTGTCATTCCTGTGCCTATGATAGGGCAGGTGAATCCCACCTATATTTCTTCACTGACTGACTAATGAAGACCCCTAAAATCTTCAGAATGATCTTTTATTTTTTATTCACTAGCCATTTCTTCCATGCTGAAGTTCATCTTTGGCTGCATGCTTCACCCTTGAAGACTCTCATCTCACTCTATACAAAAGGCCTTGACTGTATGTGTGAAAGATAGCTCTCTGCAGGATTACGGATTATTGGCATTTACATTATTACTATTTAAATAGTTGATGTAATGGGTAGTAAAAAAAAGCTCATCATATGGTACACCAAAATAATAGATGCCAGATGAAAGTGAGGTTTCCCCATCAGGCTTTGGTGGAATCACTCCAGAAAGACTCAAAACATTTTAGTAAATTACCTTTTGCTCCTGTCATGTCTTTTAGCAAATGTCTCATAATCTCCATAAGACCATGTAACTCACAGTCAAATGCTGCAGATATGCCCCAGATGAGAAACCATCTTCTGTGTTCCTTCTGCGGATAGAGGTTCATCTGTGCTGCTAAAAAGGCTCCATTCTGTGTTCTGGCATGATTTCAGACTGTTCCAAGTTTAGAGTATGAGCATCAATTAGATGAGGTTGTAGTTGGCTTTTGTTTAGTTACGCTATGAGCTTACTCAGGAATGTTAGAGCAGGTTGGAGGGCAGAGAGCTGGTGTTCAGAAGTGGTTTCTCAAGGATTAAAATATGGGGTTTGGACTTATTCCAAGCTGTCTTTCACAGGTTAGGAAATGCATAGATTGAGTTAAACCTTAGAGCTTGACCTTCTTATGGTGAATTAATGCTGTGGAATTTGGTAATATCATAAATTTCAGTGGATGTGTATAGAATGGATATTGTTTGCTAGCAAGTGTGAACTTTTCAGTGCAGCAAAAAAATAATGACTGTTCTCTTTGGGTATGAAACAGGGTTTTAAAAATCTGTTATGCTTCTTTTTTTTCTGTGTCAGGTATTTTAAGTGCTGCCAGCATTTCAGTGGACATACTTTTTCCTGTGTAGGATATCAGAGAACCAAAAAGTGCATGATCAGTTATGAGGAACCATCTTTTTGTTAGCCTAGCTGTGATTGTTCAGTGGTCAGTGACAATAAGTCACAATTTACTTCTCCCCCATCTTGTACAGGCAGTAACATTGACTTACCACTCTTTGTATGGAATTTGTTGGAGAGCAAGAATTTTAGTCAAGTGAAGAACCTTATCCTTTTTGATATCAGAGGTCTGGAAGAAGACAGAATCTGAAATCCTTATTGCCCAGATCAAACTTGCAAACAGTGTACTGTTTAGAAAAACTCATTTCTGCTGGTGTTGTCACTTCACAGAGTAAGTTTAAAAATAACTGTGAATTGATAACATGATTGTATACATTTTTTATTTCCCCCCCTGTGAGGTCTATTTCCTTACATTTTGAACCAAATTAGTTTCTATTGATATTGTTGCCTTTATTTGTATGAGGCATTTTGCTACACAAACCACTAGCAATTATTTCACGTTTGCTTTGATCATAAGTCTTGTTAGGCAGTTTAACTCCTATGTGTATTCAAATGGGGTTTGCTTTAAAAGAGAATAAATGATTTTCAGGTCCTTAACAAAATGCTCTGAAGCCAGTCATGTTTGAGACTTACCAGCTGATATTGCTATTCCAAATACAAATGATGCTTTGTGTTCCTTGCTTTTTAGTATTTTCAGGCAAAGGTGGCAATTTATTTGCTGATAAATTTAGGATAATCCCGTGTCATAGGGTGTTAGCTGGCTAAAAGGTTTGATAATGGGATATTGAGCTTTTCAATTCTAGGTTATTTAACTTTTATCCTTTACCAAGGCAATTTCAGAGAATATGGTATCTAAGTGGCCTTACAGACTGCTTGACAACCTCAGTTTATGGTAAGCCAGTATGCCTTGCTGAAGAGAGATGAACTTTCCCTCCAAACTTCTGACTGACCTTTTACTATAGCATGTCTTCTAAAGATTTTCAGATAATTTTCCTGTTCTGGCTAGGAACCAGATTAGGCAAGCAAAAGCCCAAAAAGAATTAAATCTGGCCAGGGACATCAAGGATAATAAAAAAAAAAACTTCCTTAAGTATGTCAGGGACAAAGGCAAGACTAGGGAAGATGTGGGCCCTCTCCAGAAGGAAACAGGAGACCTGGTCACTCAGGATATGGAAAAGGCTGAGTTACTGAATTACTTTTTCACCTAAGTCTTCGCTGGCAAGGGCTCTAACCATACCACCCAAGTTGCAGAAGGCAAACACAGGGGCTATGAGAATGAAGAACTGCCCACTGTAGGAGAAGATCAGGTTTGAGACCATCTAAGGAACCTGAAGGTGCATGAGCCCATGGGACCTGATGAAATCCATCCACAGGTCCTATGGGAGCTGGCTGTTGAAGTTGACAAGCCACTTTGCATTATATTTGAAAAATCATGACAGTCTGGTGAAGTTCCCATTGACTGGAAAAGGGGAAACATAACCCCCATTTTCAAAAATGAATAAAAGGAAGGTCCAGGGAACTACAGGCCAGTCAGTCTCACCTCTGTGCCTGGCAAGATCATGGAGCAGATCCTCCTGGAATCTCTGCTAAGGCACATGGAAAATAAGGAGGTGATTGGTAACAGCCAACATGGCTTCACCAAGGGCAAGTCATGCCTGACAAATATAGTGACCCTTTACAATATTGCCACAGCATTGGTAGATAAGGGCAGAACAACAGACGTCATCTACCTGGACTTATGCAAAACGTTCGACACTGTCCCACATGACATCCTGATCTCGAAACTGGAAAGTCATGGGTTTGATGGATGGACCACTTGATGGATAAGGAACTGGCTGGATGGCGACACTCAAAGTGTTGTGGTCAACAGCTCAATGTCCAAATGGCAGCCAGTGGTGTTCCTCAGGGCTCAGTACTGGAACCAGTGCTGTTTAACTTCTTTGTTGGAGACATGGACAGTAGGATTGAGTGCACTCTCAGCAAGTTTGCCAAAGACACCAAGCTGTGTGGCACGGTTGACACACTGGAGGAAAGGGATGCCATCCAGAGGGACCTGGATGGGCTTGAAAGGTGTACCCTTCAGGAGGGCAAACCTCATGAAGTTCAACCAAGCCAAGTGCATGGTCCTGTACCTGGGACAGGTGCACCCAGGCACAAATACAGGTTGGGCAGAGAACAGCTGGAGAGCAGCCCTGAGGAGAAGGACTTGGTAGTGTTGGTAGATGAGAAGCTCGACATGAGCTGACAATGTGTACTGGCAGCCCAGAAAGCCAAGCGCATCCTGGGCTGCATCAAAAGAAGCATGGCCAGCAGGTAGAGGGAGGTTATTCTACCCAACTACTTCTCTCTGGTGAGACCCCACCTGGAGTCCTTTGGAGTCCCCACCTGGAGTCCCATCGAGCTGTGGAATCCTCAGCACAGGAAGAACATGGAGCTGTTGGGGCCACGAAAACGATCAGAAGGCTGGAGCACCTTTCTTGTGAAGACAGGTTGAGAGAGTTGGGGTTGTTCAGCCTGGAGAAGAGAAGGCTCCGGGGAGACCTTGTAGCAGCTTCCAGAACCTGAAGGGGGCCTACAAGAGAGATGGGGAGGGACTCTTTATCAGGGAGTGTAGTGACAGGACAACAGATAATGGTTTTAAATTGAAAGAGGGGAGATTTAGACTAGATACTAGAAAGAAATTCTTTCCTGTGAGGGTGGTGAGGCACTGGAACAGGTTTCCCAGAGAAGCTGTGGATGCCCCATCCCTGGAAGCGTTCAAGGCCTGGCCTGATGGGGCTTTATGCAGCTTGGTCTAGTGGGAGGTGTCCCTGCCCATGGCAGGGGCATTGGAACTTGAGGATCTTTAAGGTCCCTTCCAACCCAAACCATTCTATGAGTCTCTGAAATGCATGTGGTATTCTTTCTTTCTTCGGACGAGGAATGCTTGAGTTAGCTTGAGTGAGTTGGAATGTGAAAGTATAAAGGGAAAGCAAGAGTAATGAAATAAGTTATGGTAAGTTCAGAAATTGCTGATTTTTTTTCTCTGCAGTGACATGCTCCATTGTACCGGTTCTGTTTACATTTTGAGGCTTCCCTTGTTAAATTACAATTTCAGTTCCATTTTTTTTCATCAATGTGTAACTGTTGTGGGACATACCAGTTGCTTCACAAGAAATGAGTTTTCAGAGTCCTGAGTCCTTTAGCTAATGACTTTGGAGCCAGTTTCAGTTGCGTGTACTAACACATTTCAGGGCATTTATTTTCTCTGTTGCTGTTTCTTGGAAATGAATAAAGACTTCTGAGTGACAACCTCAGGAGATGTCTCTAAATGACCCAAAAGAAATGAGTGTAAAAACCAAATTACACTTTTGTTGTAAAAAAGTTGAACGTTTCAGACAACATTCTGAGGCAGAGACTCTATTGCTGTTTCTTTCTGTCTTCTTTTGTGACAAATCAAGAAATGAATTTTCCACTGTTATCTTTTATTATATTTTTCATAAGTTTTGTGACTGCAGGATTACCTTAACTACTGGCAAAACTTGCAGTGATCTTAAGTGATCCTGCACAAAGTATGCCAAATCCAGTGGCATAGTAACATATACAAAATGCAGAAACAAGTCTGAAAAACATCTTTGAACTTTCCCTTAAACAACAGAATAGATATATTAATTTTCTAGGTACAGATTTAGTACTTTATGTCTGTCCAGCCCAAGTCACAAGCTGGATATCTGAAGGCTGAGAGCTCAAAATATGTGTATTTGTCTGCTTAAGTAATCAATATATTTCCCTTGCTTTGGATTTTACAATTTAGAATAAAGGATGTAACTGTTATAAAGAAAACAGACAAGTGTGCATCTTACAGAGATTTAACAGTTGCTATAGTGCCTCTCGCTTTTCAGATCAAAACAGTGTAAAACCTCTCCTAACCACAGGCTTGAAAATATGTCTAAATTACTGAAAATTCAACACTCAGTATTTTAGCATCTGCAATATTTTAAATATTAATCAATAAGATGGATAGGTAATATTATTTGGGTTTGAGAACCATGTATTAGCTGACGTCATATTGCAGGAAAGGGACCATCAGTTCAGTCAGCCCCTCTTCACCATTTGATTTTCAGCCCCAGGAAGAAACAGATCTGCAGCTCTCAATGCAGTCAAAAGAGTTGTGGGGCCAAATTTTCATATAGATTCTTATCCTGGATAACTTGCAGAATTTGTACATATATTTCTGTCTTCCTCATAGGTAACCTCTTTATTTGCAATATCATATTGCATATGGGTATGCAATATGGGTATGCATATCATATCATATGGGTATGATTACAAGGCTCCCCAGAAAAGCCCAGATGTCACAAATGTGACATCTACATGGGACACCAAACAAGGAGAGGAAAAGCAAAAGCAAGAAAACATAGCTAAAAGGCACAGGGCTACATGCAGGATTCTGAAAGGCATTTTTAAATGCTGTGTCTGGGAAGCTGAACAGCCAGAGGGATAACACATGGTTTGATAAACTCTTTTGAAAATTCACTTCTTATGATGCCAAAAAGGAAAGAGAAATCTTTGGAAAATTTGTCTCCATGTAGCCCAACCCTGAAGGAAAAATAAGTTCATGGTAGCCATCACAATGTTTTCTGTAAACGGCCTTGTAGATCTGTTTCTTGGCTGACCCCAAGATGGGAGGTATTTTCTACTATCTTCCTGAACGTAACACTCCTTGGAAAATTTTTCACTGAACTTATTTTTTGAAAAAGCAATTCTGTGAGCATAAGATACGCCTCAGGTTTGCCTTTTAAAAGAAACCATTCCCACCCTTTTGTTGCCTTTTTCACAATCAAGAAATAGAGTGACATATAAATATTGTAAAACATGCAGCAGAACTCTGAGTGGAAATAGACTTTCAGAAAAGCTAAAAACAATGAAAGGAAGAGTGTGAATTTGCTCACCTCTGAAATTTATTCTTCCCTGAAAATATTTTTTAAAGCTCAAGATTCTGATTTCCTGCTTCCAGCACACAAAAAAGAGATGGCTTTGATTGACCTCATTGGCCTTGGAAAACTGGAGAGATTTCTGACCAAGCTGAAAAATTACATCGGAAGCAGATTAGGCTTATTTAGAATCTGGGAGAAAGAAATCTGCTGAAATTTCATCCTGTATGCTGTGGGAGAGGTATGTTGTTCTGTATGGAAACCCCTACCCCCTCCATCGATTGGATTCTGCTCTCATTTGTGGATAAGGGGACTTGAACTGTCGAAGTCAGTTAAATTACAGTGGTGTCAATCACTGGGGAACGGAGCCCTCTGGGTGAACAGATTTAGAGAAAAAAATTTAAAAAAGCATTGGTTACTTAAGATCAGCCAGTACAGCTGTGGCAAAAGTCTGTTGTTTATATTTACACCTTTCAAGAAGGAGACTGTGTTTAGTGGTGTGTTGCTACAGCAGCATTTGGCTGCTTATTGCAACATGTAATTAGAGATTTTACAATTTGATGTGCCAAGCAGTGCATCCTCTCCACAAAATTTTTAAGATGACAATCACTTTTATTGCTGGAATTTCATTCACGGAAATAGTGAAAAAGCCCAAATACCGTTTGAAAGAGCCTATCTAATCTCCCCTCAGGTTAGTATTCACAACCATGAATTAATCAGAAGAATAAACTACACTCCAATTTACAATTTAACTACAATCCAGGTCCCATCTTGGTTCCTAAATCTGTGTGGGTAATGCAGTTTGTAAGTCATGTGCCTTTTGCCAGTTTAAGTTAGTGCTGAAAACAGTCATTGGTTGGAGCATAATTAAAATAGTACTCTCAGAGGATGATCTTTTTTTAGTAGGGTTCTGTAATTATGCATTAACTGGTTATCTGTTATGCTTGGAGCACTAAAAGCACAACAGAATTTAATTCTCTTCCCTGTATTTTTGTGTGAAGGCTGAGGGAAATTTTTGAAGCAGACCTCCTATTCAAAAATACATAAATCCATGCTGTGTTTTCATATATGACATCTGTATGGCTCCATGTACGCTACAAAAATTATCCAAATAAGAGCAGTCAAGCCATTCCAGTAATCTGGAAATATCCCTCAAGAGAGGAGGGAAAGTATTTTTTCTCCTACTATATTTTGCCATCGTAATGGACATCTAAAAGTGTAATAAAATAAATGGCTGACTTCTCTGTATTTTTTTAGCCTGACAGTTAATAAATTTACCAGTGGTTGGCAGCTCAAAATATTGTAACATGAATGGTATTTTGGATCACTCTGAGACTCAGGAGTGGAGTGCGTAGCCTTGTTGGACCTGGTCCCACAAAGTCTACGGCATGTCATCCTTGTCCGTCCTTCCTGCCATACCCGCAGGGCTCTGATGACGTTATTGCTGGGCTTCACACAAGCTAAAGCTCATAAAGCTGAAGTTTTGCTTCATATGAAGGCGGTAGTCACAGTCAATGAGTTTAACAGATGCAGTGGGCCCTCTTGGTGCAGTCAGGGAGCTTAAGGAATCAGATTTTTTTCTAAGATAGAAAGCAACAAAGTGTTACGGTGTTACATGAAACCTCTTTTTTTTTGGTCTTTTTCTTTTTCTTTTTCTTTTTCTTTTTCTTTTTCTTTTTCTTTTTCTTTTTCTTTTTCTTTTTCTTTTTCTTTTTTTCTCTTTTTTTTGGCTGTTTTGCAGGATGGAGCATACACAGAGTGCTGGAAGTTTCATTTGAGACGTTACTTTTAGGATGCTATCCCAAGCCCTGTGGACAGAAAGGAGCTGGGCAGAGATGGGAGGTGGGAAATAGGCTGCACTAATAAGTTGTAAAACAAAAAGGCAAAGGGAAATGGCTCTCAATTGCTTTTAAATAATCAACATGGGTGTTGAAGCACTTATTTTATTAAAGTTATATTATAATTTGTTATACTAATAAAAATCAAGAGGAAAGGAGAAAGAGAAATGGCTGATTGTTTCAAGGTAGTATGGTCACCTCAGCTCTTCCAGATCAGTAGCTCTATAGAGGTTAGTGCAGCTCCTTGTCATGTGAATGTGTGTATGGTCTCAGAATAATTTTAAAAGGGTCCTTTTGAAGCCCAAATGGAGGAGCAAATTGTGGTATAGTTTCTGCGTTTGCCATTTTGCTTTGGGAGATTGAACTGTCAAAGTGGTGCTGCAGCGGGACGGATACTGCTAAGCTGGCATTCTCCTCGCCCTAACTGGTGCATCACTTTAATGCCTCTCATACGACATCTCATTCCTATGGGATTTTGAGTAGGAATGATGTAGGAGTACTGCTATATATACCCTATATGAAATAGCTCTGCAAATATGTATTTAGCAGAAGAAATATAACCACGTGCGTAGATCACAGTGCAAGAGATCAGCTCAGCAAACATAAGCATTCAATTACAGGTGATTAGTATTTGGGCAAACTATTTTATTAGAAAGAGACCCTTCAGCTACTGCAAGGGAAATACTAAATTGCCTAAAAAACTTTAGGTGCCCTGGTGAATAGTTTTGGCCTAAAAAATTGAAAAACAACAACAAAAAAAAGTGACTCAAAGCTTCGGTACTGAAAAAAGTAAATTTTAAACTAAGTTATATTAAAATGAAAATAATAATTAGCAACATCACTCTGTTGTTGAGTTGTTCTTAAAGAAAATATGATTTCTTGTTCACCAAATTAATTCCACCTTGGAGGAATGATATTATTTCACTGTTTCTGCCCAATATCTATTTATTTTGTCTTTGTGTCATTCCACACTAGAGAAAAAGGAAAAAGTTCTTTACTCAGCTCTTCTGAAGCACATTCCCCTCATCCACAGAATAATCAGAATGTAGGTGAAAGAAAAGCAGCAATCGCCCTTCCTTTTCCCAAAAAGAAAGTTACTGCAGTCCCTTGGTGAGTACAACTAACAAACTTCTGCAGAAGTCTTGGTATAAAGCAGTTACTATACTGTAAAGACAGAGTTACATATTTTGGTTTTCCACCGTGTGGATAAACTTTTTCCCTCCTGGTGTGGGTATGGTTTTACTGTACAGCTGCATTTATTTACATGTGTTCCTGGAACTGCAAAAAATTCTTTGCCTAGATTTATAGGTTGGTATGTATACAGTGGTTTGGCTTCTCCTAACATTTTCTTCCCGAAACAAACCCAGTTCCTCTTGGTACCTGAGATGTATGTGGCATCAGTGTTGCCATCTGGGTTTTGTAGCCTAACTTGTACTTCAGCATTTCTTCCCCCTCTTCCTCTCCTCTCCTACCAGCTGGAAACCATGGAGAGGAGGAGGACGTGCACAGAAGCAGATAAACCACTGCATTGTTTTCTCAGGCCCAGGTAATTAGTGGCGGTGTTTTTGAAGCAGGAGGACTACCAACAGAGTCTTCCAGATAGACTTTGTGTTTACAGAAATGAGGCAAACCGTCAGCTGCGTAAGATGTGGGGTTGAGAAATGTACCTGTGGGGAGGCAGAGAGGAAGCAGAGTTGACAAGGAAAGAAGATTGATCAGATTCTTGTTTTTAAAGAAATGTTTGCTGTAACAGGGTGTGGAGCAGCTTTTAGCTATTCAGTGGACATGGTCAAAATGCACGTAGCTTTGTGGGCGTGGATGCAGCTTCTTTAAAGCTGTGATAAAAGGCAACTCTGGAAAGCAGCTGTACTTAACCATGAAATGGAGAGGGTTTGTACATATGTGATTGCAGCACATTTTCTCTCTTCTGTATATTCCTTTTTCAATTTCAGAGACGTGTTACTCCTCCTGTGGCTTTTCCTGTCAGCAATAGATGGGAAAACCCTCACCCAAACCTTTGGCTCTGCTTAGGTGAAAGTTCCTCCTGCTTCATCTCTTAGATGAAAGATACCTCTTACAGCTTTCTTCCTGAATCAAAGGGAACCGTCTCTCTCCCTCTCCTCTCTCTCTCTCTCTCTCTCCTCCCCCACCCCCTTCCCTTCCTCTCTCTTTTCAGCTTAGAAGCTGACAAGAAGTGGGTAAGACTGTAAGTTATTTAAAATAATAATTGACTTATTTTCAAGATATTGGTAATAAGGGTAAAGCAGATACATACCACACGTTCTTAACTTTAAAGACATTAGTAGTCTGAGCCATTTAATGGAGACTCATTGCTGGCTTCATCCTCATTTGAAAGGGTCCTAATTAGGCAGCCAGTAGCTATTGAGAAACAGTGACCTGAATTTACTGAGAGTATAATTCTGAATTTGGCTCTGGCTTCAGATCTGTCTGAATAAGATTAGTCTGAGAAATTTGGAGCTTTTGGTTCTTGAAGTTTTCCTTCAGCAGCTTACAAATGTCACTGTTTATGACACTGGCAACATTTGGAAGCTATAAAGTTATTGCTTCAGAAATTATTTTTATAATGTACTATGATTCAGTTTCAGACAGTGTAAATCAAAAAGAAAAACAGTTCAGGAAATTGTATCTCTACCTTGAATAGAAAAATTGTCCATAATTTTTCTGTTTTGCCAGATTCTGGGAGCTAAATTTTAGCCCAAGCAATTTTATTTTCAGCTAATCCCCTCTGCCTGCAATTACTCTGAACAGTTTTCAAATGGGTTTGAGATTATCCCAGATCTATTTCTTTTGATTTAAATTTAATCATTTGTCTAGTGGATTAAAGGGCTCAGTTTCTGATGGGCTGACCTCCATTTATCATGTGAATTCCTTGATCTTCTTGCAAATGTTAAACTGTGTAAGAATGCTTTAAGAGAAACAAATGATCCAGTCAGTTAAACTAACCCAGGAAAATAAAATATCAGCCATAATTGTTTCTCCTGGAATATGGGAGTGTCTGGAATACTCTGGGGCAACACTGCAGAGAAGCATTTAAAGCAAGCAAGAACAAAACTTTGAAGTGAAAGGGGAACCCTATGGTTTGATCAAGTCACCCAGTGAAAATAAAAAAAACCCACCTTAATCTGTCTTTAAAATGTATGAAGTGAACCAGACTCTGTAAGTAACATTGCTGAGCAGAGCAGTTAAATTACTGAGCACTCACTTAATGGCCCATCACGTGTTGTTTAATAGACTCACCCAAAGAACTGGTGAGCAGGAGGGATGAGTCATATCAGAAGCAGTGGTACAAAATTTCATGGTTTTGAACTATCCTTATTTAACCTTTACACAGCAGTAGGACCAAAAGTGAAAAACCTCCTGTTAATTGCTTGCAGGTGCCAAATACTCCACAAATTATTCATAAATGATTGTCCACGCTCCAAAGTAAGACTGTTAAGACTGATGAACATTTTATAATAACTAATTAAAAGCTTTGAAACTCTTGAAGTATTCAGTAAAATCAGATTATCCAAATTCTAAATTTTCATTTTTGAGCTATCTGCCAGTACAGTATTCCTACTTATTTGTGCAGGTTGGTTTCTGTACCATTCTCTTTTCTGTCATCATTGACTTTATGTCTTTGGACCGTAGGAGCATCTCCATGCCCATTTTGCTGAGCATGAAGGCAGATTTTAGCTTCAGTGTTAAAGATAGGCATTGATTGTAAGAATAGTCTGTTTTGTAGGACAAAAGAAGTCTAAAGAAGAGTATAATTTGTAATGGAACAGAATTCTACTCTTTTTGAACTGTATGTTTTGCATTTCATGTTCTCTTTATGGCCTTTCTCAAAGCATTAATAGAAGTTTCTTTTGGACTGAAGGGGTGTTTAACCTTGGCATTAGGAGTAAATTGCTGAGCTCCTGTGTAATCTTTCCCATTCACTGTCTTGAATGGCCAAATGAGTATTGTGCTGAACTAGGAATGCAATAGTGAGAATGCATTTTAGATAGTCTTCTTTGAGGGAGCAGTGGTACAGCAGGAAAAAACCTAGAAGATAAAAAAATCTTTTGGTGGTTAAAGTTCAAAAATTAAAAAATTAATATCCATAATATCCATAAACTTTAATAATCTATAAGGTAGATGTCTTTGTCTGAGCTAATTATCCAAATCTCTGTTAGTGAGGGGAAATCTGTTTAACATGGTCAACTGAGTGATTAATCTGACCAAATGTAGTTGGCTACTACAGGAATGAGAGAAAAACCGTCTAATCTTTGAGGATTGATTATATTGACAACATCCCTTAGCCCAGATATAGACATTATAAACACCCATATTTAGTCATGTGAAATCACCTTTTATGTGAGATGTTATTGAACAGTTTCTGGAAAAATCAAAGTTAACACCCTTTTAGCGAATGTTTCTGCTTATATTCCTTTCTTCCAGTTTTATAAGCAGGAAATGTGCATATAAAAATTGAAATTTCTACCCACGCAAAATCCCTCCTTTCCAGGGAACTGTTGTGTTGGCTTCTGATAATCACAAACTGATGAAATGTCTGCCCGTGTGTTTCTCCCTGTTCTAGGCAAAGCACTGAACAAAACTGATCAACAGCGAATAATCATCATCCATCTAAGATTATTCCTTTAGCTGCCTTGCTGGCAATTAATCTCAAAACATGAGTTCTTCACTTGGTTTGGGTACCCTCTCAGATGTAACTGGAGGGGAGATGTAGCAAAGCTTTGGACCTCTTTCAAGGGCAGTGGAAGTCCTGTGTGCATTACTGCTGGAAATATTGGAACAAACTGCTTTTGCTATTCTTGGTATTCTGGTGAATATTCTGGTGTGCTGGTAGTGTTGCAGGGTTCTCAGCCTGCCAGTGAAACGCCACTGATGGAGTCTGTTTTAATTAGGTGGGATACATGGCCTTCCTGATACGAGGCTCAGAGCCCACCAGAGCACTTGGCTGAAAGACAAGGATGCCTGATCCCTCCCTTGTACTGCCCTGGCACTGTAGAAGGATGCTACCAGCTAGACACAGGTAAGAAAAGAAAGCACATACAGGCATACAGTCTGCATTGCTCTTTCCACGACCCACGCTCCCCCTGTTTACTTAAGCAATATATTTTTTTTTTAAAATATGTTTTACAGTTTACTTTATTGCAATAAGCCAGTGTAGTCTATACGGAATTAAGATTTAAAAAATATCTGAAATTAAGACTTTCAAATAGAAAATCATTTAAGCAAAGGTTATATCATAGTAACAGATATGGCGATCATATCTTTATATGTCTTTATATGATTCTGTCTAGGACAGAGGGCTGCCAGCAATAGGTACATCTTCTTTTTTCTCCAAAATTCAACAGAAGAGGCATGTTCCAACCACAGGTTAGAACAGCAGTGCTATTCTTGCAATGTGGATTTTAATTTGAGCAGCGTGGCTTCAGCCCCAGGCTCCCTGTGAGCTGCTATTCCAACTTAGCTCCCAAGTTACCTTGCTACTTTCGCCTGAATTAGTCAAATTGGTTGCGGCAGGCCAAAATGAGAACTTTTTTTTTTTTTTTTTGTGGAATAGGTGCCCTCATTCTGAACCAACTAAAAGTTACTCAATACCACCAGTTTTATTTTAGTCTCTAAATCCAGCTTGGACAATTGTAGTCTTTGGAGAATTTTTTTCTATTGCTTTTTTATTTCTTCTGTAGGTAGATGACAAAGGAAAATGGAAACTCTCACTAGCCACTTCAAAAGTGTGCTAGTAAGAAAATCTATTAACTGCTCTTCTTATCTAACTCCTTTGGAATTAGATATGTTCCTGGGAATTAGTGTGCTGTACATACAATATAAGTTCAATCACAGGAACTGGAAGATTCTAACAGGTAATGCTATACCAGAGCTAGAAAGGCAAAAATTTGGGTTAAGTTAGAATCAGCATAATAATATCAATTGTTATGAATGTCACTTTGCTCTCATCTTAAGTCAGAAACCACACAAATAAGAGTTTTTATGTTGGTTTAGAGGATTGCATTCCAGAGGGAAGCAATTGAAATGTGAAATCAGCCAGCCTACAGCCATGTTGCCAAATGGAGTAATTCCCCCCACCCCTGCTTTCATCTGTGTGTTCCCATGCCCTTCCTTTTTTGGACAGGAGCAATTATGTGATTGCATGAAGATGCAGATCAGGGATCAGATCTGATCAGGATGAGAATTTTTTGGTGGGGGGAATGTCTTAAGTCTATTCCCAGCTGGATCTGAGTTGCTGCAGTTCACTGCATCAGTGGGTGAATTGTGGTGCTGACACAGAGCAGGAGCTGAAATCTGTATCTTGGGTTTAGGAGAAGAGTGAGAAACTCTTTCTTTTGATCCGTGGTCAACTTTGGATTGGCTTAAGCTAACTGCAAAACCATATTTGTAGAAATGATTCAAGGGTAGAAGAGACAGAAACCTTCATTTATGGTATGTGCTTTTGACGCATACTTTTCATAGGGTTGATTGAGAAGACATGGAAAAGATGTAACTGTTTCATCCTCTGTTAACTGGAGATCCTGCATTGCTGGATCTGAGGCCACTGCTGATCCGGAGATCATTGCCGCATAGGGTCACAATGAATGAAGCCTGATGTGAAAGCCTTAGTTTTTTAGGCGAAATTTAAAAATCTAAAGTCTATTCATTGACTAGATTCTTCCACTAGAGAAAAACAGACTCACAATGTACATTTATATAGAAACATTGCTGTAGATATGTGCCAGTGCTGGTGGAATAGGAGAGAAAAAGCGATTTACAGTATGGAAGCAAATATGTTGTTAATTTCCACTTTCCTCCCTTTTTATCTACCCTTTGTTTTGCCTTGGGGAAAGGAAAGAAGTTCTGAAAACATCTTCCAGTTCCTTTGAAAACCCTAAGCCACTATCCCACCTGTCATTTACCTCATGAAAAACCACAATGAAATGTCTGTGCTGTGTGCTGCTTGTAGCTTGGTTAAAACAATCATCTGTTTGATATGACTGTGTCTGTGGGTCACACATAATAAGAGTAGATGTGAGACCAACAACCTTACAAATTATTGGAAGATAGGTGGCTAGATAGAGAGCTCCTCCTATTCTATTTGAGAGAAAAGCTGCAGCATGAGCTTTTATAAGGCATCAGAGAAGCTGGTGTCTGCTGGGGTGGTGGTTTCTGATTGCCAGCTCTGGAGGAAAAGCTGTAGTTGAGGCTTGTTCTTGGCTACCTGACACAAATCCGTGGGAAGGCAGCTTTCATTGGTTTCTCATTACTGCTTCTCAATACAATACCTTTTCGAGTTCTTATGTGGCTTCTTTGATGGGTGGAATAAACATTACGACAACTTTTACCCAAACTTACTGTGAAACCTATACAGATCTTGAATTTTGGTTTGACACAAGTTCCTCAAATGACCCTGGGTTCTTAAATAATATTTAGATGCAGGGTTAGGCTTACATATGAAGAATTTTACCTTTTTTGTTTTGTTTTGGTTTTTTCCTTTCTTTTTTCTGAGTGACCTTTTGACATGTCTAAAGGATCTGCCTTTTAACCAAATAGAAATAATGATAGTCCCTTTTGTTCTTTGTCCCTTATCTTTCAGTGTAAGTATATTACTCAGAAGAGAGTTACTCCCCAGTTGCAGTGGAGAGCAATGAGCTCCAGTGGGCTGGGTTTGTCTCAAGTCTGTTTTTTGATACTGCTGGCAAATCTTGTGGACTCCTATTTTTCACCGGAATGTGAAGCTGCAGCCCACCTGGGCTTACAATTCATGTCACTGATACCTGGTCACAAGTACGCGCTACGTGCTTTACTTAAAAAAGATGATGCCCTACAAAACTGTGTTTCCTTCCCCCTCCCTGTCTCTGTGTGTGTATGTATATATTTTTGCTAATTTATGGAAACACACATTTAATAACATTTTCTTTGGGCCTTCTGGGGATTGGGACTGTGTGTATGTATATATATATATATACTTCACTTTTTTTTTCCTCTTCCCCGCCCCGTTCCCCTAGCAATTCAGGCTCTCAGCAGGGTTTAAAGTACCTGCCCAGTGGGTCTGGCTGACTGGGAGGGAGATGGGAGGTTGAGGCTGAAGTGGCCTCAAGCTGGGCGGCCTTTGCCATCAGGGTGGACGGCGCAGGATGCTCCACTGGCCAATCATTGCCTGTGGGAGACTCTCTTCAGAGAATAACAACACCTATGACACTTTCAACTTATCAGATTTTACATTTTCATTTACCAGCTCTCAAATTTCCATCTAATTTTCTGATGATACTGACCAAACACATTTTGGTAGAAATATCTGTTGGAAAGGTGGAACAATTTGGTATCTAGGTATTTGGTATTTTGTTTCCACATGCGTCTGCCTTCCTCAGAAAGTCTTAGCTCGCTTTAGAACCAGGAATTAATGATACTTGAAAGCATCTCTGTAAGCAGATCTGAAAAAATGTTACAAACTTGTAACACCACCACTTACTCATGAATATTGCCATTTAATCCCTGCCAGAATTGATCCTTCAAAGTCCAGTGAGATATTATTTTTTTCAGAAGTATCTGTACATATAGAGACCAGGAATTTTTCCCTGAAGGAAGTAGGAGACATTCCTGCTGATGCTGAAGTGTCAAAAAATATAGAAAACCCTGTCTTCTTTGGGGAATTATTCTGTGCCCTGTGGCTCAGTGAGTCCTTGTGTACTGGAGAAGTGGTTGTTTTTCCTTGCTATTTTCAACTCTCCTCTCTTGTGGCTGCAACTGCAGCCTGAAGGAAGTTCCCTCAGCTCAATACTGCTAATCTCTTACTGACAGTTCCAAACAATTAAGACATGCCTTAATTTATAGGAGGGGAAACCCTGTTGCTGCGAGAATTATTAATTGCTGCTATGAAAAAATATATTTATTAATAAGGATACCTTCACATATTAATCACCTAATTTTAGACCATTTGTCTTTTCTGGAATATGAGATATTTATAAATGTGATGAAAACACATAGTACACAGAATATCAGACATCATTGGTATGCTGGTTAGAAGCTGGAGTACAGCATGGAAAAAGTAGGTTTTGTACATGAGCAAAAAAATCTCTCAATTTGTTTTTCCTCTTGGTTATGAAATGTTCATCACTGGATACAGAATTTTCTTAGGAGTGTATTGTGCAAAATTGTTGGTGATTCTTCAAGTCCATTTGTAGTCTGCAGGGGCTGGAAAAGATTTCTAATGAGAGAGAAATTTAGTTCCATTCAAAGAGAAACACTGAAAAGCGCTGTTCAACGTTCTGGTAGCTGGAGTGTTATTCCTGTAGGCATTTCTGTTAATAAAATATACTCATGTTGCATTCCTTTCATTTCCAGGGTAGCCTGGAACTCTCCTCTCAGAGATGCTGCTCTGCCAAATGCTTCTCTAGTCCTTACCATGAATCTGACTCTTCCTGTTGATTATCCTGCTCGGAGCTTTAGTAGCAAGGCATAAAGCCCAGCTGTGATCATCTAGAAGCTGTGCTGTTTCTTTTGAATCGAAACCAACAGTGTCACTTGAACTATTTCAGCTGAATTCCGTAATATTGAAGCAGATTCTAAATACCTGGCAAAGCATCTACCCCAAAATTTTCTTCGCTGAGATTTGTTGATATGGGCTGAATGCTTACTAAAGCATTAGGCAATACACAAGTAACCAGCAGGGAATAAGGGCAGACACACAGGAAATTAGGATCAATCTTATAAATTTATTAATGTAATTTGAAGATTATACCAATTTGTGAGAAATAGAAATACTAGTGAGAAAAAAAAAATACATTAAAATACAACTGGTTCCCAGAGAAAATTACTAATAATGAAGGCCTCAGGGAAAAATATACAGACAGAAAATAGATCAAAGATTTTACTTAAAAATAAGTGCATAGACAAAGAGGGAAACAGTTCAGGTAGTAAAAGCTCAGATGAAGGAAAAGCCCAAGATGCTGCCTTGAAAAGAACTGGAGGTAACAGAGAAATCTAGAGGTGATACATAACAGCAAATGAGACATGACTTTACCTCTCATTTAGATACTATGTGGTATGGCAATAAAAGAGATGAGAACTACCTTTAGGCTATCTGAAGATATGAGGGAGAAGTAAGAGTCCCTCTCCCTGTGTGAAAAGACAGGAACTATTTCATTAAGATCTGAGCATCTTGTTACCAAAAATACATTATCAGAATGTGATGGGAAGAGAAAGAGAGAAAAAACAGCAAAAACATTGAACAAAGGGAACTGAGCATACCAAGCTTGACTGAATCATAATTAAATGAGTTTCATAATAATCTGTATTGGAAAGGGTTAAGTGCTGAGAAGGAATGCGATGAGAAGTAATGACATGAAATTAAAGAAAGAAAAATTAGATGTAGTATTATGAATAATTTGAACTGAACAGACTGAGCAATTGTGGGTAAAAGAGAGATTTTGGCCAAAAACACCAGGGAAAACCCTCATTTTTACACATTTTTAATGTCCACAGAACAGACGGAGTCAGGCTTTTAATGTCTCACTTAAAAGATGCATGCAGATGGTGTTTTTTCATGCATTTGAAAAATGAATTTCTACATTTTGATTATGTTGTCATTAGCAGTAGCCTTACTTGGTAATTAGGAAGCTGGTTCCTAGCATGTGTGTGAGAGAGATATATTGAGAAAGGAGGATGTTATCTCTTTGTTTCCACAGGGATATAATTAAATGCAACCAACAACATCATCAAAGCAGTAGAAGAAATTCACACAATAACTATACTAAACTGGAAATGGCTTATTGTTCAGTGAAAACCAGCTGATCTTCATCAGAGAAGGCCACATTATTGGCCAGTACTCACTCTGGCCAAGAAAGAAAATGAAATTCCATGAGAAAAGGTTTTTCCCTGTAGTAAATGCAGAGCCTTTCCTAGGTGAGTGACTTTGAATTAATATCGATCAAGAAATGAAGTTTTAGTAGTCCAAGAGTAGTCTAAGAGAGTTTTTCTTTCATTCCTAGGTAACTTTTTAAAACATGCCAAATATCAGGAATCCTGCTGCATGGCATCAGAGGAGAAAGCAAGAGCGAGAATATTTCCTTGCTGGAAAGGAGCTGATGCTTCAGGAATGGCATGTTCAAGTGTCAGCGAGGAACAAGGCCTGCCTGCTGCCCATTTTTTCTACTGAGCAACCTTTTCGGTTCTCAGAAAAGGAAAAAATACACAAAGCAAACCCAACCCTGAACTCCTAGGCACTCTTGGAAAGTGAAACAATGAGTTTCTCTCCATGACACATTTGTTCCAAGCAACACACTGTGCACGCGTCATTTTTGTTATTGTCATTCTCAGCTTTAGGATTACATGTGTTTTATGGTAGGTGAGTGTCTGTATTGTTTACAGCATGTGATAAACATGCAGTTATACTGTTAAATGTTTCAAATGTACCAAAACATGTCCAGGGCTTTATCCACCAAGCTCCAGGGGAGCTCCTGGTTTGGGATACTGGAGTGCCACACTCCTGCTTGTACTTCTGTGGAGCTATTATTCTTAGGATGAGTCTCCAGGCAAGATACCTGCAAGTATGCCTGCAGAGACTGCTGCTATAAACAAGAAATCATCGAAGCATGCAAATCTCTGTCTTTGCTACCTCTTCCTGAATCACTGTGGTCCTTTCCGTACATCCTCATTGCTTTCTAGTTATCTTCCCTTGAATATATGAAAGAGCTGCTGACAAGGATCTCTGTACTTCCTGCCCTAACCTTTTTACCTCTCAGTTCACCAAGTCCCTTTAGTAGTTTTTCAGTCTTTTTCATCAAATCAAAAACCTATCTTCACCATTGTCTAGGCTATCTGTAATATGATCCATATATCTCTCTTTTAATTTGCTTGAAAATTTTACTTCTTTCTGACTTTCCATTTTCATCTCCATCCTTTCACCCTCCTCCTCCCTGCATCTGCTTTTTCCACTTTTAGTTTCAGGCTTTTCTTTCTCATCAAACCCCATTTTTTTGTACTGATCAGTGAGACACCATCTCTTCCCCTTAAAGTCTACACTTTAATTGATCCCTTGTGTGGTTAACTGAGAGTTTTCTATACTTCTCCAGTTACAGCCATTTGTATTGTGGACTCCTTCAAACCCTGCTCTCTGGGGGAAGAACCGGCTTTTCCTCTGTTTCTGGGTTTAATACTGATTTGGCTACGACTTACTTAGGGGAGGAGGTCTTTGTCAGGCTGAAGTTCAGCCATAGGGAGAAAAAAAGATTGGACTGTGCTGAAATATAACAGAATGGTGGAATTTCCCAGCATTTTTCATGGGCTACTGGTTGGACCAAGAGCTAAATGTTCAAATAGTATTGTCCAGTCACCAAGACAATGTGCATCAGCCAGATACACATTGGTTCCTCTTTTGAAAAGCCTCAAGTAATTGTGCTGGAGAAAAGCTTTGGTTTAGTTTGAACTTTTAACGCAGTGGGGTTGGGAGGCAGAAGTCATCTTCTATAAAACTGCCTGATTGCTTTCCTTCGCTTAGGAAATCAATGGTATTTTAAAAGTAAACTGCGCTGAACATAGGTGTTGCAGCATTAATCTCTTTTTTTCACTCCAGTTGCCACAGCAACATAAAATTTCCTTTCCCCCACATTAGCTTCCCTAAAATGTACTTCACAAATTGTCTTTGGAAAAAAAAACCTTGTGTCATGCTGACAAATTGTGCTGTTTGCACTCTTAGTATTTGGTCTTCTGTGGAGTTGGGATTATTAGAGCAAAGCTACCTGATGCGCAGAGAACTCAGCTTTGACAAATTCAACCTTAAGTAAAGGGATGGAAATGAAAAGCCATGGAAATTAGTTACTGTCTCTGGACAAGCTGGGGGCCCAGCAAAACCTCTGAATAGTCTGGTGGTGCTCCCTTAGGAGCACCTAAAGGTAACCATGGGTTAGACAGCCTGCCTCTTCCCAGCTTTCACAAGGCAAACAATGGCCTATTGGATATGTTATTAGGGGATATGCAGTAGCTTTAAGAAGGGTTTCTTTCATGCTTTTCTCTTACACCTTTGCAAGAGCAGTAGCAGTACCAGCAGGCTTTGAATTAAGTATTAAGTGTATATGCATTATCCTATGAGAGAAAAAATATTCTAAATTATTCAGGTGAAAATGAATTTGTCTTAGCCATCCTTTGTGGAAGGAGTTATTAGACTTAGAGTGATTGTTAAAATAGTTTTAATCGGTGAGGTTTCAGAGTAGATTTATAAGAGAAATAGAGCCAATTTGTTGAAAAAAAATAGTAATCCATGTCTGTCAATAGTGTCACATTTACCAACACTGCTCTTTCTGGTGCTCCTCATCATGGGGGGCAGATCTTGAAAGGTGAGAGTAATTCTTGTGATGTGTGCAGATTTAGCAGTGATGGCCGGGCTCCACAGCACTGGGGTTTAACTGCAAGCACATATGCCTGTGCACCTCAATCATTTTTCAGTGCTGACTGTTGGGCCTCAGTGAACTTTTCTGCATGCCCCTTTTTGAGAAAGTGTTTTGGTAAGGAGCTCCTTCATTTTTTATGGGTTAGGAGGGAATGCCAGCGTGAGTATATGGAAAGGCAGGTGACCAAGGGAAGGGTTTGTGAAAGCAGCTGTCTTCATCTGTGAGAAGCTTGTAACAGCTTGTGGTCATATCTGTTTTTGAACCACAGAAGTTGTAAATAAAACCTAGCTCAGCTTTGAAAAAGCTTTGAATCTGCTGACTTGGAACAATAACAAAGCCCACAAAAAACCCGTAATCACCTCTATAGAAAACTTGGTAAATCAAATTGACCTTCCCCACTACTGCTGTCATTTCTGCTTACCTTCTTACCATGCTGTACGCGAGTATCTCTTGTACAAGGAAGGACAGGGGAGGAAAGGTTGATTTTATTCTCTCTGGTGATAAATAGAACACTTAATAGATGACAAATTGGAGAATATTGAATCTCTAGAGACCTAATCAAACATGAATCAAGTCAGCCCCCAGTAAGCAAGGGATAAAATGCCAGCTGGTGCATGGCCTTTCTGTTCCAGCTGGTATTTTATCCTTTGTAATGGATTGTGACCAGGTGTAATGCAGCTAATACTTGCATTTAACGAAATAAAAAAACTCCCCAAAATGCCAAACCGTGGGTTTTAGTGTAATAAATGTTATCCTTGTGGATAAATGCTATAACATTGAGTAGAAGTGGAGTTGATAAGTATTTAGCTGTCCTAAAGAACTAAAGAGAGAATTACAGCACCAGTCTTGCACCTGAATTTCTGTGGGAACTCTCTGTCTGTGCCATAATAAGTTAATTTGGATGGCATCTAGCATGGAAGAAAGATTCTATAGTTGGGAGAGAAAAAAATAATCTATTAAGCAATTATTTTCTATCTTTTTTCCTCAGGGGTTACTGTATCATTTTGGCTTAGATAAGTTATGGAAAAATGGGTGTAATGTTGGATAATCTGTCTTGTGTGGTAAAACCCTGCTAAGTGCATGCACACACACTTGCATATATCCATACCCAATCTTTCAGTGCAACACTTGCCTAACAATGCTTTTCTCACAGGATTTTATTGTGATTTATGAAAATGAATGTGTTACATGTGTAACATCTGTAAAGGAACAAAACCTACCATTTATTGTGAAAGCAGATAAACAATCCTATGGAAATAAAAGCCGATGTTGTGCCAGTTTCAAGCACAATAGAAATGAAGAAAGCTTTTCTTTAAAATCTGTTGGAAAAAGCCAGTGTCAGCCCTTAGCAAGACATTTTCCTTGTTCCTTTCATCACTGGCTGACTTACAGTTATCATCTTCTCTAAGAAGCATTAGATTTTTGATGAAATCTTTCCAGCTTTTCTTTTTTACACCATGGTAAATGATTTCAGAACAGCTTCTTTACATGTAACTGTATCGTTATCTGCTCTGTTCTAAAAATACTGTAAACCTACTGATTTTGCATTCTCTAAGCCACACAGAACCTCACAGAAGTTAATAGGTTTGACCTAGAATTTCAGGAGCCAAGAGTGGAAAATGAATATCATTAGAAAGTCTTGAAAAACACATATCTCATTTCAGAACAATGAAAACATTTTTTATAGTTTTGGAGCTGGCTAGAAAGGGAAAGAATTATGAATATATTCTAGTGATTTTGGGGATGTTTTGCATTTTTCAACATTTAAAACTGTTGTAGTCTTTTAATAAGAAATACATTCCCAAATGTACTTACATTGTGCTTTACATGTGACCATTCAAATAGATCTCCTACTAACAACCTTCCGTCTTCCATCTGAAGGTGGGCTCTCTTACGGATTATTTCTTAAATGCTAATAATGTGACTTGTGATGCTCAATACAAATGGGATGCAAGGTGAAGTCCTGGCCCCTTTCAAGTCAATATCAGAGAATTCCACTGACATATCATGGTGATATAAACAGAAAAGCTAATATAAATGGCAATACTAGTTCTTATAGAAGACCAAGTCAAATGAATTGTTTTTATATCTGATGAAAGTACACAATGAGGATCACCTGGTGCTTTGACAAATGCTAATTTGTTATTTTTCAGAGGCTGCATTTGGGGTCACTGGATGTAACCCTTCCAACAACACAAAAGGCACACTTCTCACAGATGCCCTCTTCAAAGAGGTGAAATTAAATAAATTGAACTCAAAGAGAGAATGCTAGATAAGACACTAATACTGCTACTAAACCATAATCTCAAAATAACAATATTCTTTTTATGTACTAGGAAAATAATTTCTGACTTTCCTTCATGTGTGATGTCCATAGGGCAAATGCTTTAACTTCTGACAGTGCAGCACGTGGGACTTTTGCAGGTGTTTCGAGTGTACAACTTAACATGCCAAAGTGACTCTTGGCAGCATCTTGGAGGGGAAGCTAAAAAAAGAAACACAGTCTAAGCAGTCCCTGGCTTATTGCAATATTCTTTAAATTATATCCTATTGGACATAGTTTCTTGTTGTCTGATGTCGTCTAAAAATTTCTCAGGGGAAAAAAGATGGCGAGACAGAGACAGAGCACCATGTGTTTTTACAACGTGGCATCCATTATACATGAGTGAAATAGCAGCCGCTCAGCTGCAATCATGGTAGGCATGACTGCTTCTCTTATAAACTCATATTTCATTTGTTTATCGCATCTTTCATTCCGAGACCCTGAGCCTCCACACATTTCTCTGCAAGTATAACTATGCACCTGAATAGTTACGGTGACTTCAGTAGGGATTACTCACATGAAGAAGTTTAAGCATGAGAACGGAGTGTTTACAGGACGGAGGCCAAAATCTGTAGATAGCTGAGCTGGGAAAATTGGCAACTGGATAGCAATGTAAACATTCAAATGCAGAAACAGAAATGCAGACTACAGCATTCCTTTCTATATCCCTTTGGCAATTGCTGACTTCCTTTGCCTTTTTCATGCTGCAAACTGAGTGCTGGATGAAAGTTTTGGTCCTGATTCATAGGCAGGGGGAAAAAATACTCCTGTTGCTTGCAATGACACTTCAATGAATTCTGGTTCTTTTTCCTCTAGATAAATTGTGTATCTATTGAAAAAATGTACTTTTTCTATGGAGGCAAGTACATATATTGTAAGACCGAAGACTGGCCTGCTGCTTCGTGTTCTTTTTCTCTCTGACTTGCTTGTCAAAAAGTACATTAAAAACATAGAAGAAGCCCAGCATATCACACTGTACAACTCACCCGACAACTGGCTGGTCAGACTGGATGTATGTGCCACTGGGGTCACTTTCACTTCCCTATGTTAATTCACATTAACAAATAATAATGACATTAGCAAGACTGTTTTTACCCTAAGTTATGGGATTACTGTTTGTTAAAGAGAGATGGAATATTACTTCATGTTTTTATTAAATTTTGAAGCCTCCAACATTGTTAAGCAAACTACAGATGCTCAGTGAGCAGTGTTTGGAAAGCTGGAATTTCATCCATTGCACTACAGTTCTGGTTTTGGTTTTTTTTTTTTTCCCGTATTGGAAGAGTGGAAACCTCTGAATGCACCAGAATTTTACATTGTTTCAGTCAGCTTAATTGCTGGAACGTGCATTTGGTTTCAGATCAATTGCTATAAGGAGTAAATGTCACAAGAAAATTGATATACATGACAATTTATTTCCTTAGACATCTGTGAAATACTGCACGCTTTGCAGGTTGAGATGTAACATTTGGCTCACATTAGGAGTGGAAAGCCAAGGTGTAACAAGCATTGGTTCAGTTGTTCAATAATAATTTTTTCCATGCAATGAATCCTCCTTATCTTTCATTAACTGCCAATCAGGCCCTCCAGCTGCCATATGCCAAAATATATTCTTGGTTATTAACATTAAAGCTACTGTTAAGACTCGGACTGAGACATGAAGGAAAAATGCCCTTTCCCAGAAAAATACATTTTTGCTTCTTCCTGCTGGAAAAACTATTTGAGAAAGTGTATTCCTGTTTCAAAGATATGTGAAGCGGTATACCAATGATCACACTAAAGCTCAGTAACCACGAGGCTGCTACGCACACTGTTGAGCAGTGAGAACTGCTTGTGCTTATCCTACAGAAGAAGCTGAGAGTTTGGCACATTATGTGTATCTCTGAATCCGATCAGTACTCCGGTAGAGGTGCTTATTTAACATAATTTGATAGGACGTAGTGCTAAAAAAAGGTTCACCACCTAATTGTTTTTCAATAAAGTTCGAGTGGTTTTAACTTTTGCAAACTGCTTCCCTTATTGGTGAAGGAAGAGGATTCTGCATTCAAAGAAAAAGAAGCAGATCATGTAAGAAGACACATCTGTCTCCCCTGCCTCCTATTTGCTGCAGACATTTCTCTCTCCCCTATAGCAGACATACATATTAGCACCAACATTTAGCAGGGGTCTGGAGCTCCTGAGACATTTGTTGCGAATACCAAGTTACAAACAGGAGGGGCAGAGAGGGAGAAACTTACATTTGGGTGTCCTCTTCATGCTGATTTTCTTGTTTAACAAACTGCCTCATTCGTCAGAGCTCTGTGGTGAAAGTAGGGAGGGAAAATCATTAAACACTCATGAGAGAGGATCAGAATCAATGACAGCACAGAAGAAGAAAATGATTGCTGACTGCATTCATGCCTGAGGTTTCTAGCTTCTTTTGACTTAAGGAAATTTGGGCCAAAATCCCATCATTTGAATGTTGCATACTGTTTCATAGAGTTCCTGTACCCTCTCTGTTTCTTTTGCATTAGGTCTTTGAAAACTGGGAAGAATGGGGAGACACAACGTTTTACAAAGGTTTGGAAAGTTTTAAAATCTGCCCTTAAAGGCCTTCTCTGAGTGAGTTATTTCCACATCGTGGCTTTTTGAAGAGTGAAGATCATAAATAAGCACTGCCTTGTGCATTAGTAAAACCAAAGTTCAACTTCTGAAGGTTTTTACCAGGCAGCTGATTACACTATTAAAATGCTCAGTGGGAAGCAGGAACCTGTATTTCCTTCTGCAGTATAGATGTAAGTGATTGAGAATATTGTTATCCTGAGATTACCAAACTGCTTTTAGTTTGGAATATGACTTTTAGTAGGTAAATAAGTAGGAAATTATTCAAAATTACTGGTTTCTGAAATGTGAGGCTTCAGTAGAGGTAAGTGATGGGATTCATGCAGCTAGACATTAAAATATCTGCAATATAGATGTCATCATCTGAGCTAATCTGCCTTGTATATCTTTCACGTCAGCTGAGAGAAAGAAGCTTTCTTAGGGTTCGGCATCTGTTACCATGAGGTGAGTCGAAGAATTTGCTTCTCCCCATTGATTATTGAAAGAGCTTAGATTAACTAGTTCAGTCCATGCCATAGAAATCTTTTTTGCCAAATGGATGCGACCTGAGGTATCAATAATACAAGTAGCTTTACATTTTTAAAGCAAAAAGTGACAAATTAATTACAAAAGAGTGACTGATAAAACAAGACTCAATTCTATCCAGCAATCATGAACCAACAATCTGAACTATACTTTTAAGTAGGAGCAAATATTGCAATCAAGGATAAGTTAATTAATAAGCTTTAATAATTTTAAATACATTCAATAAAGAGAAAAGGTGAAGCTGGTTCTGAATGAAATAGTTAAGTATTTTTAAAAATAGAAAGTAAATCCTGCAAAAAGATTCCAAATAGCATGTATTTTTGCCAGGATTCAGGAAAAAAAAAGGTTTGTGTTGTATGACAATGTTTGTTTAACGTAAAAAAAGAACTTTCTAGATGAACTCACAAGGGTAAAACAGTAAATCCACATTCAAGCTGTGTTAAAAAGCAAGAGCACTTCCCAAAAGTTGAAAAAACTCAAATTTTTTTTAGCTACTAGTAGAAAACATGGAGATTTTAAAACAAAAAGCAATAAGAAAAGCTACAAGAAATCTTCATAGAGCCTAGTTTGACTTCACCAAATAAGTCAAAGCAGAAGAGATGACTCACTTCCTCATTTTCCCTTTGCATCTCATGTATTTTTTTTGAGACTCTTGCCATGTCTATGCAGGTTATTGTGCTGTCAACACCCACTGGTGTTGTTCATGAGGCAGGTGGCTGTACGGAACCACTCAGTCACTGCAGGGTGTGAAACAGACCTTGGAGTTGGGAGGCTGCTGGCACGATGGGTGCTCAGGGACATCCATCACAGCGCATCACCGCTGCGTACAGCGTGGCATCAGGTACACCTTGTCTTGTTTTGGCACTTATGCCAAAGGAGAATACGTAGGCATCCCTAAATCACCCCTCATGGGGGAATTCACATTCATTCAAAAGATGATGGAGTGGGAAGCAGCCATTGCCTTTATGTACAGGCATACCTTAATGCGTGCTTTCTGGAGCTCTGTGTAAGGGACTTGCTTGTTATGCTTCTGTCTTAAGAATTTACGGAGGGCTGCAATTATAAGATTACCAAGCTCTTCTCAACCTTTGGTTGTCATAAAACCCATCTAGCAGATGACAAATGGAGGAATGCTGGGATAAATGTCTTGCCCACGGTCGCAGCAGTTTGTGGTGGGCAAAGCAATTGAGCCTGCCTGTCCTGAACACCAGGCACCACTGTAGCCTTGTCCCGGGAACCCAGCCTCTCCTCCTTTAAGAGCTTTCATAATACAACACAGAATAATATGAAAAATAATAAAGGTTTGGATTTGTAGTATTATTAAAAAAAATAATGAATGTAAACATGGCCAGTTGAGAAGACTGTCATTTCTCTCTCGGCAAGGAAAAGGGTTGGTTTAAAATACGACATTCTTGCACATAGCCACGTGTGCATGCAGTTCCTGTGCCAAAGGGGAAAAGATTTTCTCAGTCAGTCCTCCATGCCATTCTGCTCTGTCGGAGATACAAAGGCTCACTTACGTGCCTGTTCAGTCGTGTGCTGTCTTTAGGGAAAGGGTTTGCTCTTCAGTACAGAATAAAAGTAAAAAGTATCTTAGGGGAATCTTATAATGAATAATGTTAATAAATAATAGCAATAAATCAATGGCAATGCAGTCATATTAACAGAATATGACTATGACATGGATTATTCAGTGATTAGTTGTGAAAAGCACAGGTTTTTGAAGTGTCGCTTATCTTGTGGGCTACTTGTGAACAGGAGAAAACGTTTAGATTTGTGGGATATGTTCAACATGACGCCACCATTGAGCCACCTCCAGATGTAAGGTGATGTAATTGTACTAGAACGCTTGAGTGTAATTTAAGGAGTCATAAACTGGAGTGTTTGGGAAAGCAACAGTGAGTTTGTAAAGGAACAGACAGTGCCAGTTTATAGATTCGTTACCTGAGTTAAATATATGCAGTAATATGTTCAGTAATTATCCTTGTCTTATTAAGAAGGTTGGCCAAAAAGTGAATTCATACCATAAAGGCTGAACTTCATTCATATTAACACCAATTTCAAACAATATTGAACATATTTTTCACAACGTATAGTAAGGCAAATGTGTAAGAGAAGGCTTCATTTTGTATAATGGGAATATGCAGTTATGCTTAACTGACTTTAGTTACTATGTTGACAGTCTTGGTGAATGTGAGGAATCTTAATAAATGGGGTTTGTGTAGACCGTAAGGGCCAAATTCTGCCGCCATTTAGGCTATTTCATATTCATAGAATTTGATATGGCTGCATCAGGGTAATTGAAAGAAGACGTGGCCCTAGGTATTTAAACTGTGATGCAAAGTATATTCAGTGAGAACTAAGGATAATATTTTCTCCTTAATTCCCCAAGCAATAAAGTTTTCTATTATAGAAGCCAGCCTCAGTTCTCAGGATGTGCTGCTGAATTTTATCATGTTGGATAGTATATTTTAAATATTTCAAGTACTTAAAAATCTTTGTATTTAAATTTAGTATTTTTCATAACTGCCATTTGGCAGGACATCATCATCAGAAATCTGTGTTTATGGCTCAGATAGCACATGACTTCAAAGGTGTGTAGTTAGTCTAGGTTCCCTGCTAACATGGAAGGTACAAAGCATGGAAGGAATTCCACACAGGATGTAACAATCATCACCAGAAAGAAGAAAAAGACAAAAGGTCTAAACCACTGAGTAGGTTCATCCTGAAATGTAAGACAGGTCCTGCCAGGCACCCTTAATGAGTGCAGCCCAGATGCTTCTGGCTTTCCTACTTCACCACCCCAGGGCATAAGATTGGAATGGTAGGTATATACAGATAAACATATTTTCATATTTACACATATGAACACACACAAACACAGGTGCACACAGAATTTTGAACATTGCCTAAATGTTGCATTTAATTTTACTGCAAATAAGTAAAGGCAGTGGATGGGATGCTTTCCGGTGTAACAAATACAATCCAGAGGAAGGAAAGTCATGGTGTTTATGAGGTACTGTTTGCCTTTCTGGTCCCAGCCTGCATCAGGTCTGGAGAAATGCCCAGTGTGATGTCCCAGCTAAGACACAGCAGTGGCCACAGCTGTCACATGGATGCCAGCCCCGACTGGAGCATCACGGTACCAGCTGCTGCCCTGCAGCCTATACATTTTTTTTTTTCCTGAGCCTACTATGTATTTACTCTGAGGTGCTTTAAGAACAGCCTAACAACTGCCTTGATGCTACTTGTGATAGAGGACTAAGGGAGCTCTTACAGGGAATTAAGTTCCTTGGGACCTTTGCTGCACCTTTGCCCATTTAATGGGGCATAAAGAGAAAAAAAGCTTCAGCTGCATGGCAACCCTCTAAACTTAAGAAGACTGCCTTGCAGCCATTCAGGTTAGAAGTCAGTCCTCAGCTTTCACAGAAGTCGGCTGCGTGTGACACTGTATGTTGCTGTATTAGCAGTGATGGGTACTTTTCTTTGGTTGCCACATTCTGTTTGGGTTTTGTTCCACATGTATGATCTTCATAGCAGGCTATAATTACAGTAAGACTATAAAGAATTATCACATGAATGGTCTTCCATTTTTATCTGGCTAGAAACTCTGCCAAAATATTATATGGCCAAGAACTGGCTAGACTAGAAACGACAATCCCATCTAACCCAGCTTCCAGAAGAAAATGGCTGGTCGTGTCAAGCTTGTGAAGAACGCTTCTGAGACTTCACCAGCAAATCCTGAAGTCTTGCATGGTGAAGTCAGTGAGCATGGCAGGTGAATTAACAAAATAATATCACTCGTCTGTACAACGACACCTATTCAGGCTGGGAGATTAGCGTGATGAGTTTCTAATCTTGTCTACCAAAATACAGAACAAATTTAAATATTAAACTTTCCTCCATATGGTCCTGAAATAAGTGAATAGATTCTTGTACAAGAATAGGCTGAAATTGGTCTGTTTGACTACTGGCTTCTCTTTTTTTCTTTTAATTTGAGAAAGGAGACAATAATAAAAAAGGGCGTTTCAGAGAACTGCTGTCCTTTCCTTTGGGAACCATATCTTAGATTAATGCCAAGATCAGATCATATTTATTAATCATCTGAAAAATGGTCTTTGCAGTTATAGGAGGATGTATAAATAGTGGCATGAACTTAAGAATAACACGTTTTAAAAAGTACGGTAGTTGGAAATATTAA
Organism: Gallinago jamesoni; assembly: GCA_025769975.1. NCBI lineage: Eukaryota > Metazoa > Chordata > Aves > Charadriiformes > Scolopacidae > Gallinago > Gallinago jamesoni. Next base: position 130,974,412 of record JAOQGH010000001.1, read on the forward strand.
TTGGCTTTGCTTGATCACTTTTAAGAGCTCATTTGAGCAGTGTCTCTGCTGAAGTGCATACCAGCAATGAATTCTTCAATACTATTTGAACATCCTGCCATCTGATACAAAGTCATTACAAATTAATGGAGGAGCTGAACAAAAACTCTGAAAAGAATACTATCAGTTTCACTATTTTGTAATTACACAAATTTATGGAAGGACCTCCAAGAACTTGCCAACAGTAACTAACCCTCCTACCACTGCAGCATTAGTACACCTGTTATTCCTATTTGCCTGTGTAAAAACAGACAAAGGGAATGAATAACCTTATCTGTCACTTTTATAACCCAGGAAGAAAGAAAATAAAGTGTTGTGTTTTGTTTTATTTTTTTTTCTCCAACAGTCATTGGTTTGATTTTGTTTGAGCCAAAGTATTTTAGCAAAGATGAACCAACCCCACTAATGGCAGCACCATCCAACTCTGCAGCTGAAGACAGCATGGGCACTCTAACAACACACAGTTATGCTCCACTTTACAATTTCAGTCCTCCTCTGAATGGCACCATTCCCTCTAATCTTATGCTTTGCTCTTGTTATGATTCCCTAATATAGCTTATACTCGCAGGAGCCCTTAACAATTTGCCCAAGGTCAGTCAACAAGTCAATTGAAGAGGTGGAAAAATCAGTGCTTTTGATTTCCTTTCCCCTTCTTCCACCAACTATTGGACTACCATAAAACACAGACCATTTCAGGCTTTTTGCGGGGGAAAGGAAACATGACAGCTTCCTTTTCAAGCATCAGAAAATACTTTAAAGAATTGGTTTCTCTAGCAACAGGAACAGGAGAGAAAAAGAAGATATCATAAGTTTTTTTCCCACCTACTCATTTTTTTAATGTGGTAAAGCAGATGGCTTGGATAATGCAGGTACTAGAGATTCTGATTTATTGACTGTAGACAGAAATATAAATACAGAAGCGTATGCACTCTGCTGTACTCAGTAGCACGGTACGACTTAATGACTTCAGAGTTCATACTTCTTTTAAGTTCTATGCATTTGTATCGACAACCACCATTATTTATTGCTAGGGAAACACTGATGGCAGACCTCACTGTGTGTGGAAACCAACCTCTGGCCAGCCAAATACTTCCCGTATCCTCTGCCTTTCCCGACAGTGGTGCTGGCTCCATGAAGTCCCAATTTACATCTTTGACAGTCACACAGTTTATTGACCTGGCCAAATACTTTCTGTTAAGGTGTTGTAAATCGGTCAGTACAGCAGATATATAATGTCAGAGGATGCAACCTTTTGCCTTTGCCAAGAAAATTAAAAATGGCTTAGTGATCCCTACTTAGTGATGATAGGAAGGAGATTATTCTTTTTATGACTGTACTTGGCCCATGGGCTAAACCAGGGAAGTGCTCTCTGTATTTCTTCTCCTGTCACAACTTTGAATATTATGTGGGCAGAAACCAAGAAGATCCTCTTTAATAAAATGCTGAGGACCACGTGCCCCTTTTCTGCTGCAGTTGCTGACACTGGTAGACTATAGTCTTGTCTGCCCTACAGTAACAGTCAGTGCTTCCAAACTGCAGGAATAGCATCAGCTCTATATGCTTGGTTTTGACTTGATGGACTTGGTACTTTGGAGAGCATGTGCAGAAATCACACCAAAGCAGCGATGGTATTAGGATATGGGCTGTTCTCAGGATTCAGTTTCCATGGTTTATGGTTCATATATTGGCAAGCAAATGATGCTAACTCCATTATCAGGCAAATTTTGATAGCAGCAGTGCCACCAGTCTTGCTGCAGCAGACCTACTGGGACAACAGTAGCGGAGAGGAAGAGGACATAAAGGAATATAAATCCATTTTTCTGGCTCAGTTTCAGACAGGGCAGGAACATTTCCAGGCTTTCCAGACTTCAGCTTGGTTGTTATGAGAGGACTGTGGTGCAGAGGCTGGGCGGCTGGTCACAGCAGGTGCTTTCTTAGGAAACTGTGTGAAGCTCCCACAGACCTGCTGAGTCAGCACTTCAACGTAGCCTGTGCTGCGGAGAAGTGTGTGGACACTGTCACCTCCAAGTCATCAATCAGCAGCTATTTTAGTATGAATAGATGGGTTATTTGGGCCATTGAGATAGAGGTATCTTTTCAACATTTTGCTGTCCTCAGACAGCTGTGGAAGACTCTGCATATGTGGAGCTCTCCCCTTTGCCTTGGCTGGGCCGTGCAGCCCATCCCATGCTCTTCTCAGAAAAGACTGCTCAATTTATGAACAGAGAGGGATACTTTTCTGGTTTGTTCCTATGTCCAGTTCACCGCCTTGGTATATTTGATTGTCAATAGAGTAGGAACTTGCAACCTTTTTCTGTCTAATGAAGAATACTGATTTTTTTCCAGAGTGACCATAATGAACAACAAAGGATCCAAAAACAACCACAGGATTTCAGAAAGAAAAAAAAAAGAAGAAGAAATATATATTCCCTTGACTGATGAAGACTTTCACTGAACAATCGGATAGGAAAAAGTGAACTCTTTAACTAATGTCAGAGCAGCTGCAGAAAAACTGCAGTGGGTGACTGGGGAGGCCAAAGGGCAGATGGTAAAGGTAGAGGCAAGGCAAGCAGAGTCTGCCTCAGATCATAACTGCCAAAGAAATTGAGAAGGCCTCCCAGTGGACTGAAAAATGGTTCTTTTAAGGTCCTGAGAACAACCAGTGATGATTAAAGCCTTTGATACAGTGTCCCACAGGATTCTTCTGGAGAAACTCGGTGCTCATGGCTTAGATGGGTATACTCTCCGCTG
>JAOQGH010000001.1:130980772-131001629 GCA_025769975.1 Gallinago jamesoni
GGGTTAGATTGATGGTTGGACTAGATGATCTTTAAGGTCCCTTCCAACCTAGACAATTCTATGATTCTATGATTCTATTCTATGATTCTATCAGTCCTTGGGAGAACACAGCAGTGGTGAAGCAGCAGGTCAAGACAGACAGGCAGGGGGTGTTCCCTTACATGCAAGTCAGGGAGAACACAATTACGTCAATACGTCATGTGTATAATGGAGAAATAATATCTTCTTTCCACAATCCATGGGGAATTTTATCAAATCACACTAGAAATGGTATAAATATTACATCTTGAAACTCAGGAGAATATTTGCTTAGTCTCCGAATTTTATTGCTTGTCCACACAGAGTATTTCAGGATAAGAAATAATCCGGGCCTGATTTTTAATACATAGATTAGTCTTAGAGAAAAAAAATGAGTCATAGAGTATGCATATACATATATGTGTATACACATACACACACATATGCACACAAAATGCAGTAATATTATCTTCTCTGTTGAGGAAACTGTCTTAAAATTTCAAATGTAAAGCCAGAAAACAGTATATGCTGAATGATTAAAAAAAGGACAAAAAACATCTACTGCACGATGGGAGAAAAATTCTACAGTGTAATATTTTCTGTTGCAAAGAAATCTGTTTAAATGTATGTGAAAATGTTATGATGTCAGACACTCTAAGAAAACAAACGTAAAACTCCTTGTATATAAATCATTTCCCAAGAGAGAGAAATCAACTTATCTTACAAGTAACACATGTAAATCTAATACACCTGTTTGAATTAAAGTGGTTTATTAAAATATTAGTAGTTTACAGTTTAGAGAATAATGCTGGTTAATTGTGTTTTGAAGAGCTTTTTAAAACTTAAAAAAAAAGAGGAAACCACTTTAAGACATCTTCTATTTGAAAACTAATTTTTTTCATAAAATGTAACTTACATTAGCTGCAACTATATCTGTCATTGGCTTTTTTTTTTTGTTAAAAAGTGTATATTTCATCTTTTCTCTTCTCTGCTGCATCATGAAATACCCACAAACACAGCCTGGGGAACTGGCTGACTAATTATTTAGTGAAAGCAGTAAAGTGGAAAGTGGAGTATAGATAGAATATTATCAAATGAACAGGGTGAGCAGCTTTAAAGATGGGACTATTTTTACTGAAGTTATATTACATTTGGTTTTCTTTATGAACTGCACAAAGTACAATATGTTCAGACAGAATGTCACTCTAAAGCAGACAATAGCCTTTTAATAATTCAGTCTCTATCAGAAGAACTCAAGATCAAACCTGACCCTATTTCACAGATTAGAGATGTATTTCATGGACTCTCTACATGCTTGTTAGCCAATCACGCCTTTCTGCTTTCTGAAAAGAGGGTTTTACAGGAAAAGGATGGGAGGAGAGTACATAAGAGGCAACGTTGTAAATGTATTGTTTATTACGCTTGAGACATATTTTTTTAGCTTGGTTTCCTGATGAAATAAGGCTTGTGCAAATGTATCTGTAGCTCTGAAACCCACTAGATAAATTCAGTTGCATCTGAAATAGGAACAGCAGTCTCCTACGAATTTTCTATATATTAAAAAATATGCAGTGGAGTAGAGAAAAGGAACAAGTTTCAATGAGGAAAGCCATCAGTTTGGGTTCAAGAATAGTGTTTTATTGCCAGTAAGCCCGTTGCCTAAGAGTATGCTCATGCTGGCTGGCCAGGAGGGACATACGGGTCATGGTAGGAGATGTGGTGTGTAGGGCTGCCTTTCTTTCAGTCAGGGAGAAAGAGACAGAGCGAGGGACAGGATGGAACAGTCACAAGGGTACTGGAGGAACACATGTGGGGACGCAGAGCAGCACACACCTCTGTTAGAGCTGCTGTTGGTAATACAATTTCATTTTGCTGCAAATTGTGCTTTAAGCTGATGCTGTTATATCTCCTGCAGTATTTCTTCTGCAGTGAGCATGTATGGTGACAATCATTGCACTACTCATCTAAAGTTTAATCTTCTAATCAAGTTACCTGGATCCTTTTATTTCAATGAAGATGGATAGGGGCTGCACTTCCATGGGGTCATTTGTGATGTCTATCCAAGGGTGAAATAAATTGCCTTCTGAAGAAGTCATTCTCCATCCTGATGACGGAGGACATCTAAATGACCGGTTTAGACTTGACACTTTTGGACAGCTGACTGTGATATGAAACCCTCTAGCTACTGATAAACATCTTCTGTTCTCACTCAATATGGCTGGAAACAGAAGCTCCCTGCACTTGCAAGAAGGCAACCAAAGGACCTTGACCGTCTGCAATCTTTCCTGAGAGAAGCAAAAAGCCTCCTAGATTTCTAGTGATAACTTACAAGGAAACATAATGATGACAGATCATCACGTTTGATTTCTGTGCTGGTTATACTGCCAGAAATTGCAGTGTGGGAGAGAAGTTAAATTAGGAGATTGGCTGGAAATTAAACAGCCAGTCTTGTAAATGGAAGGAGGATTCTCTCTGCATATTTTCGTGGTTTCCATAAGGGCTGAACAGTGAGATGATAAAGTGTGCTGTTGATACAAAAGTATCAGCACAGTCACAAAATACTAGGCTAGTCAAATGTAAAGGCGGTTCAGAGACTGAAAAAAGGATAATGGCATGTAACAAAGTGCATGTATATTCTACTGATCAATGAAATGACAGATAAGATTTAATAAATGGCTGTAAGTATGAAAGAATAGTGTATAGATAATCTTCAAACAAACTTGGAAGTAGGCCCTGTTTGTACCCGTATGGGGAGAGTCCTAGAAGAATGACTCCTGGGCTTGGAAAAAGGCAACTGCAAGGGGGATGTGACAGGGCAGGAAGAGGGCGAGCAAGCAACAATTCACTTTTTCTCATCAAAGGTGAGATACGATTCCTCTAGAAACAGAAGTAAAGAAAATGCCTTTTTTTGCTAAGCAAGACTGATGAAGCCATGCAAATCCTCCATGGCGTCTGTGGAGGCCAAAGGCGTGAGTTGGCTACAGCAGTCATTAAACATGACGTGCCCACCACAGTCCCTTACACACCGGCTGCTGCAAGCTGGGGGGCTGCATCCCGACTGTCCTCGCTGTTCGTGTGTGACAGGGACCTCTCCTAGTGACTCCCTGCTCCTTTACTGCCCAAGACAGCCCAGGTAACACCGTGGGCCAACGCGCCACAGCCACCCCTACGTTCTGTGCGCTCAGAGGTGTCACACGGAGAAGATGTCAGCCACCCAGAACCGTTCCAAGCAGTCCTGCTGCAGCTCACTAGATGCACGTCGTCACTCTCCGGTCTTTGTTATTATTATAACCCCTGTCGGATTTTCCAGCCCCAGTGCCCGAGTTACTGAAGAAGAATGCAGTTTCACCCAGGGAAGCAAACAAACAAACCCGAACATCTGAAAATCCGCAGGATAAATAGATTCGGGAATGCTTTAACTTTCACCTCTGCAAGGCAAGAAACCGATTTCTATGGGTAATAAACTTAGTAGCAGAGTGGGTGTTTATATAAGCTTCAGGAACCTCTGTGAATGGGAACATATCCATGCAAATGTTAGAAGTGACAAATAACGTAAAAAATCTATTTTGCCTTTTAAATTTTCAGCTATTTAATCAATAGCTATTTTCCTCTTTCTGTATTTGGCACTGAATTATTAGATTCACTTTCCAGTACAAAATTATAATAGAAAGCTTTATGATCGATACGGCGTTGTCTAAATTGTGATATTGTTTTGTTACACCTAGGGATCACATTATGTTCCTATGTCTCTATTATTAGATATCATATTGCTATAGTTGCATCTTAAAATTTCTAAGCATGGTACAGTTTCTAATTTCTTTCCAATTTTATATACCGCAGCCAGAATGAAATAACATGAAAGGGATGAAAGGATTGATCGAGCACATAAATGAGATTAGATTGACTGTGTGCTATATAGTCTTTCACCTTCATGGCTTTTTCAAAAAAGAATCTAGTTCCCCCAGTCAAAGTCTACATAAACGAAGTACAACCTGCCTTCAATAGCCTTGGGGTATATAAGATTATTGAGGCGATCTCAGGGCTGAATATGCCTAGATTACATGCTGGAGATTCCCAACTAAGAGACAGGGGTGACTGTTCCTTCTCTTGAGAATAAAAACATGTTGCAGAAGATCAGGTTATTTCTTCTCTTACAGGGTGTTCTCCAGGTACCTGGGTGCAGTATGTCTATTGGGGCTCTTAGCAACTGGGAGGCTCTTAATCTCGCAGTAGGGTGTTTTTGTATGTATATTACATTGCAGGAAGAAGGATATAAATACAACCCAATACATTTCATGTCTATTCACAATGACAAGGTGATGTGCATTTACAGAGCGGCTGAGAAAATGCAAGTTTGGTTCCAATAATTATACGTGCACCTATGAAGGAGAAGTTCTAATAATAGGGTAGAGTTTTCCATCCTGTTTTTGAAGAAAAATAGACAGCAGGATGACATAAAGCTTATAAAGTCTTGGGAAATATTTTTTGAATATATTGTCCAAGCAAAAGTGACAGTGTAGCAGTAAACATACTCCTGCTGTGTAATGTGAATTTCTGCCTGGGATCGCTACAAGTTTTCACAAATGACACGTAAGAACTGGTTTTTCTTGGTATTGTGGAAATATGCAAGTTGCTTTATTGAAGAGAGTATTACTTTACTTATCCAGTGAGGTTTAGAATAGTTTCTGTGCAATTTGGTTCTTAACATCTCCACGTATAGCGGTTGTGTGAGGATGTAACAGCCTTTCAGCTCTGTTGTTTGCGCCGACGTGGTCAAAATGCAATAACCTGGCCCCTGAATTGAAGCACCTCTTCCTTTTTTTTTGGTGAAATTTTAAAATGTGCTGAGTTACATAGCTTAAATTGGGACTGTGAGCACATAATATATATGAAACCCTTTTGGCCCTCAAAAGTGAACCATATGCATTCAGTCGATGTCTAAGTGTCCCTCTAAGTCCCTCTAAGACTTTCAGAAGAGCTATTTCCTTGTAGGCATTTGTGCAGCTTCTGGGATGCTTAGTCCATGCTCTGAGATGGGGACTCTTAGCATAGTGGTAATATAGGTATTGACAGATAAATATTTGCGAGGGATACTGCAGCCTAGCTGGATTCTGGTCCCAGCCTTTTACATTTTCTCCTGTCACTTAGCAGCAAGACTATGGCACAGGGTCAATGTTTTTTAAATTAGACCGCTAAAGCCATATTTCAGCTTGGAAGTCTACATTGTGTTTCTGAGATACTTGGATGGTTTTGAAAATTCTCAGTGTCTATTCTGTGATGAGCTGTAACCTGACCAAAGTATCTCATAAAACTGTAATATTATTCTTTAATGATACTCACAAACTTCAATGCCTCTCTTCCTTGCACTTTAAATTCCTACCACTTTTATTGGATTTCAAAGTTTCTAATAAAAAAGCCCATTAGTAATAATGGTCCCTTGAAGCATTCAGCTTTGGATTTCACCCAGCTAGAGTCTGGTATTGTTAGGGAGTTTTGAGTGCTGCTGAGTAATAGTGCAAAGTGCATTTCTCAGCATCAAATGTCTGAGAGCATCGGATAGGGCTCACAAAAGAGGGAACAGGGATGAGTGAAATTGTTTTAATTCAATTACTCTTAGGGGCAGAATCAATACAAATATCCTTTTTGCTGAGACAACGAGGTAGAGAGAACGACCCTGCCTCTCCCAAATCTTTACTGCAATTTCATTTCTTTCATTTTATCTGTTTGTGCAACTGTAAAAGTGAGATGTGTCATTTTTGACTGCAAGCATTAAGCCATGAAAGTATCTGACTTGAGAAAAAAAAAAAAAAGAAAAACATTTATGCTTCTGCAGACTTAAAGTAGGCATCTAGTTAGGCTGATTGTAAAGTTTGCTGCCTAGAAAAAAAATACCTGTAGGGACTTGGAAAGTTTGGAAATCTGCTGAAAGAGAAAAGGGATTAAAAATACATGCTAATTATTTGATTGCAGGGATCAAGGAGGAAATCTTAGCCCTGGTAAAGCCAGTGACTTCTGCAGGGTCAAGCCTTCAGGCCTTTGCAGTCCTTATGGGAAACATGCTTGGGGGCAGTTCTCCAGGGCTTTTGCCAGGCCCTCACCTTTAGGCAGCTCAAGCAGTATGAGCCCCTCCTCTGGGCTGGTTTCAGCCAAGTTCACTGATCTCACAAGGGAACAAAAATCCCTATGAATGCTCTGTTGGAGGAAACCACTAAATGTTTTTATATATAAGCACAGAATGCTGTGTAATTTTTTTTTTAAATCTTTTTTTTGGGGAGGGAAGCTTTTTTATAAATTAAAAAAATGCTCTCAGACTCCACTCTAAAAGGATGTAAATCTGCAGCTCTTCAGATCAACTGTCACCTCTCAGCTGTATACGCTGTGTCGTACTTCTGACAACAGACATATCAACATTGCACGATATTGGTGTGACACATGGTAGAGCAATGTGTCAACAGGGGAGTCTGAGCAAATGTCTGTAGAAATATTTTGTACGTTAAAGAGGTAAAAAAAAACCAAAACAAAAGCAGAAGAAGGTATAATAAACTCATTTATGTCTGGACAGTTTGGTGTTTAAATAAATGGCTTCATCTAGGTAGATGAATTCAGCTCAGGTGAGCATTTATGTCTATGATGTAAGAAGCAAGAGGCATCTTTAGAATGAAAGCCTGTTTGGATAGGGAAGGATGAAGCTGGCTGGGGTAGGTGGTGTGCAAGGCAAGCCACTCATGGAAGCACTGACTCCTCCTTCCCCATCACCGACATTTAATTAAAACCCTGATGGCAGGGCTGCAATTAGTGCTGGGCTTGGGGATTGAGGCAGCCTAAGCCCTTGTGGCTGATCTAAGCTTGTTCATCTGAAAACCAATCCTGTAAACCCATGACATTTTTCATTTCTACAAATCAGCTCCAAATTTGAGCCCTCAAATGGATTCCGATTTACTTATTCAAATATCATTGCTAACAATGTACCTAACTTTGTTAGGGCTGATGTGGCTAGCAGGAAACAAACTGGTTAGATTAATGAGACAAGCGAAATGAATGGATGCTCACTCAGGTACACATTGTCTGATGCTACTCCCTGCTGCTCCTTGGCTTTTCAAATTTCCACTCAAATTGCGATGATACTAATGATAATAATTTTATAATTTAAATTAGTTTCCTCCAGCATCCTTTGTATATATGGCACACCACCTATAGTGGCAAATAGTGCTTTCTTCTGTGGGTTTTTTTTTTTTTGTTGGTTAGTTTTTTGTTTGTTTGTAAGGATTTGGTGTTAATTCTAACACCATCACAGTTCCAGTGTACTTATATGTTTGCAGTAATTGTCTTTTTAGCTCCTTACTCAGATTGCTTCCCATGCATCAGTGTCAAACTTGCTTAAAGAGCAGTACATGCAGCATGACAGCAGATTACTGATTGCAGTGTCCTTTGTGAAAGCAGCAAATCCTTGTGAACCCAATGACCTCCCTCTGCAACCCCCTGGTTTAGTCTTTGACCTTTCCGTATTTCCCTCCCTCCCCATAAAAAGCAAAACTGATACTGCTGAGGTTGTATGACATAGTTCTCTAAACTTTGTATTTCTCACAGGGCATAATTGAAATTGCTTTGTAATTTAGACTATGCTTTATATAAATTAAAAAAATTAGTGGGTAGATTTATAAACTGGGTAATACTGAAACAGCAGTTTCAGTATTATCCTACAGCACTGTTGACCATAGAACATGTAGCTGAAAAATCTTGTAATATATTTATCCATATACAGAGAGAAAAGATATTAGTCCCTTTGCAAATTAAAGATCATGCACTGATACTACCACTTCTGTCAATATTCTTGTTTTTGTAGGGAAAGGCATGAAAGAGGCAGATCCAACACAAAAGGACATGACTTTCGAGCCTAAAGGAGAAGCACAGAGAGGCAGGGCAGTACCAGACTCAAAGAATTTGATTTCATAATGGGCTTGATGGACACATTTGGAAATTTTTTGGAAGGATTACACAGAATCTTAAGGAATGTTGTAAAATTGCTCCCTTTGATAACTGTATTACTAAACAATAAAAAAAGAGAGTGGGATTTTCTCAGGTAGCTCCTGGTGCGTGGTGACAGCAGCATTACAGCTGTACATGAGACATTTTCCATAGAATGAAAACCTAATTTAGACTTCAAAACTAATATTTGATGAAATTTTAAGGACTGAAGCCCAAAATTCCAGATTTCTTTATCAAGAATCAAAAAAGATATTAGAAGCTGACTAAAAATAGAAAATATAAAAGGTTTGCTGAGGGTTTGTAAATTGCTAGACTGGCAGAACCAGAACCACTGAACTGAAGAGTTTAAAGGTCATAATAAGAAACCATGCATTGACTTCCTGCTAATCTCCATTCCAAAAACAGTGAAGGATAAATTAAGTTAAATGAATTCATGTTGATGTGTCAGGTTATGCGGCAACACACAGCGAAATAAAATCTAATTCTGTGACGCGCATTGTGGCCTCCTGTCACAGCTGAAGATAATGATCATCTACAAGTATCTGACAGGTCTATGCCTGAATGGGGAGAATTGCTTGTGACATTAAAATTGAGCACAAAAAGGACTGGCAGAACTGTGGGGGGAGACCTCATGACATCTTACAAGCTGAAAGATTGTTTATTCTCTAAATGTACACTATGTTGGCGGGAATTTGAAGAGGTCTTCATAAGGCAGATTCTTCATTGGCAGACACTTTGGTTGTGAACTGTCATCTTTCTCATGATTATCTGTCAAGGACATACAAGCTTACGATAAAACACCATATCCACTGATCTGGATTCCCAGTGGATCTGATTTGTTTGTTGAAAAGGGTAAAAAACCTCCAATCCAGCTGTAGGAAAAGCTTTTCTTTATTGCCTCTGGGAGACAGACTGAAGTGCATTCACATTTCTTCTAAACCAGTAAATATACATGTTTTTGACCTGAATAATTAGATGAACAAATTCTTGCAAACATAAATGTTATTTTATTCTCAAATTAATTTCTTAAAGCTATATCAAGATTTTTTTTTTTTTGTTGTTCATAAATTGGCATGAAAGGCTTTTGAAACAGAACACAGGGAACTCACAGTCATACTGCTATGAACCTGGCGCTGCTCCTAAACTATTAAAGTATGCTTGGATTTTGCCCTTTGGGTGTTGGAAATCTCTTTGTTTATTTCTTTTCAAAAGACGAAACCTGCACATAGTTTTGTTTTGTCTCTGTTAGCCAACTTCAGGAGGTAAGTATTCAGAATGGCAGAGATGGATTAAGATTATTGATTCCTTCTAGTTGAATTGTGAGGTTAAATTCCCTAGGCAATGAACTAAAAATGCCCTCGCAGGATTTTTCTTTCTACTGCATCATGAACTGGATTTTTTGGAACTGGAAATTGTCTGTTGAATTGGAGATATGATGGAGGTAATTAATATTCTGAATAATTTCCAGGTTTGCTGCCTTTCTTTCTCTTTTTTCATTCATACTGACATCGGTCACAGAAGAAGCATAAAGATTGCAGTTTTAGTGGGGGTGAAACATCTAATACTTACGGCATCTTTAAACAATCCATACACTTGGCCAAATCTAATTGCTGCCTTGGTTTCTATTGTTATTTTAGCAGTCCTTGCTCAAAACTAGAACTGTTGCCAATCTATTATATTTAGCCAACTTTTGTGGTTCAGACTGTAGTATTTTAAAAAAATATTTGGTTGGACCTTATTTACTTTCTCTGACAGAGAGGAAAAATCAACCCTGGAGAGATAGGTGATTTTTCAGGTATTTTTAATTCAACACAGGGAAACTACCAAGGCAAATTTTTATTCTGAAATATGTAAGATAAAACTTAATCACCGTAGATAGCAGTACAGTGTGCATACCCAATATCTTCAATACCCCCCTGTGGCCATCCATCATTCTTCCTGACTGACAAACTAGACAGTTGATATCAGCTAATATTAGAAACTCATTCATCTATTAATAAGTCTTCTTCAATTGTATTTAATAGCAGAACAGATTACACCGAATGACAGTGTACAAACTCACAGGGTTTATCTTAAAACAAACAGCATTAAAATGCAGCAATTAATGTAGAAAGTTGCTTTCAACACATGCCTTTCTGAATTTCTTTAAAGGGTTTGAAAAAATACTGAGTTCAGTGTTACCAGTTATAAATAATCTACTTATGCCACATTTAACACTATGCAAAAATTTCATCTGAACTACAGATGGGATCCAGGAATCCTCTAAACCCCAAGGTAAAGGCAGCCGCTCTGGCATGGGCTAGATGTGTGCTTTTCAAGATACCTGTAACACGCCTCTTCTCCCAAAGTATGTAGGTATCTGCCCCTCTTCTCTGTGCACTTGTCCTCCAGGTGAGGGGAATTTGGGGATGGGATGTGGAGCAAGTGGAGGAGACAGGTGTGAAGTCAGCAACAGTGGAAGTAGTCGGATGGGTACAGGGATGGGGGCAGTGCACAGAACCAGCACAGAAGGTGTCGGGTCCTGGGAAGCTTTGAGAAGTCATAGTCTCATAGAATGACAGAATGATTTGGAATGACCTTTAAGGATCATCTAGTCCACCTCCCCTGTGTGAGTAGAGACATCTTTCACTAGATCAGGTTGCTCAAAGCACCATCCAGCCAGACCTTGAGCACTTCAATGATGGGCCATGCACAACTTCCCTGTTCCGGAGTCTCACTGCTCTCATAGTCCCTGGGTCTCCTGTGACTGGGGTGGTCTCCTGTTCTGCAGGACCAGTGGAAACCCAAAATATCCCAGCACAGCCTTCTCATAGCTGCTTCTTCGTCTATATTGCCCCTGCCCCAGATGTACCAAGCTGGGGGTGCTTTTCTCTTCTCCACTTCAAGGGAACCTTGTCAGTGTGCTTCTCCCAAACCTGGTCTTGAACAAGGAAGGCCAGGTAGAAGGTGCATAGTCTTTCAAGTATCACTGGGACAAAGTAATATATTTGCTAGAATTGGCTTTCTACCAACACTAGTGGAAGTCTGATCATTGCTTTGACAATAAAAACTGTACAAGTAAGAGGAATTCATACACGCAGAATTTAATGACCCTGTCTGAGAGCAAAATCCTGTTGTCACGGAAGATTGTGGCAGCTTTACCATACATTTCAGTAGAGATAGGATTATACTTGCAGTTCTGACAAGAATCTATCGTTAACGTTATTGTTTCTAAATTGTCATTGGGTATTTAATTATAGCAAGTGTGAGAGCTTTTATTGTATAATTAAAAAAGAAGGAAAAATGTCATTAGGTTGAGAGTTCTGTTAAGGCCAAATAGTTTGTATTCCACAGGGCCCAAGAGGTAAATCCTTCAGGAGAGTGACATTATATCATGTTTAGAAGGTATTATCTTTTGGAAAATCTATCTGCTGCAGAATCATCCAGCAAATCCTTTCAGCACTGTATTCAGAATATTCTTGTTTTTACTGGACATGAAAGAAGTAAAGAGTACTTCTTAGAAATAAAGAGCCAAGTCAAAGAAGAGTATCTTAAATGTATTGGCATAAGCTCCTATTTAAGGCCTGAGCTGACAAACCACTTAAGTATATTTTCAACCTCAAGCATGTTAATTGTCTTAGCAATTTCAAGTGTTGCTGAAAGGAAGATTTAGACAGTTTAAAAAACAGCTTGATTTGCAAAAATAATGGTCCCTTAGCATGCCATGTTTCATCAAAATGAAAGATATAAAGAAATGAAATGGAAGTGGGAAAATAAAATTGGAGGACTTCAGCTCATAAAGTGAAAATACAATAAAAAATGCTGGAACTGTACTGTTCAAAGCACAATTAAAATAGTGACATTTAAACAAAGATGTATTTTCATCCACTGTAAATATTTGTACATGTTTGATAGCCAAAATCACAAGAGGAAATATAATTAGCGAGGACCATCTGGATGGTATGTCAGGAAGACCAAAGAATTGTTATTTTGGCTCTTTCCACCTCCTCCCAGATTAAGTTCCAGTCACCTTCTTCTGACACTCGGCCCAGCTCATTTCACTTCATTCTTCAAGGCTTTGGTGCCGTTCTTCTAGTAAGAAAACAGAAAAGGCTTGCTCCAGAACTTGACAGTCCCATTCTTTATGTGGCCTTAATATTTGGTGTTCAATCATGTATAAAATCTCCCTCCTGACACAGCACTTTGAGGCTTTGCCAGCTTTGGGGGGAAGCCACAAGGATTAGGCATCACACCCGATCTCAAAATTTGACATTTTATCCTTCCTTCTCTATAGAAAAATGTACATTTTTTACAAGTTATTGTTCATCATAATACAGCTAGACAGAGAAATGAATTACCTTCAGTGGAGGCATTCAGGAGCAGCCTTTTGGAAATCCTGCACAAAGATGTTGAGTTTCTCTGCGGTTAGGGACAGGCATGATAAGGCACAATATACATTTTTCCTGTAGAAATCTTTATATGTCATTATTAGCTATCACCTTTTTGAACTCCTCTTATTCCTACACATCAAGGTATTCTTTCTAACAGCATGTTTAACTCTAAGAAGCTGTGCATGCAATCTCTTTATGTTGCATTGAAAGTAATTACTGGGCATATAATGAATTCTCCTTTATGTCTCTAAGCAGATGGGTTCCTATTATCAGGGTTTCAGAACAAACTGATTGTGTTAAGGTGTTGTGTCACGTCTAATTTCAGGAGTCAAGAAGGAAAATAACCTCATTTATTAATGATCAGGCAAAGTAAGAGAAATTCATTATCCCACACATTTTCTGTGCCTGATTTTTACCCCACGAGAATGAAGGTGAGATTACACTGCTCTGAAAGCTGGTAGGGAAAGGACATGCAATTTAAAATTAGTTTACACTTGGATGTAGGTTTCTTTGGAGCTCTTAGAGTCAGCAGTTCAATAACAGAAAGAATTTCAAACATTTAAAAGTCATCACTGATTTATTTACCTGAATTCTGACTATAAAACACATGTAGACAATGGTTTATGTCTGTTATGGTCCAAATTTATGCCTGGTAAAATTTAACTAATCTCAGTAGAATTGAAATAGTTATGTGTATAACTCAACGGCTTTTCTCTGGGGAACGTTCAGGAAATTTTAGTACAGTTTTAGGAGTATCAGTTGATAAGTGGCTATACTGATACTTATATATTTATTGACTGATTGGGGCAGTACACTGCAGAGCTGACAGATAGGAGAAACGTAAGTAACTTTGGCAGCCCTCTCGTCCAAACACAGTCCTTGGCTCCCTAGAAATGGCACAACTTTAGACAAAGCAATTTAAAGATCAATCTAGTTGAACTGATGCAATCTGCTAATGCATGTACATTTAAATTAGCTAAATTGACACAGGCAATATTACAATCGATTTGAGTGTGTCTACATTAAGCTTAGCCTTACTTCAAGATAGATCTAAGTTAAAATAAGATCAATTGTAGTTAAAATGCTGCAGCTTTCCAGTGTGGACAAAGCCTGCCCCCACCTAACAAAGGCTAACAAACTTGAGGAAGATTATTTCAGTTTATTTTGAATTTTTCTCATCACTAAATTTATTTGGTCTATTAAAGCTCAATGTTGTGGTCATCTGTGTGACCCAAGAGATCCTTTAAACACAGAAACCTAAAGGTAAGGTTCAAAAATCTGCATTCAGACCTTTAAATTAATCTGATTTTCAAGTACAACAATCACTCTCTGGGTGACTCCAATGGGACTGTGGGCGCACAGCACTTAGAAAAGTTGCAAATTACTCTCAAACCAGACCACATATTTAGGGGCTTAGCTTTACTCTTTGTTCTGTTTTTAGAAGTTTTGGGTGCAGGATTTGTTCCATTTTCTGTTTTCTGCACTGTGATTCCTTTATATATGACCACCTTTCCATTTTAAAACAATAATTTTAACAAACCTTAAAAAAAAAAGTACTAAATATATTCTCCAAATTTTATTTCTTTTGACATTTCATACACATGGAAGCTAAACAATACACAGTTTAGCTGTATATTTTTGTACACCCATTCTCAGCTGCAGTCATCACTTTGCTGACAACCATCTGTGTCAACCTGCTTTTTCCTTCCCTTTTTGCTCAGCTGAAATGAAAATAAATTGACAGAAACAACTTCTGCAGGGAAAGTGGAAAAAAAAGTTAATAGAGTGGTGGGGCATGTCTCGGCATCTGCAAGCACATTTTTTTCCTATGTTAAGTTTTATTTGTATTCAAAATTAAAATGCTATTTATTTCAAGTCAAAGAAGGAAAAGCAAGCACAGCTTGTTTGGTTACAATGCAAAATGCTGTTGCCAGTGCAAGAGGTCCAGCAGAACACAACGTCTTGACTGTCGAGAAGCACAAGGTGAGGACTGTTGAGAGGACTGGAGGATGTCATGGCGCGTCTCCCACAAGCTTAAGAAGTGTCTCATTTCCTTTCTGCACAGTCCTCCCTTTCAGACCGTGCTCTTCTCTGCGTTCCCTAGACTCCTCTTAGCCTACTGTCACCTTCTGTTTATGGTTCCCTTGTTATTTATCTGAAAGTCAGGGGTTGGAGAAAAGGGACATGAGAGGAGCCAGAGGTGTTGCCTTGATGCTTAAAATCCAGACTTGTTGTAATGTGGGTTTGATTTCAGAGGTGTTTTCTGAAGACAACAGAAAAATGTTTTCATGACTTGAAGAGTCACGTATTATACATCAGGCCTTATAATTATGTTCTAAGATAACAGTTCATATTAAAAATGTTTTTCAAACCTTGTTATTATCATTACAGTCAGTACCTGTGAATCTCTTCAGTTTGAATCAGCCTTGCAGAAAGGAGCTCAATTATAGAGATACCATGGAAATAATCTTGCGTAGCACTGTTAGAGTAGACTACGTCATAAGGTTTGCATAAAAGAACACAACTAAGGTTGCACGGGACTCTTACTTTTGATTTGCCCAGATTCTGTAGGCTAGAATTGAACATTTTTCAATAAACATCTACATATTAATATGTAGGATGAAGTTCTGGTCCTATTTAATTCAGTGGGAATTTTGCCAGTGATTTCAGAGAATCAGAATTTGACATCTTCCCGTGTGTCTCTTGCTTTTATACCCATACTGCAAGACTACACCCCTGCATCGTCTATCTGAAATATTCTTGCCAGTCTATCAGAGCCTTGTCAAACCTCTGTCAAACCTCTCGGCAGTGTTTAGTCACTGTTTCACAGTCCATAGCACTGATTTTTCTCTCCCCATCATAAACAAGCTTTGCCCACAGAAATTACATTAGTCCAAAACAGACATGTTCAGTACTGATTCAGAAATGTGTTTAGGATCTATTATAGTCATCTAACTAGATCTAAGTTTAGAAATCTATACATTACAAATCCATATGATTATGACAGATTTCAAAAATGTGCTAAAGTTGTGCTTTCTGCCTTAGAAAACTTCATCCTCTTGAACGTACGAAACAAATGGTCTGAGGACACTGTGCTACAGTCCTACTTGTCCATCTCAGGGTGTCTTAGAGAACTGTGTTTGAACTTTAGAATTGGTGCTAAGAGCAATCCTGAGAAGTTTCAACAGGATTTGAGTCACGAACAGCCGAAGAAATCTGTGCATTAGAGTGCAGATTTCTCTAACTCAGCTACCATTAAGCTAATAAGACATGGCATACCTTAATCCAGCTGTAATTCACAGAGGTTAAATGGCAGATGTGTGCGAGCTCGCGGCCAACTCCAACATTTGGTCAAAAGATAGAATAACCATCCAAGTCTATGGCAGGCTTTATGGGGCCAGGCTTAAGCCCAGTATAAACATAATTAAAAAGTGAAAGGAAAAAAAAAAAGTAGAATGAAACCACTAAGCAGAAGCTCTCCATGTCTTTGTAAAAAGCTATAAAATATCACTTTAATTTTATACCTTGAGGAGTCTAATGCATTAAGTCGAACTGGGATTTTTTCTGGTCAAATGGATCAAATTGTAGGAGATATTCCACATAATGCATCTTTAGTAGAAACTATAGCCACTCTGCAGTGGCCATTGATATTATTACTGTTTTTATGGCTAGACGTGGATTTAATGCAGAAGAAGAAACGGGGCAGTTCACTTGCCTTTAGCATTGGTGGGTAAAAGACTGGGTTATGTGGCAAAGGACTGTCTGCACATCCCTGCTCCTTCCTGTGAACTTCAGGACTGGTTAAAGACCTCAGTTCCAGTCTGGCTCCCACAGCACTGGGTCCTATGTAAGCAAGTGAAATAATAAAAGTCACTCTTTGCTGCAGAGTGATAGAAAGGAGCCAGTACTATTCTTGCTTTTGATTATGGAGCGGGATTGTGAAGAGATGATGCTATTTAGGAATGGGTCCAACACACATAAACAAATTGTCACAAGCAACAGACACTTTGACTGAAAGGCTTGGTTGTGCTTTCACCCAAGGAGGTCTAAAACAAAGGTCTTCAGCAATCAAATATAGAACCAGTGTTTAGTCAGTTGGCGCAATATCAAGAGTCAACTGACTAATGAATGTCAATATACAATTATGTGGGATGCCAACAGTCTATAGCTCAACTTCTGTCATTCACCTTTTTACTGTACTCGTACTATAAATGAATGCAGAAAATAAGCTACCTATAAATATTAAAGAAACCCACAGTACTAGTGGCAAATTTTAAAATACCAAGGAAATTTTGGGTTGAATTTTCTTTCACCATTGAAGTGTTTGCTTGCAGTCCAGTATTATTCAGCACAGTAAATATGGATATATATATATATATACTTAACTTGAGTTAAGTTGCCTAACTTGAGAGTTGCCTAACTGCAAACTCTGTTACCTGTGCTATATTCTTGCTACTAAAAATAGCCCTGTTACTTCATGGCAAGCCTCTACGAACTTCCATATCATGATTGCTGTGAGGGAAATCCCTGCTGTGGTATTTTGTGCTCAGCACATCTGGTTCATGTTTTTCTGGCATTCTGAAAAGATAACATCATAAGGGGGCTGCAAATGCATGTGGCAGTGAAAATGCATTAAGATGACATTTACATAATTATTTCAAGAGCATTCTCGGAAGCAAAACTGCAGGAAGGAAAGCAGGTCAAATGTTTAAAATATTGAAAGGGTAAAAAGGTCAGAACAGTTCTGTGCAGGTGGACTGTAATCCAGCAAAACATTTAAAACACATGCTGAGGAGGAAGCCACTTGCTGCTGAAATCTTCAAAGGGCAGCTCCAAAGCACATCACTTCACCACACTCCCATACAGCTTCTTGCCATAAAATAATTATGGAGAAATCTCAGAGGAAAATCTTTCATGTATTTCTTCTACTTTTCCTTTCTCCTGGATTTTCTCATGAAATGGTATTTTGATCTATCAACATAAATGATTTTGGAGAAAGTGGGAGTATTTTTGCTGAAAAGATATGTTTGAAAAGACCAAGTTTATCCATCAAATGCTGCTTATTGTCTTTCTTAACCACTGAAACTTGATTTCATAAATGTTTATTGCTCACTATTTCTTTAATTAGATAGTTAGGCTTTCTGCTTAAAATTAAAATATTGTAAGAATTGTATAGAGGACCTTCTCAGTCATTAATATTTGCTTTAAAATACCCTAGAAAAAAAATTCCAGTTAATGTTTTGTCTGAATTTCAGAGAATAAATATGATGCAAAGGCACTTGTAAACATTTTTGCTGTCTCAGGCATAATAGTGAAGTGGCTACTATGAATGTCTCTTTACAAAAAATAAAGGAGGGCAATTTAAAATGGCAAGCAAAAAAGCATTAACTAATTTGGAGCATATTACTTGTTCTTTTAACATCAGTGTAATATAATGACTTCCAAAAAAACATTTGACATGAGGTCAAACAACATTTAAATGAAGAAATTAGAGTGGACCAGAATCAGTAGTCACAATAGCTACCTTAAAAATGTCCAGTTGTTCAGCCTCAAAATGTGATTGTAAACCAGCATTGCTCAAACAGGCGGGTCTTGCAGACTGGAGGGAATGGACTCTTGTGCTGTTTAACCATTTTTCTTAAATTTAGTATCATGGATTCAAACAAAATCTTGTGTAAAAGTTTGCTGTTCCCTTGGAGTTCATGGAAAACGAGCAGTTACGCTGCTCTGTCGTTAAATGGGGAGTGACATTTTGATAATGGGACCCTCAACAGTTTGCAATTAGATAGATACAAATGCTGAAAATGGAAAGCAGGCAAGTTCAGAGGGAAAAATAAGGCATGCAAGACCCCCTTAGGGAGCTGGGTGTTGGTCGTGCAACTCTGCTGCAGCCAAGGGCAGGAGAGATGGTGCCTTCTCTGGCTGGGTCTTGCTCTAGCCCATGCAAGTCAAGCCAACATTTTCCCAAGTTTAACTAAGGGGTTGTCCCAGAGCTGGCCCAAAGGCTCTCCAGCAGAGAAATGGTAAGGGTGGATCATGCATCTGGCTTTCCTTTCAAGCTTACCATTGGAAGAAGGTAAGTTCAGCTGGTGATTCTGTCTTGCCTGATGAGCAGTTTGTCCATATTGCAAATGTGCTTGCATAAAGTTGAAAGCTCTAGATACAGATCATGTAAACTCGGAACATTACGGAACACACAATAAGGAAAACAGTTTTTTTTTTCTTTTTCATGGAGATCGTGAATCTCTAACTTCAGCTTCAGTTAAGATCTGTTAATCAAAAAGGGAGAGCCAATATTTGCACAAACATTTTCTTTCTCTCTACATACCGGCTGCTGCAGTTGTTACCTGGCTGTTGAAATAGTTTCAAGGACTTCTGTCAGATAATCTTTCACTAATGTATTTACTTTCCCCCCCCTTTTTTTTTTTTCTCAAAAAAAAAGAGGAAATGAAAGTACATGATCTTATGATAGTTACGTAACAACATTACTTTTTATTTGATTACATAGTGCTCTCTAGTACCAGTCATTTTTTTCAGAATGCTGGATGGCGTGCACTGATTTCCCTGCATTTCCACTTAGAGACTGTTCCTGCTTGCAGTGGTGACTCACCAAATGAACACAGTGGAGTTATTTGCTGGTCCAGGAATCCAGAGCATTTCTCTATCTTTTATAGAATTATTTTTAGTTAAATCATATTAATGGCTTTTAAATTGCACTATAGATACCACATAATTCCAAACACATTTCATGCATGCCATCCCTCCCAGATATATGTAATATAAATAGTTTTGCTTTTGAATATTAATTTTGCAACTGAGATTTTTTTTTAAAGGTTAACATATATTAAAATTTGCATTTTAATTAATCTAAGAAGCTAATTGGGAACATTGTCTGCCATATTATTTGCATTTTCTTCTTTGCACCAAAAAGCTGCATGTAAATGTTTTTTATGCCACTGTCATGTATTTGGCACCTGCTTTAGCCATCCCTTTTCAACTGCAATTTCTCCAGCAATGTGCCCGAATGCGACAACAGACACTGTCTTGGTCACTTGGAAGTTGTTATCTGCTGTTCCTCGACTGATAGATTTTTAATTATTTTAACCGGCTGACAAAAGGGGACTAGTGAAGGATCTCTGTCAATGGATTTTAGAAATGTGGGGAATGTTTTGCAACAGAACTCTGCACAGATGTGAGTTATAAGGTAATGCCTGAAAGGCAAAGGCTTAAGAAAGAGGTGACGTGGTGCGCATGAGGAGAGATTGAGGATGATGAGTTAAACAATATGCAGGCATCCAGAGGGTGCTTGAGGACACTGTGGGCCTGGTGGGAGCTTCTGGAAGGCTTTTGGCTGCCACACTGACCCCATGCCCGGCTGAGTCTCACCTTGCAGTCAGTTCTCTGGGTTGCTCCTCCTGAAAATGGAGAGAACAAAGTTTGAGTACTTCTTAGGACAACGTTCTGAGACCGTACGTGATAAGAACAGCTTGGAACTATGTTAAAGTATAATTCTAAATCCATGGTAATGAAACTGGTCACATGGCTCCCATCCCCAGGAATTTCCACACAATTATTTTTGCGAGGTGCATTTTTTTATAGTTCATGGTACATTGCCCAACTCAGAGGTGCAGCAAAAAACAAAGCATCTGATTCAGCATAAATGCTTAATATCGAATAGCATCCAGTATACTTCAAAGGTCTAGACTGAACATCAAGTCAATACCATTTAGTTTAATGTACCATGCGAATCCACTTAGGGGGAAAATATTAGAGAAAGGTTGAAGCAGTTCCATCTCCTCACCTCCTTCTCTCCTCAAAAGAAACTATGTTCTCTTTAAAGGACTTTTGTTCTTTAAGGAACTTCTAAATCTTGAAGTAGATTTAGTAGATCACCACAGAAACATTCTAAGACAATCAGCACAATTATCAATAAACTCTTTTCAAACAATTTCTAAGCATGAGAATATAGCCTCAGTAACTAAGACCTGTAAGATTTACAAGTGACTGAAAATCATAACAAGATAAATTACACAAATAAATATAGGAACTGTTACCAATGACATAGGTCATAATTATTAGCTTCCAGTATGCATCTGAATGGTTCCTAAACGCATTTGGTTTGTATTTTATTCTGCAAGTGCAGGTCCCTGAAGTCACTGGGGCCTTTTATAACCTCAGGTGACTCTGAAAGAGTGGGAGTACTTGGTCAGGAAAAACCTTCAGTTATGCATGGAACACAGCTCCAGTCACATCCACGGTCGTGACTTCTTCAGGAGTTGCTATGAAGTTGGCAGAGTGTCACATGGCAGGTGAATTGTTTTGCTCAGGATAAAGAAGGGATGAGATACTGACAACATCAATAATATATAGTATGAAAAGGGTACTTACAGTATTCTTGTTTATTGACCTCCCAAAATTTTACCTCTTTGGAAACATTAAAAAAATCCAGACTTATGATGGCAGGTTGCTAAGGTAACAGCTTG
>JAOQGH010000001.1:131001729-131052232 GCA_025769975.1 Gallinago jamesoni
TTTTGCTCAGGATAAAGAAGGGATGAGATACTGACAACATCAATAATATATAGTATGAAAAGGGTACTTACAGTATTTCTTGTTTATTGACCCTTTGTTTATTTTCTATGTCCCCTCCCAAAATTTTACCTCTTTGGAAACATTAAAAAAATCCAGACTTATGATGGCAGGTTGCTAAGGTAACAGCTTGCTATTTCATTGAAGAGCTGTCTCATCTCAGTATTCATATTATTTCTGTATATACATTAGGAAAGCTTTCTGGAGATTTGCTCTGACAAAAGGTATGAATTTATTAAATTTGAAAAGACATAAGGAAAAGTATTGTTTTTCTAGACACATTCAGACCAAGTATGGACATTTGCCAGTTAAAGAAATTTGGGGGAATGGCTGGACCCAGAAACAAAAAGAGGGACCATTTCAAATAATACTGTCTCTATACTTCTTTAGCTTGTCAGGATGAGACACTATTTCAAATTGAATGGGAAAAGCTATGCATGTCTCCTTCTTCCATGATGAAGTGAAAGCAATGTTTATAGTGATTCACCTATAATCAACTATTGCTGTTCTTCTGACACGAATGGAAGCAAATTGTCCTGGATGTTTGATGCTTTTATTTTGTTTGCTTGTTTGTTTCCTGAAATTTATTTCAGATCCCAGCAAAGTAGAAAAATATTCCCTTACTTCAACCTCTAATCAGCTTTCAGAATAATTCATGCTAGCAATTTCTGATGGTGGACCTTCTTGCTTATTTCAAAGATCTGAAATATAAACTTGAAAGAAAAATAATCACACAATTGAATCATTGTTCTTCAGTGCCGTCAGCATAATCCTTGTCCCACACTGTAAGCATCCTTGCATTTCCAGCACCCTTGGAAAGGATGGCTCTTTGAAGTATATATGCACTGAGCTGTTTTGAGTATCTGTAGGAAATATGAAGTGGAGGTTCAGAAGCCGAAGAGATCTGATTACAGCCAGTCCCCAAGAAAGAAGGCTTGAGAGGAAGTCTGTGTTCTTCTTAAAAACGTGAGAATTGTAATTACTTTCATTTCCCCAGTTCAGCAACTAGCATTTGATCTCTGATAAAACCTCTAGTTATTATTTACCACACTGGGTTAAAGAAAATTGCTTGGATTTAATTCTATATATGTTTGGTGTCTTCATATAATTGAGTGAAAAGTCTATAAAGGAATATTTATAATCTGTAAGCAGTACATAATTAACAAATAAAGTTCTTGTCAAGATAATCACCAGGGGGTTATCAAACTGTTATGATACTCTTTAGAAACATAAATAAATCACAGAAAATGGCAACAAACAAAAGCAAGTATACTGTGCTTTGTCAATATTATTTGGGCTCCAAACATAATCATGTTTACTTTTAAGACTAAAACTGGGGAGAAAACCAAAACCAAACAGAAGCACAATAAAAGGCACACTGAGTATGTTGCACCAAGTCATTGCTCTGTTTAGTCTAACATCTTGACCCCAACAGGAGAAGAGGTAGTGGAAATGCCTATATGAATAATTTAAGGGATCTATTATTCATGAGAAAGATTTTCTGGAACTATTTCTGTATGAAACATTGCCCAACAGAAGATAAGATCGGTGAATTTAGAGGTACAGCTAGGAAAGTTCAGATGAAAATTTAAAGATACAGTGGGAGACAGGGAGTTACGTCTAGGAAACACGAGATTTTCTGGCCTCCTTGCCTAACTCTGGGCTCCCTGATGTGGGAGACAATACCTCAAGAGTGCAACTGGATGAAACAGAGGGACAGGTTGCCTGCAGGAGAAAACATGAAACCGAGGAACAGTGTGCTCCATAAGGAAGCAAGTAGGAAGAAAAGGTTGACAAGGGCAAAGGAAAGGAAAGCTGTTCCCATCTACCACAAACGCTGGTGGAAGGAGAGTCAGGAGGCACAGTGTCAAGGGGTGGTGAGGTAGAGCAGGAGACAGATGTCTGAACACGGCTCTGCAGATTGCAGCAGACGAAATGGGAGACCCGTATCATTCCTGATTATCTGACTAGGAACATCTTAAAAATGACGTCTGGCAGACTAGAGTTATGAAACAGAAAGGTGAGTCATTTCCTGGCCACAAGGACAGAAGAGACGAGTATGGCACTTTTCCCAGTCACAGCTGATGACAGCCACAGTGCCCACTTACAGAAATGCCTCTTCCCAGCCGAGACAACGCTCAGTTCGAAACATGCACATGCAGTGCTTGAAGGAGACATCGGCCCTACTTCCCTGTCAGATGAATAGTGCTTATTGGTGCTGAAAGGGTTATATTTCCAGTATGGCAGGATATCCCACAGTATCAGGACTCCCAGGGAAAAAAGAAATATCTGGGACCTTCCTTGCCCTTGAGGATATTTTCTCTCCTCCCTTCTTCTTCATCTTTCTCAGGGAATTACCCCAGTATCTCGGGAGCTGGAGTGGCTCAGGCACTTTGGGAAGGGCTGGTGGTGGAGACCTGAAAAGAAATGGTGCAATCTGGGAAGGAGCTGTGGGATGGCGAGGGAATAAAAGTTCAGTTCTACTTTGATGGTTGGTATGATTAATGGTTTTATTGTGCTGGCTGTGTGTCAGGATATTTCCTTCTCATTACCCTCTTTGCATGAAGAGCTAAAAGCACAAGAGAGATAGAAAAGTTGGAAGAGGTGTATTTTGCCAAGTGAAAACAGTTTCCCAAAGGTGATTCCAGCCTTCACTTATCACATACAGCAAGAAATCCCCCCACCACTAGCTCTTCCCTCCAGCTCTAATAACATGGCAAAAAAGAACCCAAGCAAATGTTGCATTATTTGCTGTTGGCAGAGTAGTAACTGGGCTGTAAAACATCACTATGTTGTATTCTATACACACCGTTATTTTTAACCAGGAAAAGAGTAAAAGGGACATATAAAGGCAGAGTTGCAGTTAATATATTCCTTGTGGTTGTTGCAGTGCGTTCTGCTTCAGGGTGTGGAGAAGGCAGGTGCAGTATAACCACAGCATTTCCTGGGTATCGTCATGTGAAGTCTTAATTGCCCACATCACTTGAAAGGCTGTTTTGAGGCTGCATTTAAAAACGTCTCCCTCCTGTTCTCCTCTTGTCTCCTCTGAGTAGTGGAAGCTGTTTTCCTATCAGTATTGGTTTCATCAAAACTGAGCTGCTACTCTTCCTTTTG
Source organism: Gallinago jamesoni (assembly GCA_025769975.1). Taxonomy (NCBI): domain Eukaryota; kingdom Metazoa; phylum Chordata; class Aves; order Charadriiformes; family Scolopacidae; genus Gallinago; species Gallinago jamesoni. The sequence continues at coordinate 131,004,901 of JAOQGH010000001.1, forward strand.
TGCAGATGAGAGTACATGGCTGGTAGCTGTAAACACTCTTCTGACATCCTTAATGTCTCTCTTTGTACTTTATTGCCTCTCCAGCCTGACAGGTGGCATCTCTACCAATATGATCGGCAGTGTGAGTGCAGGATTTGTGTGAGTTAATCAAAAGAGGATTTTTTCACTTCTGCTGTTAACTTTTCTGTTCCTTCTGTAAACAAATTTGTAGGTTTTTTTGTGGTTGGTTTTTTTTTGTTTGTTTTTTTTTTTTTTTAGCTTTTAGACATAGTCTTATTATTTAGGAGAAAGTGACATCTGCTAGATACATGTTTCCTTTTTAATTATATCTTTAGGAAAGAAAAAAAATTATGGTGGCCAACCTATGTGGACATAAAACATCATCAAGGTCACTGTACTGAAGGGCTTGTAATCTAAATCTAAGCTGCCAGACAGTGACAATGGCAGCCTTTCTGTCTGGAGGAATCAACTTGCAATCCGGCTCCAAGTGCCTTATGTCACTGTAAAAATGCTGAGGGGCATTCGAAAATCATCTTAAGGTTACCTAAAAGATAATCCTGCCTCAAAAGAGGTTAATATATAACAACATTCAATTTGTGTTTTTTGTTCTTTGTTTATTGATATACAAGAGAAAGAAACGACCCCAGTAGTGGCATAGCTATTTTCCCCCATAATGTTTTTTTTTTTCCCCTTATATTCTGTAGTTAGGTGGGTGTGCTACAGCAATGGGAAATGCTTAGCAGGTATTCTGGCTGTTTATTTCTACCAGCTTATGTCTCTTTCTATGAGACTTTCATATCCTAATGAGGTTAAGAAGCATCTTTTGCTGTGATTCAGCCTCTCCCTCCAATAAAAAAAACCCCAATAATAGTAGGTTTAAAAAAGTAAAAAACCTGCCCAATATTAAGAACTGAAAAAAGACTGGTTTGTTATCCCCCCTGACCCCCTGTTACACCTTTGCATTATATCTTACATTAGGGATTTTTTCCGAGAATTTTTTTCTCCTAAAGCTGCACTACAATCCTTCTTTTTCTTTTTTTTTTTCCCCCTTTTATACTCTAAAATTCAATTTAGTAGGTAGAAAAGCAAGAAGAAATTATTTTTTTGGTTTAAGGTACTGGGCATATCAGAAATGAAGTGGTAACAGAGAAGGTGTTCATTAGCATGTATGCTGTTTTTGTAAATTCCTAATTGCAATGGGACATCCCTGGGTTAGATTATCTCCCCCTGGTTTCCCTCAGGCCCTTTTTGTGCCTAATTATTTCTCATAAAGAACCTATATTGTAACAGAAAGTTCTCTTCATATATACCCACAGGAAAAACAAAACAAAACACTTTGCAGCCCTCTGCCAACGTGGTTGTGTGTAATAGAGCAAAACCTTCCTTTCATGCTGAATGGAAACTTTCCCCTGGTTGCACTGCCCTAACTTGGGAGCCCACCTGGCACCCAGTCCTGATTTTTGGAGTGGGCTGGCGAGTTGTTGGCACTGCTCACACTGCCAGGTAGGTCTCCCCGAGGAGAGCAGAAAGTGACTGCAAGAAGCCATGGTGGTTGGACAGCAGGTTTGTCTTCCCCACAAGAAGCTATCAGAAACCTCTTTACAAGAGATTAAAACAAAGCCTTGTTCTCAGAGAGCCCTTATGTTTTGAGGCAGAGTATCAGAAAGGGTCAATATCTTCTTGTTCTTTCTTCTGTGATACCAAAACCCAAGCAAATTAGGCATATGATAAAGCAAGTAGTTTTCCCTGTGTTCCTGGATGCGCTATGTGTGCTCTTGAGTCTTCCATAGAAATGCATACAACTACTCTCAACCCCCGCTTGAGAAGTCCCTCTACTAATAACACAGCATAGCTGCCTCTTTTACAGGCACCCCTCTCAATTTGCCTGACTTAGAAAAAAACAGAAACAAAACTAAAAGAGAAAATCAGAATGAAGCAAATGCTGGTGGTGATTCCCATTTCTTTGTCAGGGATGGCAGAAAAGGCAATCTCACACCCTCACTAGCAATCTGGTTTCCCAGTTCAAATGCCCATTTGCATGGTGGCTAATACCTGGCTGATGAACTGTGACCACAAGTGGTCCTAATTCGTACCCTGCTGTACCACTGTCAGAAACTGGTTCTCTCAACCTTAGGATTCATCTCAGAATTCCATGAATAGAACTAGGGAGTAGGGAGGATACCAAATATATCACTTTTAGAACACTACAAGTTCTGTGTGTTCCTTGCAGTATTAATATCCTAAATACTATGATTTTTTTCAAATTAATATGCTTGGTAAGAAAATTCTCGTGATTTCAGTCTTTTTTTTTTTTTTTGTCATGGTGCTCCATAGAAAGTGCTCAATAAATACAAACAATCACCCAAATTTTGAGAGCAAAGATAATCACTAATAATTTCTCCTGATGGAGCTCTCTTCAGGTAAGAGAAGACAGCTCTCTCTTCAACCTGAAGAGAGAAAGGACTGTCTCCAATTGGAGTACTAGAGGCTATGAAATGACTTCCATAGGATTACCAGCACTTACCCATGCTGATTTCTGGCTGTGGTAAACTTAATTTGCTTCATAGTATCTAGTATGGGGCTATGTTTTGGATTTGTGCTGAAAACAGTGTTGATAGCACAGGGATGCTTTCATTGTTTCTAAGCGGCACTTACACCGAATCAAGGTATTTTCTGCTCCTCACACCATCCCACTAGCGAGTGGGTTGGGGGGGTGCAAGAAGTTGTGAGGGGACACCAATGGGACAGCCGACCCAAACTGGCCAAAGGGCTATTCTGTAGCATATGATGTCATGGTCAGTGTATAAAGCTGAGGGAAGAAGAAGGAAAGGGGGGACGTTTGAAGTTACAGCATTTATCTTCCCAGGTAGCCATTATGTGTGGCGGAGTCCTGCTTTCCTGGGGATGGCTGAACACCTGCCTGTTGACAGGAATTAGTGAATGACATCTTTATTTTGCTTTGCTTGTGGGCATGGCTTTTGCTTTACCAACTATACTGCCTTTATTTCATCCCATGAGTTTTTTCACTTTTTCCATTCTTTCCTCCATCCGATCATTGAGACAGTGAGGGGCTACATGGGCCTTAATTGCCAGCAGGGGTTAAACCATGACATCACCCCATGCCATTCATGCACGAGTTGCCTGTGCTGATCTTAAAGCAGTGTAAGTTTATTAACAGAAAGCATTTGTGTATAACTATTGAAATATGAAACCAAATACCCTCCCTTGAGAAACATCTCTCAGAAAAAATGAGGAAGACAAAGCTGACAGCTGTCACTCAAGTTGCTCAATGCACTGTTTGAAGAGACTCAAGTAATAATGCCATGACCATGCTACAAGGAACTATGCGTAAAAGACATAGGTATGCAAACCATGAAAAATGAATGCATCTGATTTTCTCATCTTCAAGTGAAGCATAAATAATCAGAGTACAGCTTGAATTAAAAAAAAAAAAAGAAAAAAGAAAAAAAAAAGAAAGCCCCCACGGTATCTATATACCCTAAGAATACTGTAGAAAAATACTTGCTGTTATATTCATGAAAGTCCAGGACTATGCTCAGACAACCCCATAAATTTATGCGGTGAAGGCTTTTCTTGTCTAAAAGCAAAAGCTGGGGTAAAACCATCCACCTCTGTAAATTGCTCAGACAGATTTAGTTTTTAATTTCTGATCTGATATGCTGTTTTCTGTCACAGTGGATACCGTTGTTTATGTTTCATGTGATACAGCCACCCTGAAGGCCCAGCCGATACTCGGTAATGCAGCATTCAGTTTGCAGCCTGAGGGTGAGCACAGATTTCACTTCTCCAGCTCTCACCCTCCATATTACAGTGGCAGCTTTGACTGTGGGCATTAAGAGGGTAAATTTGTCCCCCATTCCACCTTATTTGGTAAATCATGCAGGATGCAAATCCGAGCCGAGATCGCAAGGACCTGATGGCTGAGAGGGAGGCAGCAAGAGGGAGAGAAGGGTACAGGGTAGAAATTCAGTTCTCCTATTTCTGGTCCTATTCATCATATGTGTGGAGCACAGATTATTCCTTTTGACTCTGGAGCAGCCTTTTATGCCTTCTCTTGTTATATTTTTCTGGGTTTTTTTTCTGGTTTTTTTTTTTTTTCTTTCTGAAAAAAAGAATATCCCTAGTTCTTACAGTCTTTGTAGATGATTTTTAAATTCTGACTGCTCTTATGACTCTGCTGTGCCAAAGGAGAGCAAGCCTCCTGATAGTACTCTGCACCTAACCTAAGGAACAGCAATGGAGAGCTGCTTGACAGCATATTGGTGAATAAAAATACTGCAGGAAAGCCAAAATATAAATGCGGCTGCTGCTGTAGGAACAGTGTCTTCTATCTGAGTGGTCTGACTAATTTGGTAATATGAATTAACCATTTTTTGTTGCCTTTTTCAGCTAAAAGTGAAAGGTGAAAGTAGTCAGTGTATGATGTGATAATGTGCTTTAATAAGTGCATTTCCCAGATATGCACCAAAATTTCAGAAGCAGAAGCTGAACCTCCATATTATTTCCTTTTCTTTTAGGGGCAAAGTGAACTTTTAATACGTAACTAGTAATAGCACTAGTAATATATAAAAAGAGAAGGAGATATGGGTGAAGCACGCTGAAATAATGCAGTGAATTATTAGAATAATAACGTAAGTACCTGCCTCTGTTGTGTAACTGTCCTCTGTTCCTTACTTTGCTTGTTTATTCGCCCCACGTATCATGAAGTGAGCTCTCAGGAAAGGAGCTTCTTTTCTGCTTCTGTTCACAGAGCCTCTGATGCGATGAAACAGGTATTGATTCCTGTTTGATAGCCTAAGTACCACCGCAGCTGAAGTAAAAAGCAACAGCCACTCTGTTGAATGGATTTCTATTTCCCATCTTATGACAGAAAGACGTACTCTGTATGATATTGTTGAAGACTTCAGTGCTGAAAGAATGGTGAGTAAAGTAGAGCTGGATGAAGACAAAAAAGATCATAAATGACGGTTTTGAAAGTTTAGATATTTAATGAAAGAATAAAAATTTCAATGAGGTATGGTCTTAATTTTTATTATTCTCTCCTACACCAGTGCAAATCCTCAGTATTCTACTGTTCTGGCATAATCAGAATGTAGCATTCATTGTACAAATATTAGTGGATATTCTTGGCATTTGATCCCACTTTCAGATTTTGAAAAAAATTTATTATACCAAAGTCCTTAGAGAAAAAGATATGCAATTAATAGAGATTTCTATATTTAGAAATACTAGCATAGGAGCAACTCCTTAAGATGGCTATGGGCTGATATTTTTCAGGAACTTTCAGTAAAAATTTGTTGAGTGCTTGAGCTATCAATTTCCCATGAGGAAAAACTATAGTATTCTACTTCCCTTTTTTACTGTAATAAATGAATTTAACAAGGTGGCAGAAGACACCACGCAAAATCCTAAGAGTTGGTGTATGGCAGGTCTTCTGAAATGCCAATTCTGCCTTCTGGAATGGCAGAAACCCATGTTATAGGGTTCAGCCATGAAACCGTGCTCAGACTGCACACGGTGCTTTACCTGCCCACCGCTGCTCCTGTTAGCAGGAGTCTGGGGGCTCTGCATGCTAAACACGCTGGCAGTGTTCAATCTACACTAATATATGGGCACATATTTGCTCTTGTGCTCGTGTTGCCCATATTCCTCCCTATGTTTGTTTCTGTCTTAATCTTTCCCCGGCGATCATAACCAGAAGTTCACATGGTTTCCGAGATGACATCTCACTATGGGCTATACGAGTACTATTCATCTTTGTCTGCACTGAAAATGTTTTCCCACCATACGCAAGGACATAGTTTATTCTGATCATTGCCACATCCCACTAATGCTGATACACAACCTGTGATCAACAGATGCACACAGTTATTTTCCCCTCACCATTGCTATTGACTGGCAAGTTCTCTATTCAAAATAGTCAGTTGTGAGGTTCAAATCCTATATTTTATGTTATTATTTCATTACTGAGTCATTCTTACTCTGAGTATTCTTGTCTACTTCTCCCCAAATGATATCCCAATCATCCTTTCTATTAATGACAAAACTTTTCCTAATTTTATGTTATCCGTTAATTCCACTAGCAATTTCTGCTAATGCCATTATGGAAGCAGTTGACTCTTTTCCAAGATACTTCCTTGAGGAACTCCACTAATAAACTGGCTTCAGCTCAACAGTTCCCCTGTTAGCATAATGTGTTGTCTCTGTCTAAGTAAGTTCCACAACTGTTTCAGACTTGTTCAAATAAACTCCAGCTTTTCTAGTAAAACATACTATATACTCTTGGTTATCATATCAAATATTTCATCTAAGCCTAGTGATGGAATAACCTATAACAGCATTTATTTTACTAAAGGTTAAACTGGCACAAATGAACATTGCCAGACCCATCGTGCGTTCTTTTTTTTTTCCCATTCATATTGCAGATTTCACGTTTCCTCCAAATCATTGCTTGTCATTGAGATAAGACTAATGGACTGTAGTTTTGCAGATGGTTTTGTTACACAAATATAAGCATGGTTTTTGTGATTTTTCCATTTATTTGGTTCTTCCTGTCTGACTTTTATTTGCAAACTTGGCTTGTGAATCAGCAGACTGTATCCTGAAATTATTTCACAGTTCTGGTAGAAGGTTTAGCTAAACTAACTGAATGCACTTTGAGTACTAGCATCTATTTCCATTATTTATGCATTCTTCCCCAATGCATACCTGACTATGTTCTCACTTAAGCACCTAATGTGTGCAAGTGTGTTTCTGGCACTTTTTCCTAGGTAATGGAACAGATTCTATAGTTTTAATTCTTTTTAATACATATTTTTCAGAACTATACTGAAGCTGGTCTTATCCAGTGTTTGAGGATATGCAACATTGGTGTGTTATAAAACTCTTCTCAATTCACTGCTCATGCACTGTGTTAATTGGATGCCATGTATCTCTTCCCCCATGTGGAAGCAGGCTTCATCTCTCATCAAGGTGATGAATGAACCAAAGTTTTGTTCCTCTACTTACAAAGCCGAAGCTACCTTTGTGCCTCATTCTGAATAGTAACCTACTTTATCCTAAATTTCCACTATTTCTAATTGCCTGTCTAAAATTTTGTTTGCTTAATTTTTTTTTTGCAGGAACTAATTCAAATGGATTTTTTGGTAATCATTCACTTTTTCCTTACACTTGTTGTCTTTTAGGATAGAGCTTTCAGTGTTGACTAGTCATTTTAGAACCAGAGCTCCCTCGCTAAACACTACGCAGGCTGAAAGGACTCTCTAGTACTCATATAACAGCATGAAAACAAGGGGGAGAACCCTTGTAATGAGAAATAGGGGTCTCCATGGAAATGAGGTCATGGAAACAGGATGAAAAATAATTCCCTGGAGTCAGGAGAGTGCTAATATTCCTCAGATGTATCTCATGACTAATGACAAATGCTACAAGTGTAAGAGCTGAGCTGCAGTATTAGATCATCTGTGGGAATACCCTCTTTTCACAAAACAAACAAAACAAAGAGTCAGCCTCATGCCAAGAGAGTCTAGAGTTATATGAATCACCTCCACAGCAGACTTCACAACACAAACCAGAAGGCATAAACTTTTATGCAGTTAACTAGAAACTAGATAATTACAAATAGTTCTTGACGACACTACTGATATGAGGAAACCTTTCTTTCCCTTAAAAAGATACCGTTAACAAACTTTTACATAATTCACAAAATTTCAGATTTTTTTATTAGCTTAAAAGAACTATGCCATTTTAAATATGGCAATTCTTTGTGAACCATATTCAGATTTTATAACAGGACTGCTGTCTAAATTCTGGTACATATATGCTATATCTAAATATTAGTGTAGGTCAAACAGCCTTTATCTTATGAGTCTCTGTGTTACTGTAATCTTCTGCAAATAGGAAGGTTACTGGAGAGGAGCTAAATGTGGCAAAGCATCATGTGTACCTACAGCGTACTGCAGTAGGTGATTCACCAAGTTCTATTTCAAAGGGATTCAAGACACTGCATAGTACAGGATACTATATATTAAGTAGGTCTTTTGGGAGACACTTCAGATTTTAGAAATTTGGTTGTTTATGAAATTTATCACCACAGAAAAAAAAGAAAAAATAAGGATGGGAAAGAAAACATATGGTAGAATTGGAAAGTTAGAGCTATGTCCAAATTTGGAGCTCCTCTGAGAATAACATATCACAACCTTGTTTTTAAGAAGAACTTCAACCCTTTGACATATAGCTAATTCAACTGTAGATTAATACATACTAAATGGATGAACATTTTAATGAATGTCGTGATGTTGGTATACATATGAATGAAAGTATTTTAAGTAGTTGCCAAAAAAGTGCTCCTTATGACGCACTGCAAATTATGCTCTGTCTATGTGTCTCTACTTACATCATGGGGAAGGCTGTACCCTGGCAGCTCTGCGGGACTTGAAAATGTCTGACTGACACATATATTAGTAAAATCATCCTCAAACTAGTCTCTGCTTTGCAGAGGCAAAGGCTTGGCTTTCTGGCAATGATCCTTTCAGTTAGGTGGGCAGGTCCTGCCTTCACAAGACAATGGTCAGAACACCCTTGAGGGATTCCTGTACAGTTTGTCAACGAACATTTAGTCCACAAATTCTCACTCTCAGTCTTTTGGGACTGCATTTGTAAATTGTTTACACTATGTCCCCACTTCTGCTTACTAAGCTCTTCCTCCTACTTCTCTCATACCAATGATTTCCACCAGACAATGCCTTACCATGGTTTTGGTAGACTCTTTGGCATTCATGGTCTAGCATGTGTTCAGTGTTGCCTTACTAAACAGATCATCGTTTCTCTGCTTACTTGGGCAGTTCAAGTTGTTATCAGTGGAATTGCTAGGCCCAGCAGTTTCAGTGAGTTTTGCCCCCTGTGACAGCTCGAAGGATCACTGGGAGCAAAGACAAGCATAAAATGAGCCTATTTTTGCATGGTAAAGCAGGACCAGACCTAGGAGATTCCCTTTAGTCCTAGGCTATGTGGTACTATTTTTACCAGCTTTGCAGATGACAGCTGTGAGGAAGAAGGGATAAGACCTGATCAGCCATGCATTTTCTTCTTAACTCTTCCATCTCTGGCTCTTTTGCTTCCCAAGTCCTTGAGATACAGGGAAGAGGCAGAGCTACAGACAAAAGAACAGATCACCCAGAGCCACAACCTGCATTTTCCTGGGGAAAAAAGTTTTTCAGGTCAGGGCAGAAAAACACAATCACCCAAACCAGCCAAGATCTATGTGCTTGTAATGCTAATATGGATACAAGTTCTCATATTTCCAGGTTTATAAACTTAAATGGTTTTCATGAATTCAGAAAAGAATTTCCTATTTACTATACCCAGAGAAACACCTTTGTTTCTTCCGCAGAAATTAAGGGAAAATGGCTGTCTGCTGCATCTTGCCTGAAGACCAGACATATATCACTGAGATCTGGGGAACAGATGACACACACTAGCATCAGGCAGGATTTACAGAGAGCTGCTACTGCGACAGTCATCTCCTTCATGACCTCTAGCAGTCCCTTCTAAGGCTGCTTTCTATTATTCTCTGTAAAGATTTCTGGTGCAGAGGTGTTGCCTACATTACAAGAAAAAATTGTATACTCATAAGGCAGATGGATGGGCTAATTTCTCCACAAGGAGGTAATTAAAAGTGCTCTCTCCTCTCCCAGAGGTGATGACACGAAGCAAATTATATCATTTGTTATCTAAAATCAGATTTTTATAATAACCAATTTTTATTTAAATAAAACACCTATTTCCTATTTCCTATGCATATGCTGCATAGTATTTTTAAAATAACTACAACAAATGCATAGACAGCAATGAAATATTGTCGATATGTTGTTTTTAGAAGGTACCTGTGTTCATTTTACAGGTGGGAAAACTTAACAGCTCTGACTGAGAGAATAATTTTTAAAAATCATAAAAAGAGCCAAATACACACCCACTCTCCTCCCATCTTATACTGGATGAAAGCATGACATTTTATGGAAGAAAAAATGAAGATGTAATTTTCTGCGTTATTTGTGCAATAGATGTTAATGAAATTCTGGGTTTAAAAAGATGAAACTAAGAAATCCATTTGTATTTTTTTAAAGGCTAATCCTTTATTGTTATGATTTGGGGTTGTTAGTACATTTGATATGCTGCAACTATTAGACTAAACCGATTTCTTCTCAACATAGTAATCTGGGATCAGCACAATTTTTCAGTAAAAACGTGGTGGTCAGAAATAGTTACTTTGGTGTTAGTGTTTGGGTAAAACCAGACAAATCAGGCTTGTGAGGAACTGCTTGGACTGTAAAAGAGGCATGCTGCACCAGCAGTCCAATGCCGAATTTCTTCTTTACAAATACCTCATTCAGTCAAGAAGGAATTCTTGCCTGCCATATCCCCAGCTAAATAGAAGTTCTTTACCTCAAAATGAATTTAATGCAGAAAGTTCTAAACTCTTTGTTATATAGGAAATCAGATTAGTGTACCAGAATGGTTTTTTATGTCTTAAAAATCTCCAAATTATGCTCAAGACCGGAGTCAGGATCGATAGCCCTAGATTGTTCTACTGATTGAAAAGTACCACTGGGGGGGCTGTTCCCCTCATGCTCCCTGTCCATTAACCACACTTGCAGAGGCTTCCTCTCCAGCCAAAAAGCTGCCATCAGCAAGGCAAATTTGTTGCATCGGGAGGGAAACGCTCACGGGTTCCTGTGTAACTTCAGCCAGAGGAAACGTGCCAGAAGCCAGCTGTTTTCTCAGGGAGAGGGAGACCACAGCTGGCTTGAGACAGTGCTGCCTGTCAAGATGAAGGTGGGCAGGAGGAGGTGGGAACCCCACCGCCCCCCCCCCCCTCCCTTTGCTGCCAGGAGGGATTTCTCCTGGAGATCCACATGACTAATCTCTGCGGGGCTTTTCTTGCAGTAGAGACCTCTCTTTTCATCCTATAAATATAACTGCAATAAATTTCTCTGAAAAGCCCGCAGCACAACTGCTCACTATATCCCCTACAATAACTGCCATGAAACATTTCTACTGCCATGGCGCAATAAAGCTCCGATGGGGCACAGGGCCGGGGGGACCAGTAATTCCTGTAATACTTTAATCTAACACTTACATTTTCAGAGCTGTCCAAGACTGTAACTGTGCAGATTCATGTGACTCAACTTTTAGAGAAAATGAATGGCCAAATCACTTCACAATTCTGAGCATATCTGAGCTACGAGGATCTCCAGGTTTTGTTTTCTGTGGATTTATTAAAACAATTAAATACCTATCAGTGGGCTAACAATGAATATATTTTACAATGAACATTAAGGTCTCCTGATGTCCTAGCAATCCACAATCGATATTTCCCTGTGATCAATTGCTAAACAGTATCACTCCTATTACATACAAAAGATAAATGTCATCTAGAAGGCTGTGATATGACCTTTTCAGACCCTTGCTCCACATAGCAAAGGCATGAAGAAGCAGACAGAAAGTTACCTTCACCCATAGGACTAGAGGTAAAGACATGTAAAGGCTTTCTCAGGTGATGTTAAGTTATTGAGTACAGACAAAGGAAAAACCACATTGCTAGAGTGGAGCTGCTCTCCTGGCACTGCTCATCAGGTATTGCTCCAAGCAGAAGGATGTATTCCAGCCCTGATGCTCCTCTGTTTGCATTGCATGGGTACCTGGGTGTTAGGCTTAGGCCTAGCAGCTCTCATCATCAGGACCCAAAATGTTTGCCTTACCACTTTCTCAACGCCTTTCTGCTTGGGCGTAAGGACGTCAGGCAGGGTATCAGAGCCCCAGGGTAAGGTTTCAGCTGGTACACAATAATCTGTGAATGAGGACACAAAGCCAAGCTTGGGTAGCAATGACACATGCGGGGACTACAGTCCTTTTCATCTCAGACCCCTTGCCTGCTTCTTGGAAAAGCAGCAGTTTGTATGAATTTCTTAGACCACCATCGGGCACATGCTTTTGACAGGGACAGATTTTGCCCAGGAGCTGCTTCAAGTCACCATCCCGTTGTAGTGAGACCCTCTGGACAGAAACCTCACTCCAGTAGGCTCAACACGTGCCACTTGATTCTGCACATCCAGCGTCTAATAAGCAGTTTATACATATTCATTTTTAAGCCTGACTGGATGTGCTGATTTAAAAAATGAGGTTAGATTTAAATTCGTCTTCTGCACAATAAACTGTTTTAAAAGGCTTTAAATTATGTATATTTATATTGCTATTAATTTGTGGTGCTACTAGTATTTTTCGTTAATGGTTAATTATCACAACTAATGTGTTTGAATTATTCTAGAAATCTGTTATTTTTTTCTGTAAATATTCATTCCTGCACTTGCACCTTCTTATTTGATGCTGCAGCTGAAATGAAACATGATTAGAGCCTTTTAAAGAAAAAATACCTCAAACCCAACATTCTGTCTCTCCAAGCACCAGCTTACCACTAAATGATACTTAAGTTTTTCACCCTGTAAGTAGATTTTGGTACGGGTCATGCATTCAAAGATCTGCTGGCAGATAACAAAATGAGCCAGACTGAGTGCTAGAAAATTCTATAAGGCATAAAAAAAGAAGCAATGCTTTCCACAAACTGATTCCTAGCAGCTATTCCAGCTTCAAGTATGTTACTGGACAGCTATCACTAAGAGCTAAATTGCTCTTAGTTCATTCAGTTAAAGAAAGAGCCTGAGTTAAAAATATAACTAATCCTAAAAACAAACAAACAAACATAAATATCCCTCTCATAGAAACACTCTTATTCCCAAAATACAAACATTTTCAAACTTCTCTTTCTGGTAGGATTACATCTCATTGAAATTGATGGCTGCAACCACCACTTTTAAAGTACATGTAAAAAATTATTGTGTTCTCTTCCCAGCACTTGAATTACCATTTTCCATCCTTGGCCTTTCCATCTGTGTGTGGAATCTCAAACTTTTAGATACCCATTCTACGTCAAAAGGGGGGCCATAATACTCAACAAATGATAGGAAGATAACATCATTATACTCTAGTCATATTTGAAGTGGAAGAACGTCACACGTACCAGTTCCAAATTGTAGTACAGGAAAATGAACAGAAATGAATGTATGATTGAGATGGCAGGAAAAATCCTTCTCTCAAAACCAGAGTCCCTTGGGATGTTTAACATTCACAAAATGCAGACTAGACTTGATATGTCAAAGAGACAAATATCTCTCTTGTGCTAGAACCATCCAAAACCTCAATATGTGGTGATAACTATTAGTTTTTGAATGACAAAGCTGGGGGAGCACAAGCAGTTTACACAGTCTTGCACATCAAAACACTTTCAGGAAAAAAAGTATGAGATTTTATTCATGCCCTTGTACTTTTCTTGCTTCCCTCAGTCTGGATGCTCTCTTACCTGCATTTCTCAGTCTTCACCACTGAGGACCAGTTCTAGACTAGCATCTCAATACACGTTGTCGCTTTCCTTGCTCAAGCAAGGTTTGCCACGTCTGTCTCCCTGTCTTATTGGCAGTTAACTAAATCTGGGAAAAAACCTAATCTCATGATGTGATATATGCATGTTACTGTGATACTTCCAAAAAAAATGATCCATGAGCAAAAAAAAATAAAAAATAAAAGAAGGTATTGTGAGAAGTGATTTGGGAAAGAGAGCCAGGCTAGTGTGTACAGGAAAGAATAAAGTATTTTGGAAAATAAAGTAAGGGGTATAAGTTGCAGTAAGGGAGATACTAATTAGACATTAGGAAAACTTTCCAGTCGTAAAATTAGAGATGAGTACTATAATAAGTTGCCTGAGTATGTCATTAAAATATAATTGATCTTACTTTTAAGTGGAAGGTTGAGTTAGCTGTCTCATGAAGTGTGTTTAAAATACAAGACTCAGGAATGCATCCCTGTCTGAGTCTCAGCGATGCTGCATGAGCCCTGCAGTTGAGGACAGGGAAGCAGAGATCTCCATCAGCATCCCTGCTCCAGATGAGCAGGAGATGGGGACTGTGGCACCCTTACATTTAAATGCCAGTCATGATCCTATCTTTTGGGTATTGCTTTCTGTAAACCTATACCACTGAAAGGCAGAACCACAAAGAAAAGTAATTTGCAAGGCTTTGAAAGGAGAATTGACTAGAAGGAAAGCAATAAAAAATTCATTGTTAAATCAACAACAATGTTGGATCATTTCTAACAGACCTAATGATCCTTAGCTAAATATTCATCAGAATATTAAGCTTAATTTCAAAGTGGCCTGAAACATATCTGAGTCTTGATCTCCAGTTCAGATTTCAGTGTGATTTTAATATCCCGGGGGGGAAATGAAATACTTGCACATAAAACTGTGTCAAAAAGCTTTTCTCCAATCTGATAAAGTTGTCAAGATTGAAAAAAAAATTCTATCCCACACTGGCATGAACCTCTAAAAGCTTTTGGTAAGAAAAAAATAATAATAAAAAAAAGACAAAGGCAGAGGGACTGATTCTTATATAATTTCAGAATCACCAGCTGAGACCAAAGCTCACTGCATGGTCTCACACATCACAGAGAAGCGCACGGGCATAAGGGTTTGACTGATTTGGCCTGCCCTTCCCAGGCTCCCCTTTATACAGAGGAAGACTGACTGAGTACAACCAACTAACGTGGGAAATCCAAGTTCAAACCTATTTGAACCAAAAGACCAAAGACTTTAACCTTGGTCTGCCATGCCTCTGATGAGTGTCTCTTCCATCAGGCTCTTGTGGATTCGGGGTTCAGTTGGATGCCCACCCCAGCTTTCATCATTTTTCCTTTCCCCTCGTCTTCCCCACGTGTGCCTACCTTTTATCTGCCCTGTCCTCCTAAAACTGGCGCCCACCTTCTTCAGCAGGTTTTATTTATAACAAGATCATTTTCCTTTTGGGGGGAAAAAAATAAAAAGTTTTTCAGAATTCCAGTTACCTGTTTTTGCATCCTAGTAATGTGACAACTTTGGCTGTTCAGATGTATTTAAATAGATGGACAGACAGCCCTGCAGTGTGTGATACCCACGTTCACTCTGCATGACTTCTGCTGTTACAATACAGTGACCGCTGCTAGGTAGACCTAGTTCAAAGTCATCTCATCAATCACCTTAAAAGCCATGAAAACTAATTTCTAAACTAAAGCACTTTCAATTCATCTTTCATGTGTCATCAAGATACTCTGAGTTGAAATTTTTTATTATCTGTCTCTTACCTCCCACCTCTGCAATCATAGCACTCGTCACTCAGAGAGAGGGAGCTGCAGAAGGCTACATTTTCATAAAGCTATTTGGGGTTTTTTTTCAAGGTAGCTCTCATTAAGAAGTCAATAGAAGAGACACAGCAGAAGCTATGGCAAAACAGTATCAAATTCCATCCCTGTGTGTGAATTTTACCATGTAAATGAAAACACTAAGGGAATAGTGCTGGAAAAGCAATAGGATGGAGACAAAATTAAAAAATTATATCTTGTTTTCAGTTGTGTATTTTCATAATATCTTAATAAACAATTATGCCTTATAATAAACAGATTTTCTAACTACCTATCAGCATCTTCACATTATACTGTAGAAGACAACTTTTGTCTTTTACATGACCATAAAAAGCTTCAAAATACTTGGAAGTGAATGTTTTGTGAAAGAAGGATAATCTTCTAATGCTGAAAGCACATTAGCTGAAACTATTCAGAGGCTATTCATTCTTTTAATTTTACTTAGCTAATGAAATAAAAGACAAGAAGGCTGGTTGTTGATTGTCCAGGTCTATAAAAGTGACGCATTCAAGTTTTTAGCCATTGGAGGACTAGATCTTACAGCTCTGCAAGGTGTCCCTGTCTCTTGATAGACTACTCATGCTTTCATATTACCCCGGAGTTTTACACAGCATGTAAAGAAGGCCAAGAAGGTAAAATAAGAGATTTTTTTGTTTGTTTGCCAATGTTATGAGGTATTTTGAAGGGTGGGGGTTCTTTCATGCCTTGCAATTTTGTTATCTTTCCTGCTTGCACTAAATTATTGTTTTCAGTTCTCTCATGCCATGGTACATCAAAGCACTCCAACTTCTTGGTAATTCAGACCAAATAGCATCTATTTCATATCTGACGAGAATGTGGTATGGTTGTTAACACAAAGTTTGATAACCCTCCAGTAAGAAATCAAGAGCAAACCACTGCCAGGATAATCCTGACTACAGAGAAGTCTGAACTACAGAATTTTAAAGCTGACCTAGTTTTGCAAAATTATATTATTTTATAAGAATTGTTAATTCAAATATGCTTAAAAAGACACACTGGTTTCTTTTTGCACTTTATGTGTCACCCTCTGGTAGTCTGAAAGTAGTTATCCTCTCTTTTAAGGCATATACCTTTAATTCAGAGATTCTCATGTTCTTCATAGATAAACCCAATCCCCTGCAGATGCAATTATTTCAACTAATAGTTCAACTGAACAGCCTGTGCTGATTCTCAACATTGACCTGTCCTTTGTCTGGTAGAAAATCTTGCTTCTTTCTTCACAGACAGAGCTAAAGCAATTTTTCACATGGATCAATATTTAATTTTTGGTTTCAGGTTTGTTTTGCCTTTTTTTTTTTTGTCCTCCATAAGTTGAGATGGAAAGCAAGAAGCAGGGAGAACCGGGAAGAGATGATCTATCGGATTTCAGCTGAACATTAGTGCGTTATCTACCACAGTTTTTGAAGTCTTCCTTTCCGTTCTCTGACAAATATTTACTTTTGCAATTGCAAAAATATAGAACTGAATGTGACTGAAAAGTATTCTTGGTCAAAATGCATGTGGTATGAATGTATGTTATTAGGAGCAATAATGCTGCTAAAATTTGTTAAACTTTCTGGTGGTGTTCCATAAAATAAGTTGCCTATCAAAAAAGAATGCTTTTTGAAAATGGCTTTCCCAGATTCTCCTAAATAAGGAAAACCTAATCCCCAGCATAAACTAGAAAATCCTTTATTCTGAAGTGGAGACTGTGAGAAGAAATATAACATAACATAATGTAATGCAACATAATGTAACATAACGTAACATAATATAATGTATTATAATTTAATATACATTTTTGACATCCTTACTTACAAGAAAAACAGTACAAAAACAAAGGCCAAAACAAAAGAACACCAGAAACCATTTATTTTCTAAAGATATTCCTAAAGTTTCTTCTATTAAATTTACATTTACCTTGCCCATTAACTTGATTTTAAAATTGTATTTAATCATTTAATTTTGGATTATATTTTTAA
The DNA here is from genome assembly GCA_025769975.1 of Gallinago jamesoni. Taxonomy (NCBI): domain Eukaryota; kingdom Metazoa; phylum Chordata; class Aves; order Charadriiformes; family Scolopacidae; genus Gallinago; species Gallinago jamesoni. The sequence continues at coordinate 131,022,186 of JAOQGH010000001.1, forward strand.
GAAGGCTAAATTTTATTATTTTGTGCGCATTTTCTCTCTTGCACTATGCAGGAAGATAGAAAAGAATACCTACTTTGGATTTATTAAACGACACAACCCATATAGTGGATAGTATCTGACACTGAAAAAAAAATCCTGCAAGACATCTGATACAAGTGTGATACAAACACTTCTGTAAAACAGAGAGAGAAGTATTACTTATCCATTAATGGACCTATATGTTTTATTCTGAGATAAATATCAATACATCTTGCTGCTCAAAAGATAGTGCAGCTCTTGGGGGACAAAAAGTGCTTCAGTCTCCTCCCTGCCACCGCGCCTGAAATCCAGCATGAACTATTAAGCGACAAGTGCTCCTGACTGCCATCGAGAGAGCAGTTCCTGCTCTTTGGACAACCACAGGCAGTTTGCTGAGACAATAGCTGATGCTGTGGGACACTGGCAGTGAAGACACCCAACTCCCCGATGCACCTATGGCTGCAGTGCAAGGAGACAAGCTCGGCTTGAGGGTCTCCTGCCTCCTGCCTCGGCAAGGCCGTGGCTGCAGATGGGCCGGGCAGACCATGAGCCACCCTGGCAAGAGAAAGAAAAAGGCAAGTTTGGGGATATTATTTTAAATCAGCTCAAGTCACACAGTGGCGTTTTGTGGCTTGGCTGTTCAAGTGGCTTGTGCCACCCCAGAGGAAGGGGTGGTGCAAAGCAGCATGGGGAGGGACGAGAGGGGGCACATGGGAAGGCTTTCAGGCAACATCTCTTCAGATATTTGGGTGTTTTCCTCTTTGAACAGTGGGCCCACGGCCCACATGAAACTGGACATGTCTGATCTGAAGAATTTTTGTTGAATTAGACTGCAGTGAGTACAGGGACTGTCTGACATCAGCCCCTGTGAGCCTGGTCTTGGAAACTACAAGTTAACTCACTTTTTAATTCTGGTGGTTTCTACTAGGTCCAAGAAAAAAAGATTTGTAAACAGCTTTCAAACAAGTAGGGTGTTCACAGACGTGGTGTTTTCCTTCAGGATATGTCCATTTGCTCCTCAGCAGCGCATGAGGTCTCCTAGTGCTGCAGGAAGCCCAGCCAACTCTTCCCAACCAAAGCGCAGCTCTTTCTTAGGTGGCCAAAAAAGGTGGGTATTGAGCTCTTTCCAATCTCATTTCTTCTGGAGACGAGATGTGTTTAATACTGCCTAGCAGCACAATTTACCTCATCGCTGTCTCATTTTTGCCCAGGTTGTTTCTATTCAGGGCAGTGTCATGACTGACAAGCATAATGTTATAGAGAGGGCACACAGTAGGGTCTAACTACTCAAATCGAGCTACGTGCCACTCCTTTATGGGAGTGCAATCAGTGCCATATACAGTATACTATGTGCTCTCTATTGGCTATCATCTTTTATCATGCACTTTTTAACTTGGTAATTACCCTATCCATATGTTACACATGCTCCTAAGCTTCAATTAGTAGCAGCACCTGTTTGGTTCCCTCTGTATACTTTTTAATATTATATTTGGACATTCCTGGGTGGGGGTGGGATTCAGTTCCAGACTAAGACACATTTGGGGTCTACTTGTATCCGAGTTCATGCTATATTAAGAAAAGATCTGGGCAATGAAAATTAATGAATCAATTCAATTCACCATAAAATAGACATTCAGAGAGAAATTCTGTTGAGTAAACAAAGGTGTCTAGTTCCATTTGAGCTGCCCTGAAATGTCTAAGCACCAGCATTTTAACTTGGATATACTTTTGAGGATAATTTTCCCTTTTTTTTTCCCCTTTCCAACATTTGGTTCACATCCCAGAGCAGTCTTGGAGCATCAGGGACCAGGTTTCTTTCAAATAAGACTCAGCCAGGCCATGAGCCCCAGGAGCACTCCTACTGAGCTTTGATCATTAATGGATGAATTCCTCATGTCCTTGCTAGAGCTCATCAGAGCTTTACTCCTGAGAAGTGTACAGTTTATATAGCTGGGTTGCCAGCACAACTCTTTCAACCCATAGGTCTGTTATACTACACGGCGCTACCTGCCTTAGCTACCTTAGACAGCTCTCTGTTGGGACTGGTAGGTATGACACTGGACAGAGCCTTCTGGGGTGAGGCCAAGTGGTACAGATAAGGATGCTCGGCCTCTGCATTGGGAGAACTGAGTCCTGTTGCTGCTGGATATTGTCCGAGGAATGACGAGTGCCACTCTGCAGCCTAAACTCTGAACTGCAGCACATAGTTGCCAACATATAAACCCTTTAAGCTCAGAGTCTTGGTTATGAACCAAATTCCTCCCTTTCTTTTTGAATTTGTCTTTTATACAACAGCACCTGAATCTTATGTGGACGTTTTCTAGGCCTCTGATGGGTCATAATGTGATGCTCTTTTATTTATTTCTGTGTGCTTTTCAGTTACAATCTCGCTCAGCTGCACTGCTTCCATATTTTGATTATGTGGTTTAGACCTTCATAGCATTGCTTCAGACGATGAGAGTAATGTATTTCCAGTTTACTTCACTTAGTAGAAAAACATCACCTTTCAGCGTCCTAAATAAGGACTGAAAGGTCCTGACTAAATGGGTACAAATAAGAAAATATGACTATTTTTTTCCCATTTGGTTTTCATATGGTCCCTTGACTAAGAGGCAGATTTCAAATGGTGTCCCGCATACTGGAAAAATCATATTCCTCTGCAGTTTAATTATGTGTTTTCAATTTATTTTCTCTGACTCTCCAAAGGCAATTGCATGATTGTGTGTTGTTACATAATACCCAGCCATGTGGAAAAGCCACAGACACACCTTTGGCAAGTGCCTGCCTAAGTCTCCAAGGTTTTCACCCATGTTTTCACAGATGTCCTCTTAGAACCTGTCTAATCCCCCACATCAAGGTTTTATAGATTATTTGCACTCATTGGGACTGGTGTAGTATAGAGCCAAGTATGCAAAGACTGCCAGCTGGCCAGAATATTTGATAAATGTGAGAACAAAAAAAATCCCACTCATAGCAGCGAAGTGATCTATTCCTGGAACACCAGCTGGATTGCTGTAATAAGCTATTAAACCAGTGTAGTAAAATGAAACCCAGATTCACTATGCAGATTATATAGCAGATCTATTTCCTTGTACAGTGTGGTTTCAAAGCTTTAATTTTAGGTTATTGGTCACTTGCAATGACTAAAAAGACATGCAATAAATTGACCTTTTCATTCACAGGTTTTGAACTTGAATGCTCCAAATTAAAATTGTACAGGACTGTGCCCCTTGGCACCCTTAAATATTTGCTTCCATTTCAAATGCCTCCGTGAGACAGACTCTGGCAGACTTATTTTACTAAGAAACTGTATCTCAGACCTGGAACTGTGATAAGTGGTTACAAAAGACTATCTGAGAAAAACAAAATCTCAAATGCACACTGATGTAACATGGTATTTCTTCAAGCAGCAAAGGAGAATTTGAATGTCTAAAAAGAGATGAGAATTGATCTTCATGGCCATGTGTAACAGCACCATCTTGTGATCCCTGCCAAAAAAAATATTAAAAACTGGAAACTCTGCTCTCTGATAACTCAGTCTTTTCATTTGTGACTCTAAGTACCTTGCGAGTGATATATGACAATAAACTAACCATTAAATCATAGAGAATATAGTTATTTAACTTTGCATTAAAGAACTGGTAAGGTTGAGATGCATGATTTTTATTATCATTATCTTTCTCACTAGTGACACAAGAAGAAAGACACCAAAGAGGTCCTAGTCCTACTGTCATACGAGAAAAACCAAGTAGTGTTTCTAGATAGACATACTATTGCTTTTCATAAAATAACATTGCAAAGGATATCTCAGGAATTGTAACTGAACAGGAATCAGCACCAGTAAAATTATAGTGATCATCTGGCATGTTAGCTCTTGCTTTTAGTTTTGCACAATGTGAACTTTGATGTCTTGGTGCTCTGGGAACTGAGAAACTGTAGGAGTGGCAAACAGAAGAACGCCATCCGGTCTGTTGATTATTACGGCTGTCTGAAGTCCAGATGAATATAGGGGGAGAACAGACATCTGAGGGTAATGATAGAAAACAAAACCCACATCAGTCTGACAAAGCACTACATTTCCCAACGAGAAATGAGTAGCGTAACAAGGGTCATTTGCAGTTATATCTGTTCCAAGGTACTTGGGAACACACACTCACATGTCTCAGATGACATGACCTATGGTAAATTTAAGCTATGGTTACAGGTAATGAGTGTCACCAATGGGAAAAGCAAACAGGATACAGATGATTTCCTTACGACATCCAAATACCTTTCAGGGTGTGGGGAATGGAAACAGGGCAGTGGCCAGCGGAATCTTCCTTTAAGGCTGGACATAGCCAGGGGTTATCCATCTGGCACCTCTGCTTTGTAATGCTGTCAGCCTTTAAGGCTGTGATAGGCAGTGTTTCATATATGAGCCTTAACCTGGCAATAAAGGCAATTTTTAGTTGAATTCAACAGGTTTGAGAATGCACAATATTTGCCAAAACCCAGCTGGTAAAAAGCTGTAAGAAATAGAGAACACCTCTCCAGCTTTCATCTCCCATGTGAGATTTTGGTGAGACTAACTAGAGATAAAGAAGGCTGAAATTTTCTGCTTGACATTTTAAACAGAGCTGATATTCAAAAAAATACAGTCAGATATTTAGTTACTGTATTCTCTGGCTCCGCCAATGAGTGACACATGACATCTTTACTAACAGACACAGAAGCTAGCCATCATTTTTGGTGGGGCCAGCCACAGGTCCTCTGCTTTATAGATCTGCTACAGAGTTCACGTAAGCCTTGCTAAGCCATGTAAGTTGCAGTGGCAAGGAAAGAATTTATTTTTTGTTAAAAAAATGCTGATTTTCTAGCTTGGTAAATTAAAGCCATTCATCTGTTACAGCTGCCTATAATATAAATCAAAAGCATTATTTATATGTATTAACCTGGGGACCTTACCAGCCAGGGGAGAATGTTTTGTAGAGATGGCATTTATCCCTGTAGAAGCTTTCCCTCCAGCCGAAACAGGCTGTGTTTAGCACAAGTTAACAAGATTTCAGTTTTTCCTGATGCAAAGAGATTTGGGGAGGGGTGGGGGGAAGTTTGCTGAAGCTGTCTCATTATGAATTTCTGAAGAGAGGCAAATCAGGTCTTTGAGAAATACAGGGTTCACTATGCGTTTCTTTGTGTTGCAAGACTTCAATTAAGTTGCCAGGCATTTCTTTAATTTCCTTTTTTTGTTGTTGTTGTTGTTGTTGTTGAGGTGTTTGCTGCAATTGCAGCCACTAAATATGTCTTTCTGCTCCGGACTTCAGAGCAAGCAGCCTCTGTTTTGTTAGTGCTTACAAATAATTGAATAAGTGTTTACAAATGTTTTTGAAAATAAGGTTTTGTAACCAACAAACCAAGAAAAAAGCAGGATGTTACATCACCAGGGTTAATGTGTGTATTAATAAGGTCAGTGTTCACATATGTAAGACAAACATTAATATACAGCATTTCTTTTTCTAGCTACCTCTCATTCCCACAGATGGTTTAAGTCCTGAGGTTATTAAATTAGGTTTTAGTACACTTATCTGCACAAAAATAGGTATGCAAAACCTGAAAACAGCAAGACAAAGCACATCAGAAAACAAAACCATACATTTCTTGTGCCCTGGGTTATGATTATCGACACCATTACGGCAGCGTGTACCTCAACCAGACTCCTGGCACGGTGTTCGTCATGACACCCAGCAGCTGTTACTGAGATGAACGAAGGTACTAAAAGGTAAATCATGCTCACACTTAGGCTTAGACTTTATTGACAGCTACCGTGGCCCACTGGTGCTTGGCATCCTTTCTGGTTTTGATCTGGTGTGGCTTGAGCTAGCTCAAGTCCCACAGCCCTACTGCCACGGATTAGCCCTGGCTCTACGCTAACAAGCTCTGCTGCTTAGCTCTGCTGTTTCTTGACCAGAGGACAGTGCCTTGTGGAAATACTAGCTTGGATTGATGCTAACTTGAGAATCTCTGCACTTTTGCCTCATTATAGGCCGACCGGTAAGCTTGGAAAATTGTGGAAACTTTGGGAGCAGATGAAACCGACGTAAAACTCAATAGCAAATTATAGGAGCAGTCATGCTAGCTGAGGCTCCTAACAGCAAAATCCACAAAGCTCAAATAATAATTTGTGGTGCACCTTGAAGAATGGAAAAAGAAAGTGCTTACAAATAGGCACAGGCATGTGATGCCCTCTAGCAACTTGCAAAGATTCAATCCAGATAATTGACTTAACCTAAAGGTTACAAATATGCAGATTAAATTCTGGTTTTGTATTTGTGTGTATTTTTCAAGGCTTATGAGTTTAAAAATCAAGTTGGCCAGCATTACTTGGCATGTTTTAAATTCCTTGGCTGATTTAAGATCAGCCAGTACTAGCAAATGCTGTTTTCCTTTCCTGGATATGTCCCCTTCATGGAAATCTCTCATTTTTCTGGCTTTTTGTGTTTCCTTGAAACATAGGTCCACAGAAAGCCTGTCTGAAGTGTTAGTGAATATGTTTCAGTGTACAAATGTCTCAAATTTATCTTATCTACTCATCAGACTGGCATCGATGCCTGGCAGTGGCTTATGGCACATATGGCAGTTCAGTTTACAGCTTCTAGATTCCTACTGTGGGCAAATTGAAGGTGAATGAATTTTATGACAACACGTAAAACAACCACATTATTTTACAATTTTGTTTGAAGAAGTAGAGTAGACGAGTCAGCCACCTCCATAAAGAATCTTACAGACTGTCACTTTCTATTTTTATAGTCATTCCTATACTGCAAGGAAATAAGCAAAGAAAAGCCTGCAAAATGATTGTTATCTCTATTAGCAATAGGAGGTAATTGACCAGGGAGGTTATCATAAGCCTGCATTTGAATTTCAGACAGATATATGCAGAAAAGAAAATAAAAACCAATAAGAAAATGCCATACAACCCCTGAGACAGAAATTGGTTGAAAGGCATCTGGTAATAAACATTTGAAATTTTATTTGATCTGACCTATTTACTGTGCACTTCTACTATTATTTCAGTTGATTACTGCAATTATTCACTGAAAAACAGATTCATTAACTATGTTCCATAAATAAAATCATGTTAAGCTTATTTTCTAATCACTGATCATTGTTTTTAGACTTGCAGGGTGGAGATGAATACATTAAATATCAGTACGCTATGTTTATCAGGCTATACTTATCACTTATCATTTGAGCTTGGTATCACATTATAAAATTAAACCACCCTCTATCACAAGCCTAGAAAAGAACCAAGAATTGGAAATATGCAAAACAGTTCAGCAGGATGGAGACAACTGAATATTTTCTGGCTAGATATGGATAGCTGTTAAAACACTTACTCTACACAGCTACACAAAGAAATTTTAATAGGAGAGTTGGGAAAGAGGCTGAAAGTTGGGCTCTCCTTGAACAGAACTACCTCCGACCTAATGGCCAAAGACAGAAGATCTGTGTCTTCTCTAACACTATTTATTACTGGCAGTAGCCAAACCAGAAAAGCATGAGATAGCTTGTTACTTGTCTGTTAATACCAGCACTCATATGGAGCACAATTAATGCAAGTCTACACTTTCTGACTACATAGTTTTTATGGTCTGAGGAACTCACAGCAATTTATTGTCATTCAGGCAATTATTCTGTCACCCAATGACCCTTCTCTACCTGGGAAGGGGAATTAGGAAAAACAAAGAAACCCAAGGCTTGAAGTTTAAACAGATTTAATAGAATAAGACTAGATAATTAACATTAATAACATTAATAACACTAAAGAACCAATTGATCCCAATACCAATATAAAATTCTCGGTCAATTCTATCAATAGGAAGTTGTGCCTCAGTAGATAGCAAATGTCAGAAACTTAGAGCACTATGGCTTTGGGAGGAAAGGAAGCGTTCAGGGGTCTGGCACCGGGGCAAGAAGTTCTCAGGATCACAGATATCAGAGGAGAGAGAGAACTCCTCAGCAAATTTCTTAATTCATGTGATGTTCATGGTATGAAATAATCCTGTTGGCCAGTCTGGGTCAAGTGCCCAGGTCTCGCTCCTCATAATCCCTGAACCTGGCTAACTTGAAAACACTGAAACCTTGAAACCCACTTACCATAGGTGGCTATAAAGTAAATATTTTCACAAATTCAGGCACTAGAGTCTTCTGAAAAAGTGCAGTTTTCCCAGGTATTAGAAGATAAATGAGTCCTGTGTTGCTCAAACCAGGGCAGTAGTTTTTTGTCTTTGTTGCTAGCACTGATGGTAAGCAAAGCTAATGTTCACTGAGAGATGGTGTGTACAAATAGATTCTACAGGAAGGGAATTACCTGTCCTGAGCACAAAAATGTTTAGAAAGCAGGCATCCTAGAAGCTCTTGCCCTTCTGGAGAATAGCATCTTGCTTATTTTTTTTCAAGTGCTGAAAATAAAGTAAAAAATCATTCAACACTGTATAGTGGACAGCTGAGGTGGCTCTATATTGTCACATTCTTAGAACTCATTTGACCAAAACTGGGGATATTGCAGGCTACTGCAGAAAAAAATGACAGTGGAGTGGCATGTTCCTGATAGTCTTCTGTTTCATTTAGAAGAATATATAAGGTCTTGCCATTTCACAGAAAAAGTCAAGCTACCAGCAGCAGTTCCGGCTGCAAATCTATAGCTGATATCATGAGCTAAAAGCTGACTCCCTAGGCCCCTCCTTTCATTGTGACACACAGGTGTTGGGTTGAATTTTATTTTCAGACACATTTCCTCTGTGTTTTCAAACATCCTTTCTCAGATCCCAGCCAAAAAACCACCCCCGCCTCTGCCTGGAGAGCATATAAAATGCTGAGCAATGTTATACGCACATGTAGGGAGGTGGGGAGGAAGGCAAAGGCAAAGGAGCAGAAATACATGTTGAGCAGCCTTAGAAAATGATCCTAAATGACAGACAGCAGTTAAGTTCCATCTCAGAGAGGCTCAGTACAAGCCAGAGGAGTTCTCTACTTCGACAGAGCATAGGATGGAAGGAGCTGTTTCACGCCAGCCTTGGTCCAAGTCTTCTCTCTTGTAGGACACAAACGGGTTGAGGTGCTATGAATGAAAGCTGTTTCACAGGATATTTTCCCCTGCGTTATTGTCCCCCCTGTTTGGTAACTATCTGGCAATTCTGACATGGTAAGTTTACATGATGCTAAACCAGGCATGAACTGGTCTGCCTAGAGTCTGTTTGTGCTGTTCTCTTTCTTCATGAGGTTTCAATCCCAAATTACCCTTATAGAAGCCTTTCTGTTTCCTCTGCTCAGTTAGTTCATTGTTCAGGGTTACATTTAGAAGCAAATGCCATGTTTTTGTGACAGTACAGGTGAAAGGGACGTTGCTGTATTGATTGAAAGTCCATCTAAAGAAGTACTATAAATGGTGATGGGCATTTAATCGATTGTTTAGATCCAAAGAATACATTCTACTTACCAAAGAAAGTGGGAAAAGTCTCTAACCATAGCTTTTCCTTATTCCAGATGAAATTACTCTGGTGATTAAAAGAAGCTGCCATTAAATTCTCTGCAGTTCACAGAATTAAAGCAGGTCTTGGTGAAGAAGGATTGAGTTCAGAGCAGGGTTTGTACAGATTGATTGAATATGATAAAGGAATACCTTAGTGTAATAAGGAACAGTTTTGTACTTACTAAGAATTCATGTGATTCTTACTTGCAACTTGCTATCTGTATGTGTGTACATGCACAGTACCGTACGTAGGCATTTTAGATTAATGTACCTTTCACAAATGCATGTAGGAATTCTAAAAGTGCTAGTCAGGCTCAGTGTGCCTGAAGCGTACGAAAACCATAAGTAAATGCTTTCTTCATCCCATCAGCTTTGATATACAGTGTCCAGAGGAAGTGGCAGGAGGAATGTGATGGCCAGTTGCAGAAGAGATTTCTCAGACATTTTAACGATTCTGTGCATATCTCAAGGGATACATTTTCACTTCATAATGCAAATAGTACTTATCTGGACCTCCCTTGGGCTACAGTTTAGAGAAATAGCCACTAGACAGAGATTGTAAATGTTACCACTGGAATCACTCAGTCTGTAACACAGATGATGGATTTTGAATTAATCAATATTTGCAATGTAAAGAAAATTAAAAATCCAGTATAGAGATAAGAAATACTGCTGCTGCGGCATTTTCAAAAAGTTGGGAAGTCACTTTTGCTTTCATTATTAAAAATAAATACAGATTGGAACAAAGTTCCTTTCCTAGTGCAGGGAATGCTGTTACCCCTTAATCTTCTCTTTAAAGTGATTAAATAAAATAACATCGTCTTTTTTTAAGATGTGTTTCCCAGTTGTTTTTCTCCTATGTGAACCTCCTTCACTCTTACAGCATCTTTTCTGAGCTGTGGGTATCATGACTGGGTACAGCAATTCAGTAGTAATACCACTGTCAACTGGATACGGATGACGGCCAAAGTAGACTGGGTAATTATGACGGAAATGATATAGATTTTAAAAATCTATGGAATTTGCAGGACGCATGCCTAAGAAATATGCAATATAAGTTAGAAAAGGTGTACTTGCTTCTCTATTTTTTTTAATTTGTATAACCCAACAAAAACTCATGCTCATAAATCTGTATTATGATGCCACCGCTGGTAAATTCTGCATATGGTGCGTACGATGAGGATTGTGTTGCATATATGGTCTTTTCCTTTTCTGTATTCCCATAGAACATACATAGAAACAGAAATCAGAATACGCACACATACAAACAAAGGCAGCAATGGGAAATAGTGTCCTTATTTATCTTATCTAAATACTGGAATGGTAAACAGAAACCTAAATTTGAGAAGCACAAAAAACTTTGTTAGGGGTGAAGGATCTCTGAAGAGTTCATATAATCTTACATTAGCTATGATTTAATCTGAATGGTGAATTGCTTGACTGGAATCTAACAAAGCCCTTATAAAATGTCAAATGCAGCTGATTCTCTGGGAGTACAAAGCAACACATTTTTGTTTAACACACACTGAGAGCATTTAAATAACTTATGAAGTGTACCTGTTAGTCATATTTTAAATTTATGTAAATCCCTTTAATTCTTTCCAGGTTTCTTTTTTTAAATCAGTGAAAGAATAAAATTTGGCATTTGAAAGAAGCTATTACAATGAACAAGGCAGAAAATTCAACTATTCAAATCTAATGATACTTTTATCCTCATTTTTTCTTTTGTAATTTCATGGAAACATAAAATTTCATAATAAGTGACCTTACTGATGTAGTTTCCTCTGGTGGAGGGTAGATAATATTCATAGATAATTTGCAAAGTAATTACTGACCTCTTGGGTTGCCTGTCAAAAGAGAGTAACTCTTTTCTTTCGCCTGCAGTTCCTTAGTATTTCTTATTCTGTATGAACTTCATACAGGTAAAAAAGCATACAGGGCAATCAGCAGAGATACCACTAGGAGATATTTACTTTGCTAGCCAAAATAGGCCTCCAGCTTTCCACCCCATTACATTAGTAAATACTCTTTTACTCCTACTCCTACCCAGAGAAAATGGGAAGAACATAGAGTAAGAGCTAACAGCGGTAGATAACAGTGGAAACTTATTTCAGTAGGTGTGAGTCGGAAATTTTATTTAAGTGTATGTCATTTGGTAGCCATTTTTTCAGATAAATTAGAACATAATGCTTAAAAGAAGTTTTGTGATATTTACTGCTATTCACCCTGAGGCAGCTTTGCAAGAATGAGTCAGATTCTACTTCTTTCTTATGCACTAAACAAAATTATTTCCTGAAAGTACTTTGATTGGCTCTAAACCTGAAAGGCTGTGCAAAGAAAAGCTGGTAGAGTGGACATGATTTTGAATTAGCAGTAGGATGCAGAAAGAAATCACCTAACTTGATTTTCAGATTGCTGATTTTTCAGAATACTGCAACAAATAGGTATTTTTAGATATGAATTGCCAAGACAGAAAAAACCCCATATTATTATGTGGTGCTGTTTTGTTCCACAGAACAGAATTTTTGATTAGTCACATGAGGTATAAACTAAGCAGGATGGCACTTCTAGAAATTAATTCAGGTAAACCAAATCTAATGTAGACATTAGCAAATAAATATGAATTTAACAAGGTTCTACTCAACAAATTAATAACTTGACAAATAGTGCAAAGTTCTAGAAAGCAAGAAATGTTACCTAGTATCCACTGATCACGTCACAAAAGAGGATTTCTTTCAGGCTAAAATACTAAATACATCATCAGCTAAACTGAATTGCAGTATCATCTTATCTGCTAAATTAAAATCACTAAAATCTTAAATATTTGCATTTGAATAATGATGACCACATTCAAAATAATTTGTGAGCCACAAAGAGCCCCGACATGACTAACTCCTAGGGTGGACTACATCATGGTATAAAACTCATGGATTAATTTGCAATTTTTCCACTATTCTTCCCAAGTCATGTTTTCTTTTCCCCTTACGTTCTTTCCTAACCTGAGGTACTGTGATATTTACTACATATTTTTCAGAGAAAAATCAGATTATTTTTTTTCTCCTATCCGTTTTTTTTCTCTTCCTGTCCTTAGCATTAATACTGGTAATTCACTGTCGATTATATGTATGATGACTTTTCCTGGCCTGAAAGTTTTTAGGTGGTGACATTTCTTATTCATAAAATGGAAAAATGCAGAATAACCAGACCTCTCAGATCAGTAGAAACCTTTAAAGCTTCTGCTTGTATCTATGCCTTAAGTATACTTTAGTAGCCTTTGCAAGTGCTTACGTTTTAGCATGTAAGGCAGCAAGGACAGAATAAAGATTGAATGGGAAAATACGGGAAAAAGAAATCCTGTTGAAAAATACATTAGATCTGGATGTTATAAGCATCAGCATTGAAGAGCATGCAACAGGATGTAGGGACGTTAACTTTAAGATTCATCCAAATCAGTAGAACACCTTTGTCTTTGTCAGCTTTGTGCTTTCTGAAGTAGACGATTGATCTACACTGCAGACACTTGAGAGTGAAGAAGCTGAACGCCCGTTTAGACATTGTAGTGAATAGCGAGGGGTATCAAGAATGGTAGAGAGAAAAATCAGTATATGAGATCAGTCCATGCACTTAGTAGACAGCGGATGTGCTGTTATGTGTAAACTTAAAATATTTTCATTTTTTTTAATTTTCCAAGTTTCTAGTCAGAGATCAGGAACTAATACACTTAATTCAGAAATATTAACAAGACATGGTAGGTTACATTCTTTTAATCTAGCTTTGATATTCTTAGGAATATTATTCATGATAAGAAGTGAGAACAACAGTTTTAATTAAAGCACTTAATCCTTATATGACATCTGATTGTACACATATGCACATGTAACATATTTCCCAACCTCCAGTCCAGGCTACAGCTGTGAAAAATTTCTCTAAATCAGGATACTGATGTATGGTCCGTAAATGTTCTGAGTGACTATGATTAGATGAACATTAACATAGGATCTCTTACATGAGCTGTACTATCTGAATTGTACCTTTTTACATCCATTGTTAAAAAAGACGTTATGTATTTCTAAATAAAGATTAAAAGCAAGTAAAATTCTCTCCCCTCCAACCCACACATTTCTGTTCTCCTCAGAAAATGAAAATAGTTTACAAATTCTCTACATATGCTTGATTCCTTCTGGCTTCCCAAAATACCGCTGCTGCATTTCTGCAAAATAAGACCTTGTAGAGGTTGCTGAGGTGTTGCACTTGTTTTCAAGCATTCAAAGAGCAGCAATAACAGAATGAATGTTTTCCTAGGGGACACCTTGAACAACGGATGACAAGCAGTATAATCGGCTGCTACAGCCAACCAGTCCATTGTGTTAGTATCTGTTGCTACATTTTGTGTCCAAGGCATATTTCACCCTTCCAGCATAAGCCCAAAGGAAACTTAATGAAAAAATGGGAACATCTTTCCATCATGTAAATAAATATGAGTCATTATCTTGTCTCATCTTGTTGGTCCCAAATTACGAGAATTCAGTTGACTCTTCTGAATGAGTTTCATGCCAATCTGACAAGGTATTTCAAATTTTATTAGAAGATAGAAAATGAAAGCTTGATGTTGACATAAGAAACGATTTACTTAGAATAGGGTTCTTTTAGCATCTGGAGAGGATTAAATGTGAACTTGATTTTTAAAGCAGAACCTATAACAGTTCAGGAGTCTACAAAAAAAAGTCATTGTCAACTCAAATATCAAATCTTAGAAACTGCAAACAACTTGATGACAGGGTGGAATGTTTTTTTGGTGCAAGCTCAACAAGCCACCTATTTGTTCCACCTTCCTGCAGCTAGAGTCTCTGACACACACATTTTGTTAACAATCTTTTGTGTAAACCATATGGGAACAGTGTATCTGAAATGAAAATATCAGTCGTAATTATGTGCATTTCAGCCTTTAAAATGATGCAGGAAGTCCATTAAAATCTATTCTCTTTCACTAACATAATAGATTCATTGCCTGTAACAGTCAATTACATTGTTTTTGAGCCATCATTCAAGATGTTCTTTGTGATGGGCTGCACTCTGTTATTTCTACTCTGTATCTGTCTCTGAAATTTATAAAAGTGAAAGAACTCAGAAACTTATAGAAATTTTCATTTTCTTGAAGAGAAAGTAGGACATGTAACACAGATATTTCACTATCCATTTGGTGTTCTAGCCAGTAAGTCTATCCATGAAACAAGGCATTATTCAATACAAATAAGAGAACTTGTCCCTAAGATGGTTTCATTCTTCATATTAAGTATGATATCATCCAATAATCATGGACACTCAAACAAAATTGTCGTTAAGACTTGTAGGAAAGACACTTTGGTCAAAACTTCCTGAATGTAAATATTAGTATGGAAAAAGATAGAACCCAGATCTTAATTATGATTTTTGTTGTGGATTTTTTTTTTGGTTTTGTAATTTGATTATTTAATTATTTTTTTTTTTAAAACAGAAGACTTAAAAAGTTACTGAAAGCCAATGAGTGATTCCTTCTATCTATAGTTAAGTCCATTCATTAGCTCTTGGTGCAAAGAGGATCACAGATGCACGCCTATGGGAGAAAAGGCAATTTTTTCCTTTTGGCAATATTTTGTGGAGAGAGAAAATAAAAAGTAAAGAAAAATCACTGTACTTCATGTACTCCATTTCAGGTACTTACAGTTCTATTTCTCTTATATGTAATGCCAGCTTACATATTTTTTTT
This sequence comes from Gallinago jamesoni, assembly GCA_025769975.1. Classification (NCBI taxonomy): domain Eukaryota; kingdom Metazoa; phylum Chordata; class Aves; order Charadriiformes; family Scolopacidae; genus Gallinago; species Gallinago jamesoni. The sequence goes on from JAOQGH010000001.1 coordinate 131,037,458, forward strand.
CCTGGCCAATGTTTAAATCCCACAGGCCGTCATATTTCTTTTGAGACAGAGACAATACATAAATAAAATCTCATGGTACAGCCTTGTAACTCAATTCTTTCTTTCTCTACTCTGTTACTTTATTGGCTGTTATAGTAATCCATAAACATGTATACCATTGTTTTAATAATGCAAAAGAATTACTTTGTAGCTAACCTATTAATATACATCATTAGTTGGTTTTCAAGAACGTGACTAATACATCAACAATAGGTGGGTTTTGTAACCTTGTCATTCACAGTGAGCCAGTATTCAAAGAAACTTGACTTGCCAGAGACCCACCTTTACAGTAATGATTAAGGCTTTCAAATTCCTGAGTGGCTGTCAGTATATAGAAATTACTGCTGCAGAAGATCAGAGGGAAAAAAAAAACACACAGGCACGCTTTTTTTTCAAATAACTGGATATCTCCATGATCAACGTAATGCCACATTGTCAAAGTATGGGTAAACAAATATGCTCCAAGGTATATATTAGTGAACAGAGAACCATAAAGGAATTTTTTACTCATGGTCTGCATTAATTGCTTAAGTAGTTTCTTCTGAAGTGAGGTGTGTCCGAGTGTGTCCTTCTTTGTAACATCATGTGTTGGACAATCGCAGGGCACATGATATACAATGTGTCAGAACATGTCTGGGATGCAATACTTGTCATTCTTAGAGAAATACAGTATTTTCTATGGTTTTCTTCAATGTTTGAAACTCATATTTGTTTTCTGCTGACGTCAAAATGGTGCTCTGAGGTAAGGAAAGATGATTCCGAAGCAGGACCACAATATTATTATTTCCTGTAGAATCGAGGATTTGTGAGCAAAGTTAGACCCTACTGTATTCCCATCCACCTGCAAACCTAGAGAGCCACCCTGCGTTAGATGCGTTACCAATGCTGAGATATGAGATAAAAACAAATATGAGTGGGAGTGACTGTACTTTTAGAAACACAATCTAGAAAGAGCTACTCCTTACAGGTGAAGAAAACGAGCTTTTGCAGAATGTCATTCATCATTTTCATATGATAAGATTCCACATTTCATCAGGAATACAAGTGAGTAATGAGTATTTTGGTTCTTGTCCTGGTTTCAGCTGGGATAGAGTTCATTTTCTTTCTAGTGGCTGCTGTGTTTTGGATTGAGTACGAGAATAATTTCAATAGCACATAATGTTTTAGTTGTTGCTAAGAAATGTTTACGTTAGTCAAGGACTTTTTCAGCTTCCCGTAGAAGTTGAGAAGGAGCACAGACAGGAGAAGTTGACCAAAGGAATATTCCATACCATAGACGTCATGCTCAGTATATATACCACATCATTTTGTATATTCTCCTATTATTATTTCCTTTTCATTACTGTTCCATTAAATTATCTTTATCTCAGCCCAACGATTGTTTTCTGCCCTTTCCCCTCCTTTTCTTCCTCTTCTTTCTGCCCTGCTGGGGAGGAAGGGGGAAGTGAGTGAGTGGCTGCATGGTCCTAGTTGCTGGCTGGGGTTGAACCATGACAGTTCTGTAACTAAATGGAGAAAATTGACTGGGAAGGGATGAAATTGTTCAAAAAGAAGATTAAGTTTGATGAGATACAAAAGTTGTAAAACCATTACTACTCAGTTTGAACCCTCTCTCTTTATTTAACTTAAAATAATTATTTATATTGAAAAATCTTTAATTTAACTTAAAATAGACAGTTTCAAAAGAAGAATGTCACTCTCAAATAGAAAATTGAAAGAAGACATTGTAGAATTTGGATTTGCTTTATATAAAGACATCTTCCCAAGGAGAATTCCCTGCAACGTTTAACAACAGGCACACTATTAACAGACGACTAGTATACTCCATTTCCCTCCTGTACCTACAGCCTTTTTCTCATCACATGACAAGAAGTGATAAAATTAATCTTTTTATGTTCCTACAAATCAATCTTCAGTGGTGGAAAGAGAATTAAACACATCAAATCCACAAAATTTGTGGTGTTTTGCCCTGTGACTTGATTATCCTGCAGCAATGCCATCTTGATAGACACTAGCTGATGAGGCAGAAAGACAGATTTCCATATGGGAATATACTGTTTCATTTGTTTGAAAGAAAGACATTACTTAAAAGCACAGTAAGCAAAGGGATTTTTCCACACTGCAGGTATGGAAAAGGAGATGTAACATTTTTCGCAGAAGTAGTTTGTAACGATTAATGACTTTCTAGAAGCCAATGTGCTGATACTGAGGCTGACTATTTAGGAAACCTAGCACTATAACCCATGGCTTTGAAAATATAAATTGCAGTCTATCTCTCTGTACTCTCTAGAAACTGAAGGCAGTGAGAAATCTCAGCAACTGATGTGAAATAAATATCTTCTAGAGGACTGGAAGATATAGAAGAAAAGTGATAAGTTACTTAAAATTTAAAATGTGGGCATTTTACTGTATTTTTAAAAGATAGCAGGAGAGGATAATCTTGTTCAAGGAGGCAACTTGCTCTGAGCTGAATCTTCAAAATAACAGCTTTGTTTTTCTGCCTTATCATGCACCATCTCATCTCTAAGCAATACAAAATCTGAGATGGGCTTATAATATGTTAAAAGGAAAAAGGCATCATGAAAAGTTTCCCGTAGCAACAGGGATATAACATTTAAAACCTGTCACACCTGAAAACAGTGTGACAAAAACATGGGATATGAATCTGAAGTTATTACATAAAACTTTGTTTTATCTCCAAGTGTAACCAGCTCATGAGCAGAGGGCAGCTGCTGAATTATCTACTGCAATGTCTTCGTTCCACCACCCCACTGCAGCAATGTGATAGCTGCTCATGCTTGAAAGTTCCTACAATATAGTGCTGAGCATGTGTATCATTGTAACCAGGACAACACTGTGGTTGCTAGGGGAATTAAAAGAAAGCAAAAAAACAAATACCAAACTTGGAGTCAACAGAAAAGTTCCCTGCAAAATCAGATACAGAAAGGGAAGATGGACCATGTTGTACATATTCTTTAATTCTTCATTATTTATCCTGCAGTGTTATTCACAGGACAAGGCAAAAATCAACAAAGCAAAAACCCCCACCAGCTCACCTCCGTTCAATGTTTGACATGTGTCTTAGAAGTACACATATCACATAATTCATCATCCCAGCTTTTTCAAACCTCCTAGATTCACAACAGAGTTTTGAGTTGTTAAAGTCTTATACTGAGTAAAATGAGAGTATGAGAACACCATGGGAAATACTGCTTTGAGAGATCCTAGTCTCCCTTGTTTTCGGTTGGGCCAGACGGGCTCTTCAGAAGAAAATCTCCCAGTTGTCTCCACTGAGCGTGCTTTAGTTCATATGATGCAGTAGTCTCCACAGACCTGAGTTCTTTCGGGTGAATTTGGTTGGGAATATGCACCCCATACCTAACACTCTTCAGACACCAGCAGGAGTTCAGTTCATGGGACCAAACAAAATCAGATGTGAAATAAAATCTCCTGACATGCCTCCATTGTAGATGGGACATCCTCAGCAACAACTGCTTTTCTTTAAGATTTCTCCCCTTGGTGTCCTCTGCTTGCTGATGTAGCTAAACTCTAGGCGATTTTGACATCAGTAGTATTTCAGATAACATACTCTTTAATGCTGTTGATTTAACCCCAGATGACAACTAGGACTGTGCAGCCTACTTGCTTTGTAGTAAAATCCTGCATCAACCAGCTTATTAAAAAAAAAGATTACTAAAACCATATCTATTACCTCTCCCTTCTGTGGCCTATGATGAAGCTATGTAACAGTAACTACCAGCACTCTAACATTAAAAATTTTGCAAAGGTGCAACATTGTTTGAGCTTTAGTGCGTACAGAGACAATCTCCAGATGGAAAATCCATGATTTTTAAAATTAACCAAAAGAGAATAAAGATATCAAAACACAATAAGGTAGCCAGATAAATATATATCTTTTATTATTTCTTGTAGAAATGTTATGTAATAGAATTATGACTTTGTGCCCTTTGTGATCTCATTTGAAATGGATGTAATTAAACTTCAACCTGGTGGACTTTTACCTTAAAAAGTCCTCCTCTTATTCTTTTTAATTCCACAAATGATCCCAAGACATAAAATAAAAAAAATTTTGATAATGTTTATTTTGAGAAGCTGAAAGTTCAGAATGAAAATGGCTACTTCCTATATGGGTTTCCATTTCAATAGAAAGTACTTTCTATTATATGTTAGACAGAATTCTTTTGGATTGGCTGCTGTTGTAATGTGGATTTTTCATTAAATCTTAGGTTATTTACTCCGAGGGGAATGGCAATCTGGCTGCTGTCCAGTGATGAAGAAATAATATTCAGGCAATCAAATATGTGTCTGGTCTAAGAATAAAACAGAGAGGCTGGGGAAAAAAAAAAGCGTCAGTCTCCTCACAAGACAGGGGCCTAAATTGAGAAAGTTCTAGCCTAAACCAGTGTGCATGACAGAGGTTATCACCACAGGTCGGTGGATTTCTTACTGAGTAATTCAGTTCAAAAACTCCAGATTTTTTTAACAGTGGGGAGAGTGTGTACATGTACATAAGAAAACAAGTCTCAAAGTCAAAGACTGAAAACTGTTTTAGTTTTTTAGTTAGCTAATGGGAGCACTTCAGGCCATTTGGAAAGGAAATTCAAATGAAACGTTTCTCTGTCTCTGTTAATGGTATGGGACCTCATACGTCAGCTGCTATCAGTTTGAAAAGCTCTCTTAACTTCATGGGGGTTCGCTGAGCAGCTGTCTAGGAATAACGTTTTTTTCTGGCTTCATTCGTGTAGAAATACACTTAGAGGTATAGGAAAGGGGCAGGGGATGTCTGTCAAAATACTTTATTTCAGAGATCCTATTTAGACTTTTACATCTTTTATGATGGGATGTTCTTCAGTGCAGTGTGCAAGATATGGAAGGTCTCCTGCATTGGTAGGGTCAACGAAATAATTTTAGAATCCGTTCAAAACCGAGTGCTTCATGAAAATTAACCCTGGGAAGTAACTGCTAATCAGCAGTAAAAATGCAGCATCAGAGCACAGCATAAAGACACTCTTGCTCACAGAAACTTGAAAGATTTTTATTGTGAGGAATACAACTTACATGTTAATGCAAGAGACTCATGGGTGAAAAAAAAGCAGCATTTCACCCTTTCACCCTACAGTTTGCGTGGAAAGAGGACTGATGGGACAAAAATGTTTCATAGACATAGTAACATAGTGATTTTTTGCCTTGGTGCTGAACTGAATGCAGGGTCACAAATCACTCTGCTTCATAACTGGCCAACAAGAAGAGATGCTAAACAAAGTGACTGTGGCCATCTCCTTCTCCTTGATTCAACCATGTATTTCATTTGCGTACAAGATGGAGTCTGTTTCAATTTCATATAAGGCCAGTGAACCTCATTCATTTATGCAAAAGTGGAGCTGTCTATGGATTTTATCATGTTGTGGGAAAGTTGAGCCAAAGAGAGACAGGGCTGCTACCTTGCCTGATATTTCATGTAATGAACATCCAATTATGGGTTTAGGGGATTAAATATGGGGAAGATGTAAAAGGTGACTTTACAAGTGCTTACACTGAAAGGAATGCAAACAGTGGTCAATTCTAAACCAGAGTTAATACTCTCAACTCTTCCCTGGTCCAGCCTTTTCCAACCTTGGGGTACCAATACCATGTAGAGGTTCTGAGAAGTATTAAAGGATCTTATTTTTCAGTCAAGTTCAGGAATTGTGTCTCTGTTCACTTTGACTCGAGGATGATGCCATAAAATGTGAACTATTCTATTTCATTTCAAAAATACCTCACATACTCAAGTAACATAGAGTTCTTTTTTTATTGTTCAAGAATAATGAGTTGTCAGCTTCCTCCCCATTCTGAAGAGAATGAGATACATACATCATCTTTCAAAAGAAGCAGTACTGCTGTGACATTTAGAAAATGTTGTTCTAGCATATGTGTTCATATTTTCAAAGGGATTACAATTTATGAAGTAAGGTTGCTTAAGCAATGTGAACAAAGCTCTTTTCTTTATTTGTGCTTTATACTGCAACTATGATGCATCTGAAGGATGTACTTCATTTCACTATAATGGGCAGATCACGGAAAGGATAGACTGTTTTCACTACCGGTGCTGGCTGGAGTTATTTTTCCCAGTCACACGGAGGAGCACTGCACCTCAGTGCTGAAAGGTTGTCTTAAAATCGTGGCATAGAGCCATGGCATGGAGAGCGGGGTGAGTGCATGGGTGCAGTATTTGGAAACTGCAAGGAGAGGACTGTGAACTTCTCACATACAGTGGGACAAAGTCTAAATGCCTTGTTGCACAGCCGCGTGTAAGGCAGGGGGATAATAAGGGACAGCAAGGGCCCAACAAAGAGACTGGAAGGACCCATTTTTGAGCAATGACTCTGATAGCCCCTGACCGACCCAGGAGGGGTGACTGGGACAGATGCAGTGCCTTTGGTTGGGCAGCTCTGGAAGGAGACAATGACTTTAAGAGGTAATTAACTTTCCTCCAGCTCGAGGATGTTGAAAGAATGCCTCTGCGCTTGCCAGGCTGATGCACTCACTGTAGGCTTGAATTTTGAACCAATTCTCTGTGCAGCAAATGACGTTACATTTCAGGCAGTTGTTTTGCGTCATGTGCTTAAATTCCTCTCTGCCAAATTCAGAACTGAAGGATATGGCTGGAAATGGCTCTCCACCCACACAGGGTCCAGAGCAGTGCCTGACACGCAATTTTCTTCTCCTTGTACCTGCAGAACAAAGATGCTTAAATACGTAAAATGACACCCCCTGCACCCGCTCTGTACACATATCTCACCATTAAATGATGCAAATAAACCTATATGTTTACATTGCAAATATAGCTGAACTGGTAGGGCAATAGGGAATTAATTGAAGAACTTACTCGACAATGAAGGCCCTTATGAAAAGGAACTCAACCATTAAATTACTTGCAAAAGAGAACAGAAATGGTGATTGGAGCTCTACTGAAAATAAAGGCCAAATGAGATGGAATAAATAATTCCCAGGATTTATGTACAGCATCTTATACTCCAGATTTTCTTACATAACTAAACCAACTTAAAGGGAAAAAGAATTACAAATGGGAATAATGTGCTAAAAAAAAAAGAGAGAGAGAGAGAAAAAGATATAAACGTCTCTGAGGAAGATAAAAGCAGGAATGACAGCAGCAAACCAAACAGCATTTCTCATGGCTATGTCTACTTAAATACCTGACAGCTCAAATATATCACAACTTATCTCTGAACCTAAAATTTTTCCTCTCCTCCATACAGATAAATTTTACTATCTGCCATTTCATGGGAGAAGAAACTAGGGCGAAGCTGTGTTGTCCAGTGTTGCCCACTTCTTTGGATGTGAGCCCTTAAGAAAGTGCAGGCATCCTGACTATCTAGAAAAGGTGCTTAGATCACACTACCCTGATTTGAAAATGGAAAGGAGTGAATTAAGAATGGGAAAAATCCTTCTGCATTTACATACTCTTGTTTAGGAAGGACTGTGGGACTGATGTGGTTGTGTGGTCCAGGGCTGATGCAGGATGTGGAGTCTGTGCTTCCACTGTCCTGCTTCTTTGCAGGGTACCACAATCTGCTCCTGGCTTGAAGAAGGGATGGCTGCATATAAATGTAGTTGGAATAATCAAACATCCTTTCAGAGAAAGGGGAAAAGCCCCTCTGAAACAACAAAAAGAAGAGGTTTGCAGATTGTTGATCTTCCTTCACCTTTTCTGGGCACTTGCAGTACAAATCCCTGGAAACGGGGAAAGATGTGGAAAGGAATTTTGTCTACTCTGAATATCATAAAATAAGATGCTTGGGGACAAAGACAAAAGAAAAACAGTTTTTGTCCCTCATGTTTGAACATTAGAAATATACAATACTTAGTAAGGTAGTCAGAATGTCAGGGTTTGCCTGGGGCTTTCATTAAAACATTGCTTGAGGGAAGGATGAACAAGACGAATAATTAACACGTCTATATGTTGCTTTGGTTTGAGAGCATTGCTCTACATAATAAATGTTTGACAGTATGAATTCAGTCAGATATTCAGAATGCAAGTATTGCCACTTGACAGAAATGGGCTTATTTGCTGGAGCTGGTTTAGCTTACAAATACTAGGCATATTTGTTTGCAGAAAAAAAATAGAAAGAAACCACGTGAGGCTCAGTTGGTATTCCATGCACTGGTGATTTATTCCCTGGGACTACACACACACATACATATACCCACATATCTTTCTGAATAATGTTATAGGAAAAGTTGTCAGAAACCCAATTCCTTGTACAGAGACTCTGGAGTTATTTTTTGATCATGTTTATGCTAAAGTTTGTTCTGTGCCACACTTTTCCAACATACGGGGTTACTGCCTGATATTTCTTAAGACAAAGCCTCTCACAGGGGGTGGGAGGTGCCCTGTCCATGGCAGGGGGATTGGAACTTGATGATCTTTAAGGTCCCTTCTAACCCAAACCATTCTATGATTCTATGATGAGAAATGAGATCAAAGAGGAGGATCTGAATCTCTATATTCACTGAATAGGTGAGAAAATAAAAGCTGTCGTACTGAACCAGACTAACATATGTTTTTTCCCTGAAGGTTTCCAAAGATACATTGGGAGTGACAGGCATATGCCTTCCAGTTGCTGATAGTTCAGGGACTTGGGACAAAGATTTTACCTCATGTTCACTAGTACCTTGGTGACCCTCTCTATTCTGAATTTGACCAATCCCTTTTAAAATTTACTTATTCTATTGGCTTCTCAAATATCCTGTCAGTGATTTCCACAGATTTCTCTTTACACACTTTGAAACACAATTCCTCTTTGTCATCTTACTGCCTAGTGAGTCACAAGCTCTCCACTGGTTTTTGTTTTATGAATTCTGCAAGTTTATCATGTTATAGACTGTTGTCACTAAGTTTCATTCCACTCATCTCTTTTCTAAGCTAATGAGCTAATCTTGCTTAGTTTGTCCTCCTAGTGGAAGCTGCCATGTTCCTCTCATCACACCTGTTGTACACAAGTTATCCTCTGTAGCTCCAGGGCACTTCCCAGCAGTGAAGCAGAACTACACACGTGCCATTCAGGATGTGGGAGCACAATGCAGGTAGTGTATAATGTTGTAATGTTATTTTTCTCTTTTGCTATTATTTCTATCAATCCCCAACATCTGTCTTTTGGTCACTGACCAGATAACCAGATATCAGTGCCCTGAAGGGACCGCTAGCCCTGACTGTCCCTGCTCAATCCCTCCCCAGGTCTCCCCTGGGGCAAAGGTCAGTTTTCATGTGAAAATTTAGTCTATAATAGTAAGGCTAGGCTGGATCTTTGTAATGATACATTTCCTTGTGTACGGACTGTCCTAAGTGCAGTGTAAAATTAAGATGGGAAGGGGAGAGTAGGGGTCATTTTGTTACTGGGTCCTCCTCTCTGGTGTCTGCTGGAGAAATAGCAAAAGGAAGAATTAGCTAAGTCCCCATAGTGACTCTTCAAACCCTGTCAATTGGCTAAAGAGACTGTGTGGCACAAACTGAAAATCTGTGTTGGGATAGGTTAAATCAAAATAGCTGAAGTAGACTTGAAGGGTATTTTCACCTATCTTGTCCTTCACTGCTTGCAGTAGTTCCATATCAACTTTGCTGATTCATCTCCTAATACAAAATAATATCCGTTCTAACGTAGAAAAGCTGCGAATGATATACAAGACAATAAAGGAATGAGAAGTTGACAGACATAAATATCATACATTCTGGTTAGACTTGTGCTTCTAAAGTCACATCAATGCTTTAAACAAGACTTTTTTTTTGTTTAAAAAATCCATGAAAGCCTGCCACAAGAAAACATAGCTGACAAGATTTTCTAGGTTTGCACAGATACTTCCAGGGAAGGGGCATCCAAAACTTCTAGGGCCAAAATGTTCCGGTGCCTCACCACCCTCACAGGAAAGAATTTCTTCCTGACGTCTAACCTAAATCTTCCCTCTTTCAGTTCAAAACTGTTACCCCTTGTCCTATCACTGTGCTCCCTCACAAAGAGTCCCTCTTCATCTCTCCTGCAGGCCAGTATAAGGTCTCCCCAGAGCCTTCTCTTCTCCGGGCTGAGCCCCAACTCTCTGGTCTGTCTTCATAGGAGAGGTGCTCCAGCCTTCTGATCATTTTCACAGCCCTCTGCTAGACTAGTTCCAACAGGTCCATGTCCTTCCTGTGCTGAGGGCTCCAAAGCTGTACGCAGTACTACAGGTGAGGTCTCAGAAGAGCGGAGTAAAGGGGCAGAATCATCTCCCTCAACCTGCTGGCCATGCTTCTTTTCATGCAGCCCAGGATGTCGTTGGCTTTCTGGGCTTCTAGTGTACATTGCCGGCTCATGTTGAGCTTCTCATTCACCAACACCCACAGGTCCTTCTCCTTAGGGCTGCTCTCAATCCATTTTCCATGTCTAATGTCACAGGATAGAAGAGGCCAACCGGAAGGCATCCCAAAAGACTAGAAAATGGGTGCTTTGAGCCATTCAGCTTTGCAAGCTCTTTAGCACTGGAGTAGCTGGGTGCAGGTAAATTAGTGTTTTAGTTCAAATCAGTCAAAGTGAATTCATTGTTTTTCCCCCTGTCCTGGGCACTAATTTGCACTGTAGCATCATCTTGGTGCAAGCAGAGTAGTGTTTTCATTTTTGGATGAAACAAAACAAGAAGATGCACTCAAGAGGGCATCCATTGTACTACCTGCTGAAGAGAGGTACATCAGATCACAGGGGAGGCTGGAGCTCACCCAAAGTAAAAGACCCCCAAACCTTTACAGTGTCAACTTCAGGTCTTTAACACCAAAGCACCTTCTGGCTTTCCTGATGGGTTTCTGCTGGGCCACACTACTTGCTAGTGAAAACACTGTTACTGCAGTTCAAACCACGCAGGGACTAAGCTGCCCAGCTGCCATTCCAGTTAGCCTAGAGTATGGAGAAAAATAAGGTTAAAATGCAACACTTTTTTTCTCAGTTGGGCCTTCAGGCAACAGAGAAAAATTAGGATAGGAAAGCTTGAAAACAGATGTTCTTCAACCCCTCATTTATACCATTTATAGAGTCCTGTTTACTCCTAATAGCACTGCTCATGCATGTCAACTTACTGTAAGCAATTAAATCATAATATGTATTTTAAATTAAATCAAGCCATGACAATTATGCCTTTTGGTATCCAGTGCTAATCACCTCTTAGAGACTTTACACTGCTAATGGTTGGAAAATATCTGTGTAATTTTGATAACAGTTTTGCTGACGAAGTCATTTAACTGATGGCAGTGAAATCTAAGATTGGAAGCAAACCATGCCAGACAAAATAATTATTGCATGCTATATTTCCCCCAAAGGCCACCTGCATTATTTATATGATCTATTAAACCATGCATATTTTTAAAGAGCTTAGTTACATTTTCAGAGTGACCTATTCAAATCAAAACAGTATTTTTCTAACTCTGGATTATAAATGTCATATAAAATGTATTTTTATAATTTAAAATGAAAACTATGAATGGCAGTCACCTGAATTGAAAGAAGGGAAACAGATACACTGGGACTTAAAGGGCTCTGTTCTGACTTGTCTTGATTAGTCCTGTGTTTGATTTGGATGGTCTGCCTCATTTCAGTGGGTTTTTTAGCTTAGTTTTCCTTGATGGTCTTTTAGGCAGTGTGGTTTTGCCACACAATTTTATAGACTCTCGTGTGAGAAGTGCTGCTTTGCATTGATATACAGTCCTGCTCACTTAACCCAAGTTTAATTTTACAGAGATGTAGATTTTTTCAATGTAAGGTACTCTGCAGGCGCTTCCTCTGCAAAGACAGTTACTAAGTGGACAGTAATAAAAAGTGAAAGTGAGTATTCAAATCCTGCCACAAGCTTTCACTGGCATAGAATCCTAGAATCATAGAATCATTTGGGTTGGAAAGGGACCTTAAGGATCATCGAGTTCCAACCCCCCTGCCATGGGCAGGGACATCTCCCACTACAGCAGATTACTCAAAGCCCCATCCAGCCTGGCCTTGAACACCTCCAGGGATGGGGCATCCACGGCCTCTCTGGGCAACCTGTTCCGGTGCCTCACCACCCTCACTGTAAAGAATTTCTTCCTAATATCTAATCTAAATCTCCCCCCTTCCAGTTTAAAACCATTGCCCCTTGTCTTGTTGTTACACTTCCTCGCAAAGAGTCCCTCTCCAGCTCCATTCCAGCTCCATTCCTCACAATATTCTGCAGCATCTCCAGCTCCATTCCTCACAATATTTAAAACGTCTGTCTTCTGTTCTCCTTAGAACATATTCCTAGAGGTGCTTCAAATTAGGCTTCTGTTTTTGATCTAAGACAGATTGTTCATGCCATTTCTTTGTACTGCTGGTGTCTCAGATGTTATTCCCATAGAAACTTCAGCAGTAATTCTTCTGTATGCAATAGGTGTAATACTAAATTTTAGTTGCAGCAGATACAGTAACTGCATATGAAAGAAACCTTTTTTGATGATAGTACTTATAGGTCTGCTGTATAGAACTATTAAAATTTGTGGCTGTCATTTTCAAACATCATTCTCAAACTGATGCATCTAACTAACTCTCATTGATTCTATTCTCAGTCTAAATATGTTTTGTTACAGTGGCTTTAATGCAACCCAGAGGTGCTCAGCACTTTTGGAACAAAAGCCCATAGCTAAAGGTGTATTTAAGAATCATCTCTTCCCTTGTAGGTTATTTTATACATTATATAGCTAAATAAAAGGAAGGCCTTGAAATACAAGCACAATTCAGTGAATATTGCAGCCAAGCCCAATCTGTCAATATATATAAGAGAATATTTCCATTTTCATGGTTTAGATCATTGGACACTGGAAAATTGATATGAGAAAGCAAACAGAAAATTGCCTGATTAAAAGTGTATGGATCAGGAAAAACAAAGAAAAACCAATGATCTTAATTTATTTAATTCAACAGAGATTTTTTTGTAAGGATGTATGACTCTCTGAAACAGTGTGAGTTTTAAAGAGTTAAATCCGAATGAAATTATTTCAAATCTGAAATCAGCTATGTTGGTGCCTTACCTACCACTGAAATACTGGAACAGATTTTCAGGTATTTGTGAAATGAACACGTGGAGGACAATGTTCTCTACGTGGCTGGGGAAACTCAGCACAGCAGTAGTGAACAATGAAGCAGAACCACAGCACTCGTGAATCAATACTTTTTGGGTTTGGACCTCTATTTCATAGAAATAATCAAAACATGTGACAAAACTGTCCAGGGATATTTTATATTTTACTTTTCCTGTTCAGTCAATTTTATGGATCATTCAGCTTAGCCATACAGTACTCTACCTCATCATCTTTCTAATGTGAATTGGCCGTTAATGTCTTCTTTTAATTTCCTTACTCTTGGGCTAGCTTTTGTTTCATAATAGAAATTATCTGTGACCTGATATTTTTGAAGAACAGCAAAAAATAGTGCAACAGCTTCAAAAGTTTAAAGAAGGACTAGTTTGCCCTTGTACACTATTTGGTTAGCTTTAAAAAGGATTTTAAGGGAAGTTGGAGAATAGCTTTCAGTTTTGCATAATTCATTCAGCAAGATGACATGAATTCAGGATGGAAGTCTTCCTCTTAACTTTCTTGTCTTCTTGAGTTCAGACCTTTAACATGACTTTTTGGGCTTTTTTTTTTTTTGGTGTGCAGAAAACTGCAGCTCATTGTATTACTGCAATTTATATCATTGAAAAAAATAGGTTTGTCCTTGACCCAAAAGCAGTTTAATATATTGTAAGAAATGGACAGTTATCACCATTTCCAATCCTTCCTTAGCACTATATAAGTATTTTTAGGCACGTAGATTCATTCATAGTGTAAATGAATTTGGATCAGTGAGGCTGTGCCTGAAGACTTGAAAAATAACATTACTGTAGTCTTCATTTTCAATAAAACTAACCAGACAAGAGGATGATTACCATTTGCAAACAGTAATGAAGCGGTGAATTAATTTTATGAAGGTACAATGGACTATGCTGTTTGAAAATTATAATTATCAGTATTGTGTATGGCTGTTCTTAATCTATATTTTGAATATATTTTTATCTTACCAGGATAAAAAAGTTGCCTAAAATTCCTTTTGACATAGAACATAATGAGATGACAATCTCTGCAAAACTCATAATTCTCAGGGAAATTGTTAACCAATTATAAACATAACACAAAATATCAATGGCTATGATGTATTTTAAACACAATTATGATAATAAAGTATAATCAAATATGTGCAAGCAGTAGCAATTACCAGTGTATATCATTAAGCCATCTGCTAATTAATCCAAAGCAATAATATGGTTTATTTAATAAGTTCCAGCATTTCTCTTTGAAGATGTGTACAGAAAAATAAGTGCTTTATGTCTGATGAAGCAGGAAATGATTCTATGAGACTGGAGCGTTGTGTAACAACTTGGAAGCTCTCTGATATTTTTATTTAGTTGTTGACACTGCTGCAATAATTTTAAATATCACTAGGCTGCTGGAATCAAAACCTGCAAGGGGAGAATAAGAATGCAGGAGCCACCTTTGACTAGCAAACAGTTCGTAACAGTCAAAAAATTGATCACAGAAGAGTCAGACCCCACCTCGAGTACTGTGTCCAGTTTTGGCCCCCCTACCACAAGAAAGACATTGAGGTGCTGAAGCGGGTCCAGAGAAGGGCAATGAAGCTGGTGAGGGGTCTGGAG
>JAOQGH010000001.1:131052332-131183801 GCA_025769975.1 Gallinago jamesoni
TTGTTTGTATTTTTTTTTCTCCATTGGTTGGACTAGATGATCTTAAAAGGTCCCTTCCAACCTAGGTGATTCTGTGAGAAGAGGTGATCTCCAAAGTCTGAAATGATAGGAGAAACTTCTGTTGATTTCAGAGGACTGCATATGGAATGGGAACACTCAGTACCAACAGATCTAAACTTGTTTAACTTTACTACAGAATTCAGTAGATTTATGTAACTGCTCCATCTGCCTAAATACCTTGTTGATAGTGTCTGGTATTTTAAGTATGTATCAAACATTTTTCCCTGTCATCCTAAAGTTTGCTACTGCACATACAGAATGTGTTTTGCTCTAATCCTTTCATGTGAATATCTCTTATCAGTTTCCTTATTTCCTCTGTGAAAAAGTCCATTCCTCCAAGTACAAAGTCCTGTCCTGCTGTAAGAAAATAAAATATTTAAAGTATATTAAACTGTGTAACATTCCCTAAAGATTTAGAAAACATCCTTCAAACTGCACATTAATACACACCCTGCCAGGTCTTTTGACACAGCTTCATTTTCCACTTAAAAAGGAAAGATGTTACCATTTAATGCTTTATGAATTTTGTAGTGTTTGAATTGCTATTTCCATAAATGCTAAATTAACAGTATTTGTTTCAAAAGGGGACAGCTTGTTCAAACTTTAGAGAGAAGGAGGATTAAGTGATATCTCCACCAACAAAGATGACAGTGTTTTTCTAGAGAAGGAAAGGGGGATTGTGGGAAGGTGAGGGGGGAGAAATACTTGAGGGATTTGTCAGTTGGCAAGCCAAATGCAGAAAATATCTGATAAAAGGTTGTGGTCTGATCCACCAAATCCGCTGAAACTCTGCAGAAGAAAGGATGGTGCAAAGAGAATAATTTCACATTTAAACTGTTGTAAGGGTAGGATCATTTCGTATGGATTTTATCTGACATTAAGATTAAATCAACCAAGTTAAAAAAAGAAAAGGAGGGCTTGAGGTTTTATGGTCCTTAATTTTTCAATAAAGGAAAAACATGAACTTGCATGTTTTCTTCATTTGGACAAGAGAGACAGAACAGTCAGGGTTACAGGCTAAATTTAAAGGAAAGAGAGCATTTTTCAGTAGAAAGGGAGCTGATTTTGCATTTCTCACAGTGGTGCATACTTCTGCTGCCTTTCAGGCGGGTTGTACAGTGGCCAGCTTGTTATTTACCACTGATAGCTTCTGTGAAGTGTGTCACTCCTACTTGCTATGTGAGTCCAGCTGTTGTTTTTAAACCCACTTGATCTGATCACAACTGTAAAGCAACCTTGATGGTGGTAGGGTTGCTGTGGTCTCACTGAGGTGGCCTGGTCTGTCATATCAAGCGTGAAGCAAAGCTAGGCTGAGCCAAGCCCCCGGCAACTGGCTCACAGACCTTGCACAAAACAGGTAGGACTCTTGGATTCATCTTCACATCTCTCTCAGAAACCTGGCTGCCACGTGAAACTTCTTTCAACAGTTAGGCACTGAGACCAAAACGTAGGTCTCCTCTGGGTGCGCAAGACAACAATTAGGGTATGGGAGACATTGGCCAAACCAGATCCTTGGCGGGTGGCAATCTGGAGACAGCTCCTAGTTGGGTTTGCAAGAGTAGCCTCTCTGCACTTCCAGTCAGCTCCCCGCTCTCCCCCTCCTTCCTCGACAACTCACCTCCTGCAGTAGGCAGAATAACTACACAGCAGCATGCTCAGGTTAGGACAACAACTTCCTGCTAAATTTCCCTTTTTTTACCTCTTTGTGTCCGAATAATGTTAAACCACTTCATTTCTCTCATGTCCCACATGAGATGATGAAGTGCAATCAGAGGCAGAACATGTGCTGTTCATGCACATGACTTACACTTAGACATCATTGTGTACATTTATTCTTATTACTTAAACAAAATTTTCTGTCTGATCTTGAATCCTTCATAGCTACGTGAAGTCATCTTTAACAAAAAGTAAGAGATAACACAAATAGCTTAGGGATGTCAAATAAGCTCACCACAGAAGAGTCAATGTAAGCTAGCAATTAAAGCAGGAGAAAAGAATGCTTTATAAAAATATAAAGAAAAACATTTGTCTTTGTGAGTAATAGAGGTCTAGGAACAATAATAATAATAAAAAATCTCAATCATTTGATGTCTCAGTCAACATAAATGACACCATTAAAAATGGGATTTTACTGCTGTCTGGGACTTAAAAAGACTTCAGCTTCCACAGTTCCTAGGGAAATCAAACAGGACATTTTAAAATTGCAGGTTACTAGATTAAAACAAAATATTGCCATTGGCACTTTATGCAAATAAAAAAAAAAAAAGAGAGAGCTTTTTTCAGTAAAAAAAGCTAAAACAGACAAGTTATTAAATTCAGCTACAATATGTTCGTAACTCTTCATGGAAAAAATCTACAGACTCATATAATTAGTCTATGATTCTATACACGGGAATTTTGCCAAGAATTTAATGCAACAGAAAGGTTTTTTGAGGGGGGTCAGGTGGAGAAAAATCTTTTATGTCATGAGCTGTTATTCACATTTGAAAACATACAAGCTTGACAATTTTTAAAGCCCAGAATATTATACTTATCCAATGCTTCCGCTCGTCACCTAGGCCCCTTGCTTTTTTCCTAGATAGGCAAGTCAGATACAATATGCTGTCAGCCAGTCTCCAAAATAAATGTATGAATAAATAAGTGTTTGGGTTTATTGATTCCCTAATGGATATAGGCACATGTAGCACTGTAATGTTTTGTCTTCATTTCCCACAGTAGTTCAAAAGAAATCTCCTTGTGAACAGTGAAGACATTTTTTGGGATCCGTTACTCTGCTGCAGACAAGCCAATGTTCAAACCTGGATTTAGAAGCTCAGACATTTGGGGCACATTTGGGGCTTGCAAGCAGGTTTTGCACATTCCAAAGCAAACTTGAGAATTTGGGTTTAAGTTTGGGCTCTGGTGCCAACCTATGCTCAGAGGAGGAATGTTCTCTCTGTGTAGAAGATTATACTGATTACAGTGATAGTATGGTTATGAAAGAAGTTTTCATGCCTCCCTTCAGCTTTTCTCTTCCCTCTTTCCCCTATTTCTCTTTTACTTTTAAAACTTAACAGTGGACAAATACTTTGGTTTTTGTTTTTTTTTTAATTCTCCATAGAGCCCAATATACAAGCAAACACATTTATATGCCAATAAGTTATATTAAAAATGCTGTACGCTATCTCCAAGACTCTATCAGAAATGAAGCATTTATGCCTCAGCAGGTAATACTCAGTTAAATATTCCAGTGATTTTTGTATTGTGACTGAACTGAATTATGGAGAATTGTTGAGGGTGAGAAATGACCTTTAAGCCCATTAAGTACATTAGAGGCTGATTGTTGCACAGCCTTCCAGGATAGTAACTAATTGCTTCCAAAGCAACCCTAGCGCTTCTCTATTTTTTTTATTAATCTTGTCATTTTACAAGTTCCTTCTTCTTTGATTAAAACTTTTGTTCCCTTTTTCAATTAACATTCTTTTTTCATGTTCCTTGTTTCTGCTTTTGTACCATCATCCATGCTATGATTAAAGATGATGCCTTATCAACATTAACTTATCATACATCATTTAACACTCAAGACAGTTTTCGACCCTTTTTTATGTCTTTTCTCCCTTTTTTTTCCTTTTTGTTAAATGCTATGAATATATGAATTTTCAGTTTAACCTTATTTCTCTCTAAAAACCAAACAAATAAACAATTTTAGTCTATAATTTTTTTACTTTGAATGCTGCATTATCACTACTGGCAATGAAAAGATAGGAACAGAAATCAGCTTTAAAAAGATTTTATGCATGGTTGGAAAAAAATCAGAGTGCATTACATGACAGTCATTTTACTTAATTTTGAAAGTAATAGTTTATTTCCTCATTTTTCCATGAATTTTTACTCAAAAAAAAATTAAAGTAGAAATTCAAGTCTCTTAAACTTAATCATATCTATCTGCTTAGAGATATTTTGTAGTCCTCTGGCGTAACCTCGGGTGGAGAAGGCACTCTGGATTTTGGGTGAGCTGGAGGAGAAAGGAAAGTGTAAACTGTGGGTAATTGGTAAGCTGTGATGGTGCCATCAAGTGCCTCTCAGAGCCCACTAGATGAAGGGCAAATCCGAGTTCATTTATCAGGGCTGATGGAAATAATTGTGTCGGCACCAGCCTGATCCACCAACGTTCACACAGAAGGAAGGAGCAAGCTATCTTTCCTTTCTCACATGCTTGGACGTGACTGGCACAAGAATCCCTCTCCCGTGCTGAATATTACCATATTCTGCCTGTATCCACGAAAAAAACTGTGGGTGCTATTTCAGCAGGAAAGCATTGCTTAGCATAAATGAATTTATAATTCCTTCTTGCCTGTGCTTGGTGAAACATGACAGGAGACAGCTCTGAAACAGCTTATAAAAGGTAATTCAAAAAGAGTCACCAGTACAGCACACGATTAACCGAATTTCAGATATGAAAACAATGGAAAAACCAAAGGAATAAATATT
Source organism: Gallinago jamesoni (assembly GCA_025769975.1). Lineage (NCBI taxonomy): Eukaryota > Metazoa > Chordata > Aves > Charadriiformes > Scolopacidae > Gallinago > Gallinago jamesoni. The sequence continues at coordinate 131,056,863 of JAOQGH010000001.1, forward strand.
TAAAGATGTCTAAGTGAAGAGGAAGAAGTATACTCTGTGGGCCTTTAAAAAGCATAAATCCCTACAATCTGCCCTGCAGAGAAAAAAAGATTTCCAAAACCACTTGTCATTAGAGCTGCAGGTTCTACAAGACCCTGGAAATCCTGCAAATTTTATCTGGACTCATAAATATTAATTTTGATGCTGTTTCACTAGGAACCACTTAATCTGATTTTAGATCTCTAGGCCAGATCCTTGATTTAGGAATATTAATACATGAAAAAAAGTTCTGGATGTAATGAGGAGCCACTCTGCTTGGACCCTTTGCAATTGGGAATAACATACTGCTGTGATGAGCAGGTCTTGGAAATTCTTGATGGTTGTAGGAGATAACTTCTTGACACAGGTGCTCAGTGAGCCAACTAGGAAAGGTGTCCTCCTAGACTTTCCTGTTTGCGAATAGAGAAGGACTTGTGGGGGATGTGATAGTAGGTGGCTGTCTTGGCCACAGTGGTCATGAAATATTTGAGTTTAAAATTTTCAGTGTAATAAGAAAAAAGAACATCAGAGTTGCTACTTTGGCCTTCAGGAGAGCAAACTTTAAGGTATTCAGAGATCTATTCAGCAGAGCCTGCTGGGAATCTGCTTATGATGGCTTAGGAGTCCACAAGTGCTGGTGAGTCTTATAGAATCACCTTTTAGAAGCACAGGAGCCGGAAATTCCACTGTGTTGGAAGTCCTGCAATCCGGGCAGAAGACCAGTTTGGCTGAACAGGGAACTCCTTGTGGAGCTAATGAGGAAAAAGAAAATGTCTGACCTCTGTAAGCAAGTTTAGGTTTTGCAGAAAGATTACAGAGCTGTGGTTCATACATTCAGTGAGAAAAAACGAAAGACTGAAGCTCAATTAGAGTTGAAATTGGCCAGTGTTGTGTCAGGTAACAAGAAGGGCTTTTTAAAGTATGTTAATAGCAAGAGGAGGACTAAAGAAAACATTGGACAGATCCTTGTTGAAGATGGTCATATGACTAATAGGGTTGAAAAAAAAAAGCGGAGGCATTCAATGCTTTTATTTGTCTCAGTCTTTAATAATACTGATAGATCTTGGGCTGCATGGTCCCCTGAGTCAGAGAACCATGAGCGTTGGAAACAGTGACTTTTCATTTGTGGACACTGAAATTGTAAGTGACCAGTTGTATCGGCTGAATGTTCACAAGTCCATGGGGCCTGATGGGATTCATCCCAGGGTACTGGTGGATGTTATGGCATCTCAACAATCTCTCAACAATCTACCAAAGATCTTGGGAGTATGGGGAAGTTTCTGCTGACTGGAAGCTACCCAATGTTATTCCAATCTACAAAAAAGGACATGAGTGAAGACCCAAAGAACTACAGACCTGCAAGTCTGACCTCAGTTCCTGGAAAAATTATGGAGAATATTATACTGGATACTACTGAAATGCATTTAAGGAATAATGCATTCATCAGGCACAGTCAGCACGGGTTCACAAAGGGAAAGTCCTGGTTAACTAATTTGATATCCTTCTATGATAAGGTCACCCTCCTAGTGGATGAAGGGAAGGTGGTAGATGTAGTTTTTCTGGATTTTAGTAAGCCTTTTGAATCTGTCCTGCACAGCATCCTTCTGGACAAGTTGTCCAATGGTGAGATGAGCAGGTTCACAGTGCGCTGGGTGAAGCACTGACTGAAGGGCAGATCTCAAAGGGTTGTAGTGAATGGGGCTACATCTGACCAGTGTCCCATCATCATCAGTGTTCCTCAGAGTTCAATTCTAGGGTCTGTTCAATATATATCAACAATCTGGATGCAGAAGTTGAATGCACCATTAGCAGGTTACCAAACTGGGAGGTGCTGTTGACTCTCTTGAGGGATGGAATGCCTTACAGAGAGGTCTATATAGTTTGGAGCACTGGGCAATGGTTAATGGGATGAAATTTAACAAGTCCAAATGCTGGATTCTGCACCTAGGATGGAGTAATGCTGGGCACAAGTATAAATTGAGAGAAGAGTGGCCAGAGAGCAGAAAGGGATCTGGAGGTGCTGGTTGACAGAAGGCTTGACAGGAGTCAGTAGTGTGCCCTAACAGCCAAGAGGGCAAACTGCATCTTGGGGTGTATTAAACACAGTATAACTATCCAGTCAAAAGAGGTGATTATCCTGCTCTATTCAGCATTGGCGCAGGCTCGCCTTGAGAAATGTTTGCAGTTCTGGGCCCCACAATTTAAAGAAGATATGAAGGTCCTTGAATTCATCCAGAGGAGGGCAACAAAGCTGGTGGAAGGGCTGCTGGAAGGAATGTCCTATGAGGAGTGGCTAAGGACTTTGGCCTTGTCTGGTTTGGAGAGAAGGAGGCTGAGGAGTGACCTCATCGCTCTCTACAGCTTCCTGAGGAGGGACAGTGGGGAAGGAGATGCTGAGCTCTTCTCCCTGGCATCCAGTGACAGGATGCAAGGGACTGGTTCAAAGTTGCATTAGGGGGGGGTTAGACTGGACAATAGGAATCATTGATTTACTGAGAATGTGGTCAAACACTGCAATGGGCTTTCTAGAGAGGTAGTCAATGCCTCATGCTTGTCAGTGTTTAAGATGTGTTTGGACAATGCTCTTAATAGGATGCTTTAACTTTTGGTCAGCCTTCAATTGTTCAGGCAGTTGGAGTAGGTGATCATTGCAGGTTCCTTCCAAATGAAATATTCTATTTTATTCTGTTCATCCGGAAAGACTATAGCAAGCTCTGAAGAGATACCAGTTAAAAAACATAACTTCTGACTGAGAAAATATTTAAACTGAAGGATTTGCCATTGAATGTGAAGAAATTCACATCTGCCTTGTTCTCAAATGCTCTGCTGGTTCACTGCCAGTTAAATCATGATTCTGATTCTGATGTTTGGTCTGGTCCTGTACAGCACTTCTTATGCTACATTCTAAATTTTGGAATTCAACTCATCCTAATTTCAATCTTTATTTTTGATGGTTCAAACAAAGGATTGACCAGGGGCAGGATTTGATAACTAATAAGCTTTGTAGCAGGACTTAATTGTTTTCTTAAGAGTCACAATCAAAATGACCAAGTGTCCTGGAGAATCCGATAGTTTGGGCACCATGTGTTATAAGAAGTTAAATTTTATGTAGTGCCTTTGATTAAATTTTATTCTTGGAAATGTAAGCCACCCTATTCAGCTTTCCTAGGTATTTTATAAAGGGACACATAATTATTCAAAAGCAAGCAAGCTCCGCAGTTTCCTGAGATGCCTAGCTGCCATGCCTAGCTTCCCCTTAAAACAACACTTCTTTGTAAAAATAGAGCTAATATATATCCTACAAAATCTACTTTCAATTAGTCAAAATGAGAATGTCTTTTCCTCATTGGAGTGAGAGCAAAGTCAATAGTTTTCTTCTACAGAATCTTCTATTATCCCTCTCTATGTCCTCACCCTCTAAAATGAAAGCATTTAAAACAGATAGTCTTTTATGGTATTTTCTAGATATATGTTTGGACATAGTAGGTGTGAGTGCTTAAAAAGTATGATTCATATTAAAATTATATTCCTTGTATGACATTCAGCAATAAGACTAAGATGAGAATGAAAATAATCACCTAAAGAAATGCTGCAGAAGGGTGTTGAAGAGAACATTTACCACCATGCAGGGAACTTTAGCAAGACTAAAGTTACAAATGGCTCAGGAACCCTCCTGTAAATTCTGTTTTTCTCAAATGCCACTTTTCAAGGTACAAAACTGAAGGGATATTTAAGCCTCTCTGAGCATACCTTTTCTATTTGCCAATATTCAATTCCACATGCCAGCCTTGTTTTTGCATCCTCATTAAATTCTTTTGTAATCCATTCATGTCCTCCAAGTAAAAGCTTTAGAAATCCTCACGCCTTTGTCATCTGTAAATTTTGATGCACTCCATATCAAATCAATTTCTAAATCACTAATATAAATGTTAAATAGAAAATAGCTCCAGGCAACCTCATCTGTCATATTCAGCCAGGAGGATCCTTTATCATTTATTATGATCCTTCAGGGGGGGCCTGCTTACTACCCATTATTAATCCATTTTCCCTGACCAGTCTTCATATCTGCCTCATGACTTTTCTGACTAGTTTCTTATAATCTATGTTTGGAAAAGAGCTGCTAATATATATGCAAATCCACTTCATACTGTTAACCTGTTCACCATATCAGATAAAGTTCACATTAGTCTCCATGATATGTTTTCAGTTTCATGCTGACACCAGCTAACAACTCTTAGCCTTCAAATAGTGTGCTATAGTCTTTAAATATGAAAATGCTATCCCAACTCAGGCAATATTAAATGTTGGTAACATCTGCTTTCCCAGCCTTTGCCAAAACGACGGGGCTGGTCCTCTAGGTTTCAGTATGTGGGATGGTTTCTTGTTGTTCAAAATGGAAGATCAGAGCCTTCTCCCAGGCAGCTCAATTAATTCCTTCTCTAAACCAAAGCAATTTCACCTTCTGTGTTTCTCAGCTGCATCATACTTTCTAACCTGCCATGGGTGCTGCTTATACCATCATGTTCCAGGAAACAATAAAGATCAGCTACTGCTCTCCCTCTCTCAACAGCTGCAGAGATCAGGCATGTGAAGTAGGTGTTTAATTATCCTGCCATTATCCCATCAGCACAAAATGATTGCTTTATCATTTTAGCAGGGAATTGTAGTCCTCACCTCTTGTAAGTACTTGTTACTCTTACATCTCCTCCTTAACTTTCAACATCTTCAAAAGCACTGTATAGAGGGTAAAAAGAACAGACATATCAACAGCTTTGGGATGTTCAGGAATTCAAATTCCAGTTCTAAATTAATGCAGAATAAAGATTTAACTCATATTATTGAAGCGACAGCTCACACTCCGTAGCTAAGATTAAGGTGCAGTTGCAGAGCTAGAGGTGCGTGGTGGGTGGGTGCGATTTTGCAGTGAGGACAGGGAGGCAGGCAGCAGCTGGAAGAGGTTGCCCCTACAGGATGTGCAAAGGTGGGTTTCCCCCTGGCACAGGTAAACAACAGTCAGAGCTGCACTGTGACAAGTGTCACACAGCCAGACAGCCCAGGGTATGGTGCTTCACCAGCTCTAGGGAGGAGGAAGAGGAGGGAGAGGCTATGTGCATGTGCAAGAATGGGAGATCTTTTCATGGAATGCAGAAAAGGTATATGTCTTCTTTCAAGTCCCAAACTTCAGATTAAAGTAGTTCAAGATTCAAGGGGCAACCGAGCAGCAGACTGAGTCCTGGGGGGATGTGGTCCCTGGAAGAGGGAAAGGAATGGTTAAATGCACAATCCTTCTTTGTCCAAAGCCAATAAGGATGGGAAGAATTTTCTACAGTGAATGAATGTACGTATGATCTGCTCCCACTCCCTCTTCCTATATATAGTTATAGTACCCCTTTCTGGTACTATAACATATGCCTATTTGAAGTATAGGACAGCTGTTATTTTAAGAAGAAAAGCTGTTTAACTGAGTAATTAAACAGAATATTTTTTCTACCACTTATAGAAGCTTTTTTAATATTTGAGGGAAATGAAGGCAAGTCACAATACATGTAATCTCCAGCCAAAGTGGTGTATCCTTATTCCCTAGTAAGAGAAGCAGTCTGATTTTTCAAGAACTTACTGAAATCTCAGGAGTTAGCCATCTTGTTGTGCAGGGAAGCTGGGAATTTTAGCAGAAGCACTGCTCAGCTAAGCAGGCTTACTGAACTAAAACATAAAAAGAAAACATGCAAGAGGTAGAAAAAGGTACAGAAAACAACAACAAAAACAAAACGACTTAAAAAGCATTGCCTGGGTACTTAGGGATGAAACGAGAAAGACCAGAGCCTATTAGCAAAAGGAAACTCAGGAAAATATACAGATTCACTGATGGCTAGAGGGGACAATCATGAACAATATGGAAAATATTTAAGCACTGAATACCTACTTATACAGGTAAGCAAAGCCTTCTCCCAGACCTCTGTGCTTACTGGGACAGTCTGAGAAGGGGGAGTGTGGAAAGCAGTGGGGGAACAACAGGTTAGGGACTCCTTAAAGCAGCTGAACTCAACTGTGATCCATGGAGATAATGAGATTCACATAAGGATGCTGGCAGAGTTTGTGGATGTGATGGTGACAGTATTACCTGTGAAAAACAGTGGCAAACAGGGCAAGTCTTTTTTAAGTGGGGAAAAAAGCTAACATTATGCTTGTTTCCAAAAAAGGCAGGATAGGGGACCCAGGGAGCTATAGGCCAGTCAGCCTTGCTTCAGTCCCTGGAAAAATCTCTTGAAAATCCATTTCCAAGCATGTGAAGGACAAGAAAGTAATTAGAAACAGTCAACACAGATTTACAAAGGCAAGTCTTGTTTAACCAACCTAATGGCCTTCTGTAGAAAAATAATTGGCAATGTGGGTAAAGAGAGAGTGATGACTTTAATAAACAATTTCAGTGAGGCTTTTGACACTGTCTCTCACAGTATATTAGTTTGTAAACACACAAGACACGAACAGGATGAACGGACTGCTAGAAACCTGGCTGAACTGTCAGGTGTGGAGGATAGTGATCAGTGACTTGATGTCTGGCTGGCGGCAGGTGATGAGGAGAGTAGTCTTGTAATCTATACGTCAACACTGGGATCCATGTTCATTGTCCTCATCAGTTACTTGGACGGTGACACAAAAATTGTTCTCAGCAAATCCACAGATTAGGAACAGTGACTTGCACAATAAATGGCAGAGGTTCAGCCTACAAAACTTGAAGGGTAGTTACAAAGATAATGGAGCCAATTTATTTTTGGTAGTGCAAGATGGTACAGTGAGGTTCTGCGGTCAAAAACTGCGGCTTGATAGGTTCAGCCTGAACATTAGGAAAACCTGCTTGACTGGGAAGGTAGTGCAACACTGGAATGGGGGCCCAGAGAGATCGTGGTATCTTCTTGGAATTTTTTAAGACTTGTCTGAACAAAGCCAAGGCTTACTGATGTTAAGAATAGCCACTAATTTGAGTGGGAAGTTGGACTGGAAGACCTCCAGAGATACCTTTCAGCTAAAGTTTCTATGATGAAAATTGCTTATGGCTATGACTTTTATGTAAGTATATTGCAGGAAACTGAAATATATTGACAACAGGCATCTCCATATCAGGCAGATATACAATTTATGCTCTCTCCTCATGTTGCCCTGTAGTCTTGGGGGCCTGAAAATCTGAAGAGGTTGTGGCAGATGGGTCCTGTCTGTAGTATGGTCTCATTTTAAAAGAAACAGGTTGGAAGTCCTGGCCTCATTCAAACAAATGGCAAAACTCCCTTTTAAAGATATGTTTATACAAACATATGAAAATAAATCCTAAAGAAAAAGGGGGAATCAGTATGTGGTCCCTGTTAGTACACAGAAAAGGTAGCATAAAACATTGTCTGCATTTTTCAGAATATGAAAGATACAGAATATATACCCCATGTAACAACCCTAGAAAGTTCTTGGCCATTGTATAGTATGTGAATGGAAAACGACAGGCACTAGATAAAAACTCTTTCCTGGCAAATGTTGATTTAGCTTGAGTTGTTCACTCTTCCATCATTACTGCTGATGATGTCAATGACCTTCTATGGATGCAAAGCCATTGATATTCAGGGAACCGCAATCACATACAAAGATTTATTCCAGAGTGACCATGGTTTACATGTCTCATGACAATTTACCTGTCCTCTGCACTTCCCCATAAGGCAGACTCAAAATTATTTGTCTTTGTTCTGAGTACAGTCAGTACTTCGAGTGAGTGGGTGGGAAAATGTACATCTACAGTGTGTGTGGATGAAATTTCTAGACACACTATGTAGCAGTTAGGAACCAAACTAGATGAGAAAAGGGAAAATCAGCTCATGTGGAGATTTGTGATATCGCAGCCAGATTAATTCAACTTCCTATACTGCCTCAAGAACTGCTACTTTATACCAGAGTTTAGACCTGTAACACAGCCCCTGAGTTCCACAATTCCAGTGGAGATCTCTGAGACCAGGTAACCAAAGACAAACTTGTAATAAGGCCTCAGCCTGGGGATGAAATAATCAATATGAATACACAATGAGGACCCCATCAGATCAAAAAGTACAATATGCCAGTGATCAAATCTCACTGCAGCTGCATTCAGATGGTATGACTCATCGCAAAGCATACTGTTGTGAAGACAAGATCATTGGGAGCTTGTCAGGCTTCAATTGGATTCAAACGTTCTCCTGGGAAAGACAGGTTGAAAGTCCTGAATTTATAATGTTGCCATCAACAACAGTGTGACAACCATTGTTGTAAGATCACCTCTGGAGAATAAAAATGTAAACATATCTCAATCATGCTGTTTAGATTTAAAAAGGGAGTAAGGATATGAAATATTGAAATATCTAGATGTCTCTGATTGTAGCGCAATTGACATTCAATGAGTAATATTAGTCTAAGGGCCAAATTCAGATAAAGAAAAAAATTATCTTCAAAACGGTACTCAAATAGATGCATAGCTATGTCCTGAATTGGGTGTTATTTGTAGGGAGATTGACTGTCCTAGCCTTGGCAAGTGCATTTGCTTTTTTTGTCTGTGGGACTCCCAGGAGGGAGACCAGAAGAAAATCAGAAGTCACACTTTAGGCTTCTGGTCTGCCTCAACTGTCTTTCCCTGGAATGACTTCCAAAACAGTTGCCAAACTCAGAAGGATACTCAAGATACGTGGTCAAAAAACTGTTGTAAGACCAGAAGCCTCCAGTACAGTTACGCCGGTAAAATGCACACTGGTAATACAGTTGGCTAATAATCCGTGTTCTACACAAGGATTTCCCCCTCTTTAGGGTTTGTTTTGGACCTAATGATAAATGAAACTCTAATGCCTCCTACTGGCTTTGTTTCTATCAATTTTATCTGCTGTGTCTCGGGAAAGTTGCCCTGAGACCTTTGAAATATTAGTGCAGACCTAGTGATGGTAATACCTGACTCAGATAAGGTCTCTGATATGAAGACTAGGAGTTATTTAAATTTAAAAGAAACTGAAAGAGATGAAAAAAGCAAGTGACTTACTTACAAATACACGTCCAAGAGGAGCCATGCATGCATTTTATCTTACAATTCTGCTTACCAAATGGATATGGATTTTTTTTGACAGGTTGTTTCATTTGATGTTATAACAAACCAGGATGTTTTTTACATTGATATTACCCTACCACCCAAAAAGGTCCTTTGATTCAAATGTTGATCTGATTCAAAACTAACAAAGCACGATCACAAGAATAATTCATTTTTCTGCTGCTACCTCTTTTCCACAGACTGTAAATTGTACCAGACATAATTTTAAATTGCTCTTGGAACGAAGAGCCTGATAAGTCATTATGTTTGTAGCAAGAATTTATGTCCCAATACTACTTCATATATCTAGCTTTCTCATGCAATCTGGAGAGGAGACTATAAATCAGCATGTTCAAAATATTTAACAAAATATATCTTTTATTGTTTAGGAAAAACATTCAGTGTTAACTTAGTTGTTAAAATTATAGCTTTTAAGAACAGGATTGGTCTAGTCAGTGCAAAATTGCACTGTTTTTTTGCCAAATACTGGATGTTGGTGGAACTCAACCTTCAGCCACTGCGTTGGACTGGACTGTCCCTGAATATGTACCACACAATTATTTTGAGTTTTCTGAAAAGTCCAGGCATGATCATTGATTTGTGATTATTAGGGATATTCTTGGACATTCGCAGCACAAGTGATCCTTCAGTCTGTCCTGTAATTTAAACACACTCTCTTCAACACCTCCAAATGCTCCTCTCTTTGCAAATTCTCTCTTCAAAGATAATTTTAATTCAGATAGACTTATTTAAGACAGGTCAACACATGACTATTAAATTCAACCTTGGACTATTTGTCACCAAGGAAAGCACAAGAAAACCATTGTGGGCAATACTAGATTCACATTTCGATAAATATGTAACATGAAATAGAAACTATATAGAAAACATATAGGCGGGTATAAGAGCTTTCAAATCATTACAGCCTTAAAAAGCAGAATTAGTATGTAATAATTTTTGCTGATAATTCGAATGAAGTATAATCAGTACTACTGAATAGGAAAATTCAGGACACACAGCAAGCAGCTTTCACGCCTAACAGCTGCCATGCAGAAGGAAAGAACTTGCATTGGGGACTTGAAATGTGAAAAAAACCCAAAAACAAGCGGGAACTAATAAGGGAAATCACAGCACAGATGTACGAGAAATCACAACACTCCTTGTCTGAGCTGAAAAAATGAAAGGAAAAACTACTAATTCCTAATCTATCTTCTTGACATCATTCAAACTTTGGTGGACACAAATAAACACAGTTTTACCGAAGTCACAAGTGCTAGACAGAACTTGAACAAGGTTCTAGCCCAGAAAGAAAAGGGACAAAGCTCAAACAGGTATAAAATGCCCATGTTTTTTTGGTACTGAACTTTGTCCAAAGTTCCTCTCAGGGTCTGGTTCCAACTTTTGTGAAGACCTGGCTTTTACTATAGCTAAGATTCTTTCAGGAACATGATAAATTACTTGACAGGTCAAAGATTCTAGGCAAGTAAAGGTGAAGTGACTCCTAGGCTAACTAAAGCTCATCTGTCCACAACAAGAAGGATATTTTTTCACATGGAACACCCCTGCTTGCAGTTGCATATAATGTAAATGCAGACATCCTGCATTTACAGTTGTTATTCACACCCATGTTATCTGAGGACAACATCAATATCGAATACTACCACAAATAAAAATTACTTCACATAAGTGTGAAAAGCCAGGTCTCTTATTTAGGAAAATGAAGAAAAATATTTTAAAATGTGCATGTGAAATAATGTACGAAGATGTTCTTGATCGGACTCATGAAGTCATTCCTCTTTTTTCAACCATGATTTTGTCACAGTAACTACTTGTGTCATTCTCAGCCCTCCTCTTAGCCTGTCAGGTCAGCTCAGTTGATAAGGTATTCTGAACAGAAGTTACTGCAAATGAACATTTTACAGCACCTGTTAAAATGGTTACTTGATTTTAACAGCAGATTCTGGGCACTCTGTCAACAAAAATAACTTATACCGCTATTAAACATAGCCCAGAAAATTACTCCAGTTTCTTCTACTCTGAATTTAGTTTTACATAGAGCAAATGTTATATTGCAAATGGGTGAAATTTCTGGCTTGCTGCTGTCTTGAATGGATTGTATTAATAAATGTATTATGTTACACCACACATACTGTGTCAATAACTGCATAGAATGAGCATTGTCTTTTAGGTGTTTTCTATAGTATTATATTGAACTGGTTAGTGTAGTTCTCATACCATTAGTACAATTAAGATATATAAGTTATTGATGCCATTTGTTTCTCATTTTTTGACAAAACCCACATAATTCTATATTTTATAAAAAACTAATGAAAAAATATTAGTGACATATTTAAAGGTATGTGGTTTTGGAAGCATTATTTTAATCCTCAGGAAGTTATTTAATAAAAATGGATTTTTCTACCTCAAATAGATATCTGAAAAGAGACATTCTCATAAATATTTGGTATAGAAATGTCCTTACAGTAACATTAGCCAAATCTCTACCTTAAGTAATAAAAAACTTAATAAAATTTACCTTTGGTTAATGGTGTTTTTCTCCCTCTAATTTTTTACTCAATACCATCTGTTAATAGCATAATCAAGTGTGCCCCTACCTCACATCTATAAATATCCATGTTCTTCCCTGTAGAATGCCACCAGAATTGCACCAGATGTGAGTTTGACATGGTGCCCTTTAGATGCAACTCTTACAGTTTAAGGTAGAGTAAGTCTGATCCTCTAAAGACCTACCCACTCCCTTCACTCCAGCTAATGCCACTGAAGTCAATGGAACATAAACACACATACTTCTTTAGAGGGTCAAATGTAATATTAGCCAAACATCACGATCAATAACTGATGCTGAGAAAAGTGAAATCGGGCCAGTAGAGCGGGTTTGCTGGAAAGGTTAAATTGCCCATTATCCAGACACACCTGGTAAATATCAAAATACCAAAAGCCTAATGCACTACTGGGTTACGCTAGGTTTATGTCAGGGAAACCCTATATGCCTAAGCAGGGGGCTTTATGGGCCCAAGGGGCTAAGGGTCAAATTCCAACTCTCTGAGGCCCCTCCCCTCTTAAACTCAACTCTTTAAAAACATTTTTTAGTGATTTATTTCCTATTTTAGTGTCCAGTCACATTTGAAGTCATCCCAAACACCTAAAAGGAATTAAAATCTCATTTATTCAAGAAGAGTCTTGAACCTTAAACTTCTAATTCCTAGTACTCGGCTGATCTTTAATAGGTGCTGGAAAGCAGGAGTAGGATAGAGAGAGAGATCAGCTCCTCCTTCCTGAAGGGCAGAAGTCCTGCCACTGTCTTAAAAGTAAGGGTTTAGGCAGCTATCTTAGGGAAGATGTGTTTTCATTTGTGAATCCTTTGTAAACAGAAATGCTTCATGCAGAAAATGTGGGATTTAAAAGATAAATCTTTATTTCAGTTTTACCTACTGATACCTGTATGCCACCCTAAAGACACTCTTCTTTCAACCTTTCATTTGCTGCGTGCCCTGCTCCTGCAGTGCTCACCCCTTTGGACTTCACCTCTAGTGTGTGAGTGTTATCTAGCTATAGTCATTGTGGTATCGAATTTGTTAAACACATTTTAAATGGTCTAATATCGGAGAATTCTTGAATTCTTTACAGATATTTTCACTTTTAGAAATTATATATAGCCACAGTCTGCCAACGTGCAGTGAAATGTCAGACTGCAGTTGCTGTTTTGTGGAGCCTTTCCCAAGGCTGCAGATCTGGCAAGCTTAACTAATGTAAATCTTATTCACAGTCATTGCCCCACTGCAATTAACAGAGGCAATGTTTGCTGGTCTGAGCTCACAATTTTATGTTTTATTCCCCTGTGAGCATCATTTCCAGGCTTTCCTCAAGTATATTCCTCCGGAGTGCGTATGCTCCTCCAGGAACCATTTCCCTGACACGTACCCTTACCCCAGGTACTGTGCAGTCCCATAATGAAAGAGAACATGGAAAGAGACTTAGCACTCAGTTTGCCTAGCTAACACACAGAAGTAATTTGGCAGCTGGGGCTCCATGGGGAAGGATTTAGGCAGGAAAAAACACTGGTTCATAATGAATGTTTTTGAAATCCTCATGAGCCTAGGTACTTACTGACAAGCCCAGCAACCAATGTATCTTATTATGAAAATGTTTTCTTTCCCCCCCCAGTACTTGTTTTTAAGCATCCATGGGTAGTATTGCAAATAATCAATGGCAGTTAGTCTTATCGGGTCACAACAGAATAAGTTATATTTTGCAATATAAATTATTATTTAAATGTTATTAAGTAGCATTAGCTCTATGGTAACAAGCAATGGCACATTCTGTACAAACAGATAAGCCTGCTCTTCCTACGCCTGTATCTGGGGTGCTGGGCTGAGTTTGTTCTCAGAGGGAGAAGGATATGATTACTGAGATAAAACAAAATCACACATTACAGTCATTATGGGGAAGAGGGAGGGAGAACGTTAAATGTATTTAAACTGCAGGAGGTTAAAACAGTGTGTGCCAAAAATTTCTGAACATGTCAGGATTAATAACAGCTGGAAGCATGAGCAGAGCTGACTCTCCATTCCTCATGCACAGTTCAGCATTTAAGGTGTCAGGATACTGAGCTTATCTCTGATTTATCAAGCTTTTTCTTCCTATCCCAACACCCCTCCCACATAATGGGTATCACTGATGATAAAAGGGGTACACAAATGCTAAACAATAAATTCATTTCTTACCTCAGGTGTAGCTAAGGAAAAATGCTTCAATATACTGTATTGTGCCTTCACATTCTTGAGAAATAACTAAGGGATAGCCATTGAAAAGAAATCAATTAAAAAAAGAATGCCAGTCCAGGGGGACACTCTTAATGAAAAAATGTGAGAGAATAGGAAATTCAGAAAAAGCACGTGGCTTTCAAGTAAAAAAATAGCGCTTTTGAGCGAAACCTCCTGCAATAAGATCAGAGAGGAAGTCCTTTAGATCCATGAGGTGTAAAATCTGAGGAAGATGGCACGTGAGCGACACTGACTGATTGTATTTCAAGCTGCAATTGAAGTCAGGACCTTCAACACTATAACGTATGTGTATCCTACTCCAAATAGTCAAATTCTGTTAATCAGCATGATGGTATGTTTTCATCTTTTGACAGCCAGTAGGGCCACTTCTTTGATGGTGTTTATACACCTCTTATATGGGTAAGGCAGCCTATTCTAAGCATTTAGAAGCCTCCAGTGTTATGTTAATGAGCAAAGTTTTATGATAAATCCTTGCTTGGGTTATGAATTCTAAAAGCATGAACTAAAAGGGATACCAGGCATAGCTGGTATGCATTAATATCTTTTAATGGATGTATGCTAGAAGAGGATGAAACCTTCCATTTTCTGGCAGGCTTCTTACATCTTCCTTGTCTCAATTGCACTAACTATTAGTCAACATTAGTGTAACAGCTACTCGCACAATAAGTGTCCAGAGGTAGGAAACAAAGCTATTCATTTCTGGTAATAAAATATATAATATTAGTCCCTATAATTAATAGTATTTTCTACACAAAAATACCAATTATTTCAATATTATACCTATTCTACTACGGAAAGACTGAGTCACAGCTTGATGAAACATCTTGCCCTGATATTAGGTGGAGGTTCTATAGCTAATGCAGGAAAGCACCCTAACGTCCAACCCATTCCCTGGTCCCTGTAGGGACTTACACTGACACCATGCTGGAGTCAGCCTTAACCAGATCCTAAGCCTACAATTTAGTAATGAAAATAAAACCAGACAAATCTCCAAATTCTGCCCCACCACATGCATGAATAAATGCTATAAAAATAGCAAGGATGGAAAATGCAATAGTGGATTTTGTAAGTGAAATGCTATGTTTTCTTTTACGAGGAATGACACAGAGTTAATTTGCTAATTGGGCATCAGCCAAGCAGTCATCAGCCTTTAATTTGTATGACGTAGTTATGTAGGACTTTCTATCTTTTCTGCAGCCAATCAGTCATGTTAGATGTAATGGGAGCTATATATGGGTACCCTAACAAGAATAAATCCTGTAAATTATTCTGGAATAAAAACAGTAAAAGAATGATGAGTTTTCTCCCACAAGAAAAGCCAGATACTTAAGACTTTTCCTTGAAGCCAAATCACATTTTGTAATGAAGCACAACTCAAAGCCAGAGCCAGCACAAAATCACTCACAAAACTGGGACCGAAACTGTGACTAATTAAGAGCTGAATGGAGGGCAGCTCATCATACGCGTTTGCCATCAGGATGCCACTGTCTCAGTGGAAACTGGGTGGTCAGGGGAAACTGATAGGGCACTACTGGAGATGCTTGTCTGTTCAGAAGGAAGCCAGCACACTGCAATATTTGTTTTAAGGATGGACTGTCACTTCAAAACCAGAGGGGAGGGGTCTTTGATGGTGGGCTTGGGCTGCTCTGAGTGGGAAGGTTTGACAGGGAGCTGCTGCAGACGAGGGACTATGTTTTGTGCACTAAAAGTGCTCTGGAGGCTGGGGGTGAAGAGTCTGGAAGACCTGCTGACTGGTGGAAAGTTTAGACTGGTCTCAGCTTCTGGCACATTATGGTTCCTGACACAGATGGGATATGCAGGGGAAGAAGCAACAATACTCTAAACCCAGCTCACAGTGAGCACAGCAGTGCCTACAGAGGATCAGATCCTGCCTTGCACAGGACACTGGGAGGCTGGATTCATTAGAGCCTCTAGCGAAATTCTTCATATGGATCACACTCTCCAGAGGGTGTGCATGTGGATGCTCAGGATGTTGTGAGAAATGTAATGTCACTTTACTGTAACTTCCTGTAGGTGTCTTCTGTTTCGCCTTGCATGATCTGAGAGCTTTCCGGGATTAATTTTTTTACAATTTAAAAGAAGTTGGCTATGCTACTTTAGGGGGTGGACTGGCATTTCCTTGGTAAGTCCTATCCCACATTGTCCCGACATGACATAAATGAGAAAAGGTCAAGAAAAAATCCGATTATAGAACTGCAAGCTACACTCAGGAGGTGAAAGAAGGAAAAGAGAGACTCAATAGCATTTGTTGTCACTGTATCATTTCTAGCCAGGTCAAGGCAAAAAATCTTGCTTCCTACCTTGATAAACCATTAGTAATAGGTCAGGAGTCAGCTGCTTCCCTTATCAGCACCAGGAGCTTAAATGTCAACGATTAAATGTTTCCATGGAGATCCCTTGAGCTTCACTAATGTGGGCATATTATTTACACCCACTCTCTGCCAGAGAAATGGTAATGACAGTACGTTTTGTTGTGCCACAGCATATCTGAAGCAAGTGGTGCAGCTGGACTCTGAAATGGCATCGCGGAGCCCAGAGCCAGATCTCAAGGATGTGAGAGACACCTGTTCTTCTGATTTTTGGAAACAGCTCTTGCTGGAAAGAAGCAGCCAGCCTCGTTAGCGTTACATTCTGGATGGATGACTCCAGTGCAGGGTGACTGTCACAGCTGCTCAGTATTAACAAATGAATTCTTGCAGGAGGCTGCAGAAGGTAGTACATCAACTGTGTGACCTACATAGGCTGTGCACAGTTTAGTTGTTAATTTATTTTTGGCTGGGAAAAGAGCAGATAAATCCACGGTCAGAGGAGTGGGGGAATATCTTGTTTGTTTCAAATTGGTTCAGCCTGCTTCAAGCCGATTATCTCACAGGGGAGTCACTCCAGAGTGACTTTCTCCATTAGTATTAACCATTGAAATGTGAAAATTGTTGGTGCTATTTTGATGAATACTTCATCTGCTATTTAAATAAACTCAATTGCACTCCTTTCCACAAGCATGGAAATCACCAAGTTATGATGATAAGTTGTAAGCGAATTTTGACGTTATGTACACAACACTTGTATAACATGTGCTCAAATACTTACTTTTCATCTGTGGTGATGTGGGAAGGAGACATTTTTAGGCAAAGCAGAAAGAATTGCCATGGGATTTGTTAGAGCACCTTCTGCAGCCTGTGCAACTGCGTACAAAAGGCTGCCAAAATATTTTGTTAGGTAGTCTAATCAAATAATTTGATATATGATAACCTGATAGAATACACAACCGTATATTTTAAAACAGTACAGACATGTTTATTGATAAGCAAGAAGAAACTAGACACTTTTCCAACTAAAGAGATCTTCATAGTGAAATCACCCTTAGTTGCTGACTGTTGTGCAGATAAGGTAGGTTCTTCCACGGGCTGTCTTTTTTTCCTCCTGAGATGCAAAAAACACTGGAGGATACAATTAGCAAATGTATATGACAGAAATGTCTGAATTTTATATCAAGTCAGATGAGATTACCATGAGCAATTTAGCTCCTCCACTAGCACAGGCTTTCACATAAAGTGGCTCAGCCCCAGAGCAACCCAGCCTTCTCCAAATGCCTGGACTTGTTGACTGATACCATGGAAAATATTCCTGGCTTTGCTGTGGATGCAATGGGGACTAGATAAAAAGCTTTTCCACTCCTTCCCAGACACCATTCCCAAGCCCTAGAGGAAGCAGAAGCTTGGTGTAGACAGGGCTGGAGAATGGAGTGGGACCTGTTGGAGCCCTGGAAGCTGGCAGATGGGTGTTCTAAGTGCTGGATGCTCAACAAGGCTCCACTGTGCTGAGACTTTTTCCGATTAGAGAACAGGCTGAATCTAGACCTGGCTCTTCAATGAACATCTGGGTTGTAGCCATGCTTTTGCAATATTATTCCTGGAAGTACTGCTTTGTATGATGGCATTTCTGGGAAGGTAGCACAGCGCTACTAACTGATTTAGTGTACAGCTTAAATTAAATCCTTCCTGGAAATGTGGCTGACCCGTAGGAAGATGCAAAAATCTTCTTCGTACCAAATTTGCTGGAGCTATTTATTTATTATTTTGGAAAAGAGAAGTGCTGAGAGTGAGGACAGTCATTTGGACGTTTTAAGGTCAAATTCATTAAAAAACAGATTTGTTGCTGATCTTGCTTCAAACATGCTATGCTTTGAACAAATGCAAGATAGAAAAAAATTAATGAGTTTCACATTGAACTTAAGAAGAGAATTCTTCTGTTATCAGTGATGCTAATGAACTTACTAGCTACAAAGTGGATTTTTGATGTGTGCACCTTTTTCAATGCCGAACTTGAAAAAGGTCTGGCTTATTAAACACTGAAAAAAAATAATGTAGCAATAGGAGTCTCTGAGTATTTTAAATAGGAAGTTGAGTTGTTTTTTTCTTGGTCACTAGTCTTATACTGGTTCAGGCTAGGAAAAAAGAGGAACTCACCCCAGTTTCATGGCTGTAGATGGAGGTAGTACTCTCAGCCTAGATGTTAGTGGGCAATTTTTCACAAGTATGAAAGGGATTTTGGTAGTTCTTATCAATTACCACATAAAGCTGAAGTGTCAGCAGAGAAACGTCTAGCTGAATGTGTAAGAATCCAGTGCATCTATGAGACACAAGCTTAGGTCATAGAAATCTTGTTTAGCACATTGGGGAAAACTATAGTGTTGTTTCCTAGGTTATTCTTCTTCAGAGGACCTTGACCCTTTTCACCTCAGTTGAATCTGATCCAGTGGACTTTTGTAAGCTTTGTAATGGGTTCTGCAGAAACCCAGAGGTGGAGCAAGGAAACGAACTAACTGCAGTCAACTCACCTTTGATGTATCCTGGTTGGAGGTCAGTCATGCTGGATAAGCAAAGACCACACGCAGCCTCCATTCAGAACTAGTTTAGTTCCAGCTGGGTAATTAGCTTATGGTTGATAAGCAACACTGCTTGATGTACTCTGATGTACCTGGCAGACATACCACATCTCCAGAATAAGGAGTGTGTAAAGGGCATCTCTTTCTACAGGTGTCCTTCCTGTCTCCCCTACCCCTGAGCTCACATCTGCACCTTTATGGTTTAGTCATTACCACCAGTGGTGTGAAGGATACATCTTAGCTATCCTATAAAGATTAAAGACAAAGCATTAAGTACAGCAGGAAACAGAAAGAAAGAGATGTGGCTAAGAAAGCTGAGGCTTAAGGACCAAGTTCCAAGGTCCTGACTGCATCCCTGGGTGCAAGGTCCTGGCCAGGACACAGACTGTGGCTTTGCACAGAGCACAGGAGGCAACGCTGCTTCATCCTCCCTGCAGGCCAATGGCTAAACACTCTTCCAGAGAGTCCTTTTGAGGTCTCATTTGCTTGGAGAGCCTCAGCTCGCTTCATTCATCTCTCAGATGAACACTCTAACTAACTACCAAGCAGAAAGATTTCCTGGAGCCGATATGTCATTTGTCACTAAGGTCCAGGATTTATACCATTATTTTGACTTCCTCCCCCCTTTAAAATGATAAATGTATATAACAAATTAGAGAAGCATGTCTGATACTTATTTTAAATCTAAACATCCAACAGAGAAAAACACTGCCATACATGCCTTGCAAAAGAACTCCCTGTTCTTTTTTAAGAACATAGAAGAATATAATGTAGACATCTGTATTTTTTGCTTCTACAAAGTAAAACACAAAGAAAATATCTTGCACTGTGACTCAGGCTTTAACAGCTTTTTCGTTTATTCATGGTTTTTTACACCGCTTTTTCTGTAAGCACTATGAACCCTTTTAGAGACCCATAGGAATTTCTTCAAATTTTCAGTGCAATATTTTATATCATATTTTGCTTTATATTGCACTTCTGTCAATATAGCAGGTTTTATTGCTGTGCTATGTTGCACCTTGAGTTGTGAAGCACAACCTACTTGCATTAGATCTCTAACGTGGAAAGAAGGATTGTAACTATTGATCCTTGTCAGGAGGTACATGAAAATCTAACACTTCATATAAACCCACAACTTTTACAAAATGAACACTGAATTTGAACAAGTTTTGAGACTGAGAAAATCATTAGTATATCTAGTTCAATAATCTGACTGCAGCAGCAGCTAGTATCTGATAGCACAGATAAAGTAACTATTCTTTCCCACCATCTTCTCTTAGCTGTATCCTTCCTTGTTCTCAAACTAAATGTAGTTTTTGTTTAGTTAAAGCTCTTTTTCTGTAATCTTTTTTTTTTTTTTAATATATATATCTGTGAGGCAGCAGATTTTATCTGGGCCTGTGAAAGAGATAGGATAATGACATGTTTAAAAAGTTACAGGACTTAACACAGTACAAACATTATTACAAACACATGCACATACAGAGAAAATCTTTTAAACTCTTTGCTACCGCTACCGAACACATTAATGAATTTTCAGTCTGTGTTCCACGGGAACTGAATAGTATTAACTCTGTGATTTAAAGCAAGTATTCCCTTTGATCTGAATCAGTGTTGGCACTTCATTGCTGCATTAAAATAAAATCTGTCCTGACTTCTTACCAGATAAGCGTGAAATAAACCAATGATGAGTAGCACTACCTTTAGGCTTTAGTCTGCTTTACACTGTAACTGGAATAGCACACAACACAAGACCATTAATATGCAACTTCTGTTCTTCAGACTTCCCCAATTCAAGACCTTCCCTATTCAATCTTTCACATTTACAGAAGAAGGAACTGAGCAGGTAATGCGAATGAGAATAAATAGCTTCTCCCTGCTTCCCTTTTCCTCATGCCCATGCTATTTCTGTGTGCTCTTATGCTGTGCCCGATGCCGTACTTTGCAGCAATCTCTGTAGGAGAGCTGAGCTGGCTTTCAGAGTTCTGTGAGCTAGGACAGACACCCAGGGCTAGTCTGCGTCTTCTGAACTGCTCAGGAATACAAGAGAGACAGTATGAGGCTCAAGCAGCCAGTCTCTAATGCCCCGTAGAAAGAAATTAACATGTCATAACAAGGTCTCTGGGTTTATTACTAATGCTACTTTATAGTAGGAGGTAAAGAGGCAATTTGTTTGAATTATGGGAAAAATGCAGAGTCCCTGTCCCTGTTTTTTTTTCTTTGGAGTGCGTCCATACAGAGGAGTGCAGATAGCCCCAAGTTCTTGGCTAGAAGTGGCACAGTCATGTCTGAGTGATGCTGAACAAACTCGAATGGAGCTTGTATCTCACAGAACATGCTTGGGCTTGTCTGCATACTGTATCTCTGTACATGTGCCCTTTACTGACCCTGAATTTATTACAGATAAGTAGCACCAGGGTCACCAAAGTGTTCTGTAGAAACACTTATTCTTACCCCAGGAAGTTACTAAGTGTTGTTTATGACTGTGATGAACAGAATTTGACTCTGATATTTGCTGTCAGGAGAAGACAGAGCAAGAATTATCTCCATGGGAATACATTTGCCAGCAAATTTCCACTGAAATTATGGTGATGTTGATTTCACCAGATTTTTTTACAGTGGAAGGAAACTCAGAAAAAATATGTATTATCATAATGGAGGATATATATATATATATATATATATATGTAGAGAAAGATAGATAGAAGTATTCCATTTCAATTTTTTATTAAGAATGGTTCCATTCAATTCTTAAATTCAAATTAAATTAGGTAGTCCCACTACAATGCAAAATAAAATTTTTGTAAGGAGACTTTTTCCTACACGAATTTGTCTGTTTTGAATTTGTGATTGTTTCTAAAGGAGCTCAGATCTGAAACGGAGAATCCAGTGTGAATACAAAATGTCTGCTTTCCACACCTCTCTAGTCTTAGTGAGCTACTGTGAATGGCACCAGTTCTCTGGATGGAGGTTTCCATCCCAGAGGGGATTCCAAGTATTCTTGAGGAGGTTTCTGTTCTCAGTGATCTGATATTATGAATGGACTGTTTTATATGCACATCTGTCAGATCTCAGAAACTAAGTGAAGCTTCTCCTTTGGTGTTCAACTCCTCTGAGAGAATAACGGGTATAAGAATGTGTAAGTTTTTACCTTAGGGTAGTTCTTGCTTTTTTTTTTTTTTATTTTAAGTCCCTGTTTTGAAACTGGTACTTAGTTACTGGATTGTTTTTTTTTCCTATATATTTCTCTATTCTGGTCT
Source organism: Gallinago jamesoni (assembly GCA_025769975.1). NCBI lineage: Eukaryota > Metazoa > Chordata > Aves > Charadriiformes > Scolopacidae > Gallinago > Gallinago jamesoni. The sequence goes on from JAOQGH010000001.1 coordinate 131,078,934, forward strand.
GTTCAAGGATCTCCCTATTTAAAACCTCTATTTTCATACTATTTCATACCGCTTCATGCAGGAAAGTGGTGGTCTCACGTGCTGCATTCTTCTTTCAGTAGCATTTTTTAAAGATGTTTGGGAGTACCCTTTAAAATGCCTTTTGATATTTTGTTCTTTTCTTCTAAAATGTTTCCTTCCCCTTGAATGCACGTATGAACTTCAGTTGCCTGATGTTCTTTTTCAATTTGTATGTATTTCTGTTCAGATGGCCATAGGGACCTTGAAGTGAAAGCTACCAGCTGTTCCTTTCATTATAACAAAGCCCCCAGCATTGACTCATTGGCACCACACTGCAAATTTGCCTATTTATTCGCATCATGGCATGGGATGGGGGAGTTGGTGACCAGCAGCTAACCTCACAGTCTGGCTCTAAAATGAGGTAACCACAGCCCTTGCTTATTTGTCTGCTACATGCCTCAGAGCATTTGCATACATCTGAGAAGAAGTAATATTGCTGAATTAATTCACATTTTTAGGCACAGGTAGCTGTTGTATTGTGTTCACTCTTTCTCTTTCAATTCATGTTACAGTGGGAGTCTTAGTGGCTTGAATATGATACTGCAGTTAAATACAATCCCAGCTTTTTTTAAATTTTATTTTAGATTTATTTCCCTGATTCCTTCTAAAAGACTGGGGAGATTGAAGTCCTTATCTGTAATGGTTTTGTCATGTCTATACATAAATATTTCCTAAAGCCAACAGGACACTGACTGACCTGTAACATATCAGTTTATTTTGGTAGTGTTACTGTTAGTTTTCTCTCACAATGTTTTTTTCCCCTCCTCAACATCAGTGTTTACTTTTTAATTTTTAACATGCAGCAAAGCAACTGGATTTCTCAAGCAATGTAACTTGTCAAAATCAGTCTTTTTGCGCTGAAGTGTATTCTTCCTGCCTATTATAAGCATTCGGTAGTAAGATTTAGTCACTATTTTGTTCAAAAATTTGGTTCTATGCTTCTGAATAATTACTGTGCCCTTTACCCACCTTCTGGTTCCTCTGACTTCAGCAATGTCTTTAGCTTTCTTCGGTTCCTTTCTTTCCTTTTCCTTCTGGATTTATACAAATGTTATTAAGAACCAAGCCCTTGAAGCACCAAGAGGAGTCTCCTGCAATCAGACCATTAACTGACAGAGCTGCCAGTCCCCGCAAGCCACCAAACACCTCTGGCTCTCTGAGGCAGGGACTGCAGTACTCGACATGCTCAAAATGCTGTCATAAGACATGCTGGCAAAGGCAGGCTGTTAGTATTTGGCTTTTTAAAAATCTTAATTTAACTCTTGTTAACTTGTACCTATTCATAGAAATTTTCTTGTCCCATGCCGAGTGTCGCTAAGTTCCTCTATTCCCTGTTAGTTGAGCAGAAGGCTATGGCACTTCTGAAGTTTAAGCCTCCCTAGTTTTGCTTGGTGTCTACTTGTAATTCATATTGTCCTAATTGTGTTTTGTCTATATAATTTAAATTTGTCTGGGTTTTAGTTTTGTTTTTTCCCTTTCAACAATGCTGTGGAAGTCTTTGGTGTATTCACTGATGTTCCGCAGTCTATTTGGCATGCCATTTTCTATTTGCGTGCTGCTTTGTCTTTGCATCTGGTGCTTCTCTGAGCTTTCCAAATCTTTTCATTTTTTGCCATTTTGCACTGCATTAATACCCTCATTGGATAGTCTCATTGTCTGATTTCCTGCCTTTTTCCTTGATATATTTCAATTTGATTGTTTCGATTCATCTTTAAGTTTGGCATAACGATAACTCTTGTCACAGTTACGGTTAGTAACTCAGGATATTTCATTTCAGGGCTAGATTTAGCAGAAGTCGTACAGAAGATATAGGTACATTTCTGTGACTACTGATTGGGCACTGAGATAGAGCTATATCTAACCTTGTTCTGTCATCAGATTTTACCACCAAATCCCCACATACACCCTTTCAGTATCTTTTTTCTGCTTCTTTGCAGTATACATGTCGTTTATTAACTTCTTTACTTACTTTTTTGTGCTCTTTATCTTCTTTGATTCACATTCTGGACTAAACTTGGCATCTTCTTTAACTTTCCAATTAACAAAAGCATTTAGTTATTAGCATGAAAGCTAAAAATATTCTCGGCTGTGCTCCTGAACCTTTGATCACTGTTGCTAGTCACAAATTACTGCATCTTTTAAGAACTATTATTTGCATGCTTCAGCTACTTTTTGCAATGTAGCAGTATCCCAACTGATTGCTTATTCAGTGGTGCCTGTTGAAAAGGTACCTTTTTGTTACCTCCTTTGGGAAACAAAATGCTTCTGGAGTAGTTCTTGTACTGCACTTGGGTCCTCCTGTTTAGATGCTGACATATCTAGCTGATAATTGGTGGCAACCTGTGTTCGTAATATGAGTATTGCGTTGTTACGTATGATTTCTTTTTCCTTTTATCTAAACTGATTCTTGCTAATTAGTTGTATCACTATAAATTGAGGAATGTCTATTTGCAGTGTGTATGGCCTCCTCTTTTTGTCTGTGAGTAATATCACTATGCCGTCAGGATCAGACCCACTTTGGCCATCGTGTTCAGGGCAAAACACCAAAGTAGGGAGAACCAGGACATCACAGTACTCAGGGTTTTCTTATTCCTCCATAGATACTGTCTTGACTCCTTGAACATTTGAACAAATCCCTAAGTTAATGTGTCTCTTCTCTCCCTGTGTCACTTTCACTCTTTAGCTAATTAGTTTTGAAGACTTCCACTTGGTGTCAGCAGGGATTGTACTAGATGACAACTCTTAATTAGCATTCCTGTAGGTACAAGCCAAACCAAAGAGGAGAAAAAAAATGGGAAAAAAGGAAAGAGAAATAAACTTTTCCACTTTCACAGAACAGATGGGATAGAAGCTACATAATCATAAGGTATATATGTGGGATTTTATTTTTCTAAAAATAGATAATTCTGTGTTTCAAGATATCCCTGTGCAGGGGCTGGGAATCCGTACCATATTTAAAGAAAAGTAGTATAGAAAATAGTGAATGTGAAATATGTTTTAGAAAGAATGAAAAATTATTTTCTGTGCAATTATAAATATGAGTTAGGAGCAAAATCATCTCCTGGTTATATTTGTGACTTCCAATGGTATGAGTCTACAAAAAGCTTATCAGTAAGGAATAACCTCATATTTTAAGGATAAAGGCCAGGAAAAAGACACAATTAGAGGCCCTTGTCTCAGCTTCTTTAAATTAACATTTAACATCATCTGTAATTATTATTTACTTATAATGAGTCAGTAAGCCATTAAAACTAAGCAGGAGGCTTATTTCTGCTATGCGCACTCATGAAATGATGTTCAGTAGAATTGCTTCTGCTTTTACAGCTATACAAGCATGAAATCAATGATCAATGATTTTTTAACCTCTCAATAGAGCTTTATTTTCAAAATCACTCTTCCAGCCCAGTCTTCCTATTCATTTTCTAGCATGAGTAATTATTCCTTAAAAATAAAATATCATTAGTTGCACATCAATATAAATGTAGAAATGTGACTACATTCTGTCAGAGATAAGCATGAATTTTCCATTCAAACTGTTTTTGAAGTTTCCTTTAGTTCATGTCTCTAAACTTCACTCACCCTGAAAAGCTGAATTATGCAAAATTTCAAGCAGCTTTGGGGAAGCATGAATAAAGTCTAAATGCTCCACTGCATTTTCGGAGTTCATGGTGAAAAGTCATGTGGCTTAGAGAAGTCCCTGACTTTTGCCTGGATGCCCCAAATTATTGAGGTCTATGACTGTCACAATGTAAAAGATTCTGCAGCTTCTGCCTCTACTCTTATTTATAGAGGACTGACTATTTCAACTGGACAGTCACTTTTTTTTTAATTCTCGGAAACATAGCTGCCAACTGTGGTTATAAACTTTACAGTAAGCTGTGATATTTATGATAAACTCATTTTGCCACCTGCTTAGTGCTTAATTTAAAATCCTTCATAACACTTTCAGAGAACCCAGTGATGAGGTAGGATCATGAAAGCTGCATTTTGCTTTTGGCTTTCAGCTTGCCTGGGTGCAGTGATTCCTCAAATTACGTGGATTAGACAGATCATCTAACTCTTTTTGCAAAGTAATAAATAGTTTACATTTAGATGACCTATTTTTTGGATATGCTGGATGTCCCATGGGACGTATAGTTTCTAAGATCATTCAATTTAGGGCATATTGAAATACATAGTGCCTCCTGTCTGACTTGCACAGTTGGATTGTCATTCTATAGAGCCCTACTGTGAAGATGAGAAGTAGCAAAGGCAGGTGCCCGGATTTTAGCCAAATTTAGCTGTATCAACTGTTAAGTCATCGTCTTGCAAACAGCCTTGCAGTAATGATGAGTTTAGAGAGGCTCATGGAAGATCTGCTTCAGATGTTACTGTCAAAAGTCCGTTTGCCACTAACATTTAATAAACTAAAGCCCTATAGTGAAAGACTGAAAGCTAGACAATGTGCCTTGAGAGGCAAAGCTGACAGCTTAGTGCCTAATGTCCCTGAAACAGCATTTTTAGAGGGGACAACTCTGAAAGACAAATTTCCAAGTTGTCTCTTAGAAATTGTGGAATGGCTACATTAATGAACAAGAGAAATGTCTCAAAAGATATCAACCTAAAAGTAGAAGTGAAAATAATAACAGTGGAAAAGAAGGCCTAAGAAACGTGACCTAGGAAAACCAAATCCCTCTCCTAAGGGTATATTTTGTAATAAACTTATACCAGAGCAGGAGGAGGATAACCAAACCAGCCATTTGAGATTTCAATGCATCATGAAACTTCTATATTGCCTGTTTGCATCTTATTCCCAGCTGCAGACAATATTTGAAGAAATTAAAACCCCAACCCAAAAGGCCAAACTGAGTGCCAAATGCATCCCTGTTTAGGTATCAAACTTCAGTCTTTACATTTGTGACAGGTTGCTTTATTCTTCTGTTCCTACCGTTATTATTGACTAAACCCATTCCTGTCATTAAAAAACCCTTGCACTTGATTACCCTGGCACACTCAGAGTTGCTCTTTAATTGCAGACTCCATCCCCCAAGTTGTCCTTATTTTTCCAACTTCCATGTCCTGTTGGAAATCGAAGTTCTCTGCTGTTCTGGGCAACTCTCAGGTTTGGAGTGATGATTTTTGTCTTAAACTAATGGATTAAAAAAAATATATAATTTTTATTTACTGGTAATTGTTATACAGAGATGCTGTGAACTATAAACTGTCATGTCACACATGAAAGAATGTTAATATTGAACTCAAATTCTAGCTGTGCTCATAAGCTCCATAAATCACAACTATAAATAGACCTGAGTTAGTGCCACGGGGAAAGCCTCTGAATATTCATAAGGCTCTCATTCCAATTTTGTCACCAGAATAAGCCTTGAAACCGTAAGCAGTTTGCATCCAGTGAATCAGTGGCAAGGTAATGGCATTATGATAACAAAATACATCAGCGTGATAAACAACTGATATCTGCAGATCATCTATATTGTCCTTGTGTGTAAAGTGAAAGCCATTTATTCATATGTCGTAAATACTACTTTGATTAATAGCAATAGTTGCCCTTGATAAGATGCTGTTTTCTTGAGGATGTCTGGAGGCTACTATGATATTCAGAAAAGAAAATATTTTTTCATATTTCTTAAGTATTCTGTAATTATTATTCATTATTTTGATGGCATCGTAGAGGTAAATGATGCATTATAAAAATAAAATCCTTTCTCTGAAGATTTTTAATTTAAAGAACCCCATATTCTTCCTTCAGAAACATCTATTTATGTCTGAACAATTTTTTTTAAATACATGGAAAATCCCCTGAAAAAGTGCTTTAGGACAATCACAGTAATCATGTTTATAAAGTAGATGTAATAATTATTTTAAGCAGAAAATCTGATGAAAGATATAAAAATTTAATTAGCATTTTATTTCACCATTTCAAAAAACCTTTTTTGTTGCCATTTGAAGAGGAGAAATCCCTTCAAAATACATTTCTTTTTAAAGATATAAGAGGAGGGAATAAACTTGAAAAAGGGCAAACTAACAAAGGAGAAACAAATTTTAGCTCAGGTTGAAGGAGCTGGAGAGGAAACTCCACGTATGTAAAAGAGAGCAGATTTTGTCTCTAATTTGGGATATAAAAAACCAGGCAGAGGTAATATGCAAGCAGTGAGAACAACAATTATTGATAAGCAGTTTAGTCATATGAAAATCGAAAGGAAAACAAATGCCAATTGCCTGCAGTTATAAAAACATTTGTTTGGAGACAAAATGCACTTTTGAAGCCATTTCTGGTTACATTGTCTTATGCAACACAGTAATGTGGTTGAATAGCTCAGGAAAACTCCTGAACTCTTATTTGAATTTTGTAGTAGGAATTAATTCAACCGTATCAAAGCTGAGTTGAGGTGTATTAATGGGTAAGTGCGAGGAAATTTCTGTATCGCTCCTTGGCTTGCAATGCTCTACAACCACATGGAAGATAAAGTTGATTCAAGAATGTTACTTGTCTGCATATACTGTTTTATTCCAAAATTTACTATAAAAGGATAACTTCTCACTAAATCCCTTTTTTGCATATTGGTAATTATGAACGTTATTTGCTAATTTCATGGCAAATTTTCTATTGATGATTATTTCTGGCACTTCTGAAGATCAAAAGTAATGGATACTGACCTTCTGTGATAGGAGGGGAAACGAGGTCACCCACCCACCCCATCATTCACAGGCTGTGTCTCAACCCCAGTCATGACTTAAAGTCTAGTCTGTTTGTGTGAACTCATGCAGCTTTTCACGGAGAGCACAGTCTGAGTTGCTGAAAGCTTATTGCGGCCCAAAGAACCTTTACAGCAAGCAAGAAAATAAAAGCCGTCAGGAATCCAACATGAACCTAAGATTTTTAATATGTGGGTTGTTTCTGTAAAGGCACCTGTGAAGAGAAAAATATTTAGTGGTTGAGCACATTTACATTGGTATCATTAAAAAAAAAGACCACGGTTACTACGGTATCAATACTGGGAGAAACACATTTGACAACATTCATTTTTATTTGAATCATTCATTCTAACTGGGCCTCCAAGAAGTCCCAGATATGAGTTTCTATTTCCAGCTACACGCAACAGAAAATCTGAAATCCAGGTCAATAAAAACATTTTCATCATATGTACAAGAAATGCTTAATAATATTAAAATACACAGTTTAGTATTGTAAGAGATGTATTGGATACTGTATCATGTTGCTCAGTGCCGAATACATGTAGTGGAATTTTTGTTTTGTGTTTTCAAAACAAAAAACTCTCTATCTTCTTCCAGTAAGAAAGTATTCTATTTGAATGCATTATTCTCCTGGTGCCTCTGAAATCAGTATTTCTTTACAATTCACTGAGATACTGCAACAGTATTGCTCCTACCTTAAAATTATTTTTATTTTAAAGGCTGTAATCTCTAATACAGAAAGGACAACAAGACAAAAAGATTTTTTTTTAAAACTCATGGTAACTTGGGATGAGCCTGTTCATGTAAATTAGCAATGACCCATCATAAAACTGACTTTGACATTTGCAATTGAAACAGCCTCATGTATTAGTTGATGAACCTGCTCCTACCCATTTGGACCCAGCTAAGTGAGCATCGAAGGGCCAGAATTTTGGGGTTCAGTTACCCACTCTGGTGCAAATTACGGCCTGGGTTTAGTCCCTTTCTATCTGCAAGTTTGCTCCATTGGTGAACTGAGATGAGGCTGTTTTATTTCACAGAAGCGTTGTGTTAGTTGGTATCTGCAGAGCATTTATGCTCCTCAGTAATAGGCAACATGAGCAGTTTTAGGAGAAGAAACACCCTTCCTCAAACTCTCATGCAAGCTACAACAGCAAAATAATTGCACAACGTCAGAATAACCACACAAGAAAACAGTTATCTAAGAATTAATGCACAACTGGGGACAATAGTTAAAGGCTTCCCCGTGAGCGTGCAGAAAACATCCAAGAGAACTTCCTGTCTGGAAGACCTGCTTGTTCAGAGAGAAAGGAATGCAGAAGCATTTTTACATCAGTAGTCTGCCTAGGCACACAGGCATCCAGAGCAAGGCACAATTAAGGTCAGTGAAATTCTTTCAGCAAATTCCGTGCAGCTATTTGACAAAGTGTTATAGAAGATTTACGCTACTCTTGGATTTAATAAGAAAGTAAATCCACCAGACAAGCTCTTCTAAAGAAAAATAATTACATAATTCTGGTTTAAGTCAGTTCTGAGTAGAGGCTACGAGTAATTCTAATTATATTTCACAGTTTCTTGCCACTTGACAGGGATTGCTCTGCTTTTGAAGCTCAACCTGAACTTGAGCTAAGACTGTTAGAAAAATAATTTATCTTAAACTGCTGTCATTAAAAACAGCATTAGATTAGTCCTAAGACATTCATGAGGAAAATAATGTGATTTTTGAGTATTATAACTGAAAGCCTCAGGCATCTAGGGGAATGAGCACTTTCCCACACTTGACCTACACTGTGGTTTCATACTTCCCTCTGGCAGTAGCTAAAGATCAGAGATTAGCATGGATTTTGAATAAAAATGGCTAAATTGACTCAGGTGTAGCAAGAAAGTATTCACACATTCCTCCTTTAAGCTCAAAACAGATCTGAAGGTGGGATATATGGCATACATGTATCCAAACACTGCCCCAGGGGTTTAGAAAACTGATTTAATGTCTAGAAATTCCACCAGGTTGGGTTTTTTTCAGTCCAAATAGATACCAGGAACTATTGACAAATTTTACATGGAAATGTTATTAACTTGTTCTGTGTTGCCTTATTTTTTTAAAGGTTTTTAGCATATTAAAAATTACATTCAAATTTTTAAGACTGCCAGCCTCTGAATATTTAGACATGAACCCAAACAAAAACTGTGCAGCATTAGTTCCAGCCAGAAAAAATAAATAATTTGGAAGAGTTAATACTTTTAATAGAAAATATGAGAAAATTAAAAGAAGTCTTTTAATTCCTAGGTCATAAGAAAGCAACATTGTCTTGTTTACCAAACAAAGATAATATTATTTGAATAACATTCCCTGATAATGCTAAGCCTGTTGGTGACAATTTAACATGTACTACCGTGATGCATGAACAAAGATGTAATTTGGACCTGGCCTGCTAAAATTCTCCAAGATTTATCAGTCTTAAGAAATGTGTCCGCATTGAACATACCACTATCCGCATAGGAGAGCACAGACCAACAAATTAGGTGAACAACGCTTTACAACCAAAGGATTAAAAATGTAAAGCAATTTTGTGATCAGTCTGCCATATATGCTGTTCAACAGCTCCCTGAGGAGTTAAGGAATTCTTTATACACAAAGTGAATAGCAGATTGTAGAATTACGATGCTATGCTTTGGGCAGCGAGGAGCTCAACATTAAAATGGTTAGGGCATGCATGGAAAACTGTTCAGTAGATAATATCAAATAAAATATGAAAATCTGTCATGAGTACAGTAGATTCCAATGAAAGGAAATTTTGAATTTTCTCCTTAGTAAATGCTTGCCTTTTTAAAAGATTATTCCAACAGATAATAGATTCATTATGAAATACTACTTACGAAGCAATTAGAAAATGGTGTTACAGATAGGGTAGTCTTGACCTTTTGGGTTAGTGTTTTTTTCCATGTAGATAGGATATGGTACGTTGACAGAAACAAATGTTTGTAAAGAACAATGAAGAATCCCAAAGCACAAGATGCTTCAAAATGATGCTGTGAAGAGATGTTAAGCAACACAGTTTCTGCAAACCCCCTCCCCATAGAGTTGTAGAAAGCATATTGATAAAACTGATATAGCAGATGTGTTAAAGGCACTTGATAGGTGCTGGTCCTGCACGAGTTGAATACACGGACCAGGCTGCTGGCTTGTGCAGCTTTTAGCATCTAGGAAAAGAAGTCAGTCACTATAATGAAGGTCAAAAGAAATATCTGTAACTGGTGTTTTTACAGTTTTCAGCATCATTGAGCAATGTCAAAAGCAGACTTTAGCTATCGTTCTGGCACCTATAAGCGCAGCTGTCTTTCTCTACTGTCTGGTTATTTGTTTCTTCAGTTTTGTTGACATCATTGTAGAGTTTGGTGGGAGAATGAAGAAAAACTGTAAGTGGAGTATAGGATATGGCAAGGGTGAAAAAAGTATGATATTCTTCTATATAGGTGTGTTTGAAACTGCCTTTCTACTGATAAATAGGTATGCCTGAAGAATATGTAGCAAGAATGTGAGACACACTCAGATCAGAAGTCCATATAGCCCATCTTGCTTCTAGTAACAGTTAATAAAGGCTTTTTAGGGGAAGGTGGGTAAGTACAGACTGATAACCTACCATATTCCAGTAGTTTACTGGCTTCGTAACTGAATTCAAGAAGAATTTTAATGCTGTCTCCCACAACATATGTGTTGAAAAATTAGAATTAGATGGGTCGACAACTAGTTGGATGAAAAACTGGTTGGATGGTTGGTCTATGAGGGTGATGATCATACTCTACTTGGATACCTGTGACAATTGGAGAACAAAAGAGGTCTGTCCTAGAACCTTTCTTAACAGCTTTATTGGGTATATTCTCATCACATATACAAGTGACTCCAGACTGAGGGGATCAGTTCATATGCTAGAGGGCAGAACAGACATCCAGAGGGACCCACAGGTGTTGGGTGGATTAGGCTGAGAAGAACACCATGAAATTCAACAGGGACAAACACCAAGTACTGCCCCCAAGAGGGCAGGGCCTTTGGATTGACATGAGCTGGGATTGGATGGGTTGAGGAGCAGCTCTGTGGCGTAGTCCCTGGGGTGGTAGTGGGCAGTGAGCTGAAAATGAACATGAATTCTCCACTAAATTACAGTGAATAAGCAGAGCCACTCCCCAAATTTTAGCAACTGAAACTTTTCTATTGACTTTAAGTTCCCTTTTCCCTCATCTGAGGCTTAGAATATACAACCGTAGGAATCCTATGGATTTTTTTTTGTTTGTTTTGCTTCTGCTTTGCAAGATGGTAAGATTTTGAAAACAGAAAAAGAAGTTTGTATAGATATTAAACACTGGCTGCAGCACTGTACCCCAAATTTAACCAAAGTTTAACATTATTATTTTATTTGCATTCATTTTGAGCATATAAATGTATGCACATGTATCTCTCTCTCTCTCTCCATGCATATTCTAAATGAGAAAAATATATGGCTTAAAAAACTCACTATGGTCAGTGAGTTACTTTACAAGGCACAAATGGTTTATATGGACAATGTAAGTTATCAATTGAAGAGATACAATACATTCTTCTCAGGAAGAAGTCATAAATATCCATTTAATCTGTAACATTCTTGATGATGACTATTATCTTGGCTTTTTCCAGGTGTCAAGAATCAGTCAAGAAGTTTTCCTGGACTGGGGGAGGGATGGGGGAAAAGGAGTTACGTACTGCACAGGAAATACCAGAAAGAGTTGTCTCTTGCAGAATGCACTGCTTAGAGCTGTCAGGGCTTCCAGTGGCACACTGTACAGGCTTTACCTGTACCATTTTGATTTGCTGTGTTGTTATAAGGCATACCCTAAACCGGAGTTTGAGACAGCAGCTTCTCAAAATTGCTGAAACCATTTCCTTATAGAGAAAACAGTGCATTAGCTTGGGAGGACCTTAGACTGGCTGTTAATAGTTAGTAGTCATCCATCCCCAAATGGTAATGACCTACAGATGGAAAAATCCTTTGAGATTTCAAACAGATTTGAGGGATCATCCCACGAAGGACACAGAACATTTTATTCTTTTTTTATTGTGGGTTTTTTCACTCTATAACTGTGTGAGGCTTGATTTGCCCAGGCAAAACTCCACAAATTTTGTCAGAGCTAGGTCATTTCACACTCATCCAGATTCTGGCAGAAGATTTCATGTTTGGAATATTTTTGCTAGGTCACTGTAATAGAGAAATTTAGAGAATACAGTTAACTCTGTAACTTTATAATCTCAGATAAATTAACTGTTACTTTCAAATATGACCTTCACTAGCAGTCCAATGAAAAATGATAAAGGATCAAAATCTTTAGGGAAATTTCTTTGCTGAGGACCTCTAGTTCCTTCAGAAACTAAGGGAGCTTGTGCCTGTCTGGTATCTCTTATAAATAAGTCAAGAGAATCTTGAATACTGTTTTGTGTGTTAGTGATCTGCATGGATTTGGAAGATAATAGCAAGTCAGCAAGCCAAAACGAATGCCTGAGCTGCTTCTGATTTTCATCTTGCAGTGCTTAACATATCTTTCATAATATGGGGAGAAGAAAGGAATGTTTAAATTACATTGTTCGGAAATTATCTTATTTCCATGGACAGATTCCTTTTCATGGGCCTTAGGGCAAACAGGGCTGACGCGTGTTCCTTATTCCACATGGAATTCAGCAGTTCAGGCACTAGCCTTACTGAATCCAAACAGTATGCATGCAAGGATATCTTAAATGTTTTTCAAAACGAAAATTGCACCAGAAGCAAAGCAATGGTTGGCTGACTTAGAGAGAGATGCTTTTGTCTGATCAGAGCTTTGTCTTTACTTATAGCCATAATGCATTACTTAATACTTCTCTCTATATAGAATAATGATGTGGTTTATATTTTGTTATAAATGTGCAGCTTTCCAACATATCTGTACCTGTTAATGTGAATTCCAAGATTTTTATTGGAGATTTTGTCTTATATTACTATGGAAGCTTAGAATGCCTTTTGTCAGACACCTTCCCAAGATAAGCTGGGCTTTTTTTTTTTACTGCAAGACTTAACCTTTTTGTCTGGAGAACTTACCTGACTATAATTTGCACTATAAAAGATTATTTTAGTATCACCTTGCTCTTCTATTGCTATGATGTGGAAGCATCTATGGAGATCAGTGAAGGAAGTTACATTGTCTACATGCAAAATTTTCCACTCAAATATGAGAAAAAAATTTCTTCACAGTGAGGGTGACAGAGCCCTGGAACTGGCTGCCCAGGGACGTCATGGAGTCCCCTTCTTTGGAGATTTTCAAGACCTGCCTGGATGCAGTCCTGAGTAACATGCTCTAACTCTAGGCAATCCTGCTTCAGCAGGGGAGTTGGACTAGATGATCTCTATGGTCCCTTCCAACTCTAAAAAATTCAGTGAAATTCAGTGAAATTCAGTGAAATTCCTGACAGGAAGGTGTTAATGTAAATTTTCAGGGACAATATGGGGAGGGAAACATGAAGAAAAAGGCAAAGAAGAGTGAATGACGAGAAATATAAAGATCCCCCACAAGAGAGATAGAAGTGTCATCAGAAAGAAACAAGAAACAGAAGAAATTAAAAAAGGTTTCAGGTCATTACATTAGAAATATAAATAAGAAGGGGTCTATTCAAATGCGTATCTGGTAGTCGTCTATCCAGGAGTCCTCCAATCAAAACTGGAAAAACTGATGAGACAGCTGCCTTCCCCCCTTATTTAAATTTTTTATTTTGTGAGCAGGATTTCCTATGCAACTATCTATTACATAATGAAACTGCTGTTTTAGATACTGCAGTTGATGCTTAGGAATTTTTAAGTTTTTTTTGATAACGTAGATTATTTTTATTACAGTACTGCTGAGAGACCTGTACCCCATTGTGCTAGGTGGCAAGCATAAACTTGCCAAAATTTGCATATCACTTATGCAAATTTTATTACACTCCAAAAATGCATATCACTTATCTAGACTACATAGAGAAATTGTAAGACACAGAAAATTGTAATGTTTTACTTAAGAAAGACAGACTCAATAGCAAATTGGGGGTAGGATTCATCTCTATCTATTTACAGACATGTTTTAAATGCCTGTTTTGTCTTCTCTTTGTAGACAGCGGAGAGAAGGTACAAATTATCTGATCTATTTTAGAACACTGTTGTAAGGTTTAATGAACAGTACTCTAGAGGTGCCCATTTCTGTGTGTTATCTGTAGCTGATATTGATACCAGTAGCTCAAATGGGAAAATGGGACTTCTTTATTTTTTTTTTCAAAATTTAAAAAAAAATATGCCAGAATGTATTAAGTTATTCCTAATGAGCTTTTTAGAGGACTTCTATATGTATCAGTTTCATCACAGATATTTCTCTGAAAAAAAACCACCCCAAAGTAATGAAAAACATTCAACATCAGATTAATCAATCCTTTATTAGGAATAACACTTATATGGATCTTGGGAAAACATGACTTAAGCCTTTAGTCTTGCTACTTCAAATTCTGACTCAATTCACTAGCTAGGCAATCTAACATGCTCTTTTTCTCATCATGATGCTGTTTCATATTATAAAAATAAAATTTCATAATTACATATAAATAATGTCCAACATCATTTGGCCCATATGCAATGTTATAGAAAATTTATACATTGGAATCATAAAATCCTAGAATGGTTTGTATTGGAGGCGACTGTTAAAGATCATCCAGTCCACCCCCCTGCCATGGGAAGGAACTTCTTTCACTATATCAGGTTGCTCAAAGCCCCATCTAACCTGACAGAACACTTTCAATGATGGAGCATCCAAAGCTTCTCTGGGCAACCTGTGCCACTTACCTGTTCTATCTTTCTTCATATAAGCAATCTAAATCTAACCTCTTTCAGTTTAGAACCATTGCCTCTTGTCCTGTCACTTCGGGGCTTGGAAAAAATCTCTCTCCAACTTTCTTATAAACACCCTTCATATATTGAAAAGCTGTAATAATATCTCAGAGTCTTCTCCAGGTTAAACAGCCTGAACTCTCTAAGCCTGTCCTCATAGGAGAGGTGTTCCAGCCTCTAATTGTTTTCATGACCCTCCTCTGGACTTGCTTGAAGAGGTCCATGACTTTCTTATGCTTGAAGACCACAGAGCTGGATGCAGTACCCCAGGTGGGGTCTCACCAGAGCTGACTAGAGGAGGAGAATCATCTCCCTTGACCTGCTGGCCATGCTGCTTTTGATTCAGCCCAGGATATGGTTGGCCTTCTGGGCTGCTAGTGCACATTGCCAGCTCGTGTCTAATTTTTCATTCAACTGTATCCCCCAAGTCTTTCTCTGCAGGGTTGCTCTCAATCCTTTCATCCCTCAACCCGTATTGATACTGAGGATTGCACCATTTCATTAAAATCTTCCTTTTCTGGCCAATGTAGATGTGGAAGCTCTTCTTATTATTCTTTGCATCCATAACATTGCTTGCCAATGTATGTAATACTGTTATATACATGTTACATACATTGTTATACACAATATTATATACTTGTTATCTACTGAGATCTTTTCACAACAAATGTTGCAGAACATGAGAAATTTTTTGAAACTTGGGGAAAAAAAGATCAAAGCACTCCAATAAGAGATATTCTTTGTGTGCTGTAACTTCCTTATTTAAAGGAATGAACAGGGCTGCATCTTCTCAAATATAGAACTGCATAAAAGATTAAGTGGATGGTGACTGCCTGTGCCACTTGTGGAAGAGAGCTGAATGTGTCTAGAGAAAAACTCCTCCTAGGCTGGGGGTTCTTACTGTAGCTAGATATGATTTATCAATACAATTACTTGACAGGATAGAAACAAATGTACATTCCTTTGTAATTTTGGCTCTTTTCACTAGCAACATAGTCAGCCTTTTAAGTGTTGTGATGTTTTCAACTACTTTCTTACTTGCCTTGTAGCCATTTCTTCACATTTGTACCTTCCACATGCAAACTGCTGATGTCTTCTTTAGTAGTCTTCTTATCCAGATGGACTTATCACATGAGAAATTTACCACAATTAGAAGCCCACTGCAGAAGTTATTTGAATGTGTGTTACAGAAATCATAATGCTGCTGATTGAGCCGAGGGCAGCTTTATGCAGCTTGTGCCATTTTTTTGAGAACTTACTGTAATAAACCTTTTTTTCAAGGATTTTAAAAATCCTTTCTCAAAATCCTAACATTGCTTTCCATTATCAAATTCTTCTTACAAGTTAGGCTTTGCTTGTGCACTCTTTCTAGTTTAAAAGTGTCTCTGTGGGGAGCAAATGACATCATAGGATTTCTGGTTTGGTAGGTATATTTATACTTTAAGGATTTTAAGAATTAACTTAATAAGTTACTGATCTACTGTCATTATTCAGTGTGGTACTGCACAAGGTCTCTGATTGTACTTTGCATATGATACTTGGAAAACATCTTCCTCCAGAAACAGTGACTGATTTTGCAAGGAACTTGTAAAAATATTTTTAACAATGGACATCTAATTCAAAGCTCTTGCACAAAAAGGAAAAAAGGAAAGACAGGCATGATAGATACTTCAATGAGTCAAGGAACATTCCCAGAGGAGAGTCAATTTTTACATTATTTATGTCTCTTTTCAGCAGTGAATGTTTAACAGTGTGCATCAAGCAATGAATTCTCTGGTACGTGCTCCCTTCTCTGACAGCACAGCACTATCAGAGCTAAGTTTTTCTATGTGATTTTTCCTGAGAAGCACTTCTAATTTTTACTAGTATCCATTTAGCAAGACAATAAAAACAGCTTCAACTCTCCCCAGCTGCTTAGATGCTGTGTATTACTTTCAGGACTGAAAATGTTGCAGTTGCTCTCCAAAACAAACAGGGAAAACTGTTAGGAATATGGGATCTCCTATGGAGACAAAGATAACATCACATGTTTGGGACCTTTAGAAGGTTAGGGTAAGGTTTAACTTAAGATAGTACTTTCACAGTTCAGTAATCCTGTTTTCTACTAATAATATAACTTGTGACATCCCTATTGTGAGTCCTGCTGATATGGTTGGATTCTTCAAGTAAAAAAAATTCTCCTGAAAGAGGTGTTATCTTCCTTTTCTGCCTTTGTATTCACTGGGGAGACATCATATAGCCAGGACAAACAGTGCTGCTGCCGGATCCCTTTGGCACTTTCTGAAACAAGTGGAGGAGTTAATAATCCGAAAGTATCCTGAACATCTAGAAGCCAGTGACCTGGCATAAATGTACTGTAACGTAAACTGGCATTACAGTACGGGTGGCAGTAATACCAGTACCTGATATTCCCAGAAGCCCCCCAAGGGGCAGAACACCAAGCCAGTAATAGAACAGAGGTACCAGATACATGTTTACAGAGTAATAATACTGCTGCACCTGAACCTTGTCCATAGGTTAACCTTTAGCACATAGATGTTGTCCAGCAGGATGAGCAATGCTATTTATACACAGAAGAGAAACTGTCAAATCTGTTTTCCACTGGCTGAAAGGATTTTTATTTTTCTCTTATTCAGATCATAAGATCGGCAAATGAATCTTGAAGGGCCTGGAAGAACATCTGGGATCCAAGATGTATCATTAAACTGGAAGAGCCCCAGAAAATAAAGATTTTAAAGGAGCAAATGAAGTAGATAAGAAAGAGTAGAAAGCAGCTGCAGACAAAATAGTAGTAGCCTTAAGGAGAGGAGGGGAAGAAGGGGATAAAATGGGGCCCATCCATGGCTGTTTTCCACCGTGCTTCCCTTCAACCTGCAGTTCCAGAATTGGTAGGTGAAGAACAAATGGAACTTGACCCATGGTCATCCACTTCAATGTTACATGGTAGTGGTGGTGTGACAAATTACATTAGCTGAAGCAGCTGCAGTACCTTCAGAAGAATTTTACACCACAGCAAAGTTAATGTCTTTGTCCTTCAGTCCAAGCCTCTCTGCATTTTTAAAAAAGAAATTGCCAATTGCATTTTCTAAATTTCTTTTATCCCCCATTCCTCACTCCACAAAATCTTCAGGCTTTCTTCCTATGTTTTCCTCTCTCTTTCCCTCTAGTTAAATGCACCTCAAAGTAAAACTGTAGAATGAGCATGTCATTTGCCATTCTTCCACTTATTTCCCTTATGTGCCTTATGCATTTCCCACCACTTGTCTCAATATATTAGGCAACTCTTTAGGGCAGGGTGCTCTCTGAGGGTGCATGGGGTGCAGCATAAAGATGACTCAATACTGTTTGGTGTCAAGATAGTATGATAATAAATAAATATTAATAAACCACATTTAATAAGTCTCAAATTCATCTGAGCAACAGCTTATGAAATAATGTTGCCTGCATTTATCTTTCTCAGAGTGCATGAAAAGGTTCTGCTTCAGCCTGCTGGTGTTCAGAAAGAATGAAACAAAGCACAAAACCCAAGAGAGACATTTGGAAAAAAGTAGGAATATAGCAGTCATGGTTATGGTAGGCAGGAGTATGAGATCTCCACCAGCGAATTCAACACTGGAGGGCACATAACACAAAAAGCACTAAAGCACTTCCTCACCATAGAAATGACCCCCAAAAAATGACTGGAAGAGAAATTAAAACAGAGGGTTATGGGGAGACAAGGACAATTACTCTCTTCTCACCTTTTTGCAAACCTGTAGACAGACTGTGATGCAGCATTTCTTGGGCTAACAGGAGCTTGCCAGATGTGGCACAGTAACTACTAGATTGCTGTTGTGTGAGGAGTCCACTGATGGTACCATAAATATTAATACTTGGTAAATAGCTAGTGGCATGCAGTATTGATGACAGGCAAACTAAACTTACTTATGACAAGTGGTAGATCTCAAGGTTTATGCTGGTATATAGTCAGCCACTTGTCAACTGCTTAATAACAATAAAAAAAAAAGAATTAGATAAATATATAATCAGACATACAGAGAAATGCAGGCAATATTCTGCACCAATCTTGGGTTTGTTTTTTGTTTTTTTTTTTAAACCTAACACTTGAGGCTGGAAGCAAGGGAAGGCCAGGGTTTTGTCCAACATTATAATACAAATTCAGCTGAGAAGAAATGATTAGGAGGGAAGTATTAATGTTCTGTTATCAATCAAGAAGGAAAAATAATTTTAGAGTTGCACTGCATAATTTAATGATTCCAGAGGTTAATGAAAAGGAAGGTGTTATTCTGCTACAAAATTCTTGTTAACTCAGTTGATAGGTAAGCTGCTGCCAGCCTTGCTGTCTGGGACTCGTCCGTGAGAGGGCAGGTCAGGGTGCCAAATGTGGCAGTCAGCTTATTTGTGTTACGCTAGCAAAAGGCTTGCACTACTCTCACAAAACTGCAAATGGTCTGTGCATATAGTTTATGCTCGTATGCATACAACACTCATACTTCGTGGTCTATAGGTGTTAAAAGTATGGTCTTCATTCTCTTAGTTTTGTATTAGGACAACACTAGTGTTCTCCCCCTAAGTAGCTGCAGCTAAGTCTGTATTTATCTTTAAAATGGCTATGTTGTATCTAGCCTGCTTTTGAAAGAGCTGAGATTTTTATTGAGGAGTTGCAAAGGTACGAAATATCACCATATAAAAAAAAATTACCAATATTGTAATGACAATTATACAAATATTATGAAGTGTTCTGTTAGCTCTGTTCTAGGTAACAGGATCCGCTGGCCAGTCATTAAAATCTGACTTCTCTTTCAGAAGTTCCAAGCTTATATGGAGAGATCAGAAAATTAGATTAGAGTTTATTAATTCTCTTTTATTTCTTTTTAATCTAAAGAACAGAGTACTAGTAAGACACGTGGCGTGGCTACTCATATGTACTCTCATTCTTGGGTTTTGCAGTTAAAAAGCTAACTTCAAATTTGTCTGTCAAGAGATTCTGGTTGCTTCTCTTCCTTCTCACTGGGAACAGCAGCTAATGTTCACATAGTGTATTTGAGCCTATTTTGAAAGCTGAGAATTCAAGTTTCACTAATGCAGGTTATAGCTTTGAAACTAAAGCTAGTTTATGCACTAGCTAAATCCTAAATTGCCATGGTGAGTGACTCTTTAGGTACAAGCCGTTGCCCCCAGCTTCATTTGCTCATACAACAAATCACACCAAATGTGCCTCAGGCGCAGTCCCACCAAACTCAGGTCTACGTTACATAAACAATTATGTGAAGGCCTGCTGGAACATGTAGAGATGCACACTTGTGGTGATAACTGGAATTTTACAGACTTTTAAAGGAAATACAAAATAATGTCAAGATAGCAAACAAGTGAACCAAATACCCTAGCAGGTTCCTTGAATTCTTGGGAGTGGCCAGCTACTCAAAGGCAGCAAATTTGTGCAGCTGTTTTCAGTGTTTTTTGATACTATAGGTCCATGGCATTTTACATTCCCCAGGTATTTTTAAAAATATACAGCAGCGGTAGTGTTAAATCCCATGTTCCCAAGGAAAGGAGTACCTATACTGTTTGTGAAAGACAATTTGCACGGACACAATTCCTCTTGTTTTCTAAATGAGCAAGTATCAAACAAGCTGCATCAATCCTTATTGTCCTGCCACACAGGAGGGGAAATTTTATTTAGATGTTGAAGTAAGCAGTTCGTGTTCTGGGTAGAGTTAGTCTCTAGGTAATGGTAGCTTATACTGCAAGACTGAATTTTTCTTAAATTTACCTATGGGCATACTTTGTATGCTAATACAAATCAGATACAACTGATCAGCCCAGATGGATGTTTCCATTAGGGATTGTACTGACTTTGGTAGTCAAACTAGTTCATTTATAGCAAATCCATTTATCCCCTCGTGATACTGCGTGGTGCTACAGAGACAGACTCCCTCTTTTCAGGAAAAGGCAACCACATAGTTAGTTGTGGTCTTTTGGTACCACTGTTTCTAACAAATGATAAGGTTCTGATGAGTCAGGTGGGACATTAATTTGCATGTCATAAACCAACATTAATCATCTTTAATTTGTGTTAGCTTGCAAAGCATGCCCCTAGTGAATTAAGTACATAAAAATGCATAATTTGTAACATATTAATATCTAAATATTATGGGATGTGGACATTTAAATTTTTGCACCAGACACTTTTCCACTAACGAAGAATATAGTATGAATGCATTGGTTAACAAAATAGCCATTTACTTCTTGCATATTTGCAGAATATCAGTTGTTGCTCTGTTTTGCTAAAACTCTTTATTGCTGTTTTGTATCATCCTGGCCAGCGTGGCACGCAGCAGCACAGCTCTCCAGAGGACTAGGCCAGTACTCAGTATTTCATTCAGTACCATGTGCCTACAGCACACTGCCCATTCCCAGGGTGGTAAATGGTTAAAGAGGTAATGACCAGAGTGAGAGAAGATAAGGACATAAAGTAAGGAATAAGAAAGACTATTCAAATGCAGAACAGGACTTATAACTTTTTTCTTCTAGCCTTCAGATATTTATGTGCTTTTGTCTTAAACAGCATGACCTCGAGTTCACTTTTACTGGGTCGAGCAATTTTAAAAGTGACCCCTTCTAACCCTGATGATTTCCTGGCATATTAATTCGTGCTTTCTTGTGTTAATGGCAAAAGATGTCTTCACTGCAGAGAAGAAGGATTTCTAATCTATCACAAATTACGTTTCAAAATTTGATTTTGCTCTAGATCATCCAATCAAGCAAGACTGTTCACAATTTCCTATGAACCACAAATTTCTCGGAAGCTCCATTTTGAAACAGCAGCAAACTTTACTTTACTTCACTGACCACAAGTGCCCCAGGCCCTACAGCAGTGCAACTGAATTTCTTTAGAGGTAGATAAATGTCATTAACAGCTGAATGCATCCCAGCAGTCTGTGGGTTTAAGCCAGGGCTGCTGTGGCCCTGGCTCCATGGAAAAGTGTGACTGTAGCCGATGGAGCTGCCCTGCATCTTCTCCTGCCTCTCCTCTGAGCCCGGTGCACTCAGGGCCCCTGAGCTCCTCGCTGAATTTCCGAGCCCCCCTGACCTTCAGTGACAGGAGGTCACTCAGCCAAAGATACACAAAACAAAGGAGGTCGGGCTTGATTCTGCAAATGTTAGTGAAAAATGTCAGCTTCTTCTATTTTTACTTTTGATGAGCAAGTGGAGCTCGCTGTGTTTTACCCATTCCTATGAGAATAATTTGGTTAGCTGCCTCCTGTGAACCTATTTAACCTCACCAGCTTGATGAGGGGCTGTACTCGTCCCCTTGTGACAATAATCTTTAGTATCTTGAGTTTTCCTACTTTAGAGAACCAGAAAATCAGTCTGGATCATAGATGAGTTTGTAAAAATAGCAGTTAAAAAAACAAACAGCTTGGAAACTAACCATATTTGATATTGGAGCTATTGAAAGACGGCAAACACGAAACCTATGGATATCGGTTTCACAGGGTCACTTTTCAGAGGGAAACTGTGTGATAAACAGTGTTTTTTAGAAAGGGAGCTTTTTATTGATTTGAATTATTCATTTTTATTCTTGACCATTATTCTTATGTTGGCTGATGATAAAGTATATCATATCAAATAATAATATGGTATCATAGCAACATAAAGGAAAACAGTCTCTCAGATTCTGGAGATGCTGATATCATTGCATTTAGCTAATGCAAAACAATTGTTGAGCTGACATCTTTGAATAGTTTTATTTTCCAGTTAAAAAAGTGGTGCTACTATCTGATATGACATTGTGCCTCTATGTTGCTTCAGGCTTTTTTTAAAAAAAGTCTCTAAAAGTCAATTCTCTTTTGTAATAACTGTACTGTTAAACAACTTTGTCATGGCTTTGGCTCTTGAACAAACTGTGCTGGAAAATATTTTTCTTTCATTTCAATGTCAACCACCAACCCAAAGCTGTCATTGCAATAACATTGAAAAAGTTGTGTACCAGCTAACATCCCCTGCTGTGCAATCTTTTTTTCATGGAGGGGATGGAAGAACAGCTATTTCAAAAAACTGCTCAGTAAATTGTGTAAGATTAACTAGGGTCATAATACCAGGAACTCAAACAGTATTTTTTGATATATGCAATTGTTTCAAAGCTCATCTTCCTGACCTGAAATACTTTAGTGCTAGAGCTGGGTGGAGGAAAAAAATATCCTAGATATAAACTTTATTTATTTCAAGAAGCTGTAAAAATTATCAAGAATTCAAGCTGTGTAACTAATTTTTCCTGCAGAATACCTGCAAGCATGTTCACATTCTCAATTTTTAGCAAATTGACAGCTATGGAAACGAAATTCTGCGTTGTTTCCAGAAAGGAGCCCTTCCTCCCTAACGCAGTCATCTCGAAATTACATTGAGTTAGAGAGGATACAAAATTCATGGACTGAAAATAAGACATACTTTTTAAAAGGCAGCCCTGAGAACTGCAGAACATTTGCAAACATTTTTGCCACTGTCATTTTAGGTTTTCTTCAGAAATTTGTGTTGTTTTTACATTACATGAAAAGCTGCTTTTGTCTCTAATAATGTACATCGCAGTGCCATCTAGCGTGGGAAGAGAAGAATATGGAGAAGAAAATGGATATTGTGAGCTTCAGTTTGTGTGGAAGCAGAATTAATGCCATACACAGCCCTAACTGAAGAGGATTATGTCTGCCTTTAACAATTGTGTCTCTAATTTCAGTAGTTCATCATTAGACTGTATGCAGCACCAGAGACAGAAATATGACCTGTTCTGTATTTTGCCATGTGACTGGGTTAGTTGTGGCATTATACTTTACAAAACAGAATTCTTTATTTAGTGTTTATTCAGAAACTGCCCAACTTAAACTCTGGCTGCATAAAAAGGGCTAAAAAATCCAAAGACAAATATGAAAGATACGGTGCTTTAATAATTTATTATTTTGCAGTGAAAAAAAGACTGTGTGTCCACAACTAGTTCTTTGGAGCCAACTAAGCCGCTACTGCCTATATTGCAACACTACAAACAGAAGAAACTGGAAAGGTAAATTCAAATATGCAGAAAAACATTTTTCTCTTTTTCACCAAATCTCATCATGGCAATGGAGATAAGGCACTACAAGTACAAAGGTCCTACACAAGAGCTAGAAAAGCCTTTGAAGTACTCCTTGACCGGATGTGTGTTATAATATGCTTCAGCTCTGTTTCATGCCTGAGATATACATCCCTGAAAATTTTTCCTCATGGATGGATTCACATTCTCACCTATATTTGGGCTGACCTGAGGAGGAAAGAACAGCAGGCCTGGTTTAACAGACAATGGTGATTCAAAATGGATGGCCTGTACTCTTCCAAAGATATACCAGAAAGTCTTTTGAGCTCACCCACTGTTTTCCCAGCTACATATCTTGGCTTCAGCATGCAGCTGTAAAACCCTGTGCACATTGTACAATGTGGGAGACATCAACTGGCACCATGTCCAGTGCTTAAGGGAGACCCATGGGGCTGGTGTGCAGGGGGCCCTACCACTGCCCACTGCAGCAAGACCTCTCCTGGCTGGCAAAGTGGGAGCAAGAGCCTCTCCACTTGGCATTGAACCCTTCCACACTTCAGCCAACTAAAGCAGAACCAAACCAGGGATGCTCAGAAATGGTTCTTCTGCTCTAAGAAGCACACTGAAGCCTCATCAGGACTTTCAAGACACCCAGGTGCCATAATACCACTTGCCAGGGTCAGGCACATCTCACCACATCCTACACATAGCTCCTGACAACTGCTGCTGGCTGCTTGCTAACGGGGAGAGGTTTTACCTGGAGGGCACAGGCCAAGCAGTTGATCCCAGTCTGGATCTCTACAAAGATCCTTACCCACTACTTTAACTCTTGGGAAGAAGGAATTTCAGGGCAGCTTCAGGACTTCATTACATGTTGCCACAAAAAGAATAAGTGCTGAGGAGATTAGAAACTGGACGTACACCTGAAAAAGCCAAATAAGGAGGATGTGAGCTCAATGGATTAGCATCCACAGTTGTAGGAATGCTGATATTGCCTCCTTTGAAAACAACTTTGCAAAGCACTGTGTCCAAGATATAGCACAGCTTGGTTCTCTCCTTTCTTTCATAGGATTGGTTAATTACAAATTAATGAGGATACCACATCCTTAAAAAGAACACTAGTTATATGTGTAATTCCTATAGGTAACTCAGCTTTCATGTAAGTAGGTTGCATAGAAGGTATGGTGTTTTCCCCAGGCATATTGCAAACCAAGGCTTCTTTAAAATGTTCTCTGAATTTTTCAGACAGCTGAACCTCTGTAGATACACCTGGATCCACTTCAGAAAACAAATTCCTGCTCCTCTGACTTCAGTGGAGACAGTATTACATTCACAGTTTCACACTTGCAAGAAAAACGAATATATAAAACAACATGGAAGTCTGGTAACACTTTAAAACATTCTCATCTTTAGTATTTTCCTAAAAGTTTCTTGATTCTCTGCAAACTTCCATTCTGTGTTTATTCTCCTCCTCTCTGTAAATAATCTCCTTAAATGAGAGGTTGATATACTATTTATTCAGACCAAGCTTCTGTGCTTAAACAAAATTTTTACTTTGAATGTTTTGATCGTAAAGATTCTGACAGAACAAGAACTTTTAAAACTAGGCATGAAATAAAGAGATATGCACTGAAGGACATGATTTTAGCAAATCTAAATGGTAGGCAAACATCTGCAAAATTAAGGAAACGATTTATGTCAAGTATTTCACTTATGTAATGGCTCAATGGAAAACCTGGTATTCTTACGCTTTATGCTTCCTGTTGTCAGCTTAAGTGCAGCAGCAAAATCATTTGGGGAATTTTTTTCAATCCAGATGATGTAAAGGACTTTGGAGGTAGTATATAAAAAAAAAACAAAACACATTTTTTCTCTTTGTCTAAAGAGACAGGTATTTGACTTCTATGTCAGACACTGTCAAGATTAAAACATGTTTAGAATTTAAATGACTTCTATATTTAATATTGATAAATCTAATTTACAGCATTTCTGCTCCTTCTTTAGCCTAGAGACAGAATTAATATTCATGGGATTACTTTTGGTGATGCACAAGCAATTCCACAAGTCAAATTCACTCGACCTGTATCTGATCTGCATGGAACATTTACCTTTTCCATATCTTTAATTTTGTTAATAATTAAAGCTGATCATGACTTTGTTTTTAAGGTTGGTAGAAAAATGGTCAAATGGTTTTGATGTTCACCAGAGTGCTATAATTGCTCACCCCCCCCCCTCAAGAAAATAACAAAAAAACTTCCAACCAAATACAACAATAAATAATATTTTTCTATCCTGGCAAGGAAATTCTTGGTATCTAGTAGCTTTTGAAACTGTTGCACTACCTGCTTTATTTCCATGCTGATAATGGTAAACAGAGAGGATACCAGTTACATTCCTTTGTGACTTAATGCAAGTGCTTCTGGCCAAAACTAAGGGGTTTTATTAGTCAAATTTTTTAGTTCATACTGAAATATTTTAAAGATAATTTTGTTAAAAAGGTCCAGACCATTTCTGTTATTCAATTATTAGGTAAATGGTTTGCTATGTTCCATCTCTGCTGGCTGTCACCGGGGGTGGCTTAGCAAATGGTGATTCAGCCTTTGGTCAGAAGCTCATTGTACTGAGCCTGCTCCAGATGTCATAAATACATCTTGTTGGGATGTTTTATTTCTCTCACTTCCCTGCAGGCAGCCCAGACTGGAATGGATTTATGTATTTTTATTTTGGGACTGTTTTTGCTGGAAGGCCTACAAAAAAAAACCCCAAACCAGGCTCTGCATTTTGAGAGAACTGAAGTTGCACACCATGTACATCTTAATTTAGCTATTGACTTGATTTATGGTCAGAAATATCTTAAGTGGTCTCCCTTCAACACCCTTCCGATCCAGACATATTTTCCTTCCTTTTCTTGTCCAGTTCCAAATGAGAACAGTCTGGAAAAGTATCAGCTTTAGATTTTGGTATTAAATTTTTATTATTTAGTTGTGTGAACAGTTCTACTGAGGCTGCCTGGAGAGGATTCTGAGGCCCTTTACTGTAGCTAAAGGTATCAGTTCTGTACAATGCAATTATCTCTGTAAATGTCAGTGTATCCACAGCAAAAAAAAAAATCCGGTTTATTTACTGTAAGGATTCTTTCAATAGAACACACTCATTAGAATATTCCTATCACATCTCCTAGGAGGTGTCTATAGCCTCCAGCTGGTTATAGCGTAAAGAGATCCCTCTGAATGGACTGACGTGCTCAGATATACCAATCACACAACACAGCATCAAATAGAGTCCTCACCGGGCTTCAGCAAGCAATACAGTTGCATTACTGTGGTGCTGTGTCTAGAGTAATCAGTCACAGTGCAGAACTGGGTTAATGAACCTGTGCATAGTGCTGTGGGGCCTTGAGGCTGTATTATGGACTAGCGTTTGCTCTACACCACCACTGTTTTGGCAGCATCCTCACTGGGCTCCGTTGGCTATAAGGGATCTGCCCTGGCAGTGCAGGTTTGCTCTCGGGTGCTTTCTGGCTCATTAAATCGGCTGCAAAAGTCAGCGTTTAGCTCTGTTGTGGGACCTCTCTGCTCATTTTGCCACTTGGATGAGCAGGACAGAGATATCTGCTCTACCATAGAGAAGCTTTGAATTGCTAGCACTTTCAACAGTGTAAGCCAAGTCCAGTGTAAGCTGTACATAAAAGTGGGGAAATTCAGGAATGGCTCCACCTCAGCATAGTTTTATTAATCTGATGTCTTCAGCTAGAGTTGTCCAAATATAACTTAGTCACAAGCCAAGTCAGAGCCCTTGACTTACATTTTCTGGTGAAATTTTTGTCTTGTTTTTTTATGAAAAAATACCCATTTAGACCTTATTTTATCCCTTGCTTCCTGCTGGTGGTATCAAAGGAGGGTAGAGCCTTAGTACATGATCCCCTCTGTTTCCAGCATGCTTCATAAGAAAGTCTACAGAGAGCATCTAAATCATCCTCAAACATTGCTAAAGCAAGCTAAATTAAGTAGGGACATGTTCATCTCCAAGACAGCTTCAGATTCCCTTCAGATGAAATTAAGCATCTGATTCAATTCTCATTAAAAACGTTCAAAAGTGAAAGTAAGTGCCATTATAGAGAAGAAGAAATTAAAACAAATTCAGATTCTTCAGAACAAGGTGATCATCTTAGAAACACCTATGTCTGATGTTCTTAGCCATGTAGAAGAGTGTGAAAGAGAAATGCTCTACTTTTGTTTCTTACTCATAGTGACAGGGTGAATGCCACAATGACACTTCATTTGCAAACATATCGTCTATTGCTTATTTTTTACACTGTGACAGCATACAGGCAGCACAGCCTTATATGCATATTAGGCATATGTAAAGAAAAGCCCATTTTCCTGAGAAATGTAATAACTTGCCTCTCTCATGCAGGAAAGTAACCTTGAGTATCTGCAAATGATTCTTTGAACCAAAGCAAGAGGAGGAAAGAGACCACCATTAAAGGTGTAACATTTTTTTGCCCCTGGGACATGGGTAGAAGTATGGAGCAAACTTGAGATTGTCAACTAGCACTTCAGATTCATAATCTCATAACTCGTTGTGAGGTGAGGGCTGTCAGATGTTATAACATCCTCCACTATTGTTTTATTACTGTCCCATGCAGCTTTCTGCACAAACACTATTAGCCTGTCATTTGTTCCATCTGTGGTTAAATATTATACTGTTAATGCTGTGCATGGGTAAATTAGAGGGGTTTTTTAAACTGTTGAAAATTAAAATTAAATGCTAATCTTACAAAGTTGGATGTCCCTCTCTAAGTTTCTCTTTAAAACTATTTCTTTATATGCCTGCTTACCTTATTAGGAAAACCAAGACTGATATTTATGATAACTAATGCAAACATTGCTTTTACATGACATAATTAGTCTCTGGTGCCAACTTCTTTTATGCTGACAACATTGTGCCAACTCCTCTAAACAAACTGTTTCATAATAAATATAAAGATATCACATAAAAATGAATTAAATGGCTTAGCTCCTGAATGCATCAGAGCAACAGCTTATAGTGTCTCATATTCTGAAACAGCCAAAAAAGATAGGACCTGCTTCAAGGAGGGACAAGACTTCAGCTGGTCTTAAGATAGGGTTTGGTAAGCTCAGAGGGATATACTATGGATGTGGCTCTGGGGTGGATGGCCAGAAGGACTGAGTTCTGTGAGACTCCAGGACACAACACAATGCAGACTGGCTGCGTTCATCATCCTGGTCATCTACAATCTGTTTCAGCCTCAGTCTTTCCAATAGGGGAGTAAGATCGAGTTTGTTGGTACACAGATGAGCATCGGAAAGGTATGTGTCTATGTAGGTTTCTATCTTATTCCTTAGTGCAAATGTAATCTGTGGTTCAGTGGTTTTAGGGGCTGATGCAGCCTTAAGACTAGAAGATTTAGAGGTTATTAGCATATAGGTATATTATATATAAGTATATTACCGCTACAGGTAAGCCAAAAATGAGTATATCATAGACAGTTCCTCCATTTGCACAGCTGCCAGTATACATTTCTTCTATGAAGTTGCTAGTTTATAAATCATGTTTTTAGTCTTCCTTTTCCAAAGTCATTACATTCAAAAAGTGGCATGCATTTATTACTTCCCCACCCCCCCCACCCCTGCAGATTCTGTACAATTCTAAAGCATGAAATAATATAAAAATCCCTTCTTTTTTTTTTTTTTTAAATTCCTAAGTACCTGGTGTAAAGGAAGTGTAAAGTTTTCTTCATGCAAGTTATTCTGGTTTTGTCTTCTGGAAAATAATGGTAATGTTTTTAAACTGAAAGAGAGTAGATTTAGATTAGATATTAGGAAGAAATACTTTATTCTGAGGGTAGTGAGGCACTGGAACAAGTTGCCCAGAGAAGATATGGATGCCCCAGCCTTGGAAGTGTTCAAGACCAGGCTGGCCCCAGGATGGGGCTTTGAGTAACCTGCTTTAGTGGAAGGGGTCCCTGCCCATGGCAGGGGGGTTGGAACATGGTGATCTTTAAGTTTGCTTCCAACCCAAACCATTCTATGATTCTGTGATTCTGTGATTCTGTGAAAATAGGTAGAAGCACACTTTTCTGAATATGTTTTTATTTTGTTACTGTCAGCATCCAAGAAACCTCATTAAAGTGACTTCAGAATTTTATCCCTTATCTTTAATCATGCGTTTTTCCCCAAATTTTTGTTATCTTTTTTACTTCACAGTAGCAGCTGAATTAAACCAGATTTTCTTGGATCTGATGAAAGGTTTTATGAATTAACTAAACGATGACAGTTTATGCTCTCAATTTGTAAATAGCATCAAAATGGAAGGAGCTAATAGCAGCTCAGTAGACAGAACTAACTTTCAGAGTAATCTTGACAAATGGAAAAAAGAAAGAAAAAGATGCTGCTTAATAAACAAAATTACACATTTTGGTAGCTATAAGTGTCTGCACTGAAACATTAAGAAATAGGTGGCTAGGGAACAGTTGCGGACAGAAGGATCTAGGTGTCATAGTGGATCATAAGCCAATAGAGATGAATCAGCTGAGTGGTGGCTTTCTGCTGCAACATGTATGATGTGTAAACACGCAGTATGTAAAAAATCTTTTCACTCCATTGAGCACAGATGAACAGATTTTTTGTGTGTGTGTGTGTGATTCCCAGTTTTAATTTTTAGCTTTAAGTAAATTAATCCAAATTATTCTTCCATTCACACCTGCCAGAAATCTAGCCTCACCACTCCCTGTATAGGTGGCATCAGTAACTGATGTACTGTAATCCTGGAATGACCACTGAGCTTCAGGCAGCCTCTTAACCATCAGTTACAGCCCTCCCCATACCCCAAAACATGATGATGACCTGGAGAGATTCATATGAGCTTTCTTTTTCTCACACTGGATTTATCAAAAACCCGGTTTGACTAACCTTGTTAAGGAATAATAAAATGTCAGGGGTTAAAGTCATGGTCATTTTCCATTGACGTAACTTGGGCCAGGATTTCACTCAGGGATATGAAGCAATTAGTCACATGTCACACAGCAGCACAAAGCTGTTGTGAAACCCAGTTTGTCTGACCTGTGATCTGTCTGGTTGCATGGCTGTGTTGGCACATTTTGATAACCTGTATCAGACAAGCCTCCAGAGTGAAGCAGTAGTGCAGAACAGCAAGATTTTACAACAGCTCCATAAATAGATCATTAACAAACATTGCTGTCTCAGTAAAGAGGGTGCTTGAGCCTCTCTTCTCAGTCCATAAAGCAAATTTTGGAGCATCCTGGATTACTGGATTAGACAGCTATGTCCAAGAAGGAGAGGGTGAGAGGAAATGGATCACACACCGACGAGCCCAGAGGAACACCAGGACTTCAGAGAGAAATGTTCCCACTGTCCAGCTCTCAGGACATTCCAGGTACAGGGAGAGCATGAGGAAAGCCATGGAGATGTGCACAGAAAGAGCAGGAAAGAGCATCCAGTCAGGATGAGTCAGTGGGGCTTGGGCATGCAGTTGTTGGCAGAAACAGACTCTGAAATGCAATCAGGAGCACAGCAGCACAGCCCCTTGAAAGTAAGGTTGGGAAGGTGAAATGAGGACAGATGCCTGTAGCTGAGCCAGGTTGAGGTCTCGGTGCTTTATTCTGAGCTGAAGTCAAGGCAAACAAGACCTCTTTGTCGTGTTCGGAGCTGTGATATACATCCCTACTTTGTTGCTTCATTATGCAGCTGTGTAAAGATAATTGAGAGAACTATGCTAGATTTTTCATCAACAAGCAATAAAATGTGATAAATATGTTACATGGAATGGCAAATGTTAGAATTAATAAGCTGAAATGTTGACGAATTACTGTTTATATACTTGACGTGTAATAATTGCCTCATTTATCATCTGAATCTGGAAAACTTAAATAGCAGGCATTTATAATTAATTTTCTTCCCTTGCAAACTGCAATTCATTCCACACTCAAAGGAGTCAGTGTTAATTTCTTTTCTATCAGCCACAGGCCATAAGTTAATGCATTAAAAAAATCAGAACATTTAAAATAACAGTCTAATTAAATTATATCCTCTACTGTTGGAGAAAAACACATGATTCTTCAGGAGATAATCAGTCACCACAGTAAACACCATTTAGTTCTCACAAATCTGCATCTACCCACTGGCAATCTTAGACTGTCAAGATGAAGAATTCACTTTACTGAACAAATGAAGGATATTGACTTCAGCCTCATTAGCGACTTCAAATGAGAATGACAATGGGAGTTCATTAAATAATAATATTTTTCCATATACTGAGTTTCCTTCATCATGCAGAAGAATGTGCTTTACACAGAGTCTGACAAAGCCCACATTTCTGATCCATGCTTCCCCATTGATCAGCTAGATAACGCCCTTTTCTTAGGGTCTTTCCTGTTTGAATGGCAAGGTCTCGCTACTGCCTCGCTGAAACCAGTAAGGCAGATGGTGCCCACCTCAGCTCAGAATGCTGAAAATGCCTTGCTCCAGGCTGGATCCCTCCAAGTCCCTGGGAGGGGACTTCTATGAGGACCATGTCAGTCTCAGCAGCTACGTGTAAAGCACTCTTCACAAACAGCAGTTTCTATCCCATGGAGTGGAGTGGAAGAGTCTCATTGAAGACCTGTGGGCTTTTACTCATACAGCTTTGTTAGTCAAAGAATGTCGAAATAGGTATAAGAGACCCACTTATACATATACAGCTGGGAATGACTGTCAGAGAAAGGCTGTTACTAGACTTGCTACTTTTCCACAGCATAATGAACTCAGGGCTCCCACAGCTACCCATTTGACTGCGCATAGTTCCTTATGCTGTGTGTGTGATGCCTGTGAACAACATCAATGCTACACAAAGGGCAGTATTTATATAATTATTATAGAGTTGTTACAGCTTAAAAATAATTAAGTTTTTTTTTTTTTTTCAGCTCGTAGACATTCTCACATCATAAATATCATTAAGTTCTGGCAAGAGACTGAGTACCTCATGTTAAAAAATTCACCTCAGTATAATCTATTTACTTTTAATAATGTTTTTCCATCCAAGTATTAACAAGAATCTTGAAATACTAAGGATAAGAATATTTCACGAGACGAAGATAATGAATGCTTCCTTGTGTGTGGCCACTACCAATTAGTTCTCAGTTCTATGTTAAGAATGGCTTTTCAAGTATTTTTAATTTCAAAATCTTCGGGGCAAAAGAGCATGTGACTTCTCTTACTGCTCCCTGCTCCAATTAGTAACTTAAGTCCATGCACAGAGAACTAAGTAGAACTGACAGACTACAGCTTCTCCTGCATTCTTGCAATTCTTTTTTTCACAAGATACCATTGAGGTCAAGATCTTTAGGAAAGAATGGAAACTCCTCTCTTTCAATGTGCATTCCAGCACCTTTCTCAAGGAAACTAAGGAAGGTCATTCATTTATGCAGGTTATTCCATAGTCTTCCCTTTGGTATTTAAACTTTCAAGAGAATGCTCCAACACTTGCTGTCTCTAAGAAAAGGCAGACCACTCTCTAGCAAACTCCACTGGAAGTTTAAGTAATCCATAAAGTTCTGGCCCCTGCTTCTACAACTTTTTAGGGATCTTGCTCTAAAAGGTCATGAGAAATAATCCACGGAAGCCTCTCAGAAGTTTTCACTGCTTTCTCTTCCCAGCAGAGTGCCTTTGCCGGTGGGCAGTTGGATCAGATCCCTTTGGTGCTCTCTTGCCTGGAGGGGCAGTGGAGAGACAAGGGGAATTCACCCTTTCTTGGCAGCACTGAGGATGCTCACCTTGGACATAAGTAATGAGCATTTGATCTCATTCTGGCTCAGTCAAATCAAGACACAGTGTTTAAAGGTGAGTGGCAGTAACTCCTCTTACAAGACTGCAGGAAAAAAGGAGTAAGCCAACTGTTGGTACTGAAAGGGATATGTTCAGCATCTAAGTCCCCAAGATCATTTGAGGCATGAAATCTAATTATACTAAGTACCTTCTTGTATCCCTGACAGCTCTAAGGTTAAATGAGAGATAGCATGCTAGCATGTCTTTGTAGCCAGTGGAGATGTTCTCTTCTCTCCCTGCCCCCCTCCCTTGGCAGACTGACCATTATCTGCAGCAGCAACCTTGACCCCTGGAGCTGAGCACCTAAGAGAAGTGTGGTACTTGGCACTGGCACATCCTTGTCCCTTTGCTGATCATGCTAGGAATCACCTAAGGTTGTGTTAAGGAGTCAACGTAACCTAGACTCACTAAATCTGAAGACATTATACGCAGTAGAAGACAAGGTCAATCCAAATCCCTTTCTCATAACAGAAACACTGGTTTCATATGACTAGACATCCTAATCATGCAGTTGACTGGACATTTTTATTGCAGCTGGAATACCAGGGATTTTTCCCCAGTGGCTGTTTATACAGCTTCAGAGAAACAACAAAAAAAATTGTGACAGCTGAAGCAATGAACAAGCAATTTCTCTAGTGTTATACAGAAACTGGAACTATCAAGTAAAATTTCTAAATACTCTGCATAATTCAGATACATTAGCAATAATTATTTTGAAAAAATTATAACTGCATTATAACTACAATGCAATTACACTAAATGTATTGAAGTTAAAGTGCTTGTACTATAATGTGCATTTGTTTTCTTTCCTTAAACCCAAGTAATCAGGTGACCTAATTACAAAGAAGTATTTGAACAAGACAACCACTCTTTGTTGGCACAAGTCAATCCACGTCCATCATTTCAGCTTGTCCTGTTCACTGCACAAGAAAGTCTTTGGCATTCTCCAATATGCATCATGAAAAATGCTGCAGACAGTAATTTGGGAAATAGGGCAACATTTTAAAACATTGGAATTCACATTCAGGGAAAGGATGCTATCCCAATGTGGGACAAAATCACCTACCTTCATTACTAAAGATCCAGTTTCAAGTTTTTGTTCTCACCTAGATGCAGCAAGTGCTTGAACTTATACCTCCTTATTCATTCAAAGTCAGCTTAAATAAATAATGTTATTAATTGGATCTTTTGAGGTATTTGAGGTCACTCTGACACGGTCTTCCTTACTGGACCAAGAAATTTATTGTGGAAATTGAGGCAACACTTTAAGAAAACTTTTATTGAATCAAAATGTTTTTATTTTATCAAAAAAGTAGTTTTTCCAGATTAAATAAAAAACAGAATTATTAATACCATTGGTAAGGCAGTGTTTCCATCCTCTCCTCTCCTCTCCTCTCCTCTCCTCTCCTCTCCTCTCCTCTCCTCTCCTCTCCTCTCCTCTCCTCTATAGGTGTTTTCTTTTTCCCCATGAATCACTTTCTGTTCTAACCAAGTTTTCCTTTTACATGATTCATTCCTATTTATTCCTATTTCTTGTCCCCTCCCCTTCTCACATTATATTCTCTTTCCTTGACTTTTAGATTCATGGTAATGTTGATGGGTTTGGGATTTTTATTTAACTTAATAAAATGAAGCAATTAATATAAAATTAACAAAAGAATTAATTTGTCAGCTCCTAACAGTTGCCAGGCAACAGCTTACAATATCACCAATCAGTTGATGGTTGGCTTAATTACTGTCTAAATAAATATTGTTTAGTCTTGAATAGTTCCTTATAACATGGTCCTAAGGTGAAGTCTGCTAGGCTAGAGGTTTCAGGAAGGACAGCAAGCACTAGGATTGCTAATTACCCCACATAACACAATATCTCTTCTACTACCTAATAAAACAATCTGTGCCATGCATTTTTATACAGGATACAAACTTTCATTAAAACAACTGCTTTTCCAAAGCTGCCTGGACAGCTGAGCTGACAGGGAGCCAAAGAAGCTCACATGCAGAAGCCATGCATGAGTTTTGCTGCTGGTCTGCACAAATACAGTTTTGTCTTTCTGGGACAATAGAGGCCTATTGCTCACATTAATCTACTCGTATGAAACAATCATCTTAACCTGCACAATTTATGTTGATCACCACTTATGAGCAGACATGGTCCCTCATCACAGAGCTGTGACCAGGAGGTTTTAAAACATGGCCAGGGACAAGCCTGTCACTCCACATCTAAATATTTTGGCTTTTAGACTGCCACCCAAAAAGTGGGTGACCTCTGAGATTTTGGTGCAACAGAGTCTAAGCAAGCATCAGGTCCAGCAAGACTTGCAGGAAATAAAAATAAACAGTTCAGTTCTCAGTATTTCTTAGGTTTGATGGTATTAATGCAAATGCTTTTAACCAGACAAAAAAAGTCCTTAAAGAAAAGCTGAAGATGTAGACCATAAGTCGATGAAAAAATCATTAAAGTCAAGTCTTGCATTTCTCTCAAGATTTCATCTGTTAAAGGATGTGAGTTTCATGGTCATGTTGTTCACTTTCCTTTCTTTTTTCTTTTCTTTTTCTAATACTATTTTATATTTCACAATTTGAGTTAATAGATAGCTGATAGCTAAAAGTCTAACTGACAAAAGATGTTATGAATCAAAGCCCTCAAATGTAATAAAGATCTAATTTTCTTCTCTGATCTCAAAAAAAAAGTTAATATCGACATGCTCTTTTTACGATTTTTAAAAATTAACTAAAGGTTTGAATTCTCATATTCTTTTGCTCTGATACAGTTCTTCCTCACTTTTATATGAAGTTTTATTTATTTTGAATTCAATAGTCAAGTTTGTACTAAAAGGCAACTTTTAAAGAATGTCTTATTTTATTTTTTATGCTCTTTTGTAAACAACCACCTGTGCTCCTATGTACAATTAAACATCATGACATTCGATAATGATTCTCTCCTCTCATTTGTGATATTCAGCCATCATTTCTAGATATATAGCTCATAAGTAACTACTCTGAAGTTCAAAGCTAAAAGTATTAGTTCTGGATTAGGGAAAGAGTTAGATTTTTTTCCATTTTATATTACTCTTTCCAGAATTTTTTTTAAGCAAAAGTATGTTTATGTCTGTAAACTAAATGTGCAGTCACAAAAAAATAAAGATGTGGTTTTAATAAGTACTCTTAAAAAGCTAGGTCCATTACAAATAGAAGGAAACCAGAGGAAATGAAATCATCCTCAAACTCTTAACATGATTTCAGACTAAGTCACTTTTCTTCATTGCCTGTGTCCATTAACATGGATGTCCAGTGCAGCAAAGGGCTTCATTTATTTCATACTTGAAGATAACATTTGAATATACAATAAGAACAAGTTGAAGATGTAATAAATACAAAGTGAGGAAAGTGAGTCCATACTGTTAAATCAGAGAGCTTTTTGCAGTTGTGGCAACTTGATAAATATCCTTTGACAGACTTGGACTCATGAACAATATACCCATCACAGTCTTTAAATTTTTACATGTGATATTTTATATTAATCATTTTTCTGTGGTTATTGAGACATCCTTGACTTGCCAAAAGTTATTTTTTGGCTGAGTGTATCAACTACTACATAGATTTTAATACATAATAAGGCCCATAATCCATGCAAGAACACTGTAAAATAATTTGTCTCAAGGCAGCACTGTTGAGAAGGTGTGACTCGTGCTACAAAGGAGCAGAATTCTTAATGTCTTCCACCAGAAAATCTACTCAACTGTCTAGACAATGCCAAAATAAAGATTCCGCAGCCAGAGATAAATGATGACATTGAGGTATGCCACTGGTTGCTCAGGAACTCTTATGGGACACATGCTGAACATGGGAAAGAAAGAGATGAGGCATCAGTAAGGTGAAACTGAAGACACTTTTATCTATTTAATTCTTGGTCAACAGTAATCTCATAATCTTATATTTACAGATGAATGAAAAATAGCTCTGATCATCACTGGAGGACAGCTGTAGTAGCTACAGGATGTATTATAGTTTTTTACATGTATACGTGAGGCTATAAACTGAAGAGGCTCAGGAGAGGATAAGCATGCCATTCAATTGAACTTATTTAGCAGGGTGGTAATCCTCGTATAAAGGAGGCACCTGGAACAGTAACAAAATGTGTCTGACATTAATGAATCAGATGAGAGAACCACAAGAGTTTGGAAGAGATCTCTAGTACCACCTCTGCTCAAGATAGGGTCAATTAGAGCAGGATGCTCCAATTCCTTAAACTAAGATCTCACCATGAGTAGCCTAGCAAACTAAACAGCATTTTATAACTCAAGAAATTTATTTTTTTCGGTGCAGGAGTAGCTCAGTTCAGCTCAAGACAAAAATTTCCTTCATCTTTTACACGAGAGATTTGCAGAGATTCAAGTCTGTGGCTTGGGACTATTTCAGAAATCGCTTCAACAAATATAATTTATTGACTGAAGAAATTCTAACTGATAAGTCACTAAGATTTGCAGATTGTCACTAAGATTTGCAGATAAATTTTGTTTGCCTTCTATTATTTTAATTTTTGATTTGATATGCACTGTTATAAACGTACACTTGATGTTTAAAAAATATAAAGCTGTTTTCTTCTGATTTAATTAACTGCAGAAGGTAATATGTAGGACAGAGAGGTTAGTGTAATACTGGTAAGAACGTCTTGTGAGACAGTCTTGTCCCTTTTATGTTAAGTTGAATTAAGGGTCAAATTTGTTCCTCACGTTGGTGAATGGCAACAAAGCTGATGGAAAACCATCCAGGCTTTATTTGCATGAGACCTGTTTTATTCTAAAGGTCAAACCAATCAAAGGTTAAAGCCATAATTGAAATTAACTTCTCCACTTGATCCCAAACAGTTTCAATGTAAGGTGTTGAATGGGCCCAAAAAATAATGTTTTTTGAGGGGTTTGAATTCCCATAGATCAGAGAGAGTAGATTTTGTTCAGATGTATTAAGACATAATGATAGGTCCATGTGTTACTATTTTATACAATCATTTTTGTGGATTTATTACCCTTTATACACTCACAAGTTTGCACATTTTTTCTGGTGCAAATAATTGATTAAGGGTCAGGTTCAGATACTGAAAAAAAGGAGGTGAGAGCCAAGAGGATGTTCTCAAAGTCCAAAATTGGAGACTTCACACACAACCTGTCTTGCCCACTTATTGTTAGTCTGTACATACTTCCACTTATAACCAGCAGCTGATTTGAATATTTTTTCCCTATTTAAAGGGAACTTTTAATATAAATTTTGCTCATTACTGACATAGCTAAAACCATTGGTTTCATTTTCTTGCCCAGCATTTTCTTATCTGTCAGATCTAAGGTTGGGAATGGGACAGTCCTCTTCTATATTTCAACCTTCATGTTTCTTTGAAGAAAAACTAATAATTAGAAATCAGTTCAATTTAAGAGAAGCACAACACCTATAATTACAGTGGGAATTTTATCCCATGGAGGAACAATAGATTAAAGTATAGTGTAATAGAAGAAAATTCACTGGTAATACTCACTCTAGAACAAATAAACAAGGAGAATATTGCTTCACATTTGCTGTGAGTGAACTGAATTTCCATCACGTTTAAAAGCTTGGCTACATTTTAATAGAAACAGAACACGGATTTAGCATTTAGCACTGCAGTGGGTTATTCCTTTCCAGAGGAATGTTCTTTTTTTATCTCTTGGTCACAGTATCGCAGTCATAATTTTGAAATGTGAACAATTTGGGACTTTAGTGATTCTTTTTAACCCTTATGCAGTTGTGTCATCCAGATGCACTCTAGTACTTTTCATGGGAATTAAGACAGTAACAATAATGTTAAGCTCATTAATGGAACAAAACCATCTCCAAAAACCAAAGGAAGAGTGGTTTGATATGAACAGATTTCCTTTGCTAAAAACATACAACTGAATTTGCTCCTCTCCTCTCCCCTCCCCATTTTGTACAGTGCTCTTCTGAAGTTCCTGCCTTCCAGCTGTATCATAAACCTTTCCCCAACCATTACCCAACTATTTAATTCCTATGAAACAATTCTTTGCCATTTGTTTGTTTCTTGAACCTTAGGATCACTAATCTGCAGTCCTGCTCTCTTTCACTGCCAGCCATCTCTCTGCTTTTTGAGCACAATCCTTTTCTGATAAGCATCACACTTCCTGGACACCCATAACTCTTATTTCCTATACTTCTCCATTCACATTCCCTACTTACACTTTCAGTGTGGTTTTTGGAGGATGTCCCAAAGCAGATAGTCATGATCTGGACAATGGGATAGAGTGCCCCCACAGAAGCTTTGAGGACAATGCCAGACTAGAGGTGGTGGTTGATACACCAGCAGGCAGGGTTGTGGTTTGGGGGGGGGGGGGGGCTCAGCAGGCTGAAGGATGGGCTGAGAGGAGCTACATGAAGTTCAGCACAGGCAAATGCAAGTCCTGCCCCTGGCTGGTGTGAAGCAAGCCCCTGAACCAGCACAGCCTGGGAAGTGGCAGGGAAGCAACTTTGCTAAAGAAGACCTGGTACACAAAGCTGAACATGAGTCAGTCCTATGCCCTTGTAGCAAAGAAGAACATTGGCTTCATCAAATATTGGAATAACTTGCCCAGGGAAGATGTAAATTTCAATTATTGCAGACAATCAAACTACAACGATGCGAGAACTTGAGTAACCTGATGTAAACTGGTCCTGCTCTGAGCAGGGAGTTGTAGCAGATGACCTCAAAGGTTCTTTCTAAACTATTCCATTGTTGTATAGCTATTACTCTGGTAAAATTCACACAGGCATTCAATGTAGCATTTGACATATAAAAATTTTAACTATGTTTTCTACAACATATAACCATTTCAGATTGAAACCTTATAGCTTCACTAACTGCATACAGAATAATATTTCTAAGATAAAAATTAAAAGATAAAGTTACAGTATTTTTTTCTCTTTCTTCTTTATTATTATCGCCTCACGTTCTTAAGTAGGCTACTGCCCTGATGCAATTGCCCGCCTGTTTGCTGGGAATTAAAGAACTCAGAAGATTCTGAATTTGTACTTATATTTTTCTGTAATCATAAATAAATGAAATTACAAATCTATGTGTCAATGTAATGAGTCAAGCAAGATCTTGGGTTCTGCTTGCTCCTTAGTGTCATCGCTTAGACCATGCACCACTCACACAAGCCATCTCTCTGTTCATTCAGATACTGATCTCTGTTGAACATTACGGCTGCCTTAAGATGAAAATGGTTGCACACAGGTAAAAGGAACACACAGCTAAGCCATCTATATATTTTGGCCTACCACTTTTATAGCCTCTCAATTACTCACAAACTTAGGGACAGAAATGGTAAAGAAGGGATAAATTAATCTACCTGGAGGCTACAGAAGTGTTACAGAGAAATATGGTAAGTAAGAGGTTCACCACACTGATGGTAAAGCCACAACATACAAGTCACAGAGAGAAGTTTGTTGCAATACAGGAGTTTATAGCCGTAATATAAAGCACAATATGAAAGCACATTTAAATCAACAGTGTTAAGGAAGAAAAAAAGAGAGGATTTTGTGATTAAAAAGAATAATGTTAGATTAATAGATTTAACACCATTGTAAAATTGACTGCGTATTCCTTTTACTGCTCTGCATCGTGTAAATACATTGCTAGAACTTAACGAAGTATTAATTTCTTGAATTTGCCAGGCTAGAGTTGCAAAGGCAACAGTGCCACCTTCTGTCCCGGCTGCCGCTGCCCGGCACAGCCTCCGGGTGAAACGCTCCTACCTCTTCTGTGAGCCGGTACAGAGACCCTCACAGATTTAGGGTACGCAGGAAATGCTGTTCATAGAGTATCGGCTGTACGAACACAAAGATTTAATATTCTCTTCTAGCACACAAGATGCTCACCCACTTCTGCACATATTGCTACATACTGTACTACATCTGCTACCCCCAGATAAGTAAGCTGCTCAACTATAGCCTTAAGCTTGGCATTTTAAAAAAAAGTTCTTATGTCTTTATTCAAAAGAGACACTTAGCTGAATATGGTTTATTTCAACAGAAATGCCACTGTGTTAAAAATTTGAGATAAAATTTAGTTGAGCTGTGCGGACAGTGCTATAAATTTCAATATATAGGTAATTTATCCTTTTTTTAGAAAGTGTAAAGTAAACTATTGCAGAGAATGTATAAAATCAGCTTCACTGAAAACAGTATGATTAAATGATGGTCTTTTGCAAATGAAGATAGCAAAAATGTGTTTATTTTGCCATGTAAACTTAAGTGTTCCTTTATGGCAGTGGTTTAACAAGCTATGTACTTCAGAGAAGGTAAACAGGAGAGATTAAATCACTGCTTTTTAGTGACTCAGCTTTATCCAGCCTAGCAGTTACAGTCACAGTAGCCTTCAAAGTGTTTTATTGCTATAAGC
Source organism: Gallinago jamesoni (assembly GCA_025769975.1). NCBI lineage: Eukaryota > Metazoa > Chordata > Aves > Charadriiformes > Scolopacidae > Gallinago > Gallinago jamesoni. Next base: position 131,120,928 of record JAOQGH010000001.1, read on the forward strand.
AGGCACTAAGTGAGCTTCTAGTTTTCCAGTTAACTGCACTGGGACCATTAATGCATATATAATTTGGACATGAATTATTCAGCTCCCATTACTTTGGGCATTATTAAAAACCTTTAGCAAGTCAGGTAAGTGGATAAGAGAAGATAAATGCATTTGCCACTCTGTAAATGCACCACATTTGCAACAGTGTAATTACATTGCTAGGGGAGATAGAGTATTTGCTGATGACTTACATTATAAAAACATTATAAAAATATGTGAGGATATATCATCACTAGAGTCTCATTTAAGGTCAACCGTGACAATCACCTGTGCTTGTCACTCAGTCAAAGCTTGACTGTACTATGAAGATTGTTCCGTAAGCAAACACTTCAAGAAACCCACTCCTTTGCTTCTTGAAAATCTATGGTTTCAAGCAAAGGCGGCAGAAGTTGAATTACTGAAGAGATGAAAGAGAGCAACAAGGAGGATTAATGGCAGGAACCCTATGGGTTATTGAAGATTTAGATTGACAGACCTGCTGGATATAGAGAGGCTCTGATCCCACCTTAGGAGTGAATAGGGTTAGGGCCTTGTGCATTGACCTTCAGAAAGATTCTGTCTGTCTGCCTGCCACTGAAGGCAAATTTAGGGCTCAACAGGAGAGATGTTAGGTCACTTATGGAATGGAGGTGAGCCTGGCTTTTGATATGAGTTTAGAGTCTCCATAAGCAGATCCATAGGGTGTGACATTCAGCCACAGAGTGGCAGAAGTGGCATACCATTAAGGAGTCAGATCTTGTTGGCTCTCAGGAGCCTGCTTCTGGACAGAAACTGTTCATATAATGAGTTTATACAGTAATTCCTAAGGGAACAGGAAGCTTGTGGTTTTTTGCATCATAGCTGCTGCAGTCCAATAAAACATTTAGCCACTTACTTAAGTAAGCTGTAATTTAAATGCTTAAGTTAAACACTTTTTAGCCATTTCTGTTGACATGTTCTTAAATGCTTTGCAAAGTTACTGTTCTCTGGAACTCTGCCACCAGCATCGCATATCACTGCCTTTAGCAAAAATACATTTTAATAGGAAATCCTCAACTGTGCTGGCAACTGGTAAATCTTGTGTGGTGTATACGGGAACTTATTACCAGCACAGATATGGCTATGGGTAAGCTGCAAAAGCTAAAAGGGTTATCTCATTTATTTCATTCTCGTAATAAATAATTGGAAGGAGTCAGCTGAAGAGAACTGAAGTTCTTTACAGGATAATTCAAACAAGTAGAGATTATTCTGGCAATACTGTTTTGGAAAGTGTACTACCATTTGACTTACTAGAATCATAGAATCATAGAATAACAGGTTGGAAGAGACCTCAAGGATCATCTGGTCAAACCTTTCTTGGCAAAAGCATGGTCTAGACAAGATGGCCCAGCAGCCTGTCCAGCTGAATCTTAGAAGTGTCCAATGATGAGGAATTCACCACTTCCTTGGGGAGATTATTCCAATAATTGGAATTGTCTGATTGTCCTCATTGTGAAAATTTTTCCTCTTGTGTCCAATGGGAATCTCCCCAGGAGTAACTTGTACCCATCACTCCTCATCTTTTCCATGTGACTCCTTATAAAAAGGGATCTCCATCTTTGTATCCACTCTTTAAATACCAGAATGTGTTGATAAGGTCTCCCCTAAACCTTCTTTTCTCAAGGCTGAACAAGCCCAGTTTTCTCAGCCTTTCCTCATGTGGCAGGCTTCCCAGTCCTTTGATCATCTTGGCAGCCCTTCTCTGGACCCTCTCCAGCCTGTCCACATCTTTTTAGCATAGCAGGGATGAAAACTGAACACAGCATTCCAGCTGTGGCCTGACAAGTGCTGAGTAGAGTAGGGTAATGACTTCTTTGTCTCTGCTGGTGATGTCCTTGATGCAACACAGCATCCTGTTGGCTGGCTTTGCTGCAGTAGGACACTGTTCATTCACATTGAGCTTGCTTTCCAGCAGGAACTCCAGGTCCCTTTCTACCCATCCCAACCCAACCAGGTGGATCCCAGACTGTGCTGCACTCCTGGATTACGTTTTCCCAGGTACAACATCTTACACTTGTTGATCTTCGTAAGGTTCTTGTTTGCCTAGACTCCCAGCATATCCAGGTCCTCCTGGAGGTTGGCTCTCCCTTCCAAAGTGCCCACTTCCCCACTCAGTTTGGTGTCATCTGCAAACTTCATCAGGGAACACTTGATTCTATCACCCTGATCACTCATGAAGATACTAAACAGCGTTAGGCCCAGTACCTACCTCTTGGGGACCCCACTTGTGACAGGTTGCCATTTTGAAAAGGAGCTGTTTGCCACCACTCTCTGGGTGGGGCCTGTCAGCCAGTTCCCCACCCACCACTCTAGACCGTAATGCATGAGTTTCTCCAGGAGAAGGCTGTGGGGAACCATGTCAAAAGCCTTGGGGAAATTCAGATAGACAATGTCCACCACTTACCCCACATCAAGCGAGCAGGTTACTTTGTTGTAGAAGGTGATCAGGTTTGTCAAGCACTGTTTGCCCTTGGTAAATCTGTGCTGTCTTTTCCCAACCACATGTTTCATTTGATTTGTGATAGCCCTCAGCAAGATTTATTCCCTAACTTTCCCAGGGACTGAAGTAAGACTGATGGCCTTATAATTTCCTTCATTTATTCTTATCACATGGTAGAGGATGGTAAAATATATCCAAACACTTTTTTATGCAACTTCTTTTCTCAGTATTAAGCCCTAACATTTGTTTAGCTGGATGTTTCCTACTACACCAGCATAACAGTCCATCTATCGCATTAACAGCTAGCAGAAGTATTACCCATTATTGTAAATAAAGATATTTATTCTCCACTGTGTATAAATGAAATTCATTTATTCATCATAGTTTTGGAATCACATTTTAAGGCCACAGCGCAGTACTAGTGAAAGGAGAAAGGCTAGTAGAGAATATTTAGATTCTTGAATACTATTTAGATTCATGTCACCTAATTTCAGCCTTTTTGTTCTGCCTACGTTTTCTTTATTGACTATAATGGAAGATAAACACCTCCAGAGGGCAAGTCATTAGAGAGAAAGGCAGAAAAATCAATTCAACCCTAGATGTTTGATAATAGAGAAGTTTTACCTAACACTTAAATGTTCTATTTGGGACCTTGTTTACCTTGACATTCCTGATAATTACTTGTCAATTCAGCTTTCCTGTGCATGGTACTTCTTTCTTTCCCTGTTGATCAAAGTTGATATTTCCCACATCTTTTGCTAAAGGAAAATCAGGAAAGAAAGTTTGATGTTTCTTGTGGATACTGCAGGCCTTTTTATCTTTCATAACTGGCATGAAATATGCCAATTCAGAGCTGGTTCTATCATGACTTACACAAAGTGTGTCTAATTCATTTAGCCCTTACATTACTCTTTCTTAAAACAAAAAAAAATAAAAAAAGAAAAAAAGCAGCAACATATTTCTCAGTAATTAGTCTGGCAGCTTTAAGGTAAGTTAAAATGAAGCTACCATTTTCATTAGGACTTCCTTTTGACAATGTAATAGGAACTAATTATTATGGACTAATAGGCAAAGATGTCTATGAAAAATGTGAAGGGTCATTAATAATCTTTTCTTTTGATGGCAGGTAGAAGATTTATTACAGGTCTCCTTTGCCACACTGAAGTGGACAATTTCCATCTGCCCACTCTAAGAGTTCCTGAAATGGGCATGTCTGTAATAAAGAATGCCAAAAGGTCTGAAAGGTCAGTAAAATTTTACACTTCTGTAAGAGAATTGCAGCTAATTTCTCAGTTGGTTGGGATGTGCCACAGAAGAAAAAAACAAACACAAAAAATAACAGTCTCTGTGTGTGTGCAGTTAAATGGCTTCAAACTGTTTTTCTTGACATTTTGTTGGCTGATAAGAAGATACACCTAAGAATAAAATGCACATATGGGACATTTATTTGTCATACCATCCCTGACAAGTTAAATTTCCCATTAGACTATAAATACAGAACAGCTGTGAAAGCCTAGACAACTTATTACAAGGAACTATGGGCTGAACTAGAAAATGAAAAACAGTTATTTTGGAAATTGAGTCCTAAGGTTCTAAATAACCTCACAGAAAATTTAATAAAGTTCTCTATACTAATGTTTTTCTAAAATGAGAAATATGGATTTTTATTTCTTATTTTGGTGGTACTGATGCCTTCAAACTCAATCTTTTTAAATTTATTCACAAGACAGAAAAGACAATCAGCAGTAATACATGTTATTGTCTTACACTGACACAAGTTCAAATGTGAGATCAGATCATTCCTAAACATTTAAAGCAAGCTTGTAAGCAGCATGTCAGTTCTCACATGGTTTTCATGGTTTTGGTTGTGTCAAAACAGAGAGTTTTAAAAAAGTATGGAGAAAATTTGCTGTCTGTAAAACAGTATTAATCAAGATGCGTACTCTAAAGTTTACTGGATTGTGTGACTGTTTATCCGATGCAAACACAATGGAAGGCATATATCAAACTTTTTATAACCTAGTTATAGTGCAGCACACTCTATTAAACAAGTTCCTTGGAAGCAGGATTTTAGAAGCTTTTCATTTCAAAATATAACTTCCATATAAAAAATTAAATGGAATATTTATGCCAATAGAAAAAGATATATTTCAGACACTGAAATCAACATAATTCCTCAGACACATACTACAGAATAATTTAACACAACTGGTGGTCTGTGCTTAAGAAAAGCCAAACACTGGAGCAGCAGGGATTCTGCAGGTCAGGAAACAGCGTGGGAAAACCTGCTGGTACTATGGATGGCATCCTCATTTCAGTGAGCAGAAATTTTAAACAGTCTTTTAAAGTCATCAGTAAAACCTTTCAGATTAATTTTCACTTTTGTCAGTTAGTAGCAAAGATGAGAGATAATGGTTTACTTTATCGGTCACCTTAAGTAATTTGTCATTTCCAGTGCTAGTGTTCTGGGATATAGTACAGCATCTGGATACTTAAGAAACAAAATGTGTTGAAACCTTTTTTATTAACAAAGATCTGCAGTCATGGGTGATATTCTTAACAATGTTAGAATTAACCTTTTATCACCATAAAAACTATCAAAAATGCAGCTTTGAAGATGTATTATATTTGTATATTCTTTGCAGTCAAATTGCATAAAATAGCAAGTTAACTTTTTATGTCCTTCAGTGTGAAAAAGAATTTTAATTAAATACAGTTTAAATCAGTAATTATGGTAGCCTGGTCTGATTAACATGAGTTAAAGCAAGCCAGAGATTATGTTAATCGCATTAAATACCTATGGCATAATTTTGGTTACAAGTAGAAATATTTCAGAAACTGATAGAAAAGCTTTGAATAGCCTGCCTTAAGCATTTCTATGGAAACAAGTTTATTCTTCATATACATTCTCACTTTTCCCTTCAAAATCCAGACAGAAGAAGCTTTCCTCTTCTCTGCCTCTGCTCATTTAAAAACCATGTCATCACAATAGGGTCAAAAAATGATCATCAAAAGAAAACAAGAGAAAAAAAGGAAGACATTCTACTCCTGTTTCACTACAATAGCAATCTCTTACAGATTCACAGATTTGACAGAATTGGAAGGGACCTCTAGAGATCATCTAGTCCAACTCCCCTGCTAAAGCAGGATTGCCTAGAGCACATTACTCAGGACTGCATCAAGGTGGGTATTGAAAATCTCCAGAGAAGGAGACTCCACGACCTCTCTCAGCAGCCTGTTGCAGGGCTCTGTCACGCTCACTGTAAAGAAGTTCTTCCTCATATTTGAGTGGAACTTCCTATGTTCCAGCTTATGTTCATTGCCCCTCGTCCTTTCACTGGAAACCACTGAAAAGAGTCCAGCTCCATCATCCTTCAACCCACCCTTTAGGAACTTTTAAACATAGATGAGTTTTCCCCTCAGCCTTCTCTTCTCGAGGCTAAAGAGCCCCAGCTCTTTGAGCCTTTCGTCATAAGGGAGGTGCTCTAATCCCTTAACCATTTTAATTGCCCCACATTGGATCTCTCCAGTAGTTTTCTGTCACTCTTGAACTGGGGAGCCCAGAACAGGACACAGTATTCCAGTTGCGGCCTCACCAGTGCAGAGTAGAGGGGGAGAATGACATCCCTCGACCTGCTGGCCACAATTCTCCCCTATGCAGCCCAGGATTCCATTGCCCTCTTGGCGACAAGGGCACATTGCTGGCTCATGGAGAGCCTGCCATCCACCAGGACTCCCAGATCCTTTTCCTCAGAAGTACTTCCCAGAAGATCCACCCTTAACCTATACTGGTGCCTGGGGTTCTTCTGCCCCAGGTGCAGGACCTTTACATTTGCCCTTGTTAAACCTCGTTAGGTTCTTCTCTGCCCAAATCTCCAGCCTGTCCAAGTCACGCTGGATTGCGGCACAACCCTCTGGAGTGTTGGCCAGCCCTCCCAGTTTGGTATCATCAGCGAACTTGCTGAGGATACTCTCTGTCCCCTCGTCCAGGTCATTGATGAATATGTTGAACAGGACTGGGCCAAGTATTGACCTCTGGGGATGCCACTGGTTACAGGCCTCCAACTTGACCCTGCTCCAATAATGACAACCCTCTGAGTTCTGTCACACAGCCAGGACTCAATCCACCTCACTGCCCCCTCATCTAGCCCACTCTTCCTTAATTTTCTAATGAGGATGCTGTGGGAGACAGTGTCAAAAGCCTTGCTGAAGTCAAGGTAGATGACATCTGCTGCTCTCCCCTCATCCAGCCATCTAGTTATAACATCATAGAAGGCTAAATTGGTCAAGCATGATTTGCCCTTGGCAAATCCATGTTGACCACTTCCAATAACTTCCTGTTCTTCAACATGTTTGGAGATGACATCCATTATTTTCCCAGGGACAGAGGTGAGACTAATTGGCCTGTGGTTGCCTGGGTCCTCCTTCTTGCCCTTTTTGTAGACTGCTGTGATATTTGCCTTCCTCAGTCCTCAGGCACTTCTCCTGTTCTCCAAGACATCTCATAAATGATGGAGAGTTCTCAGCGATAACATCTGCCAGTTCTCTCAGCACTCGTGGGTGTGTCCCATCAGGGCCCATAGACTTATGGATGTCTAGTTTGGCCAAGTGGTCTCTAACCCAATCCTCCCCAACAGACGGAAAGTCTTCCTCTCTCCAGACCCTTGTCTCCAGGGTCTGGGATTCATGAGGGGCAGCTTTGGCAGTGAAGACCGAAGCAAAGAAGGAGTTCAGCAGCTCTGCCTTCTCTGTGTCTTCCACCACCAAGGCACCCACCTCATTCATCAGTGGGCCTACATTTTCCCTAGCCTGCCTTTTTTTACTGATATACTGAAAAAAACTCTTCTTGTTATCTTTAACTGTGGTAGCCAAGTTAATTTCTGCCTGGGTTTTCGTGCCTACCTTGCATCTTTATTAAGAGATCTACAAATTCTCTTCAGATCTGGTGCTTGAACCCAGGCAATTAGAAAGCCTTTGTCCTTCTCCATAAGTCCAAACCTGGGTCTGATATGTCAAACTAACTTTGAAACATAGCATCACATTATCTTTACCCAGTAATATGATTAATAGATGTCCCTCTTCTTTTTGACTGTACCTTTTTTTTTGGATGGCAGGTTTAGTCTGAATCTCTAAAATAACATATATAGTTGACTCAAACTGTCCCACAGGGCTGTCTCTATTCTTGCCAGAATTTGACATTTATAAGTTTATGTAAGGTCATCTTTGTCCACAGGCTAAGAATTACAGCAATGTCAATTTTTCTGCTTAACAAAGCCAGTTCCCAAAAGGGCAAGAGACTACAGGATCCAATTGCTTGCAAATTATTTCCAAAAACCTGAGACAGAGCAAAAAGGAGATAAGATTTAATAATACTTCACATTTATCCAGGAATTTAAAATTCTAAAATAATTTTCTCTGTTAAAAATGATGATGCATAACAGTGCTTTCAGTAAGCATAGACTGGTCAAAGGACTGAGCTACCACTGAAGTCAATGGAAAAAAACCATATATGAACTAAGGGACTTATCCAAGGTCACAATCAAGCCAGTCATAGTGACAGCAATCAAGTGTATGTTGATGGAGAACAGTACTGTGTGCCTAGAAAAGAAAGGTATTTTCCGCATTTCAGGGCTCTGCAATTCATTACTCACAAGGGATTGTATGAAGTTCTGATGCAACTCCATGCTCATCCTGCCGACAGCTGCAGAGACTAATTTTCTCTGGCACTTGTTTTTACAATACAACACTCTGCCTCCCTTAGTAGCAGTATACAGTATTTGAATTTTTCCACTGCAGTTTGAATTTTTAGGAGTGTAAATGCAATTCACTTTTACATAAAAAACCACCACCACCACCACCACCAAACCTCCCAAACCAAACAACAAAACAAAACAAAATACCATTTGTTTCTTTCAGTTGGATTTATGCCATCAGTAAAACTTCATCCTCCCTCTTTGTTTTTTCTCCTCCTTCCAATTTAAGATTAAATTAAAAAAAAAAAAAAAACAGACCCAACCTAAGAACTTTGTACAACAATAATTCTTTATTTAATTTTACGATAATTCTTTATTTCTTTTTACCTTAATTCATTATTAAACTGTCACTTTCCTCATTTTAATTGCAAAAGTATGTTTGTTTGGTTTTTTACTTGGCATAACATGGCCAAGAAAAACATGGTAGCTTTTCAGTTTTAGAGTATCTAAGACAGTGTTGTAGTTCCTTATGCTGGAGGAAATCTTAACTTCTACATGATCTGCACTTATAACTTCCTCATGATCTATTTCCCTTGAATATTGCTTTTTCCTAGCACAGAACCACATAAAATACTGCTCTGTTCTCTGCTACAATCTTATTTACAAACTATCTTTCCTATCATTAAAGTCAAAGAAAAAAGCCACCACCACCACAAAAAAAAACCAAACCCAAATGAAACACGACAACAAAAACACCATCATATTTGCATGTGCCAAAAGCCCTGATGGGCATGGAGATAGAGGGTTCTTTACCTACATTTTGTCTTGTTCTCAGAATGTTCACTGCCTAATTTCCACATCGAAGAAAAACTATAATATTTGATTATTATTAAACAAGTGAAAACTTCTCAAGAAACTCTTTCATAAATTGAATATGCCTATGAATGTGTATGATTAGGTGAGCTAACATGGCACTGACACTCCAAGAGGACCACCTTACCTTCTTTGTTTTCATTTATGCCCTTGCTTTACTTTTTTTTCCTAGTCTGATCAGCTGCTTGTGTTTTCCATGTGGTCTGTCAGCTCTCAGTGCCTTTGAATCCCTAATAATTGTAGTAGCAGTGATGCTAATCCATACCACACAGGTGTTTGCCATGGTGTGTGCTATGATCCCTGCCTCTGGTTGTCCAGATGAGGGAAATTATCAGAGCGCTCTATATCATATTTAAATGTACTCTTAGCTTCACCAGTGCAGACATAAACCAATGTAACTGTGCTATAAAGCTGACTTAAACATGACCAGTTTTGCTTTGACTCCTGAAGGAGAGTAACTACCAGTGTCCCACTAAACTTACAGTCCATCAATTCTATCAAAGACAAAGAATTCATCATTTAAGATATTTAAAATCTTCTTGACCAGGGACATCATATAGAAATGCACCTATCCCATCATATAAGGTTTTCACTGGAGAACCTTAGGAAGTAAGGAGGATAAGCCCCCAAGACTCTCTACTTCACTCACTTGAACTATCCTCAAATCAGCTCCTATATAGTCTACTTGTAGATCCTCTGGATAACTCTTTCTCTTAAATCACTATCTTGTATTCTGGCAAAGTATCTCACAGCAGTTCCCAACACTGACTTGTTAACTTGTGCCCAAAGCTAGCCTTTCCCTTCCACTCAAATCAAGCAGTACCCTGGTTGCTTATTCATTGACACTCACTTCTTTTCTCAGGTAAAATGTGGCTTCTGCTCTTCAGGAGCATGGTCCTACACCTGGAGAAATCCCTAAGAAGGCACAGGTGAATTCCCTTGAATGGGAGGTTAACAACCTCCCTTCTGGCATTTCTGTTGTGTGCTAATTAAATTTCTGTGACTAATGCACACATTATTGGTCTACTTCCCAACTTCAGTCTTTTACTATGTGGAATAAAGGATGCTTCAGACATTAAATATATTTGATGTAAAAACACAGGGGGATAGCTTCTACAGTATGGTTCTACTACATGTTTATATACAATTGAGATATACAGATAGTAACAAAAATATATTTCAGTCATACAACATGTTATATATGAAATTGACAGAATCTACATTTTTTTAGGAAAAAAAACGATCTCAAGCTGCTATATTTACCGCCACTATTATGTAAATAATTAATTAAAAGTTTTAATGATGAAAAATTTTAAATAGAATCTGACTGGAAACCAAACAAATAAAATCAAATCCACAGAAAACACCGTCAAAAAACAGTGAATCTTCAGTGACACCTATATTTAGAGTTACTTAACACTTGCTTTCTTCATATTGTATACCACAAATTCTAATTAAAAGCATTAAGTCAACAGCTCGTCAAAAGTCTGTATCAGATCCACATTCCACTACAAAAATAATAAATCAGTCCATTTTACAAGCTGTATTTTTCACAACATTATAAATATTGTAATATATACCTGTCATAGAATCATAGAATAATAGGATCGTAGAATCGTTTGAGTTGGAAGGGACCTTAAAGATCATCAAGTTCCAACCCCTCTGCCATGGGCAGGGACATGTCCCTGCTAGAGCAGGTTGCTCAAAGCCCAATCCAGCCTGGCCTTGAACACCTCCAGGGATGGGACAAGTCCAAAGTCCTTAGTCCTTAGTCCAAATTACTTAACATAGATATCCAGCTGTATTATCTGGACTATTGTTATGAAAAAAAAAAGTTAAAAAAACCCTCAGCTCAAACAGTGAAAGAAATAATCATTTAAAGAAGTTTCCCACAAAAATTCTCTCTATATTCTCCAACAAAATCTGTGTCATCTGAGGCCTGGAGGTTTTAGAGGCAAGATGTTATGGAGCCTACACATTCAGTCAGAAAAAACTTTATAAACATAATAGTTTATAGCATAAAACTTCATTTCACCTTTGTGATTATGCTTCCATTAAGGTTGCTGTTTCATATTCACTCTTTCATTCACTCATTCATTCATCATGTTATAATGAGCTACTTCTGAGGAGTAATATGAATGTCTCTTCTCTTAATCTGCCCTGTGATGATAGAAACAAACAGAGCGAAAATAACTCTGTATAATGCAACCCATTTTCAGGATTTTCTTCTACTACCATCCTTATTCCATCTTATTTGAATTTCATAAGATAAAAGAAACACAGCAGCTGCCTTCCCCTAATCTTGGTGTCCTAGCAGTTGCCTATTAGTGGAAAACTCTTTATACTGCTCAGTTTTACAGTAGCTCTCAGGGACATGATGACTCCAAAGTTATTTTGTCTTCTTGTAGGCAATACCTATAAGAAACAAAGGACAGGATAGATAGTGGACGCTAAGTATAATTTCTTAAAAGAGATTAAGTTGATAGTTAACTCCGGTGTGACAGCACAGGGTATACTGAACTAAACATTCCCATTCTGCAGCTTCTCTGGGGTATCAGAGCTCACAGTTCAGCACTATAGGACATGATGGGAAAACCTCAGGAAAACAGAAAACAGCAATGAGTGGGGCTAGGGCTATAGATTACGTAGTTAGTAGTTATTAGTTATAATTATACATTGAGTATTATTGCTCTCCAATCAACTACAGACAAGAACTACTAAAACTTGTGTTAAGACATAAAATCTTTACATAACCTGGGCCTGTTCCCGCTTCCATTCAAATTCAAATATGCCCCATCAACTTGAGTGCATTTTAGAGCATGCCTGCCCTACTATAAAATGGTTCAGAATGCATGAACTAGATTCTAATATCTACATCCTGCAGATATTTTAATGGCTTTGCTTTAATAGATTTTTTTCTTACATTGAATATCACAAAACCATGCAATATGGGCTTGGATATGTCTAATACTACATATGGTGTGAAACAGCTCAGAAAACCAAAGACACGTCAGATACGGACTCTTCTGAAATTCAATTAACAAGTGCTTAAATTCTACAAGCTGTGGCCAGAAAACAACGTAATTGGTAAATTTGCACCCCTGATTCAAATAGCTCAAAGACTGTGTGAATTAGGGGCCATTGATTACAACAAACTCTGAGGCAGACATTGCTGCAAGTTGAAACTCTTGATAGACACTGAGATATATTTCCTGCTGCCTTGAATATCTACAGAATTTTGAAATTGCTTTTCGTTCCCTATTAATAATACATTATTCATCTGCTATCAGGGTTTTTCCCTGACAGGTTATTTCACCTAGTGCAACCTTTTCTCTTGTAACCACTGCTTTAATTCCTGTTACCTTTGCAGAGGTACTTATATGCTGTTAATGTAGTTAACTGTGAACGCTAGTTCTTCCTCATTTTTGAATACAGAATACTAATGCAGTTCAAGGAAAAACTGATTTAAGAGCATTAGGCATTTGGGGAATATGAAAATAATTGAAGGATAAAATAACTTAAAAAATGGGTCTTGAGTGCACGGGTAATTAACACAAGACTTTTTTTTCCTCATCTGGGAGAAAGATTGGTGCTGAGAACGTCATTGCAGTTTATGTATTAGTAAATTCCATTTTTCCTCTGGCTTAGGGGAATCCTTTCTTTTCACAAAAATAATGAACAGTTAAATCAAGTAAGGCGATAATAGTTATGAAGATATTTCAACATTCAGTTCATATCTCTCTGTTATTCTTGGCAATAACTGCTTCTATAATTAGGGTCACTTGCAAGTTGTTATATAAAGGAGTATAGGAACATTTTTGTATTTTAGTTTCCATGGCCCTTGGATTTCACTGAAGGCTTTTTAATTCTTTGAAGTTCAAGAAAGACTAAAATTCTCTGAAAATACCAATACACGGGCCCAATTTTTTTCCACCAATGTCAATGAGAGGTTTTGTTCAATATCTTGAAATGCCAAGATCCTTGGCAGGTCTTGTCTTACTTACCAACAAGCTGACAACATTCATTATTCTAAACATGTACATCCAAACCTCTGATAAGAAGTTAATTTCTCAGTCTTGAAATCCGTGTGGCAGGATCCATTCAATGGATACACGTGAGTTCAAGTTCATTTCAGAGTAAATTTTTCCCCATTCCCTTTACAAAGTAAGGATGAGGATTACTTCATTCTGTAATTACCTTGGAATTCTATTTTATTCACAGACAGCTGCCTTGGTTATCATTTCCTTCATGTTGCTCATCAATATTTCTCATTTAAGCTCATTCGTTATCTTGTAATTTTGTGTTATCATTTGCATTTCATTCTCAGGTGGTTTTAATCTAGTTTTTACAGAAGGTAGAACCATCTTGAAAGCTTACATGATTTTTCCCGGCTTAACTGTCAGGAAGTCTTTAGGAGCTGAGGTTATGGAGAGAGAATTGGCTGCTGCATTGCTGAATCTATCCTGAGACTCCTTGAGGTCAGTTTGCTTTGAAATTTTAGTTGTTATCTAATCTTTTTTCAGCTATCAGTTTTGTTCAATCACAAATTAGGAATTGCTATTTTTGCCAAACTAGACAATGTCACATAGGATCTAAGACGTGTTGGAGCAAGAATAATTTTTTATTACATTTTACTGAATCCAGTTAATAACAATTCATAAACAGAAGAAAATAACAAAAATTAAGAAAAAAATAGTTTAAATGTTGCCTGTGAAAAAATGGGTTTCATTATATGCAAATTATTTTCATTCTACCTGCAGATATAATGAGACACACAAAGGCATTATAAAATATTATTTAAATTTTACTTATGAATGGTATCAGTTTCAAGCTTGAGGTAATACAACAACAGTAATATTAACAACAGTAATAATTCAGTTTTGCCTCACGTTTTAAATCTCTCAGAGAAAATAATTTAAGGAAAATTCCAATCTAAAAAATATAACATCATCTAAGTAAAAGCTGCTTCAACAAGTGAAATTGTGGGCTCAAGCATCATTTTTACAACATATGGCTGAAGGTAGAAAGGGCATCCAAGTCTGAACACTGCAGGTGAAGATCAGGCTGAAGCTCATGATACAGCCTCTGATATGGCCTATATGGTATATTTTATAGTCTATGATAAATGTATTTACCTACCTATATTTTCCTGCAGAATTACATGACTGCAAAGTGTTGCATTTTATTACCTTAAAGGTAAAACACAGAGAACGTAACAGTTTACATATACGTGTTTAAAATCCACTTTTTGTTTAAAATGGGTATTGATGTTAAAAACACCTGGTTCTGCTGAGACATTAGAAGAGACTGGCATTTACATATGAATCAATGAGAGAATGGTCATGACCTTTTAGACTAACCAAGTTTGGGGAGGTGGATGAATTACTGATAGACTGCTAAATGCACCTAGTGCATCTAAATATTTCGTGTGTTACCATTAAAATAAAAATTTGTGCTTTTTCTCTTTTCTGACATTTATTTCAAGCATATGTGATTTGAGCTTTCTAAGTTGTATCCATTGGTTATATACTGCAGGTCTGTCTACCCTGTACATATGGATTAAATTACATGTTGAGACCACAGTGAGATTTTAACTGTGATGTGACGATCATCAGACGGGTTTTAACCTTCTTGAGCACAAAGGTCTGAAGTATACATTAAAACATAAAAATCCTGTTTAGAGTAGGATTAAAGTTCTGATATATTCCTAGCGGTATTCAAGAAGATGAAAACTGAAACTGTTGATGATCAGAAATTATTGTGGAAGTAGAATCCGTCCTTTCCAAAAGCAGAATCTTATAAGAAAATTGACAAAGATTGCTAAAAAGGGACCTCATAAAATTCATGATCTTCATACATAAGTGGTTCCATGAATACCAGGTATTTACAGATAATTTTTTTCTTATGTTGTGAAATAATTCTGTAAAGATCATCTTTAAATTCTCAATTATAAGTATTTATGAGTTTATTTTATATAAGTCATAATTTTGATGAAGAATAACTTTTTTTTTTTTAAATGAAAATATGTTTTTCCTGAAAGATTTGTCGGTTCTGGTTTTTCTCACAGAACGTAATAATTAATCTCACTGTCGTCAATATTTGTACAGAGGAGAAATAGTTTTTATTAGATCCATGATATAGTTAGAAAAAAAAAAACCACAAAGAAAAGGTCTTACACATTCAAACCTTTAATTGGAATTTTTTAATTTGTTTCATTATTATTTGTCATTTTAGTCTTTTAAACAAATCTTGGGTTTTGTTTGCTCTTAGCTAAAATTTATGTTTTATTTTTCAGTGACAAAAAAAATAACCTATACCTGCAGTGTTTATGCTATCAATCTTCCTTTTTATTGCTATAAGCTCTTTGATATCTATGTTATTTTACTCAGCTCTTTTATCATTATGTTTTTGTTCCTTTTTTCCTGCTCTATAATGTTGAAAAATATTCTCAATATTAGAACTTTTGTAAAAAATAAAGTTACCCTCATCCATTTTCAACAAGAAATATGTCTAATGCCACAGATATTTTTTTTAAATTAAATCCACTGGCAAAAAGAAAAAGAAGAAAAATGAACACAGATTAAAAATATTCTTTAGTGATTAGAAAAAAATTTAGGAACTGTTCTATTTTTAATCTTTTAGGGAAACTGTATTGAAGACAATTGAAATACTTTTTTAGAATTAATTTGTCTATTAACTTGTCTCATTTTTTCCCCAAAAGCTCCATGCAAAAGTTCCCAGGTTTTAGGTTTAGGTGAAAAGCTCTAGTCACAATTATACTGGAACTGGACTGGGTCTTTGGAACTATTAAAATCAGATAAGAAATATGAATTAAGATTAATTTAGTTTCAGCGGAAGTAGGCTGATGGTGGTCTTTCATATTAGAAAGAGGAAAAAATTGTCATTTTGTAAAACTTAAAGTTTGGACAAAGAAACAATATGTAACCCATTTGTTTCTCCCAAGGAATATTTTGATATGGCTCATTGCTTTAAGAGTATCTCTCTTCATCACTGGTTGCACCCTGCTTATGTATGACCAGACTGGAGGCCTCTGGTGGTACTATCTGGATGGGCATCCCACCAGTGAGGGGATGTCTCTGCTCAGCATCTGAGATCTGAACCGTGACTGATCGGGGTGATTCAGACTGATTCATGGTGCTCGGGGATTCGGGGATATGGATTAGTGTTGGGTGGTGTTTTGTGTGGTGTGGGTGGTTTTGTTGTGGGTTTTTTTGGTTTTGTTTTTTTTTTTTTTATTGGTTGAACTAGATGATCTTAAAAGGTCCCTTCCAACCTAGGTGATTCTGTGATTCTGTGATACCTTCTTGCCTTGGTCTGTTCACTGCTAGCTCACTCAACTTTAGTATTGGCAGAAATTTATGGCTTCACAAATGTAGAATGTTAAATTAAAACCCAAATAAGAAATAAATTTATTCAAAACTTTCTTTTTTTTTTTCCCCTGGTGAACTCATAGAAAGAAATATTGGTAAAACACCCAAAAAGCCACCCATTTCAGCACACATCTAGAGAATGAGTGATCAAAGACTGTTTACACATTAAATTACTTAGTCATTTCTTCTTAGTGCTTATTTTTTAGACAATCTGTTCTATATAATGCATTAGCTAGATAAGCATTTGCAATGTTTAATATAGTTTGTTTTCTCTTGGATTGGATGTCAGTAAATGTAATTTACATATTTTCCAACATACGACAATAAATATTAGTCTATCTACTACTACTTTAAGCTACTAATGCAAAACTGTCCAGCATTTTATATCATCCTTACTTACAAGTAGACTAATGCTCTACATATGTGGGCTGCAAAAAATATAATTCTGGTGAGCTTTCAGTGTTTTACAAATCAGACCTCTATCAAAGAAAATTCATTATTCACTTGAGATAGTCTTGAAGAACCTATAATCTGTTTTAAAAAACTATGAGATGCTTTTACTTACAGTAAAACTAATTTTACTATTCATATCCACCTAGGTGTGGCTTTGTTGGCCATTGTAATGGTTGTCTCAGAAATGCCTACTTCTTTGTTACATAAAGGTAAAGCTAATCCATTATCAGATACAAGGTGCATTTGTGGACTAAAACTTCCTGAAAAGATCAGAAAAGGACCACCTCTTTAGCAATTACCTCTTCTAAGGGTGTAGTTCATCTAAACAGTAGATAACACAGCGGTGAAAACTGCTATGTTAATCCAGGCCAAATATGATCTGATATGATCTATGTTAATATATAGAAGTCATAAAACAACTTCATTCTAAGTGGCCTGCAGCTGCATCATGCATTTTAACTAAATACATCTTAAAGTTACTGTAATTGGGTATGTATTTCTGGTTGCTCAGTTTGTCTAACTCCTAAAGGTCATGACTCAATATGTTTGGCAGAATGACATTTGAAAGGAAAAGCAAGTGTTTGTTATGGAAAGCAAAAACAGATAAACAGGAATACAGAGGAAAGCACTAAATGTCAAGCACTTCAACATCATGCCATTTTTCACGTTTGTTATGTTAAAGTATTTACATACAAATTCATAACATAGTTTGGAGAAGTGGCTCAACTGTAGATAAAGAGATAAGGTGTAATTTAAAGATAAACATTGGAGAAGAGCCTACATGGGCTTTCATTTCATGAAAAGACATTCAACACAGAATTGATGTTAGAAGAGGAGATAAAAGAAGGTTTGCCTTCTTCCTATTCCTCTGCCTGGGCATTAGAACTTTGCTAATGCAGCCTGAAGTGCAGTGTCAAGGTTTTTTTTCTATTTTCTCAACCTCATGTATCACAGCTAAGGAACCAGAGACATGAGCTGCTGCACTGTCACCAGAAGATGTGTTCTCTGTCACTGCAGCTTTGAGCTGTAAATTCACACCTCTCCACTGTGAACTGTTTCAAGATCTCTTCTGTATTAGACCTAAGCCTATCCTATACTCAGCATACACTGCTTAAGAGAATGCAAAGTCCTCTGTGCATAAGCCCTGGTATAATACAGTGGAGCTAGAGGAGACTTCCAAATCAAAGCATCGAATATGCTCTAAGTGGCATATTACAGAAAAATTAAAAAATTATTTTATAATAATATTATAAGCTTGACTTTGTATTAGTTGAATCTGAATTGTAAAATCCTGGTTCCATTGGCAGTAATATGAATTTCATCATTGCCTTTGCTGAGGCTAGATTTCAGCTGTTGCACATTGACTTGTAGAATCCATCGTGATTTGCACCAGCTGAGGATTTGGCCCAGATTTGCTGAGCACTGCTAGGCTTCACACTATGGACGTTTGTCCACTGGGGATAAGGTGAACCATCAGCTTGCTTTACAGGAAAAACAATATCCATCAAAAGGTCAGAACCCTCTGTCAGGACTAGCCCTAGGTGGATTTCAGAGACTGCTGTAAAAGTACCTTAATGAAATGCAGAAGACAATATAGCAGCCCATAAGCCGCTTTACAGCAAAGGAGAATATACGACTTTCATATTGAAGAACATATAATGGATTATTCTTTCCTCCATTATTGCTGTGTCTTTTCTCTTTCTAGTAGTTACAGACATGACTTTGAACATTACTTCATTTAATTTTGAGGCCAGGTTTTAATAGTAATTGTATGAGATACAGTCGCAGGCCCTTAGTACAGATGATTTGATACCAAATAGATTCAGCATTTCTTTTAATAATTCAGCCTGACCTTCGAATAAAACTTGGTCAGCCCTTAGGAGTACTTTAGATTTTCATCACACAGAACAACCAATTGCAGTAGGTTGACAATAATTTTCCTCAGATACCATGGGTTTGCTCCCTTACCAGGAATCTTAGTTTCCTTGTCCAGAATATCTCTGATCCATTAAATGAGAGGCTTCCAGCTCTTGCCATGTGCGTTCTTCCTTCACTTCCTTCAAGTGCAGGAATAGCACTTCATTTCTGATAGTTGGCATTGCCTATGGTGTTGTAGAATTTTCCCCATTTATCCTATGAAGGGCATGACAATCATGCTTTACCTAACTTCTTATCTATTACAAAAATCTTTTTAAAAAGATGGCTCTCATCCTTTGTTGTTCATGGTCTTCTGTCTCTAACTGAATTATGAGTTGAAGACCAAATGTCATAGATGGAAGCGTTTAAGTGTAAGGCTGTCAAAGACAAAAAACTTTTTACGGGACATTACCTCAGTAATCTCCCACATCTCTTCTCTATTACCAGGGAATATTGTACCCAACCATAGGAGTCCCAGCTGTCCAGATGAGACATTTTTCAGGCCTTCCTGCAGACTCCAGGAGCCTCCAAGGCCAACTGCATCCACGGCCTCAGAGACAGAAGGTTGTTGCTACACGTGTTGTACGTACACGATGTTCCTCTGGCACCTCAAGTCCCGTTCTGGCGCCTTCCTAAATCTCACTAACTCTGAATGAGGCAGGATTTGCTGCACAGCATCTGCATTAGAGGTGCTTCTCCGTACACACAAGATGAATTCCATTTAATAACTCAGAGAACCTGAATATACTTTCTTATTAGAACAAAGGACAAAAAGTACCCAACAATGCAAACCATCTCATTTCATGAAACTATTAGAGTGTACATTGTAGCTCTAAAATACCAGAAGTAAGGAAGAAAAAAACATACTAGGTAACATCCACACATATCCAGAAGTTAATTTTGGGCTCCAGTGTGCTCCTGTAGGAAATGCAGTTGTCTGAACTGTAAAATAAAATGCTAGTGATCACCATTCAAAAGCCTGGCTTTACTCCAAAGTGTTGTAACAGAAGAGATATTATTATTCTGTATTTGCAGCACAGGGAAACTTTGCAGAATCTTAAATGCTATTGCAAAGGCGGACTTTTAATGGGTATTTTGATAACAGAACAGACAGTTATGTAAACAACAGGAAAAACCGAAGACGTAATGCTAGAGAAAGTAAAAAACATTATAAATGTAACAAAAGGTAGATCAGAAAGAGTGCTTGAGTATTTAACTATGATACACAGCTTCATTGCACAATGCATGTTAGAGAAAAGATTGACAAAAGGAAAAATATTAAGTCAGAATATAGGTCCCATATATAGGTTTAAGGGTTTATTATGAGTAGATCTATTAACCTGACTGGAAAGGAATATGAAATATGGCATGAAATAGCTGGAAATAGCATATGGCGGAGTGTTCTGAAAGAAACATGAAGAGATCATTTACGACTGTACCCACAAAAAATTTTACAGACCAAGAGCATAACTATATTAGGTAATTCTTACATCAGTAATTTATGTTGAAGTATAGAAAGCTAGAAAGCTAGTTGTTGGCAATAAAAAAAGAATAGAGGACCATGACAAATCAAAAACTTTTCCATTTGACAGGGAATATCACTTGATGTGCAGATAGCATGGATGGATATGAGTACTTAGACCAGAAAGCTTGGAGTACAAAAAGCAAAACTTTAATTCCAATGCTTTACATTGGTTTGAATCTTATGATGTGGCCATGATAGCCATAACATATACCATTGTTTCCATCAGAAGATACTGAGTCCTTCTGAAAGCAAAATCCATGGACATTCCTAAATACTGCAGAAGCCCCTTTCAAAGTCATGGAGTCTTACTGTAATTGATGTCTGCATTAGCAATATGATCTTTGACACTCTAGGTAATAAGTAAGATAAATAATCAACAGATTAGTAGTTTTTACAGATATTTCTCAAAAGGGTTTTCCAGGGTAAAAAATATTATTATCCTTGTGCTAACAGCAAACCAAAGCACAGAGAGAACATCATATCTGATTATGATTGCACAGTAAACCTGAGGCATAGCTGGGAACAGAGCACAAGGTTACTAACTCCCAGCCTGGGACTCTAACTGCATAAAAACATAATCATTGGCTGAGATCATATTACTAAGTTACACTGTACTGAGAGCATTGGAATAGTAGACATCAGACAAACATTATATTTGTAGAATACTTGAATTTATAGGATCTGGTCTAAATCTTCTTTATGGACTTGAAATAGAGTGAAGTTAGTGGAGTCTCAGTGGAGTTTGTGAAAGTGCCATTAGATCAGAACATAGCAGAGAAACATAACAAGTACACTTGGGGTAAAACACAGCTTTCTGAAGTAGTATAGGATGATAATTTGTTGCAGAATGAATACTCTGAGAAAAAATTTTGATTGCTTGGAATGATTCCAAAAAGGCATTGCTTTTTCTTCTGTGATGAAAAGAAAAATCCTGCCATAAAGCTTTCATTAGGAATTTCACTATTGTTTGTTATACAAATTAACCTTCGGCACACTTTAATATCATGCTATCATGCTCTTTGATGCTCTTCTCCTGTGATAAGCAGGCAAAAGTTATGCAGTATTACAGCAAACCAAAAAAGGCCTTGAAACCAACACCAAATCCTTATATGAACTCATTTCAAGCCTAAATTTCATCTTCAGTATGCAGAACCTCTCAGCCTATACCTGCAGTCTAATGGAAAAAAAAAAAAAAAGCTATAACATGTTTTATTAAATGGTGGATAACACCAAGCAAAGTATAGCTGATATGCTTGAGGGAAGGGATGCCACCCAGAGGGACCCTGACAGGCTTGGGAAGTGGGCCAGTGTAAACCTCATGAAGTTCAACAAGGCCAAGTGCAAGGACCTACACTTGGGTCAGAGCAATCATCAGCATCATTACAGGCCGGGTGATGAATGGATTGAGAGAGGCCTTGCAGAGAAAGACTTGGGGATACCAGTGGAGGAAATAGTGGGCAAGATCTGCATGTTGATTTTGGGTGGCAAGGTTTTGGTAGCAGGGGAGGATGCAGAGGTGAGAAGGTGGCAGAAGCTTCTCCCACATCCAAAAAAGCCAGTGGTAGCTGGCTCCAAGATGATCCCGCCTCTGGTCTAGGCCAAGCTGATCAGCAATGGTGATATTGCCTCTGTGTTAACATATTTAAGAAGGGGAAAAAACCTGTGCAACACCAGCTGCAGTCAGAAGAGAGAAGTGAGAATATGTGAGAGAAGCAACTCTGCAGACACCGAGGTCAGTGAAGAAGGAGGGGGAAGAGGTGCCCCAGGTACTGGAACAGAGATTCCCTTGCAGGCCATGCTGAAGACGATGGTGAAGCAGGCCGTCATCCTGCAGCCCATGGAGGTCCATGGTGGAACAGATATTAACCTGCAGCCTGTGGAGGACCCCACACTGGAGTAGGTGGATGCTGCTGCAGGAAGGAGACTGTTAATCCAAGGAAAGCCCACACAACCCGGGACCCTGTGGAGAGAGGGTTCCACGCTGGAACAAGTTTGCTGGCAGGACTTGTGACCCTGTGGGTGACCCATGCTGGAACAGTCTGTTCCTGAAGGATTGCACCCTGTGGAAAGAACCCACTCTGGAGCAGTTTGTGAAGAACTGCAGCTTGTGAGAAGGACCCATGATGGAGAAGTTCATGTAGGGCTGTCTCCCGGGAGGGACCCCACGCTGGAGCAGGGGAAGAGTGTGAGGAGCCCTCCTGCTGAGGAGGAAGGAGCAGCAGAGAGCACAAGCCCCATTCCCCGTCCCCTGCACCTCTCAGGAAGAGAATGTAGAGAATTCAGGAGTGAAATTGAGCTCGGGAAGAAGGGAGCGGTGGGAGGAAGGTGTTTTAAGATTTGATTTAATTTTGTCATTACCCTACTCTGATTTGATTAGCAATAAATTAAATTATCCTGGGATGCATAAAAGCAAGCATGACCAGCAGCAGGTTGAGGAAGGTGGTTCTGTCCCTCCACTTCACTCTCATGAGACCCCATCTGGAGTTACTGCATCCAGCTCTGGGGTCCCCTACAAAAGAAAGACATGGACCTCTTAGACTAGATCCAGAGGAGGGCCACAAAAATGATCAGAGGGATGGAATACCTCTCCTCTGAAGAAAGGTTAAAACAGCTGGAGTAGTTCATCCTGGAGAAAAGAAGGCTCTGGGGAGACCTTATTGTGGCCCTTCAATATATAAAAAGGGTTTATAAGAAAGATAGAGAGAAACTTTTTACCAGTGATTGTAGTGACAGGATAAGGGGTAGCAGTTTTAAACTGAGAGTCAGTTTAGACAGGACATAAAGAAGACATTTTTTATGGTGAGACACTGGAACAAGTTTCCCAGAGAATTTGTGGGTGCTCCACCACTGGAGGTGTTCAAGGCCAGGCTGGATGGGACTTTGAGTAACCTGGTCTAGTGGAAGGTGTCCCTCTTCATAGTAGGGGGCATTTGGACTAGATAATCTTTAAAGGTCCCTTTGGACCCTAACTATTCTATGAAGTGGTGACTGTAACACCACCAGAAAATTAACAGAACAGCCTGGCCATTCTTTAAGTTTTTGGAACACATTTCAGTTGACTGATACTGGCACTTAGACAGAAACTATGTCACAAATCTTGTTCATAATCTGTTTCTTAAGAAAATGGGTTATTCTACTGCCCCCTTTGCTGTACTTTTTACTTTAATCAGTACCGCTTGTAAATTGCAGTGCCTAGCCCTTCATATATATCAACTTGCCATAAATAGCTTACAAGAAATAATTTTTGTTCTGATTTTTTTTTCACTATAAATCTGTCACCTTTCTCAGTACTATCACACTGAAGTAAGGAGAACCAGGAACCCATGAATGCACTTATTAATTCATAAAAGCCAACCATTTTAATTATGAAGTATGAATCATGCAGCAAACAGTGTAGCCCAATTCTCAATCAGTTATATGGAATCTTAATAAACTTCTAAGATAAAATGCTTAAAATGAACATATTTAAAGCATCATTTTAGAGTCTGAAGTTGTATTGAAAGATGTGAATGAGGGCTGACTGCTTTAAAAAAAAAAAAAGAAAAGATACCATTATCATTATAAACAAATTTCTTCCTGGCTTTAAAATTTTGTCTTTTATTGCTATAATAATTAAAGCAATAAAGTAAAAATATAAAAGTCCTGCTGTTTTGAACATTTTCGGTTTCTTTCTAGGATGAAATAACATCTCAGTTAATTGACACATTTGAATTAACATAAAACAACAGAAATGGAACCATACGGAGCGTGGGCTGGATTTTTAATACATGTTTTAGTAAAGACTGATATTTGTCAAGTAAAAGTAAGTAGCATTTTTGTTTAGCCTCTTGCAGGTGAAATCACTGAAGATCTTTTCAGAGTTTTAGAAGGTTGTTTCACATTTTTGTGTCCTACATAGGGAAGTCAGAAAGTCTAGTTGTTGAATACTATTTTGTAATTTTTTGAAGTAGGGAGTTTGAGATAGAAATATATGATAGGAAATGATTTGCTATCTGAATTCCTCATTTTCATTACTTACATTAAATATGTAAATTATATTTAAAAAGCATGAAAAAATGTTGCATATAAACGATTATCCTGTAGTGGGAATGTGGTGTATTGACCTTGAGTAGCTGCCAGACACCTATCCAGCTGTTCTCTCACTCTCTTTGCTTAATAGGACAGGGGAGTAAATAAGACTTAAAAGGATTATGTTGTGGAACAGGGGCTCTGCTCTCCACACCTCCTACTGAAAATACATCACTTCCCAAAGAAGATGGCAGTTTTCCATTTGACAGAGAGCTAGAACAAAATAACTTAGCCTGGTATTAGGACATTCTTTCTGGACAACTGCAGCCTTGCATTCTCACCTGCTCTTTTCACCTTGATTATGAAATATGTATATGGTTCTGAATCAAAGATTCTTTTCTCTTAAATGCCCAATTCAGAGAGTTGTTGACCTTGTTATTTCTTGAGCCTCAAAATCATGGATACTTTTGCACAGAAGACCCTTCCAAAGAAAAAAGGGTGATTTCTGCCCATCCTAAACTATATGATATAAATCTTTTCAGAGGAAAGAAGGAAAGTGGGTTTTGATGTTAATCATCAAAATCCCTGATGTGTAAAATATATTCTGTGCTCAGCATTGCTTACTGGGGAGATTAGTTATCTGCCTACAGTATGCTGGCAGCTCTAAATTTCATATTGTGGTAGCTAACCGTACCTGGACTTCATGTATGAGGTGCCTAAAACTTAGTTGTTGCAACACAGCCTCACAGTGGTGTTTGAAGGTAAGAAACTTGTTTTAAAGCTAGTGTTCTGCCATGCTTGAAGCAAAGACTTGAATCCAGACGTTTTAAATCCTGAAAGACCATTCTATGGACCTTATGGAGCGGGTCCAGAGGAGGGCCACAAAAATTATCAGGGGGCTGGAGTACCTCTGCTACAAGGACAGGCTGAGGGAGCTGGGGTTGTTCAGCCTGGAGAAGAGGAGGTCCCGGGGAGACCTAATAGCAGCTTTCCAGCACCTGAGGGGGGCCTACAGGAAGGCTGGAGAAAGCCTGTTTACAAAGGCCTGCAGTGACAGGATGAGGGGTAATGGGTTTAAGCTGGAAAAGAGCAGATTTAGATTGGATATTAGGAACAAGTTCTTTACTATGAGGGTAGTGAAACACTGGAACAGGTTGCTCAGGGAAGTGGTTGAGGCCCCTTCCCTGGAGATATTCAAGGTGAGGCTTGACGAGGTCCTGGGCAACCTGGGAGTTGGGAGTGTCCTTGCAGACTGTGGGAAGGTCAGTCTGGATGACCTTTGAAGGTCCCTTCCAGCCGGGACCATTCTATGATTCAATGATTCACTAATCTCATGGAAGTTTTCTTTGTTTTCTCCTGGATCTGTGGTATTTTCTATAAATGATGAACTGGTAATTGCAGCAGAAAGTTTCATCTGTCTCTCCTAAAACCTAAAGAAATGCCCTCATCAGTTAATTATAGCATTTAAATTACTAGAATTAAGGCACCCAAACTTTGGAAACATTAGACAAAAGTAAATTTTGTGCAATTTTGCTGTGAAAAAGATAAATCTGTAGAATGTTAGTGATGTCTAAAAATGTTTGATG
Organism: Gallinago jamesoni; assembly: GCA_025769975.1. Classification (NCBI taxonomy): domain Eukaryota; kingdom Metazoa; phylum Chordata; class Aves; order Charadriiformes; family Scolopacidae; genus Gallinago; species Gallinago jamesoni. The sequence continues at coordinate 131,146,874 of JAOQGH010000001.1, forward strand.
TCTAAAAAGATCAAAATGTTCTAGTTGCCAAAGTTGAAAGTTGAGTAAGACTTTTTGTGACTCTAGTCCTTGTCAAAGTATATGCAGAGTAGTATAAAACTCCCTTAAAAATGTGTAACATTTATCTACTTCTGCCACAAGAAAATATTTATTTTTGGACATTTTAGAACTTTTTATATGGGTACATACTCCTAATGCTTCTAAATAAACAGCTATATTACAACTTTTTTCAGAACATTCTGCCTCACTACTCTTCCCCTTGAGTACTTACATCATTCAGATGCTAGGGCAAAATAAAGAATTATCAGATTCTATGTTTGTCATCTAGTCTGCATGACAGGTAATGGACATCACTTGCAGTGTTGTGATTATACACTCCTTCCTCTTTAATATATGATGAAATTTTTCATTTTTTCATGTATGCCCTATATAATTGTGGTTTATCTAACAAAAATGTGTATATTCAGTCTTCTTCAAAAGTGTTCAGTGTTCTTCAAAGCTTAAGGAAGTTGGAGAAGTTTCTGAGGTAGAATTATCATATGGTCTAACTGAAAAGAACAATGAAAATAACTGGTCTTTAAAGAAACAAGTGTACTAATAAGTATGCTTCAGGAAAATTAGAAAAAAAGAGGATGTAATTATGATCTGCAGGAATGTAAAGTGCTTCTGGAATGAAGAAAGAAATAATCAATTCTCCGTGCCTAGCTAGGATGAAAAAAGAATTAATGGCCTTGAATTACAGGCAGGAAGATTTAAGGTAGATATTAAGCAGAATTTTCTAATGACATGGATCATGACACACTAGAATAGATTGCATGAAGAGCTTTCGGAGTTTCAGTCATTGAAAATCTCTAAGGACAGGTTAGGTAAACATCTATCAGAGTCAACAGGTACAGTTGATTTTGCCTGTGGGCAAAAGCATGGAGTAGATGACTTCCTGAGGTCTCTTTCAGCCTATTTATCTCTGATTCTGTGATAAGCAGTGGTTTAGTCTACAATGACTTACCCTCATGACTTCAATAGGGAAATTTGCAGAATGTCTTCAAGAAGACATTTCAAGAGATGTCAATATTTTTCTAAAAGTAAGTAGGTATGTATAAAAGGAGTAGCGCTCCTGGCTGAAAATGACATACATAACTTCTGATAAAAAAATAATCATCAGGTATTAAATAGATTTTCTCAAGACTACAGGTAACATTGGATTTGAATTTTTAAGGTGTGCATGGAAAGCCACATTTCCTTCCTCAGCATTATAAGCAAGCAAGACAATCAAACGTATAAATTCTGTCTTCTGTATTCTCTACAGAATATTATTTTTGTAGAGCTAATTGCTTTAGTATTGGGCACTTAAATGACACTGAGGAGATGATATATCTTTGCCTAACTGCCCCAACCTTCATCTCTGTGGTTATTATAAGGAACTCAGCACACTTTAAGTGTGAGCAATCTCACCAAGTATCTGCAGTTACAGACATTTGCACCTGAGACTTCCTTTGGAGTCAGTGGAGAGGAACAGGCATTGCTCAGCTGGCTTATTTTTTATGTCTCTTTTAGGATGAGATGATTTGTGCCCTAGAAGTACTTATTTCCAGTGACTATGAAGAAAACAATAAGGGAGCAACTGAAAAGTGGACAGATGTATTAAACAGATAAGTAAATGAATATCACTCTTCCTAAGAAAAATTTTCACATTGTATACGATCACTTCATAGTCTTTCGCATACTTTTCCCTCACACAGCTTCTGTGGAATAGGAAAAGCTGATGACTTCTTTTTGAAGATGTGGAAGTGAAGCATAAGACAGTTATGAGACTTGCCTAAGGTCACATCAGAAAATTCAACAGAAGAGAGGCCTGAATTTTATTCTGTGAAGTCTCTGACTGTTCCACTGGATTTTCCTTTTTTTAAAATAGCCTCTGAGGCCTGCAGATTCTTCCTATGATACAGAAAATTTAAACAGATTTGTAGATAATAACATTATTTAGATTTCCAATGTAAGTTTTCTGCACAGGAATTTCTAGCTCATGATTTAAAGCTCATGATCTGACATGTTTTAAACATGTCAGACTATGTGGCAATAGGAGCCTTGCAACACGTAACTGCACAGGCCACATGGCTGGTCTGCAGGAAGACTGGGACCCAGTGGTTGATGTTCTGCATCATCAGCTGCATTGAAAATAGAAGCACAACATGCAAGATTTTTTAGAGCTACACTAACAAAATCTTGCATTTCATTACTACTTCCACCTTTATATAATGAGATATACTTTTTTTTTTTTTTAATAATTCTGGTTAAATGTACTCTTTAACATATCTAAAGGCCTTTTGAAGGTTTATCGTTACCTCATTATTCTACCCCTACTCTTTCTGTCACCAAACAAAATCAATCCTTCTTTTTTTTATAATTACCAATTTCTCTTTTATATCCACTACAATTTTGAAGGCAGTTTTACCCTAAGAGTCTGGGGATGTTGTTTGCAACCTTTTCTTCTTTACTTAGCTTGCAAATTGCAGATAGAGTTTGCTCTTTTGAATTAATGTGCATGGCTCTTCTGTATTAAAGTCCTTAAACTCTCAATCCAGTCATTGTCTCTAATTCATTCTCATAATTTCTCAAAGAAATTGCCCTTTCAGAATCAAAATCCTTACTTAGAGATACATTTTGTTTATCCTACTGTTTCATTTAAACTGGATCAGCTAGGGATCATTAGATTCAAGGTTGTTTTCTGCAGAAGGCTCTCTTATAATGCGACTCTTATGTTGTCGTTTACTTCATATTACATCCATGTCTTATAATTTCTATTAAAAAGTAGTTATTGAAGATACAGGACAACTACTAAGTAAAGGATTTTTAGCTATTATTGTCTTATATGCTATAAAGCCCTCTCTAAAACCAGTGGTATTAAAATTGCAAGTTCAAGCACTTCAAAATAGGAATTACAATGCAAAATCTAAATTATCCTAACAATTGTGCCCATTTCACATATATATCATATTAAGGTATTTAGTTATGTAATCAATTCTCACTTTCATTTTTCACAGGATTTCTTCTTCATATGGATTACAAAAAACATGAAGCTGTCTTCTTCTACTGGAAATATATATACCCCAGTTTTGAAAGTGCTGACTCCTTTCCCCAAATCTTTACACAAATGTATCACAAGAATGGCAGAAATATTGTGTTCCAAGAGACTGGTTCACTTCTCAGATTCGGTCATGGCAATGTATATCTTTGTCACATCAGGACTGAATCCTCCTGGGATAAGCAGTAAGCAACATGCAGAGTACAACAAATTAAAAATCTCTGGTTTGATATAGCAAATTAGCATGAAAACACCGTTCCAGTATTTGGCAAAGTAGAGGTGTAAGTGTCTAATTCAAAACTCTAGCCTCACAGACAGTTTTGGGTTACACTGGTAGATGTTTCTCATGGCAACTAAGGATCATACATACCATTACAGCTTGAGTTTCTATGTATTTAGGACAGTCTCCCTACAGTTTCTTTTATCTCAAAATGAAAGCATATTCCAAATACTCTGAATGGGAGTCTTGAAGACTTTCTTCAATAGTGATAAAATGGTACCATTATTTAGCAGTTGCATAGATTTTTCATCTGTCCATTTCCAAAAAGTTTTGGGGGACAGGAAGACTTAGGCAGTATAGAATAAAACGGTATGGCTGCATATATAATAAATATACCACTCCAATTTGATTACTTTAAAATAATAATCTTTCCTCAGTTGGAAGAAGAGAACCAACCTTTTTCTTTTATAGTCTGAACCTACCACTCACTTTCATATTGACTAGGTTTATTTTTAAATAACTTGGTGAATTAAGTTATTTGGGGTAATTTACTCAGTTCTGGAAATGACCTTGCTTCCTCAAAGTCGTGAAACTTTATTTCAGGAGGGTGAAAAACCTCGCCCTTGTGATCAGTAGATGTCAAGGAAGGTTGGCAAACTCCATAATTAAAGACCTCTCAAAAGCTATAACGTTCATGACTTACTGCTGTTAAAACACACAGGTTGAATTCAGCTTTGTTATTTTGTCAGGAATGCCCTGGGCTAAGAGGACTGAAGTGAAAAGAAGACTTGATGTCATTTCTAATAAACAAACAACATTATTTTCTTTTATTTTTAAAAATTAAGTACCATTCTTTGTATCCTGCCTTACAGAGCAACAGAAAAACTGCAGTATTTTCTCATTGTTATGTTTATAATGGCCATATAATACTATCTTTTAAGAGAGACACAATCTGCTTTTTTTTTTTTTTTGGCACAGTTACCATGATAGCCATAGAATAATAATATAAATATGTATAGAAATATAAATAAAAGATTTGACAAGCACATTATCTTTCCTCTTTTCAAGTCTTCATGGCAATATAGATGATCAGACAAGCACTTTTAAATAACGCTAAGCATTATACAAGTGTGAAAGCCAGAACAACAACTTGAACAGGTCAAGAAAAAATGGTGTTTCCTGCCAAGACCATGGTATGAAACAACACAGGTATTCACCATTGCAGTAACAAACATAAAACCCGTGATTTGTATTTTTGTAGGGCTGAAGGGAAGGATATTTTTGGCTAGGGTGAATGGACTTGATACAAGTGCAAAAAGGTGTACAAAGAACAACTCAACATCAATGACCAGAGGACTGGAGCACCTCTCCTATGAGGACAGGCTGAGAGAGCTGGGGGTTTTCAGCCTGGAGAATAGAAGGCTCTGGGGAGACCTTGTAATGGCTGTGCAGTACCAGAAGGGGCCTTACAGGAGACAAGGAAAGGGAGTGTAGCAATAGAACGAGGGATAATGGTTTTAAATTGAAAGAGGGGAGATTCAGATTAGATATCAGGAAGAAATTCTTCAGTGTGAGGGTGGTGAGACACTGGAACAGGTTGCCCAGAGAAGTTGTGGATGCCCCATCCCTGGAAGTGTTCAAGGCCAGGCTGGTGGGATGTGTTCCTGCCCATGGCACAGGGGTTGAAGCTCAATGATCTCTTAGGTCCTTTCCAACCTGAACCATCCTATGATTCTATGATCATAGTTTAATATCAGTCCAACCTCTCAATTAAAATAAGGAAGTTTAAAGAGTAGTTCAAAAAGGAAACATTCTCTGAGGATCCATATCTTGCTACAGATCACCAAGACAACAGAGGCATGCACCTTTGTTTCCTAGGTATTAAAACTATTAAACAGTTTTTGATAAGACTGAAGTCAGACCTTTTCAATTCTTGGCATTCTAATTCAAATTGAAAATGCAGCACTTCAAATAGGAGTTTCGTTCCAATTGGAACTAAACTTAAGCTTTAAAAAAATCTCCCGGAAAAAAAGTGTTGCAAACATACCACTTTGGAGTGATTTTTGCTTAGCTAAAATAAACAAAAAACAACTGTAATAATATTTTTTTTTAATTTGCTAGATTTTAAAAAGGTATCCTGTGTTATTTTTATAGTTATTGGTTAGTTCTTGACATATCAGCAGCAGCATATTCACCTATAGCACTACTACTGGTATGGGACAGAGAAAAAATACTGAAATATTTTATTATTCCTAAAATCAGTATCAACAACTGATTTTGATATATTTGGAACACTTCTCTCTTTCTTTCCAATATCAAAAGGCTTCATTACAAACACAAATAGGAGCTGCTTTAATATAAATATCAAACTGCTTCACTTGTTCTTTTCAAAGCATTCTTCACCTGAGATAATTTTAATTAAAATTAAATATTTTAAAAAGGTTTCCATTCTATTTTAAAAACATGTTTTCAATCACAAACATTTATATGGAAGAATTCCTTTAATTAATTGTTCAGTTCAGGTGACTGTAAATAACTATTCAGGTTCCCTGTTTGGAGTGGCATCAATTGTGCACAAAAACTTAAGTACATTGGAATGTATATGATGGGAAAGCCATCAGACTGTATCACTATTTTGTTATTGAGATATGACTACTTCAAACTCTGAACCAAATTTTCAGAGTTTTTGTGAGAAAAGTGTTTTTTTTTTCTCTTAGCCAAGAGAAAACGGGCATTTCCTATGACTACTAGTTCTTGCTAGTGAAGGCGTGATGGGTACCCAATATCATATATACATAAATTGATACTGGGCAAGCTGCTAAACTTAATCCACCCAGTGACATTTGTAGAGACAAATCAGCTATATTGCTTAAGATACAGAGTTCAACATTACCCTTGGAGGTAATCAGAAGGAATTCTGCTTGCTTGTCTAGGGGATACATTAGTCCACATTTTGACAGACTCATTATGCTTGTCTAGCTAAGCCATAATTAATTACTGCCTTTAGCCAAATTAGACCATCAGGGTCTGGGTGGCTGGACAACTAGGTGGTAAAAAGGTAGTTGGATGGGCAGGGTCAGAGAGTGGTGGCTAGTGGGTAGCACTCTATGTGGATGCCTGCGACAAGAGGATACCACAGGAACCTGAACTGGGACCTGTCAGGTTTAACATCTTTATCAGTGATCTGGAGGTGGTAATGGAGTGCAGTCTTGTCAAGTTTGCAGATGACTTCAAACTGGGGAGAAGAGTAAATACGCTGAAGGATATGGGTGCCATCCAAAGCGAGCCAGAGAGGCTGGAGGAAGGGGCCAACAGGAACTCACAAAACACAAGAATTGTATCAGAAAAGGAAGAATCCCAGGCACCAATACATGCTGTGGACTGATGCACTAGCACAGTTCACTGAAGTATTTTCTTACAAAGACACTACAGACATGAAAAGGCAGATATTAGTACTGATATCCCCATTTGTGTGCCTGGTTGGTCATATTCTCTTAAGCTTTGGAATTGCAGGGAGTGATATAACTGTCACCAGCCTCTGTGTTCCGAGTGGTACAAGGAACAGCGCCATTCTGAAATTTAATGCCAAGTGAACAAAGGCAAACAAAGTAACTTACACAAGGTCATTCACTACTCTCATGAATGTCCATGTATGGGTCTGTCTGCACATGCAAAAGCACAGGTACATACTTTACCATTTTTAGTGCAATTAATAAAAAATTGGGGATACAGGCACATATGTTGTTATGGATTTTCATTCTATTCATTTAAAAATTAATTAACCTTGAAGAGAGAACTGTGAACAATAGAATTCTGAATTATTCTGTATTTTAAATCTTAACATTTGCAACACAGAGCAAGAAAATCCATAAAAACAAATTTGCAGGTTTAGCTTCTTCTTAATTGTTGTCATTTTTCATTCTATCACTTTCAGTGTTATTTCAGGTTGAAGGACACCGTGCACAAACAACAATCTTTTGAGCACATCAAAAGGTTTGAGCTTAATTCAAGGGAACACAGAATATTTTTATACACCATGTCTTACCTTTAGCTATTTTTTGCACCAAAAAAAGTTATTGTAGACATTGAACAGGAATATTAAGACTTCATAGTGATTGGCCACATGTTTATGAAGCATCAATTCATTACATTGTAGTTCTGTCACCCTGAACACTGTTTTCTTAAATATTTTGCAAATAAATCTTAAAGGATAGATGATACTAACAGTATGCAATGATCTGAGTCGAGACGAACTGATATATGCTGTTTAACAGGCTGGATAGTTGCTTAAGATTGAGGCTAATTAAAAAGGATCATTACAGTTGTGTCACATACTCCTTTCAGACTCTGCCCACATTGGTTGACTCTTTGTACAGCCTAGCCCAAGGGGCCCTGAACCTTAGTAGGTCTGCTTCTCCTTGGCAAAAGCAACAATATTCAATTAATAAATGCATGAAAACATTTTTCATACACATATACAAAACAAATCTGACGTCTTTTGAGGTGATTACAAGTCTGATTGGCAAGATAATATCAAAAGCATGTCACTTGGCTAATTGATATGTGACTTTCTAACTAAAATTTGACATTCAGCAAAAATCAATGTAAAACATTTGTGTTATTTAGACTGAAAAATATATTGGTAACTATACCATCCACAAAAAAAATGTAAATGGAAAATCATAACAGAAATGAGTGAGTTCAGTATTGTCTGTTCTTGACAGTGTTATTTCGTTTGTGTATTGGTAATCTAGAAACAAACAATGAAATCACTTCTTATTAAGTTTCCTTCTGATATCATTATTGACTTAAGTGATAAATAATATATAGAGACTTCTGAATCACTCAGTAATCTGAATTCATTTTCAAACATCATTCATTTTAATGCTGCTACATGGAAGATTGTATAGCTAGGAACAAGGAAAGTAGGTCACACTCACAGAATAAAAAAAAAAAATCTCTTGGAAAGCCTATATCTATGAAAGCCTTTGGGGTCTGGTGAGTAACCAACTGAATATGAGCTTCCAGTGTAATATAGAGACTAAGACTAATGTAGCTCTTAACTATATAAGGTGAAGACAGACTACGGATATCAAATTACATCTGTATGGTATTATTGACACCATTACTAGAATATCATGTCCAATCCTAAGGGATACACCTCGAAGCTAGAAAGTTTCTGAAAAAAAAAAATTGTTTACAAAATCTGCAATGCAGCAAAACTACACAAAGAAATCTCAAGTCTAGTTAATTTATAGAATAAATTAATTGTAGTCTGCCAGTGACCTCCCTTTATATCCCAGATTTATCTTCAGATGGGTCTCAATCTATCTTCGAGGTCAGTTTCAACATGAAAGGCAGTCTTCATCTACCCATAAGGTGGAAAAAATTCTATGTCTAAACATTAATAAACGCTGCAGTCAGGCTAGAAATAAGGTACACATTTTAAAAGCAGAACAAACACCAAAAACCCTAAAGATGTGTTGATTTCTACATTGTTTTCTCTCCTGATACAAAGAGTGGGTGTCTCTTTAGAAACACGCTCTACAATCAGAAGATAATACAAAACAGAAGACAAAGAATTATGGTCTGTTTGAAAGAAGAAATCAGACCAAATGACTGGAGTGACAACAGGCAGCTGGGAACATGCCAGTAAGATATATTATTATTGGAAAACTTATTTTTGCAAAGGAGTTGAAGACACAAATTTGGAGACAGTGAGGCCTTGGCTTTGCCCTATTCTATGTGACCCTGAAGAAGATGAGAGTCCCTGGGAGTCAATACGTATGTTCATTCAGCTAAAGCGTTGTTTGCCTCTGACCTTTCTTTATGGGTTTCTCAAGTTCAATATGTTCATAATTTGTTTCATTTTGTCTCTTTTCCTTAGTATTGTGGATGAAACCTCATTCAGGAGTATCATTTGGGCACTATCTTTGATTTTAAGGCTTTGATCTCCACATCTTGAAAATCAAAGTTTGTTTAAATTTACATTCTTTGGCATAATGTCTCTAATATTCAGTTCTTTCTATTGATTTATGCAGCTAAACTCTCTTCATTTTCCATCTTAAACATCTCTACTTCTTTTCTCTGCTCTTGATATAATGGCAAATTTTCATTTGTCAACAACAAAACAAAGGGTGCTTTCCCAGCCTTCTGTTTTAGTAATCTCTTACCTCTTTGTATATCTGAATTTGCTTCTCTTCCACACTGCACTAAGACACAGAACATTAAGTTCTAGTTCAACACTGAAAAATCCAATCCTTATAATCAACCAATGGTGTCACTGTTTATTTTTTATTTCTAACATTTTGAAATAAGCACCTTCATGCTATGTGTCGTTTTTCTTCTTATGTTTGGGAAGAGTGCTCAGTGAATCTCTCTAAAGCTATCACATCATTTTGCTTCAAACCCCTCCTCTGGCCTCACTCCTCTTGCATTTCTTATACACGCAGTGAGGCTAAGCACACAGTTCAGAATTACCTAATCGGTTTACTGCATTTCCCCAGAAATCTTTGGATAAGCATCTGTTGTCTCTTGCCTTACACACAGATGATGAGATTATTTGAACAGTGAACCATTATTTCATCCCGTCTTCCACTGTGACTGATAAATGCACTATTAATGTTCTTACTACCTGCTACTGATTACCCTTGTACAAGAGAAAACAGTTACACACAAAATTCCTATTGATTTTCTGCTGGGAGAAAGTATTATAATAAGTATTGCAATTCAACACCTACGAATGAAGAATATCGGCTATATGAGACAAAGAGATAGAATTTTGGATTTTACTCACAGGCTTGAGTGAGGACTATGCGAAATCCTATTTCTCAAAAGGAATTTGAGAAGTTCATTAGCTACAGGCCACCTATAATAGCCCAGGGAAAAAAAAGTTTCTACTACTAAGTCATCTTGTTTTTTCCCCATACTACCCTATTAGTATGCAGGCACTTCAGAGGGCACCCCAGAATGTGGAGTTCCTGGGGAGTGTTTAGGGGATTATGCTGTACACAGAATTATAATAATTTTTTACATAATTAAAGCTGAAGAGAATTGAGTAAAGAATGGAACACTAAATCACATGGTGGGGGGGGGGATTTAATATAATAAACTAAATCAGTGAGCTGGAATACAGTGGGTTATATGAAAACAAAAATATTTAAACATTAACATCTCCTTTACTCGTTTACCTGAAAATATAAACTGATGCTTTTAATTCCTTTGGAATAAGAAGTAGTTACTTAAGATGCAGTCAGCTTCATTCAAAATCGATTAAAACCAACTCATTAAACAGAAATAAATCGGTACAATGTCAAGTACATTCACCTCACAAAACCAGCATGTGGCGCTGTCTCCTGTAAAAAAACAAAACAGCCCCGACCTTCACAAAGCTGGTATTTGAAAAACCTTGTTTTTACGTTGTCAGACTGCTCTGAGGCACAGGCAGGATAATAATAGCTGTATTTTAACGTAAGATCAAAGTTCTGTTTTTGCAAGAATTTACTGGTACCAATTCTACTACTTCTGATGCTAAATGATTATTTAATTTCATTTCTTGACAAAAAAAAAAGAAACAACCACTGAGCAAAACCATACAAATCTGTCTGTTATGTCTATTTATGTGGTTATAAATTATTATTATCTTCAAAGATTAGTTGGTTTGTATGTATCATTTATTTCTAAATTTCTGTATTCTGTAACCAATTTATTAATCTCTTTAAAACAAATGTATTTACAAACTTGTGTAACTTGTCTTTTGTTCTATCGGATATTTAGCCCATAGTGGGTTTTAATTACCTACTAAATTCTTGAGCTACTGAGCCTGTTTCTTAATCTCCATGTAAGGGACCTGTGTGAATACAGTTTTACTGGAACTACACAGCCAGTCTTTTGTGTGATAACCAAGTCAGCCCTCACTAAAAAGGAATTCATGGACTATGCTGATGATCTCTGTAACCGTGACCTTTCAAACAAAAGCAACTGAGTAAACTGTTTACTCACAAACTTTTTAATTTCTAGGGGCTCTACACCCTTTGCTACCACACTTTATAAAACAAAAGAAGCAGGATTTGTACCCTTTTATTTAAAACTTGGGCTTATAATATACAACATAAATTGCAGTAGTAGAAATATGGACGATAGAACAATCTGCCCTCTCTAGATTTGTATCTGATTTACAGATAGTTACATATTTTTTTCCGGCAGTTCCTATTATGTTAGAATATGGCAAAAGTTGAAAGCATTTGGTGTACCTGTAAACACTATGAATCAGTGAAGCAATTTTCTTTTCCTGACTCAAAGCAAAAAAAAAGAAAAATGCGAAATTTTAAGTCAAGGCTTAAGAAAACCTATTTGAAAGTTGGTCAGAAACTGGGAAGTCCTGAACTTAATACCGAGGCCTAAATGTGCTCACCGTTCTTTGTCACAATAATGCTAGGACTGTGCATTCATTTCTCTGCAGTTCTATAATGTGGTTGTTTTTTCTTCTTAAATATAGAGATGCTGGCTTAGGCGAAGTAACCAGTTCTCTAGAGTTAAGATACCAGTCAGAATTGGGAATGGCCTTTCTGAGCCACTTAGGACCTCAGCAAGAGGTAGGTAGTCGCTCCAACTCCAAAGATGGGGAAGACTTCTCGAGACGTAGAGCTGAGACGGTCTTCCTTGCCTGATCAGGGGCACTTCCAAAAGAGCCATTGGAGAACGCTTACACGGTGCAAGCAGCCGGGCAACTTCTGTGCCAGGACCTGGCAGGTGACCTTGTCTTCTGGCAACCGCGCTCCTTCGAGCATCCAAGGGGGTAAACTGTCATTTCGATTTGTTAACACCTGCAGGAATAAATCTGGCCCACTGGCTTCTTTCAAGTGAAGATTTCTGGTCAGCTGACAAGAGACACTATCAGCTGCAAAGTGATATCTAAACAAAAATTCGTCTTGCTTCCTATTATGTTTGTACATTACTAATAGTTGAGACAAGAACTCTCTTCTCTTTTTAATCTGTGCCTTTTGAGGTAAGGTAGTAAAATTATAGATAAAATTTAAAGATAGAATTTACTGATTTATTAGTTTGGATTTAACACACCTTTTTGTACTTTGATTTTCTGATACATATGGGTGTATGGAAGATGTGTGCTTATAGTCTGGTAAGAACAATGACATCAGGGAATGTGCTTTGTTTCGCATTTATGTACATAAGAATGTCCATGAAGAGAGGAATTACAGCCTTGTAAAATTAGAACAAGCCAGACTGGGCGAAGACCTTGCTGGTTTTTGATGAGAGTTTAGGTGGTTTTCTGAATGACGACTTAATTTATGCAAATAACTTGTCTCAGTAAAGAAGACTCTTGCAATCTGTTTGATAACCACGTTGAACTTCTACTGATAGTAGTAACTAATCCACTGTTAGCTCCCGAAACATCCCGAAGACCACTTGTTTCTCATACAACCTTGGGATTTTCAAGTTTAGAAGGCTCTGGTGAGAAGAGATCCACTTGCTTTCTCTAGCTGTGCATACTTGGAACGGGAGGAGTCCCTGTAGCCTGTAGCGTCCGGGGAGGAATGCTGTGTGTACCCTCTGTGCTACAGACTGTGGCACGCACTCCCAGCCTGGGAACTGAAGGCGCGGGAAGAAAGGACGTTAAGTTGCTGTGTGCTGGACGGGAGCCGTTTTAAAGCTCAAGGCACTGTTTTAATTTTGCAGCTATTACCCAGAGGTATTTGGACTAATGACTTGTAGATTTTCATTCTTAAATAACTCTTCAGAGGAGCCTCTATGGGTTTCACCTTGGGACAAAAGCTCACCGCAGCCTTTTGCTGTATGGAACAGCGGGTTTCGAAAAGTAATTCCCCCGCCTTCTTGACTCCCCGTTCCTTTTAGTCTTATTAAAAAAAAAAAAAAAGAGAGAAGAAATAAAAGAGATTAATACTGACAAGGCTGTAAGTGCCGGTGGCTCAGCCGGGCTGCGGACATACCCCCGAGGGGAGCCAGGCCCTGCGCGGCCGGCGGGCCGGGCCCCAACACCGCCGGGTGCCGGCCCCGCGCCAACCGCTCGTGACCAACGGCCAGTGACCAGCGACCGCGCGGGTCGGAGGCGGGCCGCGTGCCCCTGCCGCCCTGCGGGACCCCCACCCCGCCCGCGCCTGTGTGAGGGACGGGCCGAGCGGCTGCGCCGGCCGCTGCCGGCCCCGGTGCCCCACAGGTGGCGGGGGTCCTGGCGGGACCCCGTCCGCCCAGCGGCGGCCCCGGCGAGCCGACCTGCCCGAGGCCAACACGGCCCGCCCGCCCCGCCACTGGCGCTCGGCGCAGCCAATGGGGCGGCCGCTGTCAGCCTCGGCCCGCCCGCTGCCGGGCGGGGGAGGGCTGTGGGCCGGGGCGGGCGGGCAGGCGGGAGGGGGGGCGAGGAGAGTTGAATGATTGAACTTTTCTTGTGTAGTTTCTGCGGCGCGGAGGTGTCTGCCCCCAGCGCAGCCCGGCACCAGCCCGCCGAGCGGGAGCTCAGCCCGGCGCCTGCCGCCGACCCCCCGCCTCCCCGCAGCGCCCGGCCGCCCCTCTGCCCTCCTCTCCCGCGGAGCGATGGTGCGGAGGGCGCCCGCGGCGTCCCTCGCCCTGCTCCTCTGGGTAACGGCCGCCTGCGGCAGCCCCGCCGGGCCGGGGGCTGGCGCCGCCGCCGCCGCCCGCAGGCAGGACGAGGCTTTCTCCACCGCCAGATGCACCTCCAGGTGCCTGAGCCTCCAGATCACCCGCATCTCCGCCTTCTTCAAGCATTTCCAGGTAGGGGCATGGCGCCGCGCAGGGGCGCCCCGTCGCCGCCGCCCGGCCCTCCCGGCTGTCCCTCGGCACCGGCGTGGCGGGCGCGGGGTCGGGGCGGAAAGGGCGGTCGCGGCCGGAGCGCCTCCTCGCAAACTTGGGGGGCTTGTTTGCCCGAGGGATGGCGGGGAAATTGTGGGTGCCGCCGGCGGCACCTGGAGGCGGCGGGCAGGTGGGCACGGCCCGGCGGTGGCACCGAGACCCGCCGGTGCGTGTCGGTGCCGGCCGGGCTCTCCCCGTGGACGGTCGCCGGGAGGAGGCGGCGGATCGTGGGGCTGCCGGCACGCCGCGCCCCGCCACACGCTTGTCAGCCGCTCGCCGGCCGGCTGGGCGGCGAGGCTGAGCCTGCGGCGGGGGCACCGCTTTGCACCGGCTCCTCGCAGGTGCTCGGCGCTGCCTCCGGTGATGTCCGGGGCCGTGGAGCGGGCGGAGTGGCCGCGACACGGTGCTCCCGGGCCGGGGGTGCGCTTGTGCTAGCGAGCGGCGGGCGGTGCTGGGGCGATCCCGCGGCGGCTCCGCCTGCCCGATCCAGGCGAGCTGTCGCGCCCCGCTGTCGCCCGCGGGTGGTTCACGTCTCCATCCTAGTGGGAAAGTTTGAGCTTATCTTTTAAGAGCGATGATCAGGAGAGTGTAATGCTTGGTACCGACCTCCTGGAAGGTGAGGGTGGGAGTAACACGTTTGTTTTTTTGTTTTTTTTTTGTTTTTTTTTCTGAATTAGAAGGGTACATCTCTGGCTAACGGGAGTGGGGAAATGGGGGTGAAGGTGGGGGGGACTGGGGTTAAAGTGGCGGAAGACCCGCGGGGTATAAAATGAAATGAGTAAGAGCGAGCCCCAAAGGTGACTCCGCTGGAAGCAATGCGGGAGGTGGTGTAACAGCAGCGTGTACCTGTCCGTCCTTTACCGTCTTCCAGTTATACACGCACCTTTCCTTTCTCCCTTCGCCACCTGCTCTACGTTTTGAAAGCATTAAACCGAATCGACTACATCCAAACGGTGGAAACCCTCCTGAACTGCCAGCCTTTATCCCTCCCAAGGGTTACCCAAGACCCTTTAGAAAGGGCTGGCCGGCCCGGTGGGAAGGGAACCACCTCCACCACTAAGGATAGTGCGGAGGGGACCGGGGCGGGGAGTCGGAGCTCGCTTTCGGAGCGGAGCTCGCTTTCCCTGTGCCTTCCGGGTCAGTCTGACACTGGAACCTCTGGGGCAGGTGTTTTGGGTAAGGCAGGGTCCAGGGCTAAGACGCTGGCACGGAAGGCTGGTATGAGAGATATTTAAGTATAACCAGGTTTTAAAAAGAAGTCGTCAGTGTGAAAGGAAAGCTTAGCGTGTGCGTTTCAACGGCAGCAGGAGGTGTTCGATGCCCTTAACCGGATTTGGGCTAAAGAGACCGGGGATGCGCCCCGGGGCGGTGGGGAAAGGGTTGCCCGACCCGGCGCCGTGCCAGGCTTCTTCCGCAGCTCCGCTGGGGCCGGGGGCGGCGGAGTGCTCCCTGTCAACGTGGTCCCTGCTTCACGGGATGTCTTGAAAGGAGGGTGCCTGTTAAAATAGTTCAGTATCTTGGAGACAGATTAGTATTTTTTTTTTATTGCGTTGTCAGGAGGTTGTAATTTATTTGTTTTACAGTTTCAGTGGCTAAAGAGGCAGTTTAGATCAAGCCAGTTCCTGGTGAAAGGCTTTTTTTGTGTTTTCTTGGCAAGATTTCTTGTCCGACGTAAAACTGCTGACAGAATGCACATTGCCAAACAATAGTGATTACATTTTAATTAGCCAGGGTGCAATAAGCAGCAAATTACTTGGTTAGGACTTGATAACTTGCTGGTTTTTTTGTAATCATTTGAAAATCTCAGAGTTTTAACCCCAACCTGCTAAAATGCACAGTAATTTATCAAAATTACCAGGGATTGAACTTCTGCTAGACATGAAACGACTGTAATGTTTGGAAGATAAAGTCCTCTCGTTTATATAAGTTAAGCTTTCCATTGTCTTTTAATGAAGGAAGGGGGGAGAGTTCGAGAGTACAGTGAGCATCCGTATTCTCACAGGAGACTGATAACACACAGCAGACAGTAGGACATGTGGGTCTGGGCCATATAATTCCATGAGGGCTAAAGGATACGATTCTCCTTTCATCCTTCTCTCTTCTCTCTCCTCCTAAACACTCCTCCCTCCCTCTGCCCCCCTTTCATCCTTTCATCTCAACTGGTAGCAATTTCTGGAGTTCTTTTCATTTCAGAGATGCCCACTTATCTTGTAATCTGATTCAGCCTTTGAAGGGAACTAAACACTAGCTCATCCCAACTATAGCAGGAGGGAACTCTAGTGTCTCCCTGTTAGGACAAGAATTGAAAGAAGACTGACCCACTCATTTCCCAGCCCTGCTTTAGATACAAGATCAGTGGTGAGGGTCAGGGAGATTGCATCATGAGAAGCACTAACAACATGGTGCCTCCTGAACACTTCAGAGGGTTAATTTCACATAGTTCATGGTACCAAAGCCACATAACTAACAACCTTTTAGAGAATATGGGAGCCAAGTAGTATGAACAGGAAATCATGGTTAATTCTGTACCTGCTGCCTCCCTTGTTTGAATGCCAACTGGTATTTTTGAAAGATGCTCACAAGAGATTTTAAGTCATTTTCCTCCACAGAGAATTTTCACCCATTTTTGCTTACCATCCTTATTTGTGAAAGGGTCAAGAGAGTTCTTTTTTTTTTTGTTTTCTTTTTAAAAACCTATTTGATAATTTACTTTTGGGAGGCAGTTCTAAAGTGCATTGTCAGTAGGAAATTATTTTAACTGATGCAGAGGTCAAATACTTTATTTTTTTAAAATTTTTTTTTTTTTTTTGGTGCAGGCTATTGATGTGGGCTAGAAGAAGTATTAGTCACCTAAATCAGCAGCCTGTGATCTACAGAATGCCTGTTGAACAGGCACAGATGCCTTTTTTTTTGCTATATAATTCCCATGGCCGGAAGATTTCCAGTTTTGGGAGTGTTGGGGAATTACACATAGAGATTACACTAAAGGACATTTGGGATTGATATGAGGGTTATTGCACCACATAGATCTTAGAGCCCAATGAAATCTGTATGTTTTGTATTTACCTATGACCTATCTACAGACCAAGAAGTTTCACACAAAACATGCTGGCACAAAGTCCTTTCTTAAAAAAGCAAACAGAAAATGTAGGTAGAATGGGGGTCATAGTGGTTTCTTTTTTTATAAAAGAGCATATTAATTATATACTCATCCATAGCAGAGAATGTTGTTCAATCTATGAATGAAGGGGCTCCAACATTTAAATCTGGTCTTTGGTCTTCCTGGAGTGTGTGCAGCATTGAGCTTTATCTTGCTTTGGACTTTTCCAGATGAGAGAAAACATTTTTATCCCAACTGTTGAACTTGGGCCACCAGACAGCACTGTTGATTGACCTATGACCAAAAAGAGTAGGGCAGAGATAACACATCTCTAGCCTGATTTTCAGCATACCACGTTTAGCTGGGGTGATGTTTTTGATGACTCTTGCCTAACATGTATGAGAGAGTAATTGGAGCATTCACTGGAATCCATTCACGCTCCTGGGTGATTGCATTGACAAGTATAGTTCCCACTGCTGTGCTTTGTTTCTGGCAAAATTCTCTGTAAATCACAGGGGTGGATGGTGAGAGGTTCTTCTGTCAACCAAGAGCATGCCAGTCTACAGTGGAGAAGATATAGATTTGAACCTGAGAGTCCTGTATCATAATTAATGCTATACCCATTTGACTGCTCTCTGAAAGAGCATGCCTATGTGTTAGTAAGTTGCCCTTATAAGATGGGAAGGGCAGTTTTTCCTCTAGTTTTGAATGAAAAGAGGAGCTAAGGTGCCTGGTTCCACAAGAAGCATCAAGACTCTAAATCCCGTGTGGAAGAAGGCATGCTGTTTTAAGGACCGAGGTTGTAAAGAAAGGAGATGTCTTTGGATACATTCTCTCCCTCAACATTTTCTTACTAAGACACTTCACTTCTTAGTGTTTTAGATGATGTACAGGAGAAAATTAGGAATTCTAATTTGATGTATCCAAAGTTTACTTGTGAATCTGGTTTATAGTAACATCGTACAGTAGATAAAACCCTGATGAAGATGAGGTCACAGTTACTGCACAAGTTTTTGTATTCCTGAAAAGGGTATGGATATAAATTGGGACCTTGTATAGCTAGCTGGAAAAGAGGCTTGAATAGTCACATTAGTTTAGCTAGCTAGCTTTTCTGTATAACCTACCTGTTTTAGTAGAGTGAGACTCATTTCCTTGCATTGCTGTTTATGGGTGTAGTCTTTCCCATCTGTGGCATTGGTGGTGGATGAACTTCCATTTTGGGGGAGCATGCATGGCAGTGACCTTTGGTGTTCAGTTTTCAAGTTGAGTGACAGCATGGTTTGGATTTTATTCTCTGCTGCCAGCTACCTGAGCCACGTTCAGCAAGCATGATTTAAAGTTTTATATGTGAGTAAGAGACAACAGTTTAAGCACACGGGTGAAAGGTACAGCATAAAAATGTTATGGAGAGCAGTGTTCACTTGGTGAACTCATGGATCTTTTATCTCAGTTGCCATCTGTTACAGACCTATTATCTTCTGCTTAGTACGTGAAACTTCATGAGTTAGCTGAGGTAGAGGAGGTGTCAGTCTTGTTTACTGGGTCAGAAGCTAAGAGGGTGGTAGAACATGCCAGAGGATGGAAGAATGGCAGCAGCTGGAGCTCTGGGGGTAGTTACCAGCTAGACTGACTGGCTATGCTTGTTGTATTGAGTCACAGGAATAGAGAGAGGCCACAGCCACAAGCTCACAGGTCCACAGAGTATTTGAGGCTGGGCGGCACCTCTTGGTAACTTATTCTAGTGTTCAACCACCCTCACTGTGATTTCTTAGGTTCAGATGGAATTTCCTGTGTTTTGATTTTTGCCCATTGCTTCTCATCCTGTTAAAAGGCATCACTGGGAAGAGTCTGGCTCCATCTTCTTTACTCCTTCCCATCAGATATTCATAAACATTGATGAGAACTGACTGAGCTTTTCCCATTTGGGATAAAAAATCCTAGTTCTCTCAGCCTCTTCTTGTGTGAAAGATGATAGAATTCCTTAATCTTAGTAGCTCTTTTCTGGTCTTGCTCTGCTAAGTCCGTGTCTCTTATCAGCACTGGACCCGGCATGCCAAATGTGAGAACAAAAGTAGTTACATTTTGCAGATACAATGTGTGCTAAATATTGTTACTCACTTCTAAATTCATGGTCACTATTTATATTTTCCTACATTCGTTTATATATGACCATTTATTTATAAATTATAGTTGTCAATGTGTTTAGACCAAATGCAAACAAAATCCAATCAGATTTGTTGTTGTCCCATATTTTTAGATATTAGTGCATTTCACTGTGGTTTTTTGCTTTTATTTTTTTGGTGTGTGTGTGGGTGTTTGGGTAATGTTCAATAGTAAATTGAATCTTAGCAAATTCATTTCTTTATTCTTAAGAGGGAAATACAGATATATTGGATGTATGCATACAGTGTGATCCAGATTTGTGATTGCTGCTTGAATAGGCTCCTGAGATACTGCTTTAAGCTTGTTCAGATGGGTACTGTTTAAAAATGTACCAGCAACAGTGTGGAGGAGCTTGGTCACATGGGTGTTCTGTATTCCTACTTACGCTAACTTGTCACATGGGTGTTCTGTATTCCTACTTACGCTAGCTTATCTGGACAGTGGATGAGTTCCAGTTGAACCTTTTGACACAGTGTAAACATCCTTCAAAAGATAAGGCAGTTTTGTGATATATGAAAGGAAATAATTGAGAGATTTCCTCTCATAAGTGTGATTTAGTATAAATCTAATAATAATGTACTTAAAATCAGTAATTAGGAATTAGTAGTAAGATCAGCTAAGACTCACTCAGAATTTTTTTTGAAAGGATGGAAAAATATTCTGTTAATACATCTATATGTTCCATAATATTTAATAGCTGTAAGAGGGAACAATAAGGCCATAAATGTTTGGTATGTTGAATGACTAGTAAGTATGGTGTAAAAAGGTTCTTTTCACTGTTATAGATGGACTTTTGCTTGTCAGGACAACTGGAGTTTTTGAGGGAAAACAGGCAGTTCTTCTAAATAAGTAATAAAAGGTTCTCAGATTTTATATCTGCAAGCAAAAGTGTGCGAGTGATTACCTCTAGATACCCAATATCAGAATTTTACCTACAGGTCAGGCAGCTAGTTGTCTATATGCCAGCACATCTGCCTCCAAATTGCTTGTAAGTCCAAAGTGACTGCACCTGCAAAAATTTGCAATCGATTCCAGATGGGAAAGCGGTAGGCCGGCCTGAAAAGTCTAGGGTGCATGTGCCTCTGTGCTCTGCTGTAGAGAAGATGGAGATCATGAAGAAACCATTTATTGTAACTGTCTTGAATAATTCCCAAACCATAAACTGCTTTTCATGAAGTCTTTTGAAACTATATGTACTGGTTTTGTAATGACATGTAGTAGATATGTAGTGTGTTATTCCAGGAATGTTACAGTTCCAGTGCATAAGCTGCCCGGGCACTGAGTTTGCTTACATCTTTTTGTTGCAGTTCCAATGCATAGGCTACCCAAGCACCAAGTTTGCTTAGATCTTTTGGGACATGTTCACAATCTTTTCTACATGTTATTTCTTAGGAAATGTGTGCCATCTGCTTGTGTTGCCATTTCAGTATGCATCTCCTTTCCAAAAATAGTCCTTGTGTTAAATAATTCCAACTTTCATATGTCTCATAAAGCACATTGCACAGACAAATTTAAACATTTGTCATTACTTTGTGATTTTCTCAGAACTTGTTAAAGTTCCCAATCATTCTTCTGTTTTTATTGTTCATATGGCATATGATCTGGATAATTATTCTGGCAATTGGTGTACTCTTATTATTGAGATCTGCTGTTGTGAACAAGCCTGTGTGTAGATCTTCTAACGTGATCTTATGTAAAAAAACTTTGAAGATGAAAGGTTCATTTTGAATAATGATGGTTGCATCTAGTGAAGAAACCTGCATTATTCATGGTACTGTGGAATTGAGCCACAGTTATTCTGTGGAGTTGTATATGGGTTTGGTATGAACCTCCCTGATTTTGGTTGGAGATATGTTCGCTTTCTTGTGACCAAACTTAAATCTCTTTGGCATCAATGAAGGCTTGCATAGTTGATATCAGTGCAAGAGTTACAGAGCCTGGTCATTGTTTTCTAGCAGTTTTGATTTCTCAGATTTGGGACTTGAACCTCGACCATTGCTTTCCCAAGATATGCCTGTTTGGTGGTGCCTCAAGTGTAAGTTTTAAATACATTTTCATACAGCTCATTTAATTTGTAAGTGAATGGTGAACAATTGTATTGAACAATAAGAGTTGCCAAGATAATTCTCTTCTGTTTTACTTGTGGTTCTTAAATATTAGAAAATAAAATTCTTTATTCTGTCTTGCTCTTGTTGATGAAATTAAAATTGCTATTAATTTGGCAAATGTCCCTGATACCAAATGCAATAAAAACAATAGGAATGTTGCTAATACGTTTTGAGGCAGATGTTTTATGTATAGAAAAAATGGACAAAGCATAGTTTTAATGTCGCAGGTGTGTGTCAGGGAGGAGGAAGAGATGTTGCTTTTGAAAAGCACTGGAAAACTTTAGAAGGAAAACCACTAGGGGTTCTAAAATGTAAATCTATTTTTCATTCAAACATATATCCATTTACCACAGAGTGAAAGGGTATAAGCTAGGTAGCATTGAGATTAAAATTATTACTAAAACACTATTAATTGTCTGCATATGGGCTATCTCTGTGCTCTGAACTGCATTTAAATATGTTGGTTTAGTTAGCTTCCTATAAGGGAAAAAAAACAACCCCAGTACATTTTTGAGACAATTGATTGCCCAGATGCTGAACATTTGTCATTTTGCAAAGGGCAAGCCTCTTAAGAGTGAGTGCTGAATTTATGTGTGTCTACAAATGGAGATTATTATTCACAAGCTGGTTTACCTCTCCATTGGCTATTCTATGCGAATATTTGCTTTCTGTGATTATCTGGATTTGATTTCATATCCAACTTCTGTAAACAGAAAAAGAAAGTACTGTTATTTAGCATCCATATTTTTAAAGATTTGAAATATTGGTAATGACTATTAGGAACATAGAATCATAGAATTGTTTAGGTTGGAAAAGACCTTTAAGAATATTGAGTCAAACTGTCAACCTGGCATTTTCAAGTCCACCACTACACCACATCCCTAAAGACCACATCTACGCTATCTTAAATACCTCCAGGGGTGGTGCCTCAACCACTTCCCTGGACAGCCTGTTTCAGTGCTTGACAACTCTTTCAGTGAGGAAATTTTTCCTAATATCCAATCTAAACCTCCCCTGGCACAACTTGAGACCATTTCCTCTTGTCCTATCGCCTGTGACTTGGGAGAAGAGACCAGTCCCAGCTTTTCTACACCCTCCTTTCAGGTAGTTGTGGAGAGTGGTAAGGTCTCCCCTCAGCTTCCTTTTCTCCAGGCTAAACAATCCCAGTTCTCTCAGATGCTCCTCTTAAGACTTGTGTTCTAGACCCCTCACCAGCTTAATTGCTCTTCTTTGAACACACTCCAGCACCTCAATGTCTTTCTTGTAGTGAGGGGCCCAAAACTGAACACAGTACTCAAGGTGCAGCGTCACCATTATAGGTATAGTATAGGGGGACAATCACTTCCCCTGTCCTCCTGGCCACATTATTTCTGATACAAGGCAGGATGCTGTTGGCCTTCTTGGCCACCTGGGCACACTGCCGACTCATATTCAGCCAGCTGTTGACCAACATCCCCAGGTACTTTTCTGCTAGGCAGCTTTCCAGCCACTCTTCCCCAAGCCTGTAGTGTTGCATGGGGTTGTTGTGATCCAAGTTCAGAAGAAATATGATAGAAGAAAGACACATTCATAATGATATTAAATAGTCAGTGCCTAGCCAATGTAAATCTTGCACCAAAAAAACACTTGCCTAGGAGTTTACACCAAGAATCTTCATTTTTTGACCTTTCCCACAGCTGAGCTTTATAAGGCCTTATATTTCAAATACCTTTGAAGTCCATGAAAAGCCTTCTGTTGATTTCAGCTGGACCAGGTCCATGTATGAACACTGGGTCCATGCAGCCTTTTTCAACAAAGAAGAAGAGTGCTGTGAACTTGGTATCCCAACTCTAGTTGTATCCCTTTTTTAGTCTTTTAATGTCCAAGAGATCACAGGACAGGAAGGTGGAGAACTGGGGGTGTTGAAAGGTAAGTGGACCTTTTAAACTTGAAAGTGGAGTACTGTTCCTTTCATCTCTGATTAAAAAGAACCACACGTTCATTTTCATCCACCAAAAAGAATATGAAATCTTTCCAGATTTGGGGAATAACCCTGCCCAAAGTTTATATCAAATTTCCTCTGGCTTCCATGAACCATATTTTCACCAATGTCTCTCTAGACTGTCAAAGAGGTAAAACATCAAAATTATGTAAAAATATTCATGTATGGAAAACATAGGAAAATACATGTATCTTTCAGCAAAATAGCCCCCCATGTCTTATTATACTGTTATAGACACTGCATATTTTGCTTTGATTTTCTTGGTTTAATGTAACATCACATTCTTTTAAAACAAGTGACTTGACTCAAACTTGCAACTCCCCTCGTAGCAGCTGATATTCCTGAGGAAGGCATGGCTCCAGAACTTTCAGGAGAAGCAAAAGAAGAGACAGAGAGTCTAAGAAGGGAGAAAGCTGGAGATAAGTGACCTCCAGCAGGCATGCACCAGGGAGGACAGAAAGAAAAAAATGTCAAGGAATAGAGGGCACTGTAGATTTTACTGTGACATAATTCATTAAAACTGAGTTTGGAAGCAGAGAACAGACACAATGGGTGAAGGAAGAGTTGCTTGTAAATATTTTTTCTTTTTTCTCAGCTGCATGGAGTTTTACCTTTTTAAAAAGGTTATTCTTGTTTGTAGTTCAGTAAAAATGTTGTTTGAAAATCCTTTTGTCTTCATTGGAAAGTCCAGTTACAGGTAAAACCTCCAAGAAAATTCACCACAAACTTCTAGATAATTTGTGGTTGTGTCATACATACCAATGCAGAAAAATAAACATTAAGTTTTTTCTAGAGCAGGGCTGTTCAAGTGCACAGACTGTTCAGGTAATGCTGCTGACCTGTGGCTGACTTCTTTTCAGCTTGTTTTCATTCATTTCTTTCCTGAAAGTAACTCGGGAGTCTGGAGGCAGTTACAGGCTGAGTGTGTCCTGGTGGTAGCAGCTTGCTCCTCATTTCAGTCTTTTCTAAAGACTTAAACCACATTGATAGACTGTGAGAAAAGAGGGACAAAGGAACAGGCTACTTTGGCTTTCTGCACAATTTCTGCTCTATAAACATTGTGAACTTGATCTCTGGGGCGTTTTCAACCAGAAATATGTTCTGATGTTGGCAGCCTGCTCTCTTGAGTCAATACTGTGACTTGCTTACATGTATTCTGAATTTCATGGTAATTCAGGTTCTTCAGGAAAAGTTTTGGATGTTATGGATGTACTCTGTGCTTTTTTGGAAGTGCTGGATTTACTGTATTGCACATATGTAGTAAAGCTCGGTCATGTGATGAGAGATGAGCTGTACATATGTTTTATTCCCATACAGTAGAGAAAGTGAAGTGACCTCCCCAGGAGCCCAGTCTACTACAAAGATGTTAATCTTTCAAGTTAAAAGTTGGGTGAACTGCTGCCGCGGTAATTTCTCAAGTTGTTGTGACTTTTCCAAGGTAGTGAGGACTTTATGTTTTTTTTCTGCCAGTGAGGGTTGCAATTCAGTTACCGTGGATCCTGTAATGGGATAATATGAGGGAAATAATAAGATTCCTTCAGGACTTCCAAATGCTTTCTATCCAGAGGGTTGGTGATTGAGGTTGATGGTGAAGACTGGGTGAGAATAATGTGCTCATTTAATCCAAAGCAAACATAGTTCAACCTTCCTTGCCATTCTTATAAGAATTTTAAGCATTGTTCTGTTTTTCTTTTAAGCATAGTTCTGTTTTTTATGGATTACTCTTTGTGGGAGCTTTCTTCATATTAACTTATATGGAAAAAGAAACCAAAACACAAGTAGTCATGGTTTACATGCAGGAACATGAGTTTTCATCTCGTCTTATGATTTAAGCCATAGTTCTGGGCCTATAGTTAATTGATACTGTTTCTTAACTCTTAATGATTTCTTTGCACTGCTGGAACATTCCAGTCCAGCCTCAGGGTATTTTTGGACCTGGACACCATAAATTCATTTCTTAACTCCGCTTTTCTGTAAGACTAGTTTTGTTGGAATAGTACATGGATGAACTGATATGTGAGGTTCATAGCAAATAGTTGAAAGCTGAGGAAGGGGAGATAACAATAATAACAACAACATTTCCTAATACAGTGACTGTTAGTCAATATTTTTTTTCAGAATTTTTGTTCCTACATAGAAACTAATTCAACTAAGTGTTTGATGTGGTGGTGTTGTTTTTTTGTGGTTTTTTTTTTTTTTCAATTAGATTATGGTATATAGCTACTTTGAAAACAATGAAATTACGCTACTTGTGTAACTACAACTAGGCAATAATGAACCACATTATAATCTGCTCCCATTTTTCTTAGTCACAAAGATAATATGTTGATGTTTGATTTGTACCTAGCAATTTTGATAAGGGAACTGGAACTAGGAGAGCTTGAGGCTTTCTTCTGTTTTGAGATTTCTTTCCATGCAACTATGAACTGAGAGATCATGAATTAGCCAAGCATTTGTTGATCTGGAAGGTGCAGTAGGTAGAAGGAACATTTGGGGTTAGACAAACTGACACAAAATGACAAAAATCATCCCATTAATGAGGTGTGTGTCGCTCTTCATATAGTACTAACTAGAAGCTATGGGACATGTTTGTCAGAATAAATAAGGAAAGAAGATGTAGATTTTTGCAGTTAGGAGCCTATTGTTGGATTTTCTTTAAGTTATAAAGTGGATTAAGTGTGAAAGACAGTAGGATTTGGGTAAACTTCATGCATTTCTATTGAATGGATCCTAATTGACCAAGTGGAGTAGGAAGGCATTTGACACTGCACACATGGCATATTAGCTCATTTTGTAAAAGATTTTTAATCACAGAACCACACACTTAAACATTTGAGCAGCAGAAAGCACCAAAGCTGTAATTTCAATCGCAATTAAATGTTTAACAGTGAGTAAGAATTATTTCAAGCCTCCTTCTGGGTTTTTAAAACCTTCCATTTCTTAAGTAGAAAAAAAAGAGCAGCAATGTGGACTCATCTTGAAAGTTAAACCAAACCTCAGCCACTTTCCAAATAGCAGAAAAGAATGAACATTTAGTTTCCTAAAGAATATACTGGCTACCTTTGTTTTGGAATAGGAAGCATGACTCACAGGTAGTTTTAAAGATAAAAAGCTTTACACATCAATGTAGTGTAAGCTCATGTTTTTTTTTCTAACTAGAGATCTTTCAGCTTTCTGACTGATACTTAGCAGTTTTTCCATTTATATGATTAGTAGTTTAATACAGGAGCTTTCACTGCCGGCCTGAGTCATATCCCTACAGTTGATAGTAATGTCTCCAGCAGTTTCAGTGAGAATAAGCATAGGCCAGTGCAAATGTACTGGAAATGTCTGTTAAGAATTTATAGATAAAACAAAAAAAGTTCCCAGTATGCTGTTTAAAGACAGCTAACTTAAATTTGTTAAATACCATCTTACCACATCTTGACATCATCCTTGAAAATTCAGAGTGGTAATAAATGATACTATGCCACAAGGACAAAGTAAAACTGAATTGCCAGTTATTTCTCAGATGCAATATACCTAGACTTCAAACTAAGATATTTTTAGAAGAGATTCCTTCAGATGGTAAGGGAAGGAAAGTAATTTTTGATGTAACCAGAGCTGAGTACCACTAAAGACAGTAAATAATTATATATATATTTTAAAATAGTTATTGCCCAGTTACTGGTTGTTATTCTATGTATCCAGGTGCCCTCAGGGATTCTAAAGCATCCCTGTAAGTTTCATCAACAGACATGGCTTATCCTCTTAATAAAAGGAGCAGATGTCAAATTTTTATGCCCCTAAGATGCTTACTCATACCTACTAGATCCATCTGGTATAGATCGAGCCTCAGTCAAGTTGTTCTCATCCATGACCTTCCCACTGAGAAAGCAAATCAAGCAGAGCTCCTCAGTCCAATGAAAAAGAAACTTGAATATTATCAACATATTTGTAGTACCACAACCCATTTCACTTCACTGTCTTTCTTAATTGCTTTACACAGGTGAGAAGGCTGGTAAAATGGAAAGAAACACTACAATTGGGCTAGAATTCATGGAGCATGCTACCAGTATCTTAGACTTTCCAAAGATGGAACTACTGAAATATTTGTCAGTTCTGCAAAAATAGATGATTTAAGAAAGAGAAACAACATTTTAATATAAAAAGCCTGCTGATAATACAGGATATCGACAATTGGTATTAACCTCAATTGTCAACATTTTGTGAGCATAAGGACTTATATTATAATGTTTTGCTTTTGTGACTGTTAATTTAGATCAAAGATATAAAGGAAAATGCTAGAACCGGTGTGATCCTTGCAGTGAAACTGTGAAAATTCCATATCCAATTGTTTACAGTAACAGAAGACTTTAAGATACTCTGGTTTGAGTAGGGACCTAGGCTAAGCGTTGACATCTCTCATGTTACAAGCCTTTAAATAACTTAAATGCAAACTAACTCGTCTTAATTTTTAACTCTTTCACCTGATGCCAGAAAGGTCTGAACATAATGGACCTGTCAAGAAATTACTGCTCTGCATAACAGCTATATCTCTGATAACAAGACACGTTAATGACAAATGTTTCAGTACTGCCTTGGAGAGATTTATTTTCTTTTTATAGTATGTCTTCATTAACTAGTTATCAGACTGTGTTCTAGAAAGCTGGCATATGAAAGGCTTTTATGTGTGTGGAAAGTTTTATGACAATATGATAAGGCAATGTAAATCTTCCACTGAAGATTGTTGCTGTAGAAAATTACTATCCCTGTAGCTTGAACTGTATAAATAAGTATTTTTATTATGTTATATCTTTCTCAAAGAATAGAATTTCATGTTGATTTCCTTTCCCTCTCACCTGTCCTTTCACAGTCTTAGGCTGGTTGCAGGGTGGTCCAGGACTGGACTGCAGCAGTTCTCCCATATAAGGTATGTTTCTTGTAGAATAAAGTTCTTAACAAACGGGAAAAAGCTCCTAAGAGAACCGGAAGAAATAGACGGTATCTATTGTAACCTGTATTAAAAGGTTGGCTCTTCTCTCAGGAATGTACTATTGGTGTTAGAGGGCCAAAGGATCCCAACCAGGATCAGGTTAGCAGGCATGTTAAATTTCAAGTGGAAAGCGAAAGACTTGCCCATCCTTCCACGTGCTTCTTCACTTGGTGCCTGTTTTTCATCCATTGTCAGCAAAACATTGTCACTGCAGCTTTTGCTGTTCCGGGATCTGTTGCAGTTCCTTAAAATAGGATAGGAATAAAACTGTGGTCTGCAGACACATAGGAACAGGGTTTACAGGTCTGGGAGCTGGGGAAAGAAAGCAGCACTGAACTGGTCATGAGAAAGGGTGTCATGACTTCATCTTTGTTACATGATACAATTAGGAGGAGGACATTAATTATGTGATATGATATGTGGTATCTGACCAGTATGCAACTGATATCCATCAGTCTTTATTATTGGCTTAACGTGGCAGTTCTGTGTGTTGGCTTTCTGCAGAAGTGAGAGTTGGTTGGGAAGAGACAGGCCGAGGGCCAAACCAGTAGGAGCAACGGAGAGAAGAGTGTTAACTTGTACGGTGTGATTTGTTGTTGGGTTGTGCTTTAGAGATGAGACAATGAAGCTGTGGGCTAATTAACTTCTACCCATTACATCTTGTCTATCTTTCTGTAATGTCTACAATGAAGGCAGATGTATAGAAAGACTGTAGCAATTAAAATATGCCTGGAAAATAAGACTTCTTTCTGAAATGCTGCTTTAACTGTTGTGGTGAAGTCTTTTTTTTTTTTTTTTTCCAATGTGGCTGACATATGGTACTTTGAATTAGTGCTTTCTGAAAGTATGTTAACAATATTGTGTTGGTTTTTTTGTTCAGATTGAAGATGGGCTGTTCTGTTTACGAGTCCAGGGTTCATTTTAGTTTGGACAGTTCTTTAATTCCTGAATGACCACAGAACCCTTTTGCCAACATTTTAGGAAATCTCAGCTCTGGTGAGGTGCACTTCACTCACTGATCCAGGTCTTCTACGGAAAAAGGAAAAAAATCTCCCAAAGACTGTTTTAAACAACTGTTAAAGCTACAAGGACTCTGTTAATTTTGACACTTGTTGCTTTTGAAAGCTTGCTATGTACTTCAATAATTCTTCTGAAATAGGATTTTTGTATAGAAACCTTTATTTATAAATATGAATGGGTCTGTGGAACTACCAATGTATAATTGTAGCCAAATTTTCGACTGCATATTTCATCTGTAGGATCATTATTTGTGCTGGTTTTTACTGCTGGGTTTACACTTTTCTACATTTGTTTACAAAGTTAAAAGAAGGTGGGATAGTGAAAAGAAGTATTTATATGATGTTTATTGAGCTTATTGCCTTTCACAGATCAAAGAGGAGAAATTTTATAGTAATATATCAAGACATTTGGAATAAGATAGGAATATTTGTCACAAATATTTTCTGTTGAGAAAGGTACCGCATGGAATTTATTAATTTGTTTGTTTTTCTTTTAAAGGGAAGTGAAAATATAAGTATTCAGCAGCTTGTGGTGGATATGGCTGCTACTACTGCTTGAAATATTTAGTATCTTGTAAACTAATAACACATACCAAAAAGAAGGGAAGTACATTCCTGAAAATTATCATGTGAATTTCATGCAATTGTATTGGAAATAATTGGTATATTAAGTACAAGAGTGTGAGCATAAAATTTGATGGTGCCTGATATTGAGTCAATAACATGAGTGCTGAAGAGCTGTTAAGTTTTAAGAGCAGGTCTGTACACATACTCTTGCCAAAGAGATATAGGATATAATGATGTCCCTCCCATGCATATTGGAACAGAATAGGAGAAAATAAAGTGAAACATCACATGGCTGGTATCTGGTACAATGCATTTAACAGTTTAGTAATACAGAATGACTCCATGACAATGCAACCTGCATGGAATATCCCGTGTTCATATAGTTTATAGTTAGGCTATTTATAATGGACATTTTAGACCTAAAAATTTGTGTGGTTTTTTTGTTGGTTTTTTTTTTTTTTTTGAATATTTTGTTTCTTAAGGACATGAGACACCAGAACCCTA
The DNA here is from genome assembly GCA_025769975.1 of Gallinago jamesoni. Classification (NCBI taxonomy): domain Eukaryota; kingdom Metazoa; phylum Chordata; class Aves; order Charadriiformes; family Scolopacidae; genus Gallinago; species Gallinago jamesoni. The sequence continues at coordinate 131,177,438 of JAOQGH010000001.1, forward strand.
AGCATTTTGCAAGTCTGGAAAGGAACTGCACTGAATGGTCTTGAAACAGTGTGACTTCTGAGGAAAATCTAGTCTAGCAGGAAGCACTGAAATACTGCTCTAGTATGTTTGTGGGAGATGTTGGAAGTGTCTGAGCTACATTTACACATTAGTGTTTTAATGTGGATCAGAATTTGCTTTTGAAGTGAGTCTCCTGAGCACCATGATCATCTTTTATTTCACATCGTGGACCAGTCTGAGAGTTCATGCAGTGGATTTCTTCTGGATGAATGTAACTGGCAGACATGATCCAGGGGAACCTAATGTGCTTAAGTCACTAATGAGCAGTGTGTGGGCGTGCGTCCATTGGACCAGACTAAAACTAGTAGAAGGAAAAGGTGAAGTTGACATATGTGTAGTGCAGACATCAAGTCCATCAACACCAGTTGTTTTGCTCAACAGATGTGTTCCTATGGTTCACACAACTTCCTAGTGTGGAGATGCCCTGGGGTGTTTGTAGCTGATTCTGGAATGATCAACCAATAGGCAGTGCAGGCGAGCGCAAGTGAATCCAGCCTGTGGTAAATGCACCACATCACATGCTCTTGGGAACCACCCAACTAACCAATAATCTTATACAGAATAGTAATATGGACTATAATTTTCAGTTATAAAGGCAAATCAGCATTAAAAGCAGGATGCATGCATTTCTGAAACCTGGAATATTACTGTTTTTTTTGTAAATTAGTCATGTTTTTCCAAGTACGCTAAAGTAGGTCATGTATGCCTACATTTATTTTGTATAAGTAAACATTACATTCTAAAAACGTATTTTGTTCTTTTTGGTGTTAATTTCCCATTGGGCTACATTTCTGTCACCACATCCTTGAGCTGCTGTATAGTATCATTGTCTCATTTCACTCTTATAGAAAATGTACTTCATGACATGACAAAATAGGCACATTAGATTTTTGGAAGTGTGGGGGTTTTGAAATAAGGCCTACAAACAAATCGTCAATAATCCATCTTTTGCTTTTCATATTAATGCTATTAGATTAGTTTCTGTTCACTTCAACTGAATTACTTAACCCCAAGAAATGTATGCAGGATTTGGCCCAAAGTACATGCTTTAGTGTAAGATTCCACATTTAATATCTTCAAGTTAGTGTCAGTGTATTTAATTCGTCCTATTGCTTGATGAAGTGAAGTTTATTTCATCTGGATTCTTTTACAGATTGATAGAAACTTCTGCTAAGCAGAATAAGACCTCAGCTGAGATCAGTCTTAGAAGTGGTAAGAGTGAAGTCTGTGAAACCACAAGAAGGCAGTCATAACTCACAAGTGTGGTGGAGACACAAGGATTCCTGTGGCTCATTTGTTTTTGCAGCTTGTGTTTAGTATTTTTTTTTTTATGTATTTGAGAGGACAGTGCTATAAAAGGGGAGAAGGTGTTCCATATTTGAGATGAAAATTTGATCCAAGCAATACATACTCTGTATTTTCAAAACTACTGATCTCTTACTGTTTCACTGGTAATGAGTTTGGATTTTGATGACTGTCTTTCTAGGAACCTACTAATGATGACAGCCAGAGAATAAGTACTGTTGTTTCTCATCATTTAGGTGGTGGTTGCTGATTTTACTTAATTTCTTTTGTAATTACTCTGATAGAAATGTTTTTTTCTGTGTTATAGTTTTGGTGCATGTAAAGTTGTGGCTTTAAATACTTCAGTGTAAACTTTAATGAAAACAGTCTATAATAGAAACCAGGGTTGAAGGTGACTTTGCACAAACTGTTCAGGGAATATCAACACAAGGTTTAGGACACTACAATTCTATTTGTAGCTATTCATCTACATGAGGACCCACCAAATCATTGTGACAGGAGTTAGTACATTACAGGTGATGGCAGCATTAGTGTAAATCCAAAAGAAAACATTAAAAAGACTTTCTAAGAATTATCGTGATATTCCTTTTCTGGTGTTAAATCCAGATGTTTAAAGTTAGACTGCAGCATTAGTCAAGCTGTTACCCATGATAATTTAATTTTGATTTATATTTACAAACTGCAGTTAAGTCACCAGAATAAATTGTTAGGCTGATCAGTTTTATAACTATTTCATGCATTTGGTCACCTCTTTAACTTAATTACTTTGGGTTAACCAGTAACCAACACTTACTTTTTCTACAGTTTAAACATCTGTGGTATAGAAATGGCTTCTGCTAAGGGGGATGTACATTTGATTTAGCTGTGAAGGATCACAGTGGCTATTTACAGTAACAGAACTCCAAATGTATGTTTGAAAATGTGTTCCTCTCTTTTACTACCTTTTCAAGATATTGTTACTCAGTTAATTTTTTTTATAAAAAGGTTGTATGTACTTGTAAGATGACAGAGAAAATATATGTACACAGTTAAGCTTACTGGTGTATTTCTATGTAAGGTTTTATAAAAAACTCATCATAAAGTTATCCAGTTGTCTGATGGTAATATATTAAACAATGTGACTGATATCCACTAAGTACTGTTTGTTCTCTTACCTTTTCTCATGTTAGAGTCCTATTCAGAGATTTTGTTTGTTTGTTTTGGTGGACTTTACATGTTTTGTTGTTTTGCCTGTTTTGGGTGATCTTTATTTGGTTTTGTTGTTGAAATTTTGTTTTGTACTTTTAACTAGAACAAAGTCTAAGCTCTGGAGAGCAGCCCTGAGACGAAGGACATGAGCCAGAAATATGCGCTTGCAGCCCAGAAGGCCAGTCGCATCCTGGGCTGCATCAAAAGAAGCATGTCCAGCATGGTGAGGGAAGGGATTCTGTGCCTCCACTCTGCTCTGGTGAAGCCCCACATGGAGTACTGCATCCAGATCTGGAGCCCTCAGCACAGGAAAGACATGGACCCGTTGGAATGGGTCCAGAGGGCCATGGAGATATCAGAGGGCTGGAACGTCTCTCCCGTGAAGACAGGCTGAGAGAGTTGAGGTTATTCAGCCTGGAGAAAAGGCGGCTCTGGGGAGACCTTATTGCAGCCTTTTAATACTTAGAGAGCTTATCAGGACAAACTTATTAGCAGGGTCCCTTGTGATAGGACAAGACGTAATGATTTTAAGCTAAAAGAGGATAGATTTAGACTACATATAAGGAAGAATTTTTTTAAAATGAGGATAGTGAAACACTGGAACATGTTTCTCAGAGAGGTGGTAGATGCCCCATCCCTGGAAACATTTGAGGTCAAGTTGGATGGGGCTCTGAGCAACCTGATCTAGTTGAAAATGTCCTTGCTCATTGAAGGGGTTGTTGGACTAGATGACCTCTAAAGGTCCCTTCCAACCCAAACTATTCTATGATTCTACTCTAAAAGGAGATGGGGCCAGAGACAGGGCAGAACACGACGCCTCGGCAAGGAGTCCCAGGTCGAGCCAGAGACAGGCTACAGGATATGAGCTGCCTACAGCATAGGTGAGATGTCCATCCAGGAGGCAGGGCCAGAGACAGGCAAAACTACAGGGTGTCTTGTGGAAGGGCCCATCCAGGCTGAAATAGGACTTCTGGGCCGGTTGGCAGGAGATGATGGCAGAGAACCCAAGTGAGGCATCTCAAGGCTGTTAAGGCCTATTAATGTCTTCAGGGCACTGACACCTGCACACACAACATTGAAACACTGACAAAGTAGAAAATATCAGCTAACTTCTCTGGGGGAAGCAAAACTATAACCTGAAACTTAAGGAGTGTTAAAAAGAACAGTGAGTAGCACTGTATAGTACTGTATAAATTATACCATGACCATTTTGAATGTTGCATAGTGTTGCTGTCCTTTCATCTCAAAAATGTATAATAGAAGTAGGAAAATTACAGAGAATACTAACAAGAATGACCAAAAGTTTTGAACAAGCCATTAGCTGCTCATCCAGTTCTTACACTTTTGCTTCAGGAACCATTTTTTGTCACTCTTGAATATGTGACATTGTGCTATCTGGAATTTGGTTCTTTATAAAGGATCAAAATGTGCACATTTCAATTGTTTGTATATCCTTCCTATCTTCCCTGATTGGAAACCAAGGAATCAGAATATTTCAGGTATTCTGTTGCATTTTATGAGTGGTTTCATTTCATACTGATCGTCCTTTATCCATGGCTTCTCTAGTAGACAGTCTTAAAACTTGCCATATATTGGACAAGCAAGTAGAAGTGAAGACACTAAAAATATATTTTCATAAATTGTCCTTGAAGGAACAGTCTTATTTCACAGAGGCAGACCTTTTAGTTGGGCTTTATGACCTTGCTTATTCACTGCCTCTGAGTCTGTGTAGCTTCTGTTCATTTCTACAAAGTGGTTCAGTTTTGTTGGCCAGGTTTCAGTCTTCACTCTAGCCTGTGCTAAGAGTCATTTCAAAGCGTGTAATGGCTTAAATTTGCTCTAGTGACAGACTTCTGGTGCAAGCTGTTGTATAAAACAGCTTTTCTTTTTTCTGCCATATTTTCAAGGAGAAATGTGTGTCAGTTATTGATATGCAAAAGGGTAACTAAATACCAGAGCCCAGGAGAGGTGGGACTGTGGTTTGCCTGTCCATGCATCTGCTACAAGTTTGTGTTTAATCTCAAGAGAAAGGCTTTGAGAATATTTTTTTTTTTTTTTTGCATTTCCTGTCTGCTGGATTTGGTATCTCTCCCCACTAAATATAGAGGCTTTTCTGAAATTCATTCCTAGGTGTGTGCTTTGGTATTTACGAACTGGAAAGCCTAGCTTGAATTTGTTGATTCCATTCTGCACCTTAATTCCACATTTTAGAGTTGGGCCTGGGAACACACAGTGCTGCCATAGATAAGTCCCTATATTAATTTGTATCTTAGTGAGCACGCAGTCAGGAAATGTATGTCAGGCACAGTAGAAATTATATTTTACCATCACATATAATTTCATGCTGTTGAGATTTTTGAAAGGTTAAGGAAAATGTTGGGAACTGTCTCTTCAAATTCATCATGGCAGCAGCTATTGATTTGTCTACTCAAATGCTGTTTTTCATGTCAGTGGGTACTGTTATTTGAAGGGCTTATTTCTATGTTTTTTTGTCATTTTGAAAGAATCACTGAGGTCGTCAGGAGAGGCCACTTCTGAGAGGTAGCGGTTTCACTCAGAAGTGAATTGAAGATTGGGCAGGGAGAAAAGACTTGCAAAACTGGTAATAGGTATACAGGTATTTTCATACCAGATTAAATAGGTAGTTCATTTTTCACAGCTGATCTCTGGCATTTCAAAAGAAGGGTATCTCCTAACATAATTATGGATGGAGATGCAAATGAAGGAAATTTTTTTTTTTTGCTATTGCTCCAATGAAAGGCCAGATTTTACTTGCTTGTGAAGGTTATTAATTTTTTTCCCTGAGGCACACTGTAGATAGATGAAGATTGATTCTTCATTGCCTCTCTACGTGCATTTTTTCTTACAAAAGATGCTGCACAACTTGTCTTTTTTCAGGGCATAAGAGGGCACAGAACACAGATGTTTCTATCTTAACTGTTTAGGCCCAAGGATGTTTGTGGTTTACCAAAGGAAAGCAAGCTTGCACATAGACTTGCTGAAATGAAGCCTAGTAAGACTGTTTAGAGACATCAATGTATCAGTTTCATTGAAAATCCTCATGGCTTGTATTTTCAAGAGTAATTTGAATGATAAATCTTGTCAATTTTGTCTGAACTTTTTTTTTCCTTTTCCTTTTTTTTTTTAATTTGTTTTCTCCTATCTTTGCTTTTGTAAACTCTTAATTTATACATGTCAACAGTCCTGATCTTTAAAGGTCTGATTTTATTTGTCTACAGTTTCTTTTCTGGCAGAGCGTGAAAGTTTGTGGGGCTCAGGTGGTCCCTGCTGTTGCTTCCTGTTTCTGTGATATGATGTTAGAGACTGTTTTAGTCTTGTCTGCCTGACATGTTTCATATGATGTGTTGGTGCTGGGCAGACAATATTTGGAGTTTGCCCTATTGAGCATGGTTTCTTTTCTTCAGTATAGAGATTAAAATACTTTAGGGTTGCCCTGAAGGTACGCTGGTGGATGGTGTATAGATGGGCAGAAACAGTGGTATTTAACTCTTCCTTGAGGCCATTTCTGCACAGCAGAGTTAAGCCACCGCTAAAGATGAAGCTGAAGCTCACATTGGCATGTCAGATCAGGACTGACAGAACCTCTGTCAGAACCTCTGCCCTAAAAAATAAGAGGAGGGTAATTGTTATTGGAGACTCCCTTCTGAAGGGAACAGAGGGCCCCATATGTCATCCGGATCCTTCCCATAGGGAAGTCTGCTGCCTCCCTGGGACCCGGGTCAGAGATGTAACCAAAAGGCTGCCTAGTCTGATACAGCCCTCTGACTACTATCCCTTAGTAATTATGCAG